>CM065897.1:66610000-67860000 GCA_033439115.1 Firmiana major | reverse complement strand
TCAACCCAAAAGCCCAAAAGAAAAGCCAAAATCGAGAAGCCTAAACTAAGAAGCCCATTATTTAAACTCAAGCCCATTAGTAAATGAAATTAAAAGCCCAATTGGTAAACTATGACCCAAACACATTTAGCCCAAATTAATGGCTGAAATTTGTGACTTAGTAACTAAGTCTACAAGCTTAAAAATCAGCCAACACACCATCATCTTTATCCTTTCATTCTCAGCAATAAGAGGAAACCATTTACAAACCTAGTTTCAAGCTTTATCTCACTAGAAATCACTAACCTAGAGACATATTTGGAACTTGCTGTAAAACCCGATTTCATTTAAAACATGAAATGAGAAAAGATCAAATGAAGGATTGAAATGACAGTCTCGAACACGTGCAAGGGTAAAACGGTCAAAAGATGAAAATTCAGTATTAGTCGTGACAAGAAAATTTCAATAAAAAATATGGGATTGAGAAATCTTGATCAATAACGAAGAAAGAATTAAATTTCAGGTTAAATTGATCAAGATATGAATTTATAGGAATTAATTGGAATTTTTACATCGAAAAATTATCACTAAAATAATCAAAAAATATACCGGAATGACGAAACAAAACCGATAAATTCATTTATAGATTAAATGAATTAAATAAGAATTTTTTTGGGATATTTTGATTTTTAATATATTTTAATAGATTAAAATAATATTAAAAATAAATTATAATTAAATAAATAAATAAAATAAAATTAAAAAAAAAATCGCGTTTTGCGACTTTTAGAAAACCAAAGACCAGCGAGGGCCTCGGCCTCACCGACGGTGAGCCAAGCGAGGTACCAAGGGAGCTAGCCGAGAGGCGGCCACCATCAGCACAAGTGACCCGAACGAAATTGACAAACTGCGACGAACAGCGAGAAAGAGAGAAAATCGAGAGAGGGAGAGAGGAATCCGGTGATCGACACCGATCTAGGCCCGACCGTCGCCAACCGAAGGAAGCCCAAGCGAAGACCAGCTAATCAACGGCTAAATCAGTCGGTGGAATGGCAGCTAGTGCCGAAAAATAGTGAGAAAAGGAAAGTCACCGACGTCGGAAAGGAGAAGAGCAGGACCAGCCACTTTTCGGCCAGCCATGGCGAAACCGATAGCAGATCCGTGCACCGGATGACCCCGTGGTGCTGCTGGTGATAGAAACCGACAAAGAATCGATTGGCAAAGCCTCCAACTAGTCGAACCAGACTAAACCAACTGAACCGAACTGGGTTGAATCAGACCGAACTGGTTCAGCCAGAAAAGAAGAAAAAGAAAGAGAAAAAGGGAAAAAGAAAAAGAGGAAAAATTGGAGAAAATCCCAGTGATGCAATTGAGCTACGGATAAGTCGGTAAGCGATCGAAATTGAACGATTTAAATTTTGAAATATTTAATTTGATTAATATCCGACTAAAAGTTGACCCAAAAAAATATGTAATTGTGTAGCTCGACAATTGACGTCAAACGAGAGCTCGAGTCAGCTCGATTTGCATACTATCATGGAATCTCGAGTAAGTAACCCTTATTTATGATAATTTGCATCGTTATACGTGTTAAAAATTTACCGCATAAATTACGGATTTCATGTTCGCATTAAATGAATTAAATTATGGAATTAGAGATAAATTGTCATAAATAATTCATTAAGCTATCTGAGAGTTTAGAACGAGGCTTAATAAATATTGATTGGCCCAATGAGCCCAATAGGCCTCGATAATGTGAATAATAAGTGGAAAACGAGCTTAAGGCCGATTAAGGACATTATTGTACAATTGGCCCAATATGGGTAAATGGGCCTAATGATTTAAATTAAGCCCAAAAAATATGAGATACAATTAATTGTATTGAATTTCACCTGATGTATATTTATACGCAGTTCCAGAGATTTGATTGAGAGAAAATCAGACTTCATGACGAGAGATCAGTGAAAGGTCAGAGTATACAAAAAAATGAGGTAAGGAATTTGTACGAGTAGCTAGAGGTAGCTACGCGTATTTTAATAGTGTTTGTATACACTGAATATGTATGTATACACTGAATATGTATAAAGGTCCTAGAAATAAATTAAAGATTTTAAGGACTCGAAATAGGTAAAGACTATTTTACCCCTATTGAGGGAAATTCACCTAAGGATGGTGAAAGTATGACATGCATGTAATGCATGATTTAAGGAATTTTCAGATTTAAGGAATTTTTGTGGTTTTTAAGCAAAGAAAATCGATAGATTGGCCAGTAATTGTATAAATTTCACAATATAACATTACGTAAGTGTTGTTAAGATTTAAATGAAATTTCTTTGGAAAATGGGCTAACTATCAAGTTTATATGAAAACAAATAGTGCTGGCACGTAGCTCGCACTATATCTGTGTTTGTGAGTGTGCATAAAATGTGCTTGAGCTGTTGCTTGCACCGACTTGTGTGACATCATATGCATGAAATGTGCTAGAACGGTTGCTCGCACTGATTTTACTATTGTGAAATGCATGATAGGTGCCAGAGCTTAGCTCGCACATTGTTTTGACTGTTTTGACTTGATATGCATAAAAAGGTACTAGAGCGATTACTCGCACTAGTTTTAATGATTTGACATGCATGAGAGGTGCTGGAGCTTAGCTCGCATCCTATTTTGATATGATAATTGCATAAAAGCCGTGCTGGAGTGTAACTCGCAAGATATTTGATTTATTTATGCATAAGCCGTGCTGGAGTGTAACTCGCACGAGATTTGATTTATTGATGCATAACACCGTGCTGGAGCTTACTCGCACGAAGTTTTACATGGATTTATAACTCTTTTAAAAGACGTATTGGAGTACTATTCGTACGCAGATTTTACTGATTTTTATAAAACTGTGCTAGAGCTTCGCTCGCACGACATTTTCTGATATCATGAATATGCATGAAGCCGTGCTAGAGCTTCGCTCGCATAGGGATTTATATTACATGCATATAGCTGTGTTGGGACCTCTTGTAGACTGTGTGTCACAGTGAGATGATATGTCCAAATGTGCATACTGAGACAGAATTTGTATGGGGGGATAACACCTATTGCAGGCACCCCCTGACTGAGATCGAGTTCACGAAGTACGTTGTACCATGTATGTCACGCGGAGTACGCTGTACCATGGGGATTGTTGGAGTGGAGTGGCATTAGTCACGAGGCAGCAAGCCTTACCCTCATAGTCCTAATGTTATGTTGTTCTGGCGGCAGGATTGACCCACCTCTGTTTTAGGTGTGATACCTCACACACTAGGTACCGTGTAGCCAGGGATCACTAGGTAATGACCATAGTCCTCGTTGTTACTGATATAGTCACCTACTTGTCTCACATGATATAACTTGTGGTCTCGATAGACCAGGGTAGACCCGAGGGATGGGTTAGGCCCTCGATTTTATGATTTTCTACTGTGATGCTAGATTTCATATAATTTTATCACATGTGACCCTAAAAGAAGGGTGATTTTATGACATAATTTTATAACGAGTTGTTTTATGAGTTTTGAGATGTATTTATGAGATGATTGACCTAAAGGGGTTATTTTATACTGCAATTTTAATGAAATGATTGAAATGCAGTAGCATGATGAGTTTTTCATGCGTTAATGATAAGATTCATGAAAAGAATTGTTTCTGATGATTTGTTTTACATGGCATGAAATGATGCATGATCTTGATTTACCTCATACTAAGTATGATTTAATGATGTCACATAAAATGCCTTTGATGCATGAATTACATGATTTCTATATGCACAAATAGTTTTGATAAAGTATGTCATTGATGTATGCATGGTTTTGTGCTTGAGATTTTAATGAAAAGAAATGGATTTTAAGGGCATGGCATTATGAGCATGTAGATAGTGGAGCTATCTACTTACTTGCATAATTGCCTTACTGAGCATGTGATTTGCTCACCCCTTTATTTTCCCATCTTTTCAGAGCACTCGCAGTAGTTAGTGAGCGGTTGAGAACTTGTATCTTGGTATCCTCTACATCCCATCGAGAGATAGGTATACACATTTGTATAGATTTGTATCTGAACATGTAAATGCACAGTACTGTAAACGGATATGATGTCGAGGATGTAGGGTTATATAAACCATTATGAATGTAATTAGTTAAAATCAAAAGATAGTAAATCCTGATATAGGAATGTGACTATGGAAATGTAATGGTAAATAGTGTGAGAGAACTAACACCGAATTATAGCCCAACTGTTTGGTAAGATGGTCACGATGAGAGAAAGGTAAGAATTAAAGAATAGTAAATGAAAAGCAAAAACATTTATAGGGATTTTTAGGTAATTTGGGTGGTGACAGTTTTTTGTATCAGAGCTAAGTTGGCCTGATATGAGTCGGTGTTAGTGGTTAAGAAAGTTTATATCCCCATATACTGTGCATTGCTTAGATACAATTGTGTATATCGAGATGGAATTGTAGCTAAGAATTTGGTTTTGATTGCAAGAATATAGTTATTAACTGATAGCCGCTATGGTAGAGGGCAAGTACACTTGCTCGAGGCCGTAGAGGTAGGCCCGAGAGTCGTACTGAGTCACCTCATGAGACTCAAGATGAGATTGAAGTGGAGGCTAATGTTGAGCATACCCCACAGAGTCCGACAGTGAGTCGGACAGAGTCCGACAGAGAGACCGGATAGTATTGAGACATGCTTCGCGAGGTTAGAGCGGAGTGTGGAGAATATTTTGGGAGCTAATTGCTTATGGTATACATGGGATTGAGGTCGAGTCGGAGCAATGGTGGAAGTCTGCTCGACCCACCTTAAGAGTTAGACATCCAGATTGGACATGAGAACATAATTCTGGATGTATTCCGGTGACAGAATGTCCCAGACACTGCTTAAAGGAAATTACAGATAAAATTCTTTACTCTGACTTAGAGGAGCTGGTTGATTAACGAGTATGAATCTCAGTTTATATACCTGCCCAGATATGACTCCGACACTATGAACAGTGAGAGTCAGGATGTCTAAAAATTCATGGAAGGGCTCAGATTGTCAATTAGAATCTAATTGGGCCGTTAGATATCACTAGTTATGCCGAGGTAGTGCGCACACTAGAGTTGTATGAATAAGATCATGAGTTGCACGCCTTTGAGATTGGGAAAAGTAGTAAGGGCCGAAATAGAGATAGAAAGAGAATAGTGGATGATAGAGATGTCAGAAGGGGAAAAAGGTAGTTTCGTAAAAGATTAAAGCTGATGAATCATGGGGTAAAATGATTGGTAAGCCCCTAGTGTATCCAATTTTAGCACTTTTGAGGGGTATTGTGATTAGAGGACCTCGACCTGCTACATAGCAGTGTAAGATGTGTAGTAGATACCACGGATGTAGGCCCTACACCTTATTGACCAAAATAGGCGTTAAGTGTGGTAAGACGGGCCATTTATTTAATGATTGCTTAGAGTTGAGTGAGACTGCCCCACGGAAGGGCATAGAGATAGAGAAAACCCTCTTGAGATTTTTACACCGAAAAGGGAGGCCACAGCCGAAGAAAAAGGGAAACTAGGCTGTTGGATGAGGGTGAGTGTATGCCTTGGACCAAGACACTACTGATGTTTCATTTGATGTGGTGGAAGATACCACACTGGTTATGAATAATGAAGTAATTATTTAATTGATCTTGGTGCCACGCATTTATTCATACCACCTTCAGTTGCTTATAAGTTAGTGAAAGATGTGAAGCCTGTACCCTTAGGTAATATGACGATAGTTAGCTGATTATCACTAATTGAATATGGGTATAGGGATTATAAGTTGAAAACAAGGGGAAAAAGGATACGTTAGCCAATTTTATTCAATGGAATATGAATAATTTTGAAGTAATATTTGAGAATAGATTGATACGGCTGCAAACTATGTTGTTCAGATTTCTATCCTCAGATAGTGATATGGTTACCCCTAAAAAAAAAGTATACTGTAAGTTTTAACAAGTAATCAAAGAGTTTGTTATAAGTGATGAAATGAGATAAGCTTTGAGATGTGATAGATCCTAAATACGAGATATATTGGAATAAGAGGCGTATGCAAGGTAAGAATATCTTTGATATGTAAAGTAATTTGGATTAAGCGATATGTAGTGAATATGAATTGCGGCCAAGGATAAGAGGAGGATATACCCATAACTAGTCTATGTGGTCAAGTCTGAGGGTTAATAAAGGTATTTCAATATACCTCCCCGCCTGAAGACTTAATAGCGTCTAGAAGCGTACACATAACCTATAAATTGTAATCGATAGTCGTAATATATACATTTAAAATTTGGGTACCTTTGCTGGTACAATAAAGAAATATAGAATTCAATTAATCATGAAGGTTTAAAAAAATTAATTAAAAAAATTAAAATTTTATAAAAGTCGTTAATATAAGAAAAAAGAAATGATGTGGGTTAGTATCTTGAATGGAAGCGATTTCGAATGACATTATACGTTTATGCGTACATAGGTCAAGGATATGGGTGGTTGAAATATTTAGTGGAACTCAACTACGATGAGTTATTTAAACCTTACCTAGACCGATTGGTTGTCATCTTTAACGATGACATTTTGATGTATTCGAAGTCTAGGGAAGAGCACGAGTAGTAACAGAAAACTATCTTACAGTCGAGTTGTTGAGAGTTTCTCGAAATGGGCTGCTCAGTCGACATGTTCGTTTGGAAAAAGATTGCATATGAGTGGGATGACAAGTATGAAAGTAGCTTTGGTGAGTTTTGGTATATTGAAGTAATAAACTGACTACCGTAATTATTCTCACCATAACCAATAGCTCAAGAGGTTTCGGTGTGAATGGATACCTCAAAATAAAGATTGGGCTATGTATTGATGTAAAATGGAAAGATAGTCGTTTATGGATCCAGATAGTTCAAGGACCATGAGAGAAACTATCCGACCCATGATTTAGAGTTGGCAGCCGTAGCCTTTACACTAAAAGTATGGCGTCACCACTTAAATAGTAAGAAATTTCGGGTATACACTGATCGTAAAAGCCCCGAGTATCTTTTTTCATAGAAAGAGTAGAATACAAGATAACCAATAGGGTTAGAGCTTCTAAGGATTATGATTGTGAACATTGTACTACCCAATAAAGGCTAATATAATGGTTGATGCCTTGAACAGAAAGAGCCTCGGGATGGTATCACATATGATTGTTAGGGAGCATGTGCTGCTAGAGTAGTTGTGAGCCTCAGCAGTGATGTGATCCCTTTTAATGATGACGATGATTTTGTGACAGCTAGCCTGAGGTTAGAATCGAATTTGAGTGATCGGATTTGTCATGCTTAGCGTGATGATCGGCATGGTGTCAATAATGTGGGTCAGATTCATAAGGGTATAGTGACAGAGTTCACAGTGAGTGATGATGACTTATAGAGGTTCAGAGGCAGTATAAGTGCTCCCTAAGACCATAGTTGCTGAGATAGTGTTATTGTCAGAAGCTCATTTTTCGGGATATACAGTGCATCTAGGAAGTAATAAATATATCGAAATCTCTAAAAAAGGTATTGGTGGTTAGATATAAAAAACAGTTATTGTAGAAATTGTGGAAAAGTGTCTCGTATGTCAGCAGATTAAGGTAGAGCAAAAAAAGTTCCAGGGTTATTGCAACCCTACCTATATTGACACAGAAATGGAACAAGTTACCATGAATTTCGTGATAGGCTAGAGAGGACCCGAATAAATCACGAGGCTATCTGGGTGATAGTCGATAGATTAATTTTGTTTACCTACCTTCTGGCTATGAAAATCCACAGATACTCTAAGTGCGTAGGCGAAGTTATACGTAAAGAAGATTGTGGAACATTATGTAGCATTCCAGTGGGCATGGTATCAGATAGGGATTCTCGTTTCACTTCCCACTTTTGGGAACGTTTTTCAGGAAGCTATGGGAGCCCGACTGAGAGTTAGCACAGCTTTTCGTCCTTAGACAGATGGTTAGTTAGAGGGGACTGTACAGGTTCTGGAGGATATGATGAGAGCATGTACCATTGATTTTATAAGCTCCTGGGGTGATCAGTTGTTACTAATCGACTTGGCCAATAGCGACAATTATCACTTGATTATCGGGATAACTTTATATGAGACATGGTATGTCTTTAGGGGTTGTTCCCCGACTTGGATAAGAAAAAGTGGGTGACAGATAGAGAATTGTTCTCGAATTGATAAGACAAACCTCTGAGGATGTCTAGTTTATTTGTGAGAGATTAAGAACACCTCAGAGCAGACAGAAAGCTATGCTGACAAGAGACAGAAAACCATTGGAATTCACCGAGGGTGAATTAGTATTGTTGGCAGTTATTTGTCATAAGGACATAACGAGATTCGGAAAGAAGGCAAATTGAGTTTCGTTAGAGTGGACAAAGTGGGAGATAAGGCCTATAGGTTGGCATTACCACTTGAATAAGTAGGCATCCATAATGTGCCCTATCTTATGATGTTTCGAAAATACTATCTAGACCCAGCATATGTGATCGGGTATGAGCTGGAGCTTAGCTCAATAAAAGTATAACGTATGTTAAAAAAATCGATTCCGGTATTAGACGGAAGAAGAAAGTTTTGAGGTTTAAGACAATCTCCCTAGTCAAGTTCATTGGTAGTATTACACTCAGGAAAAAGTTACATGAGAATTAAAGAGTATGATGCGATAGACGTACCCGAAGTTATTTATGGACCCATTTGATTTGGTTCTAATTTAGAGGACCAAATTTCTTAAATGGGGGAGATTGTAAGACCCGCTTTCATTTAAAACAGGAAATGAGAAAAGATCAAATGAAGGATTGAAATGGTAGTCTCGAACACGTGCAAGGGTAAAACGGTTAAAAGATGAAATTTCGGTATTAATCGTGATAAGAAAATTTCATTAAAAAATATGGGATTGAGAAATCTTGATCAATAACGAAGAAATAATTAAATTTCAGGTTAAATTGATCAAGATATGAATTTATAGGAATTAATCGAAATTTTTACATCGAAAAATTATCTTGAAAATAATAAAAAAATATACCGAAAAGAAGAAACAAGATTGATAAATTCATTTATAGATTAAATGAATTAAATATTAATTTTTTTGGGATACTTTGATTTTCAATATATTTTAATGGATTAAAATAATATTAAAAATAAATTATAAATAAATAAATAAAATAAAATTTAAAAAAAAAAGAAAAAAGAAAAAAAGAGAAATCGCGTTTTGCGATTTCTAGAAAATCGAACACCAGCAAGGGCCTCGGCCTCAACGACAGAGGTGATTGGCGATGAGCTGGCGAGGTACCGAGGGAGCCAGCCGAGAGGCAGCCACCACCGGCACCAGCGACCCGAACGAAATTGACGAACGACGACGAATGACGATAAAGAGAGAAAATCGAGAGAGGGAGAGAGGAATTCGGTGACCGATGCCGATCTAGGCCTGGCCACCGCCAACCGAAAGAAGCCCACGTGAAGACCGGTCGATCAACAGTTGAATCGACCGGTGGGATGGTCGCTAGCACCAAAAAACGGCGAGAAAAGGAAAGTCACCGACGTCGAAAAGGAGAAGAGCCGGACCAGCCACTTTTCGGCCAGCCATGGTGAAACCGAGGGCAGATCCGTGCACCGGACGACCCCGCGCAGCTGCTGGCAACAGAAGCCGGTGAATAACCGATTGGCAAAGCCTCGAACCGAACTAAACCAGCTGAACCGAACCGGTCTGAACAGGGTTAAACTGGACAGAACTAGTTCAGCCAGAAAAGAAGAAAACGAAATAGAAAAAGGGAAAAAGAAAAAGAGAAAAATTAGAGAAAAATCCCAGTGATGCAATCGAGCTATGGGTAAGTCGATAAGCGGTCAAAATTGACCGATTTAAATTTCAAAATATTTAATTTGATTAATATCCGACTGAAAGTTGACCCGAAAAAATATGTAATTGTGTAGCTCGACAATTGACGTCAAACGAGAGCTCGAGTCAGCTCGATTTGTGTATTATCATGAAATCTCGAGTAAGTAACCCTTATTTGCAACAATTTATATCGTTATGCGTGTTAAAAATTTACCGTATAAATTACGAATTTAATTTTCGCTTTAAATGAATTAAATTCTGGAATTAGAGATAGATTGTCGTAAATAATTCATTAAGCTATCTTAGAGTTTAGAACGAGACTCAATAAATACTGATGGGCCCAAAGAGCCCAATAGGCCCCGATAAGGTGAATAATAGGTGGAAAACGGGCTTAAGGTCGATTAAGGCCATTATGGTACAATCGGGCCCAATGTGGGTAAACGGACCCAATGATTTAAATTAAGCCCAGAAAATATGAAACATAATTAATTGTATTGAATTTGACCTGATGTATATTTATACGCAGTTCCGAAGATTTGATTGAGAGCAAATCGGACTGCATGATGAAAAGTCAAACTGTACAGAAAAATAAGGTAACGAAATTGTGTGAGTAGCTAGAGGTAGCTACGCGTATTTTAATAGCTTTTGTATACACTGAATATGTATGTATACACTGAATATGTATAAAGGTCTTAGAAATAAATTAAATATTTTAAGGACTTGAAATAGGTAAAGACTATTTTACCCCTATTGAGGGAAATTCACTTAAGGATGGTGAAAACATGACATGCATGAAATGCATGATTTAAGGAATTTTCAGATTTAAGGAATTTTCGTGGTTTTTAAGTAAAGCAAATCGATAGATTGGCCAACAATTGCATAAATTTCATAATATAACACTACGTAGGTGTTATTAAGATTTAAATGAAATTTCATTGGAAAATAGGCCAACCATCAAGTTTATATGAAAACAGATAGTGCTGGCGCATAGCTCGCACTATATCTGCGTTTGTGAGTGTGCATAAAATGTGCTTGAGCGGTTACTCACACTGACTTGTGTGACATCATATGCATGAAATGTGCTAGAGCAGTTGCTCACACTGATTTTACTATTGTGAAATGCATGAGAGGTGCTAGAGCTTAGCTCATACTCTATTTTGACTGTTTTGACTTGATATGCATAAAAAGGTACTAGAGCGATTGCTTGCACTAGTTTTAATGATTTGACATGCATGAGAGGTGCTGGAGCTTAGCTCGCATCCTGTTTTGATATGATAATTGCATAAAAGTCGTGCTGGAGTGTAACTCGCACGAGATTTGATTTATTTATGCATAAAGTCGTGCTGGAGGGTAACTCGCATGAGATTTGATTTATTAATGCATAACACCATGATGGATCTTGCTCGTACGAAGTTTTATATGGATTTATAACTCATTTTAAAGACGTATTAGAGTACTACTCGTACGCATATTTTACTGATTTTTATCAAACCGTGCTAGAGCTTCGCTCGCACAGGGATTTATAATACATGCATATAGCCATGTTTGGACCTCCTGTAGACTGTGTGTCACAGTGAGATGATATGTCCACACGTGTATACTGAGACATAATTGGTATGGGGGGTTAAGACCTATTGCAGGTAACCCTTGACTGAGATCGGGTTCACGGAGTATGTTGTACCGTGTATGTTACGTGGAGTACATTGTACCGTTGGTATTGTTGGAGTGCAGTGGCATTAGCTACGAGGCAGCAGGCCTTACCCTCGCAATTGTGATGTTATGTTGTTCTAGCGACAGGATTGACCCACCTCCGTTTCAGGTGTGATACCCCGTACACTAGGTACCTGTAGCTAGGGATCACTAGGTTATGGCTATAGTCCTCGTTGTTACTGATATAGTCACCTACTTGTCTCTCATGATACAACTTGTGGTCCCGATAGGCCAAGGTAAACCCAAGGGAGGGGTCAGGCCCCCAATTTTATGATTTTCTACTGTGATGCTAGATTTCATATGATTTTATGACATGTGGCCCTAAAAGAAGGGTGATTTTATGACAGAATTTTATAACGAGCTGTTTTATGAGTTTTGAGATGTATTTATGAGATGTTGACCCAGAGGGGTTATTTTGTACTGCAGTTTTAATGAAATGATTTAAATGCAGTAGCATGATGAGTTTTCCATGCGTTAATGATATGATTCATGAAAAGAATTGTTTCTCATGATTTGTTTTACAAGGCATGAAATGATGCATGATCTTGATTTACCTTATGCTAAGTATGATTTAATGATGTCACATAAAATGCCTTTGATGCATGAATTACATGATTTCTATATGCACAAATAGTTTTGATAAACTATGTCATTGATGTATGCATAGTTTTCTGCTTGAAATTTTAATGAAAAGAAATGGATTTTAAGGGCATGACATTATGAGCATGCAGATAGTAGAGCTATCTACTTACTTGCATAATTGCCTTACTGAGCGTGTGGTTTGCTCACCCCCCTTATTTTCCCATTTTTTCAGAGCACTCGCAGTAGTTAGTGAGCGGTTGAGAACTTGCATCTTGGTATCCGCTGCTTCCCATCGAGAGACAGGTATACACATTTGCAAAGATTTGTATCTGAACATGTAAATGCACAGTACTGTAAACGGATATGATGTCAGGGATGTAGGGTTATATATACCATTGTGAATGTATTTAGTTAAAGTCAAAGGATAGTAAATCCTGATATAAGAATGTGATTATGGAAATGGAATGGTAAATAGTGTGAGAGAACTAACACCGAATCATAGCCCAACTGTTTGGTAAGATGGTCACGATGAGAGAAAGGTAAGAATTAAAGAATAATAAATGAAAAGCGAAAAAATTTGTAGTGATTTTTAGGTAATTTGTGTCATGACATTTGCAATCTTCATGAAGTTATTCCAAATTAAGAGGGGATTAACATACTTTGGAATTGGCTATCAAGGTGCCATATTAAGAGAGAGGGATTTCTTCAAAGGTCTCGACCAAAGAGGGAACACCAAGCTAGGTATAATTTCAAGCTTCCAACTTCATATATGTTTATCTATGGATTAATTTAAGTTGATTGGTGTATGTTTTATAGATCAAAACAAATGAAAACACTATAAATCCATGTTGGTCGAAAATGGGTATTTGTGTTTTGATGAATACGCACTTTATTTTAAGACGTGTATAGGTTGGTATGTATGTGTGCATGATTATGACATAGTTAATTTTAATCAATTTGATCAATTGGTTAATGAATTGAAGATGGCACATAAGGTGTTTAATAAAATGCTTAAGTAAACCTAAACTAAGGCTAAGGTATGAACACTTGGTGTTTGATGAAATGCCTTAGAGAATGGCTAGCCAAATGGCCATGGGTGGCGTGGTGCTCGGCATGGTGCGACATGATGGCTCTCGGCCACATGCCATGGCTAAGAAGCCAAATGGGCCTTGTCAATGTGGTCTCGACCCAATAAGCAATCATGGGCATTAGACCAAGCCCAATAAGAGTTGGTAGGCCCTACAAGCCCTATAGGCCCAACTGAAATTAATAGTAAAGTGAAATGGGCTTAAGACAGTGTTAGGCCCCTTAAGGCCAAATAAGAGTAAATAAACCCATTAAGTGAAATAGACTGTATTTAAAGTGAAATACAGATGGAAAAGTATAATCAACCAGATAAATGGTTATATGCAACTCCAGAGATTATAGTGGGAGTGAATCAGACTACGAGATCGGGCAGCTTTGAAAAAGTGGAATTTCTCGACGTGATTCCAAGTAAGGGAATTTTACGGGTAGTTAGAGATATCTACACGTAGTTTTGTCTGCTTTTACATTCACTTAAGAGGTTTTAGGATTAGAGAAAGTGAATAAATATTTTAGCGACCTGGAAAGGGTAAATTACGATTTTACCCATACTAAGTGTTAAACTAAGAAAGATAGAAAAAGTTGTAAAAAGCATGGAAAACATGTTTTTAATTGTTTTTAATGTTGTTTAGCAGATGTATTGATAGATTGGCCGATGTTTTCATGTTATATGCGAAAACAACACAATATAATGTTAATTTGATTTAATTGAGTGAATATTTTTTAAATGAGCCATCTATCGAGTTGTGTGAAAACAAATCGTGCTGGAGCACTGTTGGCATTGGATTTTCATGTATTCTACATAACAAAGTACTGAAGTGTTGGTTGTACTTGATTTTATATGATTTATGCATGATAGAGTACAAAAGCAGTGCTCGTACTCAGTTGTACATGATTGTGCAATATATAGTGTTTGAGCATTGCTCGCACTAGATCTTTATGAATTGTGCATGAGGTCATGCTAGATTTTACTCGCACTTACCAGTTTTGAAAGAGATAACATGAAACAGCGATGTTGGAGCCTAGTGTAGACTTTGTGTCGCACCGATTAATATGTTGACACGTGCATTTTGAGATACGGCAGAGAGCTATCGAAACTATAATTTGATCCATGGAGTACTTTGTACTGTGTACAGAACATAGAGTACGTTGTACCATGAGTACATGGTGTTGTGGAGTTATGGAGTTATAAAGTTGTTAGTTGGCGGTTAAAGATTTAACCCACCTCTCGTCACAACAGTGGTGCCCTGCACACTAAGATCCGTGTAGCCTGGGATCACCAAAATAGGGATATGATCATAATCCTCAAAACCATACAAGTAGTCGCTAATTTCACCTGATATTTCTTGTTTGAATTAGCACATGATTTTTATGAAATTGGGTAAACTCGAGAGATGGTTGAGCCTAGACATGTGACTTTTTGTTTTATAAAGGGTAAACCCAAGGGATGGGTTAAGCCTTGATTTCCATATTTTAACATAATGAAATGTCATATTTACTTTGATTTAATTGAAATGGCATGATATGATGTGATTTATATGATTTACATGAGAATGCAATACTTTGCATGATTTACTAATTTTATAAACAAACATGATTTCAGTATACACGAAGGAATGTGTATATATATATACTTGCATAAATGTTTCAAAGAAAGATACATGCTTTAGATGTGAAATTAAACGAAATGTTTTAAGGCATAGCATTATATTCATGTAGATAGTGTAGTTATCTACTTGCTTGCCTGATTTCCTTACTGAGCTAGTGAGCTCACCCCTTTCATTTTCCCCCTCTCTACAGAGTATCGGCAGTAGATAGAGTATGACTGAGTATTTGCATTCCTTTTCTTTGCTGTATTCCCATCGAGCGAAAAGTAAACATACACACGTAAGATTTTATATATGAACAATATAACAGCATAGTGATGTAAACGTATGTAATATTGGGGATGTATTTATATATTAATATAATTAGTTCACTTATGATACAAACGTTAATTACAGTCAATAGATACTTTCTATTCACATGTATGCATCGATATGAATGGATGATATGATAAGTAAAGGTGATGATACTAATGCCGAATCACAACCTAACTATTGGTGGTGGAGTTATGACAGAAAGAAAGGTAAGAAAAACGCGAAAAAAAAATTGTAGTGGTTTTTGGTAAAAGTCAATCATGACAAAAATCACATGCTTCTTCATGAAAACCTAAAAACCCAATTTCGGCCATCATTGTTTTATGGTGTTTCCATGTGTTTTGATCCATAAAACATACAACAAACAACTTGAATTAATCCATAGATAAACATATATGAAGTTAGAAGTTTGAAATTATACCTAGCTTCAGTTTCCCTTCTTAGCCGAGACTTGTAGGATTCCTTGGAGTGTTGAAACCAGCTCTTTAGGTGTTGGCTTCAGACTATGTTAATCTACTCATCATGGGTAACAACTTCCATGAAGACAACGTTTTCTAATTTGGTTTATAGGTTGATGAATTCTAAAGAGATAAAGCTTGAAACTATGGTTTTAATGGCTTTTCCTTACTTGGTCGAGAGCTGTGAAGAAGAAGATGGTGTGTTGGCTGATTTATAAGCTAGCACGCTTAGTCATTAAGTCATAAATTTCAGCCCTTAATGTGGGCTAAAAGGTTTTGGGTTTTAGTTTACCATTTGGATTTTAATTCATTTACTAATGAGCTTAAGTTTTGGGCTTTTCTTTTGGGTTTTTCTTTTGGGCTTTTGGGCCTTAAATTGACTTAATATTGGGCAAACTAAATGGCCCAACAATTTGGCCCAATGGGCCTAAGAAATTCATCACACACTTCTTACATCTTAATGGGCTTTAAAAATTCCATTGTTGGCCCATTGAGTTTTACTTGTTTAATTTAATTCGGATTTCAATTAAATTAATTTTCCATACTTAAGAGGATGAATATCAAGTGTTTTAACCAAAAATATTTCTCTTAACCATTAACCATTAACCACGTTTGACTTTTTTCTCAAAAATTTGAAAGTGTCATATTCCATGGTTTACACTCTCAGCTTTATGTTTTGGCCATTTTCGAGAGGCGAATATGTCAAAAACACCTCAAACAGACCATTTCAAACTCGTTTAGCCCATTTTTGGTCTTCCCTCTATTTCAATGTGTTCGGGACCAAATCAAGCCGACTTTCCTTTATGAGCCCTCTATATTTTCCCATTTAAGTTCTTTTCTTTAGTGAGGATGGCCTTTACATAGCTTATATGCATTTAACCACTTTCATAATATTTTCAAGTTAGTAAATACTCTTCTTATTATTTAAACCCACATAATAGAATGTTTGTACATATAGGAATCATAAGGAATAAGCTACATAAAAATCCAGGTCTTACATATGAGATGAAAATATTTACAATCAATTGATAGTTCATATTGACATGTATGCATGACATAGAAATGGATGATAAGGTAAGTAAGGATGATGTGACTAATACCGAATCATAGCCTAACTGTTAGTAGTAAAATTGTCACGAAGGGAAAAATGTAAGGAAAAAGCAAAAAATTTATAGTGTTTTAAGATGAAATGAGGTCGTGACAGTATGATTCTCGTACACCTGATCTGTGATGCCTGAAATCAGTGACAATAGCCATATGTCCACTATTATTGCTATTGAATCCCATCCGAGTCTCCATTGTTATTGAATTGTTATTGAAATGTGTTTATTGAATGTGTTGAAAGTGAAATGAAAAGAAATGAATGAGTTTTCTATCGATAGATGATTATCGTATTGAATGCTATTGTTTTACAATTGTTAAAGCGAACGTAATTGTTTTACGAAGATGATAAAGCATGCATTATAAGCATCATAGGTAGTATGTTTATCTACTTGCTTACATATATTCCGTACTGAGTGTGTTAGCTCACCCTTTTACTTTCTCCCCTCTACAGAGTATTTACAATAGAGTGTGACATCTGCGATAATCCTACAATCCTTTTACACGCAGTTTCCCAGCAACGCAAAGATATACACATATGTGACTTTTTTGTATCTAAATAATTAATGCACAGTGATATAGTCATGTATATATGGGGAATGTATATATATATAAGTCAATGTAAATAACTGTAAATTAATGCAATGACAACTTTATAAATTTCCATTTGGTTATGGCACGAAATGAATGTAGTGTGAGGCTGATATTGACTCACAGCCCAACTAGTGAAAGTGTGTGTGAAATGATGTTGGTTGCAAAACACTTGTAGTGATTTTGAGAAAAATGGGTTACGACACATTCAGACCAAAGTTATTTGACAAATGTAGTGTCGTTCCTAACGATAAAAAATTTGACAAAGTCATTTCAAAGCGATTTCAAGGCGAAAGCTTCAAAACTAAAATTTTGGCTAAATGTTAAAGCACTAAAAAATGACCAAGCAGGGTAAAAAACCATCATTTTGAATGTTTTACTACTGTTTAGTAGAAGAATAAATAGATGGGCTAATGATTTTAAGGTTGATGTGAATTAAGCACACTTTATAGTGTTGATTTTGATGTTTTGAAAATCATCCCTTTTTAAAGAGTCATCTATTGAATTATGTGAGAATAAATCATGCTAGAGCACAGCTTGCACTTGATTTCATATATTTTCCACATATATTAGTGATGGATTGTGATTCACACTAGATTTCCATGACATGCATGATAGAGTGTCAGAGTTATTACTCGTACTCAGTTTTATATGATATATGCATGAGAGAGTGCTGGAGCGATTAGCTCGTACTCGAATTTTACATGAGATACATGACAGAGTACTAGAGCGTTGCTCATACTCCATTCTTCATGATTTATACATGACATAGTACTTAAGTTATTTCTCGTACTTGATTTGATGATTTTGTGCATAGCATGGTACTGGAGCTATTGCACGTACTTGATTTGAAACATGAACTATGCATTGACCTAGTTGCTGGAGGTTTACTCGCACTAGAGTTGAGTTTGTGATGTGAAACAGTGTTTGAGCGGAGTTTCAACTGTGAGTCTCACTCAAAGGCGTACACTGTAATTTATGTGATATATAATACATGTTGAAAACCATGCTTGATTTCCTCGTGCAGACTGAGTGTCACACTATGAGAGGTTCGCATGTGAATTTAGAGATGTGGTATGATATTCCATGGTTTGAGGGCTAAGACCTATGGCAGGCACCCTGACTGTGATGTAAGGTCTATGGAGTACGTTGTACAGTGCGAGTGACATGGAGTACACAGTACCATGTGGTGTTGTGGAGTTAAGGAGTTTATAGCTGGCGGTTTGCAGCAGTGATGCCCCGCATACTAGGATTCCATGTAGCCTGGGATCACCATTATAGGATGTGGCCATAGTCCAGGATATTATTGCATTTCACCACAGAGTCTCATATGATATATCACTTGATTGACTGATTTATTTATGATACGGATAGACCTGAGGGATAGGTCGGAATCCAATTGTTGTGTTGTGAATGATTTAAATACCATATTTAATGTGATTTAAATATACATGGCATGATTTATCTAAAGGCATTGTGATATTATAAAGATGCATTATTTTGCACTACATGCCTACATTGGTGAAAGCAAGCATGATTTCTGTACATGGGATTTAATCTGTACAAGTATATATATATATATATTTAGAGACATGCTTTTAAAGTGAGTTAGGGAAATGATCTTTTCGAGGCATAGCATTATTTTGAGTAGATAGTGTAGATGTTTACTTACTTGCCTGATTTCCTTACTAAGCGCGTTGTATGCTCATCCCCCTTTATTTTCCCTCTCTACAGAGCATCAACAGTAGAGTGAGTGTGTTTAAGGGATAGTATTCCTGCTGTCCGTTGCTATTTCCTATCGATCGACATGTATGCATATTTTGTACGGTTATGTATCTAAACATAGAAACAACACAATGATGTATATGATATATGTTATGGGGAATGTATTTGTATTAGTTTTTATATGATCTCACATGTATTATAAAAGAAGTTACAGTCAGTAATAGTATATTGACATGTATGTATGCTAATGGATGATATGGTATGCGAGGAATCTAACATCGAATCACAGCCCAACCATTTATGAAAGGAAAGATAAGTTAAAATGCAAAAATTTGTAGTGGTTTTGGTTAAGTCAGGAAGGGTCTTGATAGAATGGTATCGTAGCAGAGGTTGGTCTGATGTGAGTCTGTGTTAGAAATAGGAAAGTGTATATCCCCATAGTATTGTGCTGTGTTTAGATACAATTGTGTATACCAGATGGGAGACAGACTAATTCATGATTGTGAATGCAGGAACTTTGCCTATATGGCAAATACTCGTAGTGGTAGAGGGATAAGAGGTAGGGCTCGAGGCCGTGGAGATAGGCCTGAGAGACGAGCTGTTGTCGAACCATTACCTACCCATGAGACTCCAAGTGCTACTGAGGCACCAGAGTGTGTTGAGATGCGCTTTATGAGATTAGAGTGTAGTCTAGAGATGATTGTAGAGATATTGGCATAGACGATGCCAGGTAGGCAGGGACAAGAGGCAAGAGCTGCGGCAGGAGAGGCAGTTGCCCCTAATACACCTACACGGCCTGCTCATGCATCGAGAATTGTAGATACTCCTACACACCCACCAGTTTCGGGTAGTAGTGGATTAGGGTATAGATGTGATCTGGATCAGTTGCGACAGTTCCAAAAGTTTAGACCTCTATCTTTTAGTGGGGTCAAGGACCCAGTAGCTGTCGAGGAGTGGGTTGCAGAGATGGAGAATCTTTATGTATTCTTCGAGTGTACGACATCGAAAATGGTCGCATTTGCTGCATTCCTACTGAAGGGAGCTGCAGAGCATTGGTGGAAGTCCACCTGACCCATATTGAGAGCCCGGCATACAGATATTAGTTGGGAGACATTTTGGGATGCCTTTAGGAGGCAGTTTGTTCCAGATACCGCACAACGGAAACTACAGGCTGAGTTTTGACTGAACCAAGGGAGTTTGTCTGTGGACGAGTATGAGACTCGATTTCTATCCTTTGGGAGATATGACCTAGATACCATGTATAGTGAGGCCAGGAAAGTCCACAAGTTCATCAATGGATTGAGACCAGTTCTGCGGTCCAGGTTGGTCCCATTAGATATAACCACCTATAAGGAAGCAGTGCGCAAGGCACAACTATGTGAGCAAGATTATGAGAGGAATGCTTTCGAGTTTGGGAAGTTTAGCCAGAGTCGAGATATATAGAGGAAGAGGCCAGCTAGAGACAGAGGTTTCAGTTATCAAGGAGGGAGGAAACTCTTCGGTAAGAGACCACGGGTTGAGGAGGCACGAGAGAGACCTGCTAGACCTCCTACTTATCCGACCATAGCTCCAACAAAGGGTATTGTCATAAGAGGAAAGAGACCTACTACCGATTAGTGCAAAAGATGCGGTAGACAACATAGAGGTAGACCGTGTCCGCTGACTCCTATAGTGTGTTTCCGATGCGGGAAATAGGGGCATATTACTAGAGCTTGCCCAAAGAAGGTTGAGACTGCTCCACTGAAGGGCAGGGAACCAGAGAGAGCTCCAGTTGATCCTTCTGCTTCGAGGAGGAGAGCGACAGTTGAAGAAAAGGGGAAGCAAGTGATTGGTCAAGGGCTCATACATGCCTTGGACCAGGGTACAGCTGATGCTTCATCGGATGTGATACGAGGTTTCATTGCGTACATGGTAGATATGGTTAAGGCACATCTAGAGTTATTGGATATTACTGTAGTCAGTGAGTACCTAGATGTTTTTTCGGATGAGTTACCAGGGTTACCACCAGACAGAGAGATGAAGTTCTGTTAGACTTAGTGCCTAGTACAGAGCCTATTTCGAGAACACCATATTGCATGACCTTAGTTGAGCTGGAGGAGCTTAAAAGATAGTTGCATGAGCTGTTGGATAGGGGTTTCATTAGATCGAGTGTTTCACCTTCGAGTGCACCAGTTTTATTCATAAGGAAGAAGGATGGGAGCCTCCGATTGTGTATAGATTACCGATTGTTGAATAAGACCACCATCAAGAATAGGTATCCCCTTCCACGCATTGACGATTTGTTAGATCAGCTTCGAGGAGCACATATCTTTTCCAAGATTGATCTGAGGTCTGGGTATCATCAGCTGAGAGTTCGGAGTGGAGATGTACCCATGGCAACATTTCGTACCCGATGTCCCCATTATGAGTTCTTTGTCATGCCATTCAGATTGACGAATGCTCCAGCTGCTTTCATGGCTTTGATGAACGATGTGTTCAAGCCATATTTGGACCAGTTTGTTATCGTCTTCATCGATGACGTATTGGTGTACTCGAGATCTAAGGAGGAGGATAAGGAGTACCTCAAGATTGTATTACAGACTTTATGAGAGCAAAAGTTATATGCTAAGCTCAGTAAGTGTGACTTTTGGTTGTCACGAATCTCGTTTTTAGGACATGTTGTATCGAGAGATGGTGTATCAGTAGATCCATCCAAGATAGAGGCTGTAGTTCAGTGGGAACAGCCAAGGACAGTCATCGAGATCATGAGTTTTTTAGGTTTAGCTGGATATTATCGAAGATTCGTTGAGAGATTTTTTAAGTTGGCTTCTCCGTTGACACGTCTTACTCGAAAGAGTGTACCGTTCATATGGAACGAGGATTGTGAGAAGAGTTTTCAAGAGTTGAAGCATCGATTGAGCACTGCTCTGATTCTCACTATCCCTACCAGCTCAAGAGGATTTGTATTGTATACCGATGCTTTGCATCAGGGACTGGGCTATGTATTTATGCAGGATGGGAGGGTAGTTGCTTATGGATACAGACAGCTGAAGGATCATGAGAAGAACTATCCGACCCATGATTTGGAATTAGCAATAGTAGTGTTTGCATTGAAAGTATGGTGCCACTACCTGTATGGCGAGAAGTTTCAGATATTTACCGACCACAAGAGCCTCAAGTATCTGTTCTCACAGAAGGAGCTGAACATGAGACAGAGAAGATGGATAGAGCTTCTGAAGGACTACGATTACGAGATTCTTTATCATCCGGGTAAGGCTAATGTTGTAGCTGATGCTTTGAGCAGGAAGAGCCTAGGCATGGTATCGTATATGATGGTTAGGGAACATCATTTGCTATAGTGGTTTGCTAGCCTCAGTTTGGGAGTTGTACCTTCTGACATGGATACAGGCTATGTGATAGCTAGTCTACACTTGGAGCTGGATCTGTTGGATAGGATCAGAGTGGCTCAACAGACTGATCTGTTTTATATGGATGTGAGTGGTCAGATGCAGAAGGGTACAGTGACTAATTTTCAGTTGAGTTCTGATGGGCTATCGAGGTTCATAGGCAGATTGTGTGTTCCTAATGATCCAGAACTCAGGAGATTGATATTGGTGGAAGCTCATTCGTCAAGGTACACGTTACATCCGGGGAGTAACAAGATGTATCAGAAACTCTGGAAGGTATACTAGTAGTCGGGTATGAAGAAAGATGTAGCAGATTTTATGGCAAAATGTCTCGTATGTCAGCAAGTGAAGGTAGAGCATTAGAACCCTGCAGGGTTATTGCAGCCTCTACCTATACCGACATGAAAATGGGAGCATATCACTGTGGATTTCATGAGGGATTTACCGAGGACCCGTAGGAATCACGATGCTATATGGGTGATCGTCGACAGACTAACGAAGTTAGCCCACTTCCTAGCTCTGAGAGCTACCTATACTCTGAGTACATTGGTAGAGCTGTATGTACGCGAGGTAGTGAGGTTACATGGTGTACCAGTGAGCATAGTCTCTGATAGGGATTCCCGCTTCACTTTCCACTTTTGGGAATATTTTCAGGAAGCCATGGGAACCCAGTTGAGTTTGAGCACTGCTTTCTATCCTCAGACAGATGGTCAGTCAGAGAGGACTATACAAACTGTGGAGGATATGTTGAGAGCATGTGTGCTAGATTTTAGAGGCTCCTGGGATGACAACTTGCCACTAGCCGAGTTTGCCTACAACAACAGTTATTATTCGAGTATCGGGATGGCACCATATGAGGCTTTATATGGCCGTAGATGTTGTTCCCCTATTAGATGGGAAGAAGTGGGTGACCATAAGATTTTCACTCCTGACATGGTTACACAAGCATCTGAGGATGTCTATTTGATTATAGAGAGACTGAGGACAGCTCAGAGTAGACAGAAGAGTTACGCTGACAGTAGACAAATGCCACTAGAGTTTGCAGTTGGTGAAGCAGTGTTTCTGAAAGTTTCTCCTTCTAAGGGCATAGCGAGATTTGGGAAGAGAGGAAAGCTAAATCCTCGCTATATTTGACCCTTTGATATACTTGATCGAGTGGGAGATAAGGCGTACAGGTTGGCATTGCCACTGGACTTATTAGGTGTCTATAACGTCTTCCACATATCGATGCTTCAGAAGTATTACCTGAATCCGACACATGTGTTTAGTTATGAGCCATTGGAGCTCTGAGAAGACATGTCATATGTTGAGAGACCAATTCGAATATTGGATAGGAAGGAGAAGGTATTGAGATTGAAGACTATCGAATTAGTGAAGGTTCTTTGGCAGCATCATACTTTAGAGGAGGCTACTTGGGAGCTGGAGAGTCTGATGCGAGAGAAGCACCCCCAGCTATTTGATAACTGATTTAGTTCTAATTTGGAGGATCAAATTTTCTTAGTAGGGGAGGATTGTCAGACTCGTATTTTTATGTAGCTTGTTCCTTATGATTTATATATGTACAGGCATGTATTAAGTTACTTAAATCATAAGAGAAGTATTTACTAGATTTAAGTGTTAGTGAAATGCTTAAGACTTAAAAGCTACATAAAAGCCTAATGTGAGCTATAAGAGCTACAGGTTAAACCGAGTGGATCTGAATCATTCTGACTGAAGAGAAGAACTTAAAATGAGAAAATATAGAGAACTCATGAAGGAAAGTCAGTTTGATTTAGCCCCGAACATAGAAAATAAGAGTAAAAGCTAAAAAGGGTAAAAGATACTTTTTTTAGCGAGTTAAGGTATTTCAGGCATATTTACCTACCGGGAACGGTTAAAACGTAAAGACGAGAGTGTAAAACATAAGATATGACACTTTCGAAATTTTGAGAAAAAGTCAACTTGGTCATGATTAAGGAAAAAGGCAACTATAGTTAAGAAAAGTGGAATTTTACCATAGTTGACTAACCATGGTTAAAAATTTACCCAAGTATGGAGAAAAATTTGGGGAAAAATATTTTTGGTCAGAATACAAGATAAGCATCATTGGAAGTAAGGAAAATTTATTCGGAAGGATTCTGGATTAAAATTAAGGGATAAAAACGTAATGGGCCGAAATGAAGATTTTAAAGCCCATTAAGGTATACTAAACGTAGATCGAAATTCTTAGGTCCCTTAGACCGAATTGTTGGACTGATTGATAGGCTAAATATTGAGACAGTAAAAGGCCGGAGGTATAGTAAAAGTTTCAGCCCAAAAGCCCATTAAGAAAGCCCAAACCAAGAGGCCTAATTGTAAAGCCCATTAGGATTAAATATCTAACCATAGTTAAAGTTAACTATGACTCATTAGATGACTCATTAGGTGACTCATAACTAAACCTTAGGAAGTCAATTTTAATGGCTGAAAAGTAAGGCTTAATGGCTAAGTAAATGGCTTATAAAATCAACCACACCATTGTCATCTTCACCATACCATTCTCAGCTATATAAGGAAACCATTGAAATACATTTATCCAAGCTTTCTCTCACTAGAAATCACTAGGATTTAGGCATATTTGGAACTTGCATTCTTAATGAAAGTTGTTCCAAATTGAGAGGAGAGTAACATATGTTGTAGTTGGCTATCAAGAAGCCATAGTGTACAGACTGTGAGGCTCCAAAGTTTCGGCCAAGTGTGAACACAAATACTAGGTATATTTTTAAGCATTCAAATTCATATATGTTAATGTATGAATGATTTTAAGTATATTGGTATATGTTTTAAGCATTGAAACATATGAAATCATTATGATCATGGTTAGGCTAAGAGTGAGTGGTGAAATATTGATGAATGCTTATATGATTTTAAGGCATAAATGGGTTAATGTACATGTGTTAATGATTATGGTATAGTTAGAATTAATCAATTTGATTAATTGATACATGTATTAAGTTGGCAATCAAGGTGTTTGATAAAATGCCTAAATGAACTATGTGATGCTTAAGAACATTACCAACCAAGTGTTTGTGAAAATACCTAAGTAAATTGGCTAAGGAAATGGACATGGACGGCATGCCATGGTGTGACCGACGACATGGGGTGCTCTCGGCCATGGCATGTGGTCGAGAGGTCCAATGGGCCAAGCCTAATTATTTTTGGCACAATGAGATGTAATGGGTCTAGGATAAGCCCAATAAGAGTTGGTAGGCCACACAAGCCCAATAGGCCTAACAAAAATAAATAGTAAAATTGAAATGGGCTTAAGGCATAGTTAGGCCCATTAAGGTTTTTTAAAAGCCCATTAAGGGAAATGGACTGTATTTAATGTGAAATACAGTAGGAAAAGTATAATTAACTTGATAAATGGTTATATGCAGCTCTAAAGATTATTGGAGGAGCAAATCGGACTGTTGGATCGAGCAGCGTTGAGAAAGTAAAATTTCTCGAGTGATTACAAGTTAGGGACTTTTGTGAGTAGTTAGAGATACTTGCACGTATTTTCGTCTGCTTTTACATTCACTTAAAAACTCTGAGGGTCAGAGAAAGTGAATAATAATTATTGTGACTCGATAGTGCCAAATTACGATTTTCCCTTAGTTAGGAAAAAAGTCAACTTTTGTGAAAAGTTGTAAAAAGCATGGAAAGCATCATTTTGAATGTTTTACTGCTGTTTAGCAGAAGAATAAATAGATGGGCTAATGATTTTAAGGTTGATGTGAATTAAGCACACTTTATAGTGCTGATTTTGATGTTTAAAAAATCATCCCTTTTTAAAGAGCCATCTATCAAATTATGTGAGAATAAATCATGCTAGAGCACAGCTCACACTTGATTTCATATATTTTCCACATATATTAGTGCTGGATTGTGATTCACACTAGATTTCCATGACATGCATGATAGAGTACTGCAGTTATTACTCATACTCAGTTTTATATGATATATGCATGAGAGAGTACTGGAGCAATTAGCTCGTACTCGAATTTTACATGAGATACATGACAGAGTGCTAGAGCGTTGTTCGTACTCGATTCTTTATGATTTATACATGACATAGTACATGAGTTATTTCTCATACTTGATTTGATGATTTTGTGCATAGCATGGTACTAGAGCTATTGCTCGTACTTGATTTGAAACATGAACTATGCATTGACCTTGTTACTGGAGGTTTACTCGCACTAGAGTTGAGTTTGTGATGTGAAACAATGTTTGAGTAGAGTGTCGACTGTGAGTCGCACTCAGAGGCGCGCATTGTAATTTATGTGATATATAATACATGTTGAAAACCATGCTTGATTTCCTCTGTAGACTGAGTGTCACACTATGAGAGGTTCACATGTGGATTTAGAGACGTGGTATAATATTCCATGGTTTGAGGGCTAAGACCAATGGCAGGCACCCCGATTGTGATGTAGAGTCCACAGAGTACGTTGTACCTTGCGAGTGGCACGGAGTGCACTGTACCTTGTGGTGTTGTGGAGTTGAGGAGTTGATAACTAACGGTTATGATGGACTGACCCCCCTCCCGTTGCAAGAGTGATGCCCCGCATACTAGGATTTCGTGTAGCCTGGGATCAACATTATAAGATGTGGCCATAGTCCAAGATATTATTGCATTTCACCATAGAGTCTCACATGATATATCACTTGATTGACTGATTTATTTATGATACGGATAGACCTGAGGGATGGGTCGAAATCCGATTGTTGTGCTGTGAATGATTTAAATGCCATATTTACTGTGATTTAAACATACATGGCATGATTTATCTAAAGGCATTGTGATATTATAAAGATGCATTATTTTGCACTACATGCCTACTTTTGTGAAAGCAAGCATGATTTCTATACATGAGATTTAATCTGTACAAGTGTATATATATATATATTTAAAGACATGCTTTTAAAGTGAGTTAAGGAAATGATGTTTTTGAGGCATATCATTATTTTGAGTAAATAGCGTAGATGTCTACTTGCTTGCCTGATTTCCTTACTGAGCGCGTTGTATGCTCATCCCTTTTTATTTTCCCTCTCTACAGAGCATCAGCAGTAGAGCGAGTGTGTTTGAGGGATAGTATTCCGATTGTCCATTGCTATTTCCTATCGATCGACAGGTATACATATTTTGTACGGTTATGTGTCTAAACATAGAAACAGCACAGTGATGTATACGATATATGTTATGGGGAATGTATTTGTTTTAGTTTTTATATGATCTCACATGTATTATAAAAGAAGTTGCAATCAGTAACAATATATTGACATGTATGTATGATAATGGATGATATGGTATGAAAGGAATCTAACATCGAATCACAGCCCAACCATTGATGAAAGGAAAGGTAAGTTAAAATGCTAAAAATTTGTAGTGGTTTTAGTTAAGTCAGGAAGGGTCTTCACAGGATTTGACCCACCTCTCGTTGCAGCAGTGATGCCCCGCACACTAGGATCCGTGTAGCCTGGGATTACAGTATGAGATATGGCCATAGTCCTCGCTATTATCACAATAGTTTCTCAGTCTCACATGATTATGTCAGATAGCTTTATACTAACTAGGGTCGACCCGAGGGCTGGGTCGAGCCCGGATAAATGTGTTTTACATGATGAAATATCATATTTTATATGATTGAAATGAAATGGCATGATATGTTTTATAGGCATTATATGAACATATATAAAATACAATGTTTTGCATGAAATGCCTATATTTATGAACACATAATGACTTCCGTATATACGAGTAAATTTATACACATTGCATAAGTTTTACACCAACATTCATGCTTTAAATGTGAAATGAAAAAGAGTATTTTAAGGCATGGCATTATGAATATGTAGATAGTGTAGTTATCTACTTGCTTGCCTAATTGCCTTACTGAGCTAGTAAGCTCACCCTTTCATTTTTACCCCCTCTTTAGAGAGCATTTATAGTAGCTAGTGAGCGGCTGGGGACTTGTATTCTGATATCCGCTGCATTCCCATTGATTGAAAGGTATACACATTCGTATAGTTTTGTATCTAAACATGTAACACCACAGTAATGTATACGGATGTAATATCGGGGATGTAAATGTATGTAAGCGCATGTGAGCTCACTTATAAGATGAAAAGATTTACATTCAATCGATAGTTGATATTGACATGTATGTATGACATAGAAATGGATCATAAGGTAAGTAAGGATGATGTGACTAATACTGAATCATAGCCCAACTATTAGTGGTAAAATTGTCATGAAGGGAAAAAGGTAATGAAAAAGTGAAAAATTTACAGTGTTTTAAAATGAAATGAGGTGGTGACAGTATGATTCTCACACACTTGATCCGTGATGCCTGGAATTAGTGACAATGGCCATATGTCCACTGTTATAGCTATTGAATCCCATCCTAGTCTCCAATGTTAATAAATTGTTATTGAAATGTGTTTATTGAATTTGTTGAAAGTGAAATGAAAAGAAATGAGTGAGCTTTCTACCGATTGATGATTATCATATAGAATGTTATTGTTTTACAAGTGTTAAAGTGAATGAAATTGTTTTACGAAGATGATAAAGCATGTATTATAAGCATCGTAGATAGTATGGTTATCTACTTGCTTACATATGTTCCTTAATAAGCGTGTTAGCTCACCCCTTTACTTTCTCCCCTCTACAGAGTATTTACAATAGAGTGTGACCTCTGCGATAGTCCTACAATGATAAACACAAATGTGACTTTTTCCCCTCTGAATAATTAATGCATAGTGATGTAGTCATGTATATATGGGGAATGTATATGCAAGTCAATGTAAATGACTGTAAATTAATGCAATGACAACGTTATAAATTTCCATTTGGTTATGGCACGAAATGAATGTAGTGTAAGGCTGGTATTGACTCACAGCCCAACTAGTGAAAAGGTGTGTGAAATGATGTTGGTCACGAAACTTTTGTAGTGATTTTTGAGAAAAACGGGTCACGACACATTCAGGCCAAAGTTATTTGACAAATGTAGTGTCGTTCCCCTAACGACCGAAAATTTGACAGTCATTTCAGAGTGATTTCAAGGCGAAAGCTTCAAAACTAAAATTTTACCTAAGTGTTAAATCACTAAAACGTGACCGAGAAGGGTAATGTGCAAATCATTAAGAAACGAAGTCCTCACTCATATCAAAGTCATTTGACATAGTATGGTGTCATAACCCAAAAGTGAAAAAAATTGCCTAAGTCTTTTCAGAATATTTCAAGGCAAAATTTTCGTAGTTCAAAATTTGGCTAAGCATTCAAGCACTAGAATGTGACTAAGTAGGGTAGTGTGCAAATCTTCAAAAAATGATATCCCCATCCATGCCAAAATCATTTGACAACGTGTGGTGCAACACCCAAATGGCTAAAAATTAGCTATTAGAGCGATTTCAAGGCAAAATCTTCCGAAGCAAAACCTTGGCTAACTGTTCAACCACCAAACTGTGACCAAATGTGGAAATGTGCAAATCTTCAAGAAATAAAGTCCTCATTCAGGTGAAAGTCATTTGACAAAGTGTGGCATCGTGTCCCTAATGATTGAAAAATTGACCAGTCATGTCAGAGTGATTTCAAGACGAAAGCTTCAAAGCTGATAATTTGGCTACGTGTTAAAGCACCAAAATTATGACCGAGTAGGATGGTGTGCAAATCTTCAAGAAATGAATTTGTCATTCATTCCAAATTCATTTGACAAAGTGTGGTGTCAACCCCTAAATAACCGAAAATTTGGCTACATTGTTTAATAGCGATTTCAATGCGAAAGCTTCAAAATTGAAAATTTGGTAGTGTTGACCCACCAAACTATGACCAAGTGCAGTAGTGTGCAAATCTTCAAGAAATAAAGTCCTTAATTTAGGCCAAAGTCATTTGACAAATGTGGTGTTGTTCCCCTAACGACCGAAAATTTGACAAAGTCATTTCAGAGCGATTTCAAGGCGAAAGCTTCAAAACTGAAAATTTAGCTAAGTGCTAAAGTACCAAAAGTGACCAAGGAGGGTAATGTATCACAACCGAATTTTACCAAAAACCACTACAATTTTTTGTGTGTTTTTCTTACCTTTCTTTCTGTCATAACTTAACCACCAACAGTTGGGCTGTGATTCGACATTAGTGTCATCACCTTTACTTACCATATCATCCATTCATATCAGTGCATACATGTCAATAAAAACTATCTATTGACTGTATATAACTTTTGTACCATAAGTGAACTCATTATATTAATGTACAAATACATCCCCAATATTACATACGTATACATCACTGTGCTGTTATATTGTTTATATACAAAATCGAACGTGTGTATTTATACCTTTCACTCGATGGGAATGCAACGGACAAAAGGAATGCAAGTCCTCAGCTGTATATTATCTATTGCGCTGTAGAGAGGGGAAAATGAAAGGGGTGAGCTCACTAGCTCAGTAAAGAAATCAGGCAAGCCAGTAGATAACCACACTATCTACATGAATATCATGTTATGCCTTGAAAACATTCCTTTTCATCTCACATCTAAAAAATGTATCTTTCTTTGAAACATTTATGCAAGAATATATATATATATATTTACACACTCATTCGTGTTTACTGAAATCATGTTTGTTTATGAACATCAGTAATTCATGCAAAGTATAGCATTCTCACGTAAATCATATAATTCACATCATATCATGTCATTTCGATTAAATCAAAGTAAATGTAGCATTTCATCATGTAAAAACATGGAAATCGAGGTTTAACCCATCCCTCGGGTTCACCCTTGTTTATAAAACACAAAGTCACAGGTCAAGGCTCAACCCATACCTCTGGTCTACCCAATTTCATAAAAATCATGTGACAATTCAAACAAGAAATATCATGTGAGATTAGCGACTACTTGCATTGTTTCGAGGATTATGATCATATCTCATTTTAGGTGATCCCAGGCTACACGGATCTTGGTGTGCAAGGCATCACTGTTGTAACGAGAGGTGGGTCAAATCCTTTAATGCCAACTAACAATTCTACAACTCCACAACATCATGTACTCACGGTACAACGTACTCCGTGTTCTGTACACGGTACAAAGTGCTCCATGGACCCAATTATAGTTTCGATAGCCCTCTGCCATATCTCAAAATGCATGTGTGAGGATATCAAATCGGTGTGACACACAGTCTGCACTAGGCTCCAGCACTGCTGTTCCATATCATCTCTTTCAAAATTGGTACGTACGAGTAAACTCTAGCATGACCTTTGCACAATTCATAAAGATCTAGTGCGAGCAATGCTCCAGTACTATATCATGCACAATCATGTAAAACTGAGTACAAGAAATACTTCAGTACTCTATCATGCATAAATCATGTTAAAATCAAGTACAAGCAACACATCAGTACTTGTTATGCAGAATACATATAAAATCCAGTGCGAGCAATGCTCCAGTACGATTTGTTTTTACACAACTCGATGGATGGCATATTTAAAAAAGTTTCACTCAATTAAATCAAATCGGCACTATATTGCGTTGTTTCCGCATTTAACATGAAAACATCAACCAATCTATCCATGCATCTGCCAAACATCATTAAAAACAATTAAAAACATACTTTTCATGCTTTTTACAACTTTTCCTAACTTTTCTAATTTTACCCTTAATAGGGGTAAAATCATAATTTACCCTTTTTCAAGTCACTATAATTTTTATTCACTTTCTCTGACCCTCAGACTTTTTAAGTGAATGTAAAAGCAGATCAAAATGCGTGCAGATATCTCTAACTACCTGCAAAATTCCCTTACCTGGAATCACGTCGAGAAATTTCACTTTCTCAAAATTGCCCGATCTAGCAATCTGATTCACTTCCACTATAATCTCTGGAGCTGCATATAACCATTTATTTGGTTAATTATACTTTTTTCATCTATATTTCACTTTAAATACAATATATTTCGCATAATGGGCTCATTTATTCTTATTGGGCCTTAATGGGCCTAACACTATCTTAAGCCCATTTCACTTTACTCTTCATTTCAGTTGGGCCTATTGGGCTTGTAGGGCCCATCAACTTTTATTGGGCTTGGTCCAATGCCAATGATAGCTTATTGGGTCGAGACCACATCGACAAGGCCCATTTGGCCTCTCGGCCATGGCATGTGGTCGAGAGCCATCATGCAGCCCCATAGCCGAGTAGCACGCCTACCATGCCATCTTGCTAGCCTTTCTCTTAGGCATTTCATCAAACACTAAGTGTGCATGCCTTAGCCTTAGTTTATGTTCACTTAAGCATTTTATCAAATACCTTGTGTGTCATTTTCAATTCATTAACCAATTGATAAATATTCATCAAAATACAAATACCCATTTTTAGCCAACATGAATTCATGGTGTTTTCATGTGTTTTGATCCATAAAACATACACCAATCAACTTGAATTAATCCTTAGATAAACATATATGAAGTTGGAAGCTTGAAATTATACCTAGCTTGGTGTTCCCTCTTTGGCTGAGACCTTTGAAGAATTTCCTCTCTCTCAATATGGCTCCTTGATAGCCAATTCCAAATTATGTTAATCCTCTCTCAATTTAGAACAACTTCCATGAAGATTGCAAGTTTCAAATATGTCTCTAGGTTAGTGATATCTAGTGAGATAAAGCTTGAAACTATGATTGTTAATGGTTTCCTCTTGTTGCTGAGAATGAAAGGATGAAGATGATGGTGTGTTGGCTGATTTTCAAGCTTGTAGACTTAGTCATTAAGTCACAAATTTCAGCCATTAATTTGGGCTAAATGGATTTGGGTCATAGTTTACCAGTTGGGCTTTAGCTTATATACTAATGGGCTTGAGTTTAACTAATGGGCTTTTCGATTTGGGCTTTTCTTTTGGTCTTTTGGCTAAGACATTTTCTATCAATTGGGCTTAAAATGACTTAATATTGGGCCCACCAATTGGCCCAACAATTTGGCCCAATGGACCTAAGAAATTCGACCCACACTTGTTACACCTTAATGGGTTTTAAAAGTTTCATCGTTGGCCCATTGCGTTTTACTCATTTAATTTGATCTTGATTTCGAGTGTTTTAATCAAAAATATTTCTTTCCCCACTTTTTAACCTTACTTAGGTTAGTCAATTATGGTCAAAGTCCACTTTTCTTAACTACCATTAACTTTTCTAGACCATTGACCACTTTTGACTTTTTCTCAAAAATCTGAAAGTGTCATTTTCCATGGTTTACACTCTCATCTTTATGTTTTGGCTGTTTTCGGGAGGCGAATATATCAAATATACCTCAAACGGACCATTTCGGACTCGTTTAGCCCCTTTTGGAGTTTCTTTTACTTCAATGTGTTCGGGACCTAATCAAACCAACTTTCCTTCATGAGCACTCTATATTTTCACATTATAAGTTCTTATCTTTAATCAGAATGATTTAGATCCATTCGATTTAGTTAGTGACTCTTATAACCTTTATTTGACCTTTACGTAGCTTTTGTGTGTTTAATCACTTCACTTACAATTTCATTATAGTAAATACTCTTCATATGATTCAACCAACATAATCGAATGTTTGTACATATAGGAATCATAAGGAATAAGCTACATAAAAATTTGGGCCTTACAATCCTCCCCAACTTAAGAAATTTGGTCCTTTAAATTAGAACCAAGTCTGTCATCAAATAACTACGGGTGCTTCTTGTGCATCAGGCTCTCTAACTCCCAAGTAGCTTCTTCTGAAGTGTGATGCTGCCAGAGAACCTTCACTAACCCGATAGTCTTCGATCTCAGTACCTTCTCCATCCTATCCAATATCCGAATTAGCTTCTCTACATATGACATGTCCTCTTTGAGCTCCAACGGTTTATTTCTAATCACATGTGTCGGATCCGAGTGATACTTTCAAAGCATCGAAATGTGGAAGACAATATGGACACCTGACAAGTCCGATGGCAATGCTAACTAATGTAGCGAGGACCCAAATTAGCTTTCTTCATGAATCTCATTATACCCTTGGGAGGATAAACTTTTAGAAATACTCACTCACCAACTGTAAACTCTAGCAGCCTTTGTCTTTTGTTAGCATAGCTCTTCTATATGCTTTGAGCTGTTTGCAATCTCTCACATATCAACCGAACATCCTTAGAGGCTTTCGTAACCAAATCAGGAGCAAAAATCTTTCGGTCACCCACTTCTTCCCATCCAATAGGGGAACAACATCTACGGCCATACAAAGTCTCATATGAGGCCATCCCGATACTCAAATGACAACTGTTGTTGTTGGCGAATTCGACTAGTGGCAAATGATCTTCCCATAAGCCTCTAAAATACAGCACACACGCTCTTAATGTGCCCTCCAGATTCTGTATAATCCTCTCTAACTGACCACCTGTCTGAGGATGGAAAGCGGTGCTTAAACTCAACTGGGTTCCCATGGCTTCCTAAAATTTTTCCCAAAAGTGGGAAGTGAAGCAAGAATCCCTATCCGAAACAATGCTCACTGGAACTGTGGCGACTCTCTTCCTGTGACTATTCTTACTACTAATAGTTGCACTGTGAGTCAACATCCATATCCACATCTCATCCATTCATAATTTAAAATTTATTTGAATGAAATAGAAATTGTTCTTTTATAAATATGCAAAAACGTTTACATCAGTTTCTATTATATACATCCCCCAAAATACAGAAGATAACTATATTGTGCATTAATTGTCACGACCCAAACTACCCAAAAATCAGAGTTAATTTTTCGCATTTTATTATTTACTTAAGTTCTTACCTGTCCTCGAATCGTGACCACACTCCACTAATAATTGGGCTGTACGTCAATGCCAGTCCCACCATTCAATTACCATCTAACTTATTTCTTCTCCAGTCATTTATAATTGTTTACATTATTTATACATCCCCTAAAGTTACTTACAAACATGTTACTGTGCTATGCTTATGTAGATACAATATGTACAAGTGTATATACCTCGTGTTGATGGGCAGCAGCGGATATTCGGAATGCAGTACTGAGTCGTCGCAACTTCAACTGGAGATTATCTGTGGGAGAAATTGAAAGGGGTGAGCACATCAAGCTCAGTGAGGCAATCCTACGAACAAGTAGGTAACCATACTACCTACATGAACGTGGTGCCATGAATAAACCACCCTTTCTCCACACATTTTAAAACAATGATATGCGTTATGATGTTATGTAAAACATATTTGCACGGAAAATCAACATGCAATTATTACAAATCATTTCTTTCTCAATTAAAATTTTTCACAATAAAGTCAGGACTCGACCCCTCCTGCGGGTGATCCTGACTCACACGAAACCATAAAAATCAATTTACATTTACACATGGGTTTGAAAAGCATGGAAATACCATCATGCAAATTTAGTTTAAAACCCAGTTTAAATCATCGAAATCGTCGACATGCGAGACGAGGCAATATCTGTATAACGGCAATAACCAGGACTATGGCCATATCTGTCCTCGGGAGTTCCTCAGCTACACGGATCCTAGTGTGCGGGTTCTCACCATGATCGGGAACCGCCCGGGAGGTGGGTCAGTCTATCCCGTCAGTCTTATCCGATCCCCGGCATCCGAAGATGCTGCATCCGGAGATGCCGTATCCGAAGATACAACACGGTACATCGTACTCCATGCTACTTGCACGGTACATCGTACTCCGTGAACCCATATAATATCTCTAGGTACTCCAGCCCAATTGGCCTGCTTCCCACAGAGGTTTTGTTTCTCAATACTCATGCCATGTCTCAAAACGCACGTGCGAGCCTATTAAATCGGTGACACACAGTCTACCCGATGCTCCAAGCATGGCTCATCGCATGTTCTCATAAAATCAGTGCGAGCGATGCTCAGCACTCTCATCAACTCAAATAAAACTGGCAGAGCCCGCTTTACATCCCCACAAGGCCGCCAACCTCATCCCTCACTCTCACCCCACCTAAGAGGTCTCTTGAGCCTGTTGGGCCTTTTGGCTGACTCCAAGGGTAGACAGCGCTACTCCACAAATCCGGTAAAACTAGTGCGAGCTACGCTTAGCACTCTGTATATAAATCACATGAAAATCTTATAAAAATATGGTGCGAGTTAGACTCTAGCACCCTGTCACGAAAAAGCATATGAAATCTGGTGCGAGTTATACTCTAACACCTATGCATGTAAAACTCTAGTGCGAGCTCTCGCTCCAGCACTAATGCATGCATCACACAAATCAAATATCGTGCGAGCTGGGCTCTAGCACGTCATATGTCAATAAAACACGTAGGCGGCTCTGTTTCCTCAAAACAGTTTTCAAAATAATTATATTGTTGAAAGTATGCAATGCTGTGCATTTTCTTTCCAAGTGAGCCAGCCTACTCATGCATGTGTTAAAATACCTCCAGAATGAGCAGGAACCTTTTGTTCTTGCTCCTCCCAAATTTTCCTAAATTTATAGATTTTACCCTTAACAAGGGTATTTTGGTAATTTGCCCATTCGGGGCACTAAAATTATTAATTGACCTCTAGACCCTCCAGGTAATTTTTAAAGACTGCAAATGAACTTAAAATTGCGTAAAGTTACCTCTAGCAGTCCGCAGAATTCCCTTACCTTATTTTCCTGTCGAGTCTGACCTTTTCTTTTCCTCTGTTGTCTCGTCGCGCACTCCGATATGCTCCCAATCAAATACCCGGAACTGCGTATTAATATTCCTCAGGTCAGATATTATACAATTTAATTGTATTTAATACTTTCTGGGCTTAATTTAAATCATTGGGCCCGTTCACTCCTATTGGGCCCGATTGCACCTTAATGGGCCTTAATCGGCCTTAAGCCCGTTTACCACTTAATTCTCACATTATCGAGGCCTATTGGGCTCATTGGGCCCACCAATAATTTATTGGGCCTCGTTCTAATTCTCGAATAGCTAAATCGATTATTTACGACAATTTATCTAAATTTCCATAATTTAATTCAATTTATGCAGAAATTAAATCAATATCACGCATAACGAGGTAATTATCCTAAATAAGGGTTACTTACCCGAGATTCCATGCTAGTCCGCAAATCGAGGCTATCTCGAGCTCTCGTTGGATGCCAATCGTCGAGCTACACAATTTAATATATTTTCTGGGTAAACTTTCAGTCGATAATTAATTAAATAAAATATTCCAAATTTAAATCGGGTCAATTTGACCGCTTATCGACTTACCCGAAGCTCGATTGCATCATAGGAATTTCCCTAATTTTTTTCCTCTTTTTCTTTTTCCCTTTTTCTCCTTTTTTCCTCTCTTTTTGGCTGAACCGGTTCAGTCCGGTTCGGACCGGTGCAGACCGTCGGTTCTCTCCGGTCCGATCGGTTCACCTCCGGTTCACCGCCTTGCCGGTCGGTTCTCCATCGGCTTCCACCGCCATCAGCTCCGCTGGGTCGTCCGCAGCCCGAATCTACCCTCGGTTTGGGTCAAGCTCGCCAGAACGCCGCCGATCCGGCTCTTCTCCCTCGGCCGTCGGACCCATTCTCCTCCTCTTGGCCACCACCGGTGATTCCCGCCGTCTCGTCGGGTCCTATCGGTCTCAAAAGCACCGCCGTCGCCTGGGCTCTCGAAATCGGGCCTCGGTTCCGCCCGGATCGCCGCCGTTCGTCGGGACCGAGCCCCTCAATCCCGTCGGCCTTTCTCTCCTCTGATCGGCTTCCTCCGGCGTCGGTTGGGCGTGCTTCCGGTACCAGTGAGGTCGCCGGCCTCTCCTCTACCTCCTCGTGGCCTCGTCGGAGCCGTTGGTCGCCGGACGGGGGTCCGGTCTTCCTCGGTTGTCGCGGCTTCCGTTTTTCTTCTTCTCTTTCTCTCTCCCCGACCCATTTTCTCTCTTTTTTTTTTCAATTCTTTTTTTTAGATTTATTTATTATTTATCTTTTATTATTTTAATCATTCAAATACCTTAAAAATACCCAAATATCCCTTAAAATTATTATTTTATTCCAAATTAATTAATTTAATTTTATTTAATTTATTTATTATATTTTTCTCTAAATCTTCGATATTATTTCTTTGCGCTTTTCGAGATACCGTTCCGATAATTTTTCGGTATTTTTAAATTTCCGAATCTTGATCGATTTAATCCAGAATAATTATATTTCATCTTTATTGACCAAGATTTTTCAAATCCATTATTTTAAATTAATTTTTCTCATCGAATTTATATCGGCTTCCGGTCTTTTGACCATTTTGCCCTTACACGTGTTCGGGAATTAATTCAGTCAAACTTTCCTTCACGAACACTAATTCATTTCGTATTTTAATTAAATTCGGGTCTTACATTAATTTACAGGCTACAATTTTTTTCTCTCAAGTGTATACCTCTATAATCTTGGAGAACTGGAGAACACCATAGCAGGGATAACTGCAGTAACTCACTACTGCGTAGTATCTGTGGAGCAGGAAATAATAGGGTGAGCTAACACACTCAGTAAGGAAAATATGAAAGCAAACAGACAACTAAACTATCTACAAGCTAAAATATAATCATTTATCTCCCTTATAAAACATATGCATTCTTTAAAAATATCTTCCATCGATGCGAAACCATTAATTTGCTAGATGCGTACATGCATATACATCATCAATCCACACAGTTCAATCATTGAAAACCACACAGCTTCATTTATTAGTTCACATAGAACGCATTTACAAATCTCTTTGTACATTAATAAATATGAGACATATAATGGATTTTATATCACCCTGTATCACACAACAGGGGGGACATTTGTCAGCTCACACAGTAGTAACACAATGTCGTATCACGCAGATAAAAAGACTTATGGCTATAGTCCGGATTCCAGGCAACATTGATCAGGTGTGTGGGTGTAAGACCTGATATTTTTGAGTGCATTTAAAAATGCAAAAGGATTAAAATGGTATCCCCGAACACGTGTAAGGGTAAAATGGTCAAAAGACCAAAATTCGGTATTAATCGGGATAAAAAAATTTAATTAAAAATATGAGAATGAGAAATCTTGATCAATGATGAAGAAATAATTAAATTTCGGGTTAAATTGATCAAGATATGAATTTATTGGGATAAATCAAAATTTTCATATTGAAAAATAATCCCGAAAATAATCAAAAAATATACCGAAAAGGTAAAATCGGACTGATAAATTCATTTATAGATTAAATGAATTAAATAATAATTTTTTAAGATATTTTGGCAATTTTAATATATTTTAATTGAATAAAATAATATTAAAAATAAATTATAGATAAATAAAATGTAAAAAAAAAAAAAAAGAAAAAGTCTGAAACAGAGAGGAAAACGAAACGGAGAGAAGCGAGGAAGCCGAAACCAAGGAGATTCATCACCGGCGAGCCACCAGCGAGGCCTAGGGGCTGACGAGGGTCGGCGAAGGTAGCTCGACCTCGGGTGAGCCACCAGCGGCCGTGACGCGCCTCGGAGTCGCCGAAAAACGTCGAAAAACAAAGGAGAGGCCGCGGGGAAGAAATGTCGATCGGTGGCCATCGACGCCGATTCGACCCCAGCCGAGGCCCGATTTAGGAAGCCCAGGCCATGGCGCACCGAACGGCGGTGGAATCGGGTCGGGAACCGACCGGACGGCACTTACATGACCAAATGTTGCCTGAACCGGCCGAACCGGACTAAACCGATCGAACCAGACCGAGCTGAACCGACGGTCCGAATTGGGTTGAACCGGACCGGACCGGTTCAGCCAAAAAGAGAGGGAAAAAAGGAAGAAAAAGGGAAAAAGAAAAAGAGAAAAAATTGGAAAAAATTCTTGTGATGCAATCGAGCTTCGGGTAAGTCGGTAAGCGGTCAAATTGACTGATTTAATTTTTAGAATATTTAATTTGATAAATAATCTACTGAAAGTTTACCCGAAAATATATTTAATTGTGTAGCTCGACAATTGGCATCAACCGAGAGCTCGAGACAGCCTCGATTCATATACTATCATGGAATCTTGGGTAGGTAACCCTTATTTACGAGAATTTTGCATCGTTATGCGTGATTGATATTTAACGCATAAATTATGGATTTAATTTCCGCATAAATGAATTAAATTCTGGAAATTGGATAAATTGTCGTAAATAATTCATAAGCTGTCTGAGAGTTTAGAACGAGGCTAAATAAATACTGCTGGGCCAATGAGCCCAATAGGCCTCGATAAATTGCGGTAAATGGGCTTAAGGCCGATTAAGGCCCATTATGGTGCAATCGGGCCCGATATGGGTAAACGGCCCAATGATTTAAATTAAGCCCAGAAAATTGTGAAATACAATTAATTGTATTGTATTTGACCTGATGAACATTTATCCGCAGTGCCGGAGATTTGATTTGGATTCGGAGCAAATCGGACTGCGTGACGAGTCATCAGTGGAAGGGTCAGACTGTACAGAAAAAATGAGGTAAGGGAATTATGTGAGTAGCTAGAGGTAGCTACGCGTATTTTAATAGTTTTTCTGTACACTGAATATGTATGTATGCCTTGATTATGTATAAAGGTCCTGAAAATGGTTTAAAGATTTTAAGGATCGAAATAGGTGAAAAGACTAATTTACCCCTATTGAGAGGGAAGTCCACCTAAGGATGGTGAAAGCATGACATGCATGAAATGCATGATTTAAGGACTTTTATGGTTTAAGAATTTTATTGGTTTTAATCAAAACAAATCGGTAGATTGGCCAGAAATTGTTTAATTTCACAAGATAACACTACGTAGGTGTTATTTATATTTAAATGGAAATTTCTTTGGAAAACGGCCAACTATCAAGTTTATATGGAAACAGATAGTGCCGACACGTAGTTCGCACTATATCTACGTTTGTGAATGTGCATAAATGTGCTGGAGTGGTTACTCGCACTGACTTGTGTGATATCATATGCATGAAATGTGCTAGAGCGGTTGCTCGCACCGATTTTATGATTTGATATGCATGAGAGCTGCTGGAGCCTAGCTCGCACTCTGTTTTGACATGTTTTGACATGTTTTGACTTGTTTTCACGTGGTGTGCATTAAATGGTGCTGGAGCGATCGCTCGCACTAGTTTTTAATGATTTGACATGAATGAGAGATGCTGGAGCTTAGCTCGCATCCTGTTTTGATTTGATATTGCATAAAGCCATGCTGGAGTGTAACTCGCACGAGATTTGATTTAATTATGCATAAAGCCGTGCTGGAGTGTAACTTGCACGAGATTTGATTTACTTGAGCATTCATTTGTACTGGAGCATTGCTCGCACAAAGTTTTATATGGTTTTCATAATTCATTTGAATGTCGTACTGGAGTTTTTCTCGTACGAGGTTTTCACTGAGTTTCTATACATATCCGTACTAGAGCATTGCTCGTACGTGGATTTTACTTGAAATTATAATTAGTTTAAGTTGTACTGGAGCGCTGCTCGTACGCAGATTTTACTGATTTTTATGAAACCGTGCTAGAGCTTCGCTCGCATGAGGTTTTCTGATATCATGAATATGCATGGATCCGTGCTTGAGCTTCGTTCGCACAGGGAATTGTATTACATGCATATATGCGTGTTGGAGCCTCCTGTAAACTGTGTGTCACAGTGAGATGATATGCTCACACGTGCATTCTGAGACAGAGATGATATGGGTGGATAAGACCTATTACAGGCGCCCCTGATTGAGCTTGGGTTCACGGAGTACGTTGTACCGTGTATATCACGCAGAGTACGCTGTGTCGTGGGGATTGTTGGAGTGGAGTGGCATTAGCCACGAGGCAGCAAGCCTTGCCCTCGCAATCCTGGTGTTATGCTGTTCTGGTGGGTAGGACGACCCACCTCCCGTTTCAAGTGTGATACCCCGCACACTAGGTACCGTGTTGCCAGGGATCACTAGGATATGGCCATAGTCCTCGATGTTACTGATAATTACCTGATTGTCTCACATGATATAACTTGTGGTCTGTTTGACCAGGGTAGACCCGAAGGAGGGGTCAGGCCCTCGATTTGACGATTTTATGATTTCAGATGATTTTATGATATGTGACCCTGAAAGAAGGGTGATTTTATAACCAAAGTTTTATAATGAAATATAACAAATTGTTTTATGAGATAATTGACCCGGAAGGGTTAGTTTTATTGTAGTTTTAATGTATTGATTTAAATGCAGTAGCATGATACTGTTTTCCATGCTTTCATTTGAAATCCATGATTTGTCTTACATGACACAAAAGGATGCATGATATTGTTTTACTTCATGCTAATGATGATTTAAGGATGTCACATAAAATGCTTTGAATGCATGAATTACATGATTTATATATGCACAAATAGTTTTGGATAAACTATGGCATTGAATATGCATGACTTTGTGCGTGAAATTTTAAATGAAAAGAAATGGATTTAAGGGCATGGCATTATGAGCATGTAGATAGTGGAGCTATCTACTTACTTGCATAATTGCCTTACTGAGCATGTGGTTTGCTCACCCCCCTTATTTTCCCATCTTTTCAGAGCACTTGCAATAGTTATTAAGCGGCTGAGGACTTGCATGCATTGGTATCCGCTGCTTCCCATCGAGAGACAGGTATACACATTTGTATAGTTTTGTATCTAAGTATGTAATGCACAGTACTGTAAACAGATATGATGTTGAGTCACGGGGATGTAGTGTTATAAATATCATTGAGTATGTATTTATTAAAGTCAAATATGGTAAACTCTGATATATAAATGTGATTATGGAAATGGAATTGGAAATAGTGTGAGGTGACTAACACCGAATCATAGCCCAACTGTGTTTGTAGGATGGTCACGACGAGAGAAAGGTAAGAATTGAATAATAAATGAAGAAGCGAAAAATTTACTCTGATTTTTAGGTAATTCGGGTCGTGACAGTGGGAACCCTATGCTTGGGGAGGCGGACCAACCATCCCTTCAGCTCACACAGAATCACTAAGATATCGCGTCACATCGTACCATATGGCTAATGCTCACGGTACATCGTGCTCATGTGGATCCTTATCACCCATTTCCATTGTCTCAAAATCACGTGTGAGTAGGTCTGTGCAATATCACAAAGCAATACACGACGGCTCCAGCACGATTTTACTCACACAAAGCAAACTCAAAAACTCTCGTGCGAGCAACTTGACTTAAGATCACACAGCAATACCCAAGGCATCGAGCACGATTTTGCTTATCACATAGAAAGCTCATGAGACCACGTGCGAGCAACTCAGCGTAAGAACACACAACATACCTAAGGCATCAAGCACAGCTTTGTCCCATCACTTTAAATTGAGGGGGTCACATCCGAGCATAATTATAGCAAGATCACTAAGCAGTACTCTTCGGCTCCAGCATGATTCCAAAAATCTAGTGCAAGCTCTCGAGTGGAACACACAACATCACTCGAGACATCGAGCACCCTTTTGCTTTTCTTAAAAATCCTTTCTTAAAAGGGTGTGCAAGCACAGCCGGTAAATCTATCGTTTCCACTTAGGCTCTAGCACAATTTCACACAGAAAAGAAGTACAAGGCTCAATTCATTAAGCATGAGTGAGAGGGCAGTCTCCCTTCAATCACTCTTTAAAATCTTTTCATGCAATGTATAAAACCGGGAGCCAATCTATTATTACTCTTTCTCAAAACACTTGTAAAAAAACATCTTTTCACAACAAGGCATAGAAGTCATGCAATTCATGCATATAATCTTCTTCTCATACGTAGTTTTCACCTAGATATATCAATACCTACATACTTATCCCATACATTCACACGCAGCAGGTAAGAAAACATACGTATAGCTATCTCTAATAGCTCGCATAAATCCATTACCTCGAATCACGCTCGAATCATTTTCCTTGATTTCCAACGCTTGTGATCCAGTCTTATCGGCTTCAACTTTATCTCCCAGAGCTATAATGAATTACAATTCACATCAATATACTCCAATATGCATCATTTTCACTTGCAAGAAGTTTAATTCAATGCATTAGGCCATTTTACACCAATTTGGCCTCATTTCGTCTTATCGGACTTTGCTCCCTCTTAAGTCCATTTCGACTATCCTATTCATTTCTCGAGAATCCGTTAGACTCCTCGAGTCTATTGATTCGTATTGAATCAGCATTAAGTTTACTATACCTCTAGTTCATCATTTTCTTTCTCTATGGCATTTCATCAAACACTTATCATGCCCATTATCAATCCTCATCTAATCCAACTTATGGATTTCACAATGTCATCTTAGAATCATCTATACATACTCATTAACATCTCTACATGCTCAAATCATCATTAGCTCTATGCCATTTCAATTTTCTCTCACTAAGCCCATTTTAGGTTATAGTTGTTTAAACATGTAAATGAGCATTTAATCCAACATTATATTCACTAAATCACTGATCAAGAAGTCTAGATTAACGTACTATAAAATGGTGTATAGAAATCTTACCTAGCTTGACATTTTTCCTCTTTTGTCAAATTTTGGAGAAATCCTTTTTTCTCCTTCAATCCAACGATTCGACCTCTCGTTTTCAACTATGTCGTTCTTCTCCTCTCTAGGAATAACTTTGCTGAAATGCACTTCTCTAAACTCTATTTGGAAGGTATTGAGAATTAAGAGAGGGAAACTAGGTTACTTCGCTTCAAAAATGGAAGATTTTCACGTTTCAGGGGATGGAGGCTAAAAATGTCAGGCTTTATATGGAATTTACCTTGATGAGATCGATCTCCTTGGGTGAGGACCGATCTTCCCTGCTTGAAATCTCTCTCAACATTTTAGTTCGCAAGCAGCAATCGATCTGTCTCTTGGAAGGGATCAATTTGCTCGAAGAAATGAGATGATCTTAGCCAGACAGAGAGCTTCTGAGATCAATCTGGCCATTAAGAAGGGATCGATATGCTCCAACCCGAGGTAATGAGAGATCAATCTGCCTTAGGGATGAGATCAATCAGCTTCTGGTCGAGACATATTAAGATTGATCTGGCTTAAACTGAGGATCAATCTCCTCTTACAAAATGCATCTAAGATCGATCTCCCTTACCTTTGAGATTGATCTTCCCTTGCTTTACAATATTCCAGCTGCAAATCTCCCAAAAATTCAAAGAGGATCTTTACATTAAATCGCTTCTATACTCAATTTGCATTTCATTCACATTTTGAACTTGAAATTATCCAATTCTTATGATTCATTGATTACAAAACCTGTGTGTACATTCTTGGAAATCATAATGGATATATATAAATTTATGGGTCTTACATTCCTCCCCTCCTTTAAGAAATTTGGTCCTCCAAATTATAACCAAGCCATTCATCAAAAAGTTTGGAGTATTTTTCTCGTACCAGGTTCTCTAACTCCCAAGTAGCTTCTTCTGAATTGTGGTGCTGCCATATAACCTTAACAAGTGGAATTGTCTTATTCTTTAACACCTTTTCCTTCCTATGCAGTATCCAGATTGGTCTCTCTATATAAGTCAGATCATCCATTAGCTCCAACACATGAGTCAGATCTGGATGATACTTTCGGAGCATCGATACATGAAAGACGTTATGAATGCCTAATAGCTCTAGTGGCAACGCTAGCCTATAGGTCTTATCTCTCAGTCGCTCCAATATCTCAAATGGTTCGATAAACTGAGGACTCAACTTCCCCTTCTTATCAAACCTCATAATCCCATTCGAGAGAGAAACCTTCAAAAATACCTAGTCATCCACGGTGAACTCTAGTGGCCTCCGTCTCATGTCAGCGTATCTTTTCTGCCTGCTCTGAGCTGCTCTCAATCTCTCACATATTAGCTGAACAACCTCAGAGGCTTGCTGTACCAAATCGAGAGCAAAAGTCTTTCTTTCACCAACTTCTTCCCAACCAATTGGGGAACGACACCTTCTACCATACAAGGCCTCATACGGTGCCATCTCGATACCCAAGTGATAACTGTTGTTGTAAGAAAATTTGGCTAACGGTAGGTGACCATCCCAGGAGCCCTTAAAATCCATAACACTCACTCTCAGCATATCCTCTAACGTTTGGATGGTTCTCTTTGACTGACCATTGGTCTGAGGATGGAAAGCAGTACTGAAACTCAAACGGGTTCCTATAGCTTCCTGAAATTGTTCCCAAAAGTGAGAAGTGAAGCGGGAATCCCTATCCAATACGATGCTCACTGGAACACCATGTAGCCTCACTATCTCCCGTACATACAACTCTGCCAAACTACTCTAAGTATCTATAGATTTCATAGCTAGAAAGTGGGCGAATTTCGTCAGTCTGTCTACCACTACCCAGATAGCATCATGGTTCCTCTTAGTCCACAGTAATCCCATTATGAAATCCATGGTGACATGCTCTCATTTTCAAGTTGGTATAAGTAGAGGCTACAATAACCCTGCAAGCTTTTGATGCTCTGCCTTCACATGGTAATATACTAGACATTTCGCCACAAACTCTGCGATGTCCTTTTTCATCCCTGACCACCAATGCAATTTTTGGAGGTTCTGGTACATCTTATTACTCCCCAGATGTAATGCATATCTCGATGAATGAGCTTCTGTCAAAATCCATCTCTTTAGCTATGGATCATCGGGAAAGCAAATCCTGCCTCTAAACCTCAGTAGGCCATTATCACTTACTAAAAATCAGCCACATCACCCCACTGAATCAGACTCGCACGATCCTCACACAGTATATCGGCATGCTGCGCCTATCATATCCGGTCAATCAAATCCGATTCCACTTGTCACGACCCTCAACTTACCAGAGTACGTACAAATTTTTTGCATTTTCATGCATCATTATTTATTCGTCCTTACCTCAATCATGAACAGCTACTCTCCTCAATAGTTGGGTTGTGTGTCAATGTCTATCTTAACCATCCATAATAATTTAATTTCAAAAGTAAACACTTTTATAAATACATCAAAGTTACAATTTACAAGTATTTATATTGCTTTACATCCCCAATGTTTAAATATAAAATGCTACTGTGATATGTCTAGTTTAGATACAAAATAATTCAAGTGTGTATACCTTTAGTGATGGGATGCAGCAGATACCAAAAAGGGACAAGCCTCCAGTTGCCCACAATCTATACTCAAAGCTTTGTAGAGAGGGGCAAAATAAGAAGGGTAAGCAAACCACACGCTCAGTAAGGAAATCATGCGAATAGGTAGATACTGCACTATCTACATGATCGTGATGCCATGCTCAAAACATACATTTCCTCGTTTCTCAAAATATGAGTTCATGCTTGTGTTAATGGTATGTAAAGAATTCATGCTATTAAAAACCAGTGCACAATTCAATTCAAAGCATGGTATAAATCATCATGCATATTTCACAATAAAGAATGGCATTAACCATCATGCATTTTTCACAATAAAGTATGGCATTAATCATCATACATTTTTCACAATAAAGCATGGCATTAATCATCATGCATCGGTGCACTTTAAAACCATTAACCAATCAACATATCAAAACCATCCAACACTTGTCAGGTCTCAGCCCATCCCTTGGACTATCTTGACCCATAAATCATTTCAAACATGGATTTATTCTCAAAGAAATAGACATGTGAGATAGGCAATTCAATAAGGGTAATAACCTCTAGGACTATGGCTATAACCTGTGATACCGGCTACACGAATCAAGTGTGTGGGATATCACCACTATCTGCTTCCACACGGGAGGTGGGTCAAATCCTGCCCATCGGTCCATAGCAGATCTCGTCCGAAGACGACATATCACATCTCAACATGATACAACGTACTCCATGCTACTTGCACGGTACAATGTACTCCGTAGACCCACATCAACATATCATATCATATCACACCACATCTCAAAGGCACGTGTGAGCCTATTTAATCGATACGACCTCTTGTCTACCCAAAGCTCCTAACACCGCTAATAATATGTCAAAATATCACAAATGCATGTGCGAGCCTATTTCATCTGTGTGACACCCAGTCTGCTCGAAGCTCCAAGCACGACAACAAATAAGGTGGGCATCCAATGCGAGCTAAGCTCCAAGCACCATGCCAAAACCAGTATGAAATCCATGTGAAAACCAGTGCGAGCTAAGCTCTAGCACTCATGTGTATAAAACACGTCAAATCTCGTGCGAGTCATACTCTAGCACGCTTTCATTCTCACGAAAACAAAGTAGGTGGCTCATATCTTTGCAAAGTGTGGTTAACAAACCGAAACAACTCATTTCTTTTGTAATTCATTTAAAATGCTAGCCAACCTACCAATCACTTGCTAAAAAGCAATAAAACATGATTTTCCAAAGCACTATGCTTTTATTTTCATGCACATTTCTCAAACACCCATCTTTTTCCCTTCAATCATCCAATTTCATTTTCTAACATCTCATGCATTCTAGCAAAGCATTTAAGTGCCCAAATTATGTACAGATATCTCTAAGAGTCCACAGAATTTCCTTACCTCGATTTACTTGAGTGCGACTCTCTTCCTCTTAGTTTCTTATGCTCTTAGCTCGTCTTGCTCCGATATATCCTCGGGAGCTGCGATTTATTCATCCAAACCACTTGAGTTAATATTGTTAACTCACCTTTTGACCTCACTAGTCAATGTAACTCATTCATGCATTTTACAATGCTTTAATCCACATTTTACACCTTTTTGATAAACCTCACAATTTATTCCCTAACAACATCTTAAAATCATACTCATAACACTATTATCACTTCAAGATATCCCATTCCTCATTAACATCAATACATTCCACTTTCTCACTCTAGACCATTTCTAGGTCATAATCATTCCAATGCATTTTAGATAGTTTCTAACAATATTAAGCACCCCAATCAACCCCAAACATTAATAGCTTAACAATGTACTTAAGTTGCTGCTTTAGAAACTCACCTCTTTGGATTTTCTCTTTGCTCCAAATAGAATTACCACTTGTTCCTTCAATCCAGCAAATGGGGAAATGCCTCTAAACTATGTTGTTCTCCTCTTTGATGTGAACAACGTTGCCTCTAATAGTTTTCCCTCAAATCTTCTCGAAAATGGTTAGATTTTGAGAGTAAAATCTAGGTTTTGGGTTTGAAATGGAAGGAAATAGTTTTTGCCTCAAAATTACAGATCTAACTGCTCTTATTTATAGATTCAACTTGCTGAGATCGATCTGCCTTGAGTAGAGATCAATCTGGTCCCTTTCAATTCCTCTTTTTCATGGCATTTTCAAGAATGAGATCGATCTATCGAAGCTTGAGATCGATTTGCTCCCAAACAGAAGGTTAAGGAGATTGATCTGGTCTTGTGGGAGATCGACCTGCTTCCAACCCAAGAGCTAAGGAGATCGATCTATTCCATTAAGGAATGATCTACATTTTTCAGAATGTGTTAGGAGATCGATTTGGCTCCCTTGGAGATCGATCTGTCCTATTCCAGACCTCAAAATAAGAGCATTTTGGCTCTACTAGATCAATCTATCATCCTATGAGAGATCTGACCTTCATATTTCCAAATCTTACTGTAGTTTTCTACCGAAAACTTATACCTAAACATCTTTAATTTGCTGCCATAGTCATTTTCTCATTCGATTATCTTTAAGAGTTGAAAATGACATCCATTCATACCTTATACACATTAAAACTTGTGTGTAATCTTTGTATAACCAAAGGTACATGATATAAACCAAATGGAAGTGCACAACTTATGAAATCTTCCTTCCATTTCACCACACCATTCATATTCCATTCTACTCACATTTTTCACATGTTTAAGTCCTTTTCTTCATAATCATATATAATGTAACTTGTACGTAGAATCACAACTCTTAGTACAAGTGTGTACATTAAACTTATGGACTTATATCACATATACTTCACATTACAAGTATATCACCATACTTATGATTTCATTTACATTTCTATGTACATATACTCAATTATACATATACGAGGTCTCACACCACTCGCATGCTTGCTATCACATAGTCTCTATCAACATCAAGAGGCTCTATATCCAAATTGAGGTGAGCAAACTGCTCAAGCAGCTAATATTCCCTGACCATCATGTGCAATACCATTCTAAGGTTCTTTCTACTTAGGGCATCCGCCATAACATTAGCCTTCCTTGGACGGTACAATATCTCACAATCATAATCCTTCAAAAGCTCTATCCATCGTCTCTGCCTCATATTCAACTCTATCTGTGAAAACAGATATCTAAGGCTCTTATATTCTGTATACACCTAAAATTTCTCACCGTACAAGTAGTGGTGCCAAATCTTTAAGGAAAATACCACAACTGCCAACTCTAAATCATGGGTTGGGTAGTTCCTCTCATGGTCCTTAAGTTGTCTAGATCCATAGGCTACTACCTTTCCATCCTGCATCAACACATAGCTGAGTCCCTATCCTGAGGCATCTGTATACACTGAGTAACCTCCTCCGCTAGTGGGTATGGCGAGAATAGGTGCGGTGGTCAGTCTGTGCTATTACTTGTAAAAACTTCTTTCATATTTATCATCCCACTCAAATGCCATATTCTTTTGAGTGAGACGTGTCAACGGAGCAGCCAGCTTAGAGAATGCCTCAATAAATCGTCAGTAATAACCTGCTAAACCTAAAAAATTGTGGATCTCTGTAATCGTCTTGGGTTTTTCCTACTGTATCACAACCTCTATCTTGGACGGATCCACTGATACCCCATCTTTCAAGGCTACATGATCCAGAAACGATATCTCACTCAGCCATAAATCACACTTGTTGAGTTTAGTATACAACTCCTGATCTCGGAGGGTCTATAACACTTTCTCAAATGTTGCTTATGCTCTTCCTTGGACTTCGAGTACACCAATATGTCATCTATAAAGACAATCACGAAGCTATCCAGGTATTGCTTAAACACATCATTCATTAATGCCATCAATATTGCAGGAGCATTCGTCAACCCAAATGGTATAACCAAAAACTCATAATGGCCATAAAGGGTACGAAACGCTGTCTTGGGCACATCTCCTCTCTGAATCCTCAATTGATGATACCCAGACCTCATATCAATCCTCGAAAATATTTTTGTTCCCTGCAACTGATCCAATAGATCATCTATTCGTGGAAAGGGATACTTATTCTTGGTGGTAGCCTTATTCAACAACCGATAAAATATACACAGTCAGAGACTCCCATCTTTCTTTTTTACAAACAGAACTGATGCTCCCCAAGGTGATACATTCAGCCTGATAAACCCCTTGTCCAACAACTCTTGCAACTGTTTCTTTTGCTCCTTCAATTCCACTGAAGCCATTCTATACGGTGGTTTGGATATTGGTTCAGTTCCAAGCACCAAATCAATACAGAATTCCATCTCTCTATCTGGTGGTAATCTTGGTAATTCTTCCAGAAAGACATTAGGGAATTCTCTAACCACTAGGATGTCAGCCAATTTTGGGTGTGCCTTATCCAAATCAACGACATATGTTATAAAACCTTTAACATATTAGGACCACATTTGTTTGTAAAATCATCTATCCTTGGAAATAATTTACTACTTCTTACATTACTTTTCAAATCTTACAACATACATTTCAGGGGTAGGAAACATTACTGTCTTAGCATAACAATCTAAAATAGCATGGTTTGCAACTAACCAATCCATTCCTAGTATTACATCAAAATCCCTCATGTTTAACAGAATAAGATTAGCCAACATATCCTTTTCCCTTACTTTTAACTTGAAATCTTTACATATATACTCAGTTGCTCCGTTGTCTCTCACTGGAGTGCTTATAAGCAAAATCCTACCTAAAGGTACAAGTTTCACATGTTCCAACAATTTACATGCAAATGTAGGCAATATGAATGAATGCGTGGCACCAGGATCAATCAATGCTAATGCTTTAAAATCAAAGACTATGATGGTACCTTTGATCACATCCGTAGAAGCTTCTACAAATGCCTGGTCCAAAGCAAACACTCACCCTCGACCAACAGCTTGTTTCCCTTTCTCTTCAGCTGTGGCCTTCCACTTAGGTATAGGTGTGTCAATTGTAGCCCTCTCTTGCTCTTTGCCCTTCTGTGGGGCTGTATCAACCAACTCTAGGCATTCACAAGCTATGTGCCCTTGTTTACCATATCCATAGCATGATCTCATAAAAGGGCATGGTCTACTCCTATGATATCTACCACACGTCCTACACTGCTCGGTAGTAGGTTGGGGTCTGCCAATAACTATGCCCTTCGAAGCTGCAGGTAGAGATGGATACACTAGAGGCTTCGTAGGCCTCTCTCATACCTCCTCAATCTTTGGCCCTTTACCAAACAATCTTCAGCCCTTTCTGAACCCTCTATCATCCACTGACCTCTTTCGGTCTATATCTCTGCCTTTAGCACTCTTGCTTAACTCTGAGGCATGCAATTCATAGTCTTGCTCACATAGTTGAGCTCTGCGTATTGCCTTATCATAGGTGGTAATGTCAAATGGGGCCAATCGAGCTCTGATTGAAGGTTTCAACCCCTCAAGAAATTTTTGAACCTTCCTATCTTGACAACCTATGGTCACTGTGTCATATCTACTCAGGGAGGTGAATTCAGACTCGTACTCATCAATTATACGGTTCCTTTGAGTCAAGGTTAAAAATTCCATCTACATTTTCCTTTGAGCAGTGGCTGGAATCTACTGCCTTCTGAAAGCATTTAGAAATATAACCCAAGTCACCACCGGGTGACGTGCACTCAGAATCGGTTGGGTGGCCATCCACTAATGCTTGGCCTCACCCTCTAATACAAAGGCAACAAAAGTGACCTTCTCTATGGCAGAGCAATTGAAAAATTTGTAGAGCTTCTCCATTCTGCGAATCCAATGCTCCGTTAACACTGGGTCTTTCACCCCACTGAACGAATGTGGTCAAACATCCTGAACTGTCTAAGTCTACCTAGGTCACAATCATAAACTCCCTCTCCACCAACCTGTTGTGGAGCTACAGGATCCTAAACTAATGGGAAATGTCCTGAACTGGAGGGGTGCAGGTATCTCTTCCTCTCTAGCCCGAGGTCTCGGTGTAGGCTGTGCTGGCTTATGTCTCTCAGGTGCAGCAGCCTGACTAGTAAGGTTCTCCTGTCGACCCTCAAGTCTGGCCATCGCCTGTGTAAACATCTCCATAATTGTGTCTACATTGCGCTGTAACTGAACTATACGTTCCTCAGCAACTTCACTAAGATCGGGTAGATCTCTAGTAGAACTGAACCCACTACGCCTCTCGGGCTCATCTTTATGCCCTTGAGAGTGCGAACTCTCTCCTCGACGAGTATGTCGTCTATCAGACATCCTGCATACTCAATAACAAGTGTCTCAGTTACATTTCTAACTTGGTATACATAATCTTATCCAATTAATGCACAGTACTTAAGGGATGTATAATTTCCTAGTTATGGATACTGACTCACATCGGTCCAACTCAAGCTCTAATACCAATCTCTGTCACAACCCTTTTCCGTGACTATTCTTACTACTAACAGTTCAGTTGTGAGTCAACATCCATATCCAAATCTCATCCATTCATAATTTAAAATTTATTTAAATGAAATAGAAACTGTTCTTTTATAAATATGCGAAAACGTTTACATCAGTTTCTATTATATTGTCACGACCCAAAAATTGAAGTAAATTGTTTTTGTTTTTGTTTCATACTTACTTGTTCTCTGATCGTGACCACATTCCACTAACAATTGGGATGTGCGTCAATGCCAATCCCACCATTCATTCACCATATAACTTAATTCCTTATTAAAGGAAAGGTAAATGGATGAGTTTTTTTCACTAATTCTTTCTCATTCATTTACAAGTGTTTACAGTGTCTATACATCCCCGAAAGTTACTTACAAACATGTTACTATGCTATTCATATTTAGATACAATGTGTACAAGTGTATATACCTCAAGTGATGGGCAGTAGCGTATATCAGGAATGCAGTACTCAGTCGCCTCAAAGTCTACAGGAAATGATCTCTGTATGAAAATGAAAGGGGTGAGCACATCAAGCTCAGTAAGCTAATCCCATGAACAAGTAGGTAACCATACAACCTACATGAACGTGGTGCCATGCATAAACCACCCTTTCTCCACACATTTCAAAATAGATGCTACAATTCATGATGTCATGTAAAACAAGTTCACATATGGATTTCAAAGAGCATGGAAAACTCAACATGCAAATCCAGTTAACTCATTTCATTCCCGTTAAAATTTTCACAACACAGCTAGGACTCAGCCCCTCCCTCTGGTGTCCTTGACTCACACAAAATCATGAAGTCAGATACTTTTCAAGGAAATAGTAACTTGTGAGAGTTTAAATCCCAATTTCATTCTCATCAAAATTAGATCTCAGTCAGGACTTAACCCCTCCCCCGGGTGATCCAAACTCACACAAAATCCACAAAACGTGTTACTCAAAAAAATCAACATGCGAGACTAGGAAATATATGTATTTATATCTCAGGCAAATAACTAGGACTATGGCCATATCCTCGTGATCCCACTGCTACACGGATCCTGTGTGCGGGGTTTCACCACTATCGAGAACCACCCCAGGAGGTGGGTCAGTCCATCTCGTCGGTCATGCCCGATATCTTACATCCGAAGATGCCACTCGTATCCGAAGATGCCACTAAGATCCGAAGATGCCACATAATCAATCCCAGCTTGGTACAGCGTACTCCATGCTACTTGCACAGTACAACGTACTCCATGGACCTATATCTCATATCCACAATTGTGCCTATCTCAAAACGCACGTGCTAACATATTTAATCGACGTGACACACAGTCTACCCGATGCTCCATGCACGGCTCATTGTATCTCTCATAAAATCAGTGCAAGCGATGCTCCAGCACTCTCATAAAATCAAGGAAAATCTCGTGCGAGCAAAGCTCCAGCACACGTTTCATAAAATCTCATAAGATCTAGTGCGAGCTAAACTCCAGCACTCTGTCAAAATCATGTAAAACTAGTACGAGCTAGGCTCCAGTACTGTGTCATAAAAATCAAGTGAAAATCTGGTGCGAGTTAGACTCCATCACCTATATATGTAAAACTCTAATGCGAGCCCTTGCTCTAGCACTAATGCATGCATCACACAAATCAAAACTCATGTGAGGTGAGCTCTAGCATGTCACACTTTCATAAAACCACGTAGGCAGCTCTGTTATCTCAAAACAATTTACACAAGAAATCATATTGTTAAAAATATGCAATTTTGTACATTTTTATTTAAAAGTTAGCCAGCCTACCCAGGCATGTGTCTAAACACCTCAAAAACAAGCAGGAACCTCTTGTTCTTACTCTTCCAAACTTTTCCTAATTTTAAAAATTAAACCCTTCACCAGGGTATTTTGGTCATTTACCCATCTGAGCACCAAAATTCTTATTTTAAATCTAGACACTTCAGACAATTTTAGGAAATGTAAATGATGTCGAAATTGCGTAAAGTTACCTATAGCAGTCCGTAAAATTCCCTTACCTTGAATCACGTGTGAGCTTATCCTGTCTCGACCGTACCTGGTCTCTCAGTCCAATTCACTCCAAACCAAGTCTATGGAGCTGCATATCACCACATCTTTGGGTCAATTCTAATATACTTATCAGTCTTTCACTCTTACTGATCGAATCAAAAACAATGGGCCTGTTTTACTTTATTGGGCCCGATTGCACATTAATGGGCCACGACCTATTTCCAACCCGTTTCCACTTATTAAATCCATTCTTCGGGTCTATTGTGCTCATTTGGCTAATCAATACTCATCGGGCTTCGTTCCAAACTCATTGAATAGCCCGTATATCATTTACGACAATTAATTCAAAAATCCAAAATATAACTTATTTTATGCAGAATTTAATCCGAAATCTGCAAAATAAATTCCAATTGCGCAATAATCATATTGTTGTCGTAAATGAGCTTTACTTACCCTAAATTATGCGGTGCTGCGTAAATTGGAGTTCGATCTCACATTCAGAATTTATCGTCGAACTACACAATTTTTATATTTAATTTTGAGTTAATTTTCGATGAAATATAATTTAAATAAATTTCTCAGAAATCAAATTGGTCACTTTTGACCTATTACTGACTTATCCGAAGTCTGGTGTATCCCCGAAAATCTTCCCCTTTTTCCTTTTTTCTCTTTTTCTTTCTTTTTCTCCCTTTTTCCTCTCTTTCCTGGCCGAACCGGTTCGGTCCGGTTCAGCCCGATTCAGATTGGTTGGTTCAGCCCGGTTCAATTTTCTCCTTCACCGTTCAGAGCTTCGCCGACCAGTTCTTCACCGGCTTCCATCTCCAGCAGGTCCGTCTGGCTGTCTTATGCACGAATCTGGCCTCGATTTCGCTAAGACTGGTCGAAAAGTGGTCGGTCCGACCTTTTCTCCCTTCGGCCTCACTACCATGTTCTCCCATTCGCCGTTGACAGCGTTGCCAACCGTTTCACAGGTCGGTCCACCAGCTAATCTGTCCGTCTTCACCTCAAAAACCTTCGCCTAGTGGTGGTCGGGGCTGATCGGCGCCGGTGCCCACTAAATTTCCTTTTTTTTTCTCAATTTCCTTTTCTCTTTTTCGTCGCCGATCACGGCTTCTCCGGGCATGTCGGTGCCAGCATTGGTTCGGCTTCCTCATCGCCTCTCATCCGAGCCCTCTCCCTCGCCGGCAGCCTCCTTCGTTCGTTGGAGGAGAAGGCTGCTGTCTTCACTAGTTTTGGGGTCGCGCGATCCCAATTTCTCTTTTTTTTTATAATTATATTATTATTGTTATTATTATATTATTATATTATATTGTATTTTATTTTATTTTTATCAAATAAAATACAATAAAATACCTCAAAATATCTTAAAAATTATATTTTATTCCTTAAATCAATTTAATGAATTTATCAGTCTTATTTTATTTTTTCGTTATAATTTTTCCCATATTTTTGGTATAATTTCTCGGGCGAAATTACGAAAATTCGTAATATTTTTGTATCTTGACCAATTGGTCTCGGAATTCAATAGTTTCTCCTTTATTGATTAAGATTTCCTAAATCCATATTTATAACGAAATTTCCTCGTTCAATTTATATTGAATTTGGTCTTTTGACTATTTTACCCTTCTACACGTTCGAGACCAATTTAGGCTGACTTTCCTTCTTAGACCCACTATAATTTCTCATTTAAAATTCATATCTCTGTCTGGACCATTCAAATCTCATAAATATAATTTAAAATTCCTTAACTGTCCGTTTTCAGATTTTACGTACGTTCGACTACTTCATTCATATTTATATGATCAAAATCATTCGTCTTATGATTCAATTAACATATAACAATATCCATACAATGTGCGAATCATAAGAAAATACGATAAAAATTGGGTCTTACATAATCTCCCCCACTTAAGAAATTTGGTCCTCCAAATTAGAACCAAGTTAGTCTTTAAATCACTTTGGATACTTCACACATATCATACTCTTACTCTTCAACTCCTATTTAAATTCCTCCGAAGTGTAATATTGCCAAAAGACTTTAATTTAGGGAGATCATTTTAAACCTCAACACCTTCTCCTTCCTATTTAATACCCGAATCTTATTATACTTTTAGAAAGAGAAACTTTTGAACACACTGATTCACACTCGATGAATCCTCACGATCCCCATCTCTTGTCAGCATAGCTTTTCTATCTGTTCTAAGGTGTTCTCATTCTCTCACAATCAGCTGAACACCCTCAGAGGCTTATTATACTAGATTGGGAGTAATTTTCTATCTGTCACCCACTTCTTTCTATCCATTCGAAAAAGCAACGCTTACGACCAAACAATGCTTCACACAATGCCATATCGATACTCGAGTGATAACTATCGCTGTGGGTAATTTAACTAATAACAAATGATTATTCCAAGAGCTTTTAACATCAATTGCACACGTTCTCATCATATCCTCAAGAACCCTACAGTCCTCTTTGACTGACCATTTGTTTGAGGATAGAACGTTGTGCTCACACTCAATTGGGTTCCCATGGCTTCCAGAAACATGTTCCTAAAAGTGGGAAGTGAAGCGGGAATCCCTATCTGATACAATACACCCTGGAATGCTACCTATTGTTCCATAATCTTCTTACTTATATAAATATGCTCACGCACTCAGAGTATCTATGGCTTTCATAACCAGAAAGTGGGTAGACTCAATTAATCTATCGACCATCACTCAAATAGCCTCATGATTCCTACTGTCCTCTATAACCTATCACAAAATCCATGGTAACCTGCTCCCTCTTCCATGTTAGAATTAGTAGAGGCTGCAATAATCCTGCAGACTTCTAGTGCTCCACCTTAATCTACTGACATACGAGACACTTCGTCACAACTCTCCGATATCTCTCACATGCCTGATCACTAATACCTTTTTTCAAAAATTTTGATATATTTTATTGCTCAGCGAATGCACTGTATAGCCCAAGAATGAGCTTCTGACAATAACACTATCTCATCAACTATTGTCATAGGGAGCACTTATACTCTCTCTGAACCTCAGTAAGCCATCATCACTCACTGTGAATACTGTCACTGTAGCCTTCTGAATCTGACCCACACTATCGACACCCTACCGATCATCACGCTAAACCTGTCAAATTCGACCACTCAAATCTAGTTCTAATCTCAGGCTAGCTATCATACAATCACTATCATCATCTGAAGGGATCACATCACTACTGAGGCTCACAAACTGCTTTACAGTTCACGCTCCCGACCATTACCAACCCATGGCTCTTTCTGCTCAAAGCATCAACCACTATATTAGCCATTTCCTGGGTGGTACAATATCTCACAATCATAATCATTTAGAAGCTCACACCCTCTTTGTTATTTCATAGTCATTTCTTTTTATGAAAACAGATACTTAAGACTTTTATGATGAGTGCATACTTGAAATTTCTCACCGAAAAATAGTGGCGCCATACAATCAATGCATTACTAAGGCTACCAACTTTAAATCATGAGCCAGATAGTCCTTTCATGGTCATTGAACTGTATGGATCCATACGTGACTATCATCTTATTTTTCTTCAACACATAGCCCAATCTTGGTTTCAAGACATCAATATACCCTGAGAAACCTCTTAATCTATTGGGTATGGTAAGAATAATTGTGGTGGTTAGTTCATACTTCAATACATCAAAACTCCTGTCGCGTCTATATCCCATTTAAATACAACTTTTTCTGAGTTAAACGTGTCAACAAAGTAGTCCATTTCAAGAACTCTCAACAAATCATCTGTAAAAAAAAAATGATTTCCAATTGCTGCTTAAGATTTTCCCTGGACTTTAAATACGCCCAAAATATCATCAATAAGGATGATAACAAATCGGTCCAGGTAAAGTTTAAATACCTTATTCATCAATACCCTAACAAGTACAAAGAATTGTCTTGGGCACATCCACATTCCAAATTCTCAACGGATAAAACCCAGACTTCCAATCGATCTAAAAAAATTGACGCTCTTCACAGTTAACCTAGTGGATCATCAATAGTAGAACGAAATACTTATTTTTATGCTGATCCTATTCGATTCAATAAATCAAGTCTAGTTTTCAACTTTTAGGCTCACTACCACAGAACAAATGTCAGTATGAGAAAAGAACCTCATCGTAATTGAATTCCACTAAATATTTCAATCACCTATATCCTTGACCTATGTACGCATAAACGTATAATATCATTTTGAAATCGCTTCTGTTCAAGATCCTAACCCATGTCATTTCCTTTTTCCTATATTAACAGCTTTTATAAAATTTTAATTTTTTAAACCTTCATGATTAATCGAATTCTATATTTCTTTATCATACAAGTAAAGGTATCCTAATTTTAAACGTATATTTTAAGACTGTGATTTCAATTTATAGGTTATGTGTACTTCTAGACGCTGTCAAGTCTTTAGGTGGGAGGTATTTTGAAATACCTTTATTAATCCTCAAACTTGACCACATGGACTGGTTATGGATATATCCACCCTTTATCCTTGGTCCGAATTCATATTCACTACATATCATTTAATCCAAATTACTTCACATATCAGAGATATTCTTACCTTCCATACGCCTCTTATTCCAATATATCTTGTATTCTAGATCTATCACATCTCAAAGCTTATCTCATTTAGTATATCAACTATAACAAAACTCTTTCATTACTTGTTAAAACTTACTGTACACTTTTCTATGATGAAACATCGCTATCTTAGAATAGCAATTTCAACAACATAGTTTGCAGCTAATCAATTTATTCCCCATATTACATCAAAACACTCATATTTCATAGAATGAGATTGGTCTGCATGTTCCTTTCCCCAACTTTCAACTTACAATCTCAACTGACATATTCAATTAGCAGACGATCCTTTATTGGGGTGTTAAATATCCGCATTTCGCCTAATGATATAGGGATCACATATATCACTAACTATATGCAAATGATGACGATATGAATAAATGTGCAGTACCAGGATCAATTAAAATAATTGCTTCAATATTAAAAATCAAGATGGTACCTTACACCACATCAAATGAAGCATCAATAGTATCCTGGTCCAAGACTTACACTCGCCCTCATTCAACCTCCTATGTCCGTGGTAACTACCACACATCCAACACTGCCCATTAGCAGGTCAGGGTCCTCTAATCACAATATCCGTGTAAGCGCTGAAACTGGATACATGGGGGCTTACCAATCATCTTACCCTATAACTCACTAACTCTAAACTTCCTACCAAACCGCCTCTTTCTCGGTTTGACATCTCTTTTATCCACTATTTCTTTTTTGTCTCTATTTTGACCCTTATTGCCTTTCTTAAACTCAGAGGCATGCAATTCCTAATCTTATTGACGTACTATGATCTGCGCACTGCCTCGTTGTATGTAGTGATATCTAACGGGGCCAAATCAGAATCTGATAAACGGTCTGAGTCTTTCCATGACTTTTGAAACTTTCGATTCGCACTGTTCATAATGTTGGATCATACCTACCCAGGGATGTAAATTGAGATTCATACTCGTTGATTGACCTATTCCTCTGGGTCAGAGTAAGGAACTCTATCCGTAAATTCCTCTGAACAATGTTTGAAATATATTGTCTCTATGCATCCAGAATTATCTCTTATGTCAACTCTGGATGTCTAACTCTTAAAATGGTCGAATGGATTTCTACCAATGCTCCACCTCGCCTTCCAACATAAACATATTTAAAAGTCACTTTCTCGCTCGACATACACCGAAAGAATCAATACAACTTTGCTAAATACAGGAGAAGTGTGAAAATCTCTATAGTCTGAGGCATATGTTCAGGCTTTGCCCTGCCTATCCTTAATTACTTGCATAGACTGAGTAAACAACTCCAAATGTTTTCTACACTCCATTCCATTCTAATAAAGTGTGTCTCAATACTGTCTGGTCTCTTTATAGGACCCTGTGGAGTATGCTCAACATCAGACTCCACCTCAACCTCCTCTACCGTGACTGGTATTCAGCATAATGCCTATATTCTTGCATTCTCAACCATTTCTAAGTTAAAACCCGTCTCAATATACACGATTGTATCTAAGCAAGCATGGTAACACGGGGATATAATTTCCTAATTACTGACACTGACACACATCAGACCAATTTCGCTCTGATACCACTAATTGTCATGACCTAAAAATCAGAGTAATTTTTTTTCATTTTCCTTTCATACTTACCTGTTCTCTGATCGTGACCACACTCCACTAACAAATGGGTTATGCGTCAATGCCAATCCCATTCACCATATAACTTAATTCCTTATTAAAGGAAAGGTAAGCACATGAGTATTTTTCACTAATTCTTTCCCATTCATTTACAAGTGTTTACAGTGTCTATACATCCCCAAAAGTTACTTACAAACATGTTACTGTGCTATTATTTTTTTGATACAATATGTACAAGTGTATATACCTCAAGTGATGGGCTGCAGCAGATATCAGGAATGCAGTACTCAGTCGCCTCAAAGTCTACAGGAAATGATCTGTGTAGCAAAATGAAAGGGGTGAGCACATCAAGCTCAGTAAGGCAATCTTACGAACAAGTAGATAACCATACGACCTACATGAATGTGGTGCCATGCATAAACCACCCTTTCTCCACACATTTCAAAATAGATGCTACAATTCATGATGTCATGTAAAACAAGTTCACATATGGATTTCAAAGAGCATGGAAAATGCAACATGTAAATCTATTTAAATCATTTCATTCGCGTTAAAATTTTCACAACACAGCCAGGACTCAGCCCCTCCCTCGGGTGTCCCTGACTCACACAAAATTATGAAGTCAGATGTTTTTCAAAGCAATAGTAACTTGTGAGAGTTTAAATCCCAGTTTCATTCTCATCAAAATTACATCTCAGTCAGGACTCAACCCCTCCCTCGAGTGATCAAAACTCACACAAAATCCACAAAACGTGTTTCTCAAAAACATCAACATGCGAGACTAGGCAATATATGTATTTATATCTTAGGCAAATAACTAGGACTATGGCCATATCCTCGTGATCCCACTACTACACGGATCCTGTGTGCGAGGTCTCACCACTATCGGGAATCGCCTCAGGAGGTGGGTCAGTCCATCCCGTTGGTCCTACCCGATATCTCGCATCCGAAGTTGCCACTCGCATCCGAAGATGCCACTCACATCCGAATATGCCACATAATCAATCCCAGCACAGTACAACGTACTCCATGCTACTTGCATGGTACAACGTACTCTGTGGACCCATATATCATATCCACAATCGTGCCTGTCTGAAAACGCAATTGCGAGCATATTTAATCGACGTGACGCACAGTCTATCCAACGTTCCAAGCACGGCTCATCGTATGTCTCATAAAATCAGTGCAAGCGATGCTTCAGCACTCTCATAAAATCAAGAAAAATCTCGTACGAGTAAAGCTCTAGCACACGTTTCATAAAATCTCATAAGATCTAGTGCGATCTAAGCTCCAGCACTCTGTCAAAATCATGTAAAACTAGTATGAGCTAGGTTCCAGCACTCTATCATAAAAATGAAGTGAAAATTTGATGCGAGTTAGACTCCAGCACCCTGTCACAAAAATTATTTGAAAATCTAGTGCAAGTTAGACTCCAGTACCTATGCATGTAAAACTCTAGTGCGAGCCCTCGCTCCAGCACTAATGCATGCATCACACAAATCAAAACTCGTGCGAGCTAAGCTCTAGCACGTCACACTTTCATAACATCACGTAGGCGGCTCTGTTATCTCAAAACAATTTCCACATGAAATCACATTATTGAAAATATGTAATGTTGTGCATTTTTATTTAAAAGTTAGCCAGCCTACCCATGCACGTGTCAAAACACCTCAAAAACAAGCAGGAACTTCTTGTTCTTGCTCCTCCAAACTTTTCCTAATTTTAGAAATGATACCCATCAAGGGGGTATTTTGGTCATTTGCCTATCCGGGCACCAAAATTCTTATTCTAAATCTAGACCCTTTAGACAATTTTAGGAAATGTAAATGATGTCGAAATTGCGTAAAGTTACCTCTAGCAGTTCGTAAAATTCCCTTACCTAGAATCACGTGCGAGCTTATCCTGTCTCGACCGTACCAGGTCTCTCAGTCCAATTCACTTCAAACCAAGTCTACGGAGCTGTATATAACCACATCTTTGGATCAATTCTAATACATTTATCAGTCTTTCACTCTTACTGATAAAAAACACTGGGCCCATTTTACTTTATTAGGCTCGATTGCACATTAATGGGCCTCGAACCATTTTCAGCTCCTTTCCACTTATTAAATCCCTTCTTTCGGTCTATTGGGCTCATTTGGCTTATCAATACTCATCGGGCTTCATTCCAAACTCATTGAATAGCCCGTATATCATTTACGACAATTAATTCAAAAATCCTAACTATAATTTATTTTATACAGAATTTAATCCGAAATATGCAAAATAAATTTCAATTGCGTAATAATCATATTATTGTCGTAAATGAGCTTTACTTACCCGAAATTATGCGATGGTACGTAAATTGGAGTTTGATCGGCTCACGTTCGAAATTTATCGTTCAACTGGACAATTTTTATACTTAATTCTAGGTTAATTTTTGATCAAATATAATTTAAATAAATTTCTCAAAAATCAAATTGGTCACTTTTGACCTCTCACCGACTTATCCAAAGTTCGGTGTATCCCCAAAAATCTTCCCATTTTTCCTTTTTTCTCTTTTTCTTTCTTTTTCTCCCTTTTTCCTCTCTTTCTTGGCTGAACCGGTTCGGTCTGCTTCAGCCTGGTTCAGACCAGTCGGTTCAGCCCGGTTTGATTTTCTCCTTCATCGTTTGAAGCTTCGTCGATCGGTTCTTCTTCGGCTTCCATCTCTAGTAGGTCCGTCTGGCTATCTGATGCATGGATCTGTCCTCAGTTTTGCTAGGATTGGCCAAAAAATGGTCAGTCCGACCTCTTCTCCCTTCGACCTATCTACCATTTTCTCCTCTTTGCCGTTGATGGCGCTGCTAACCATTTCACTGGTTTATGCACCCACCAATCAGTCTCACTTCGCCTCAAGAACCTTCGCCCGGTGGTGGTCGGGGCTAATCGACGTCGGTGGCCGTTGAATTTCCTTTTTTTTCTCGGTTTTCATTTCTCTTTTTTGTCACCGATCGCGGCTTCTCCGGCCATGTCGGTGCCAGCATTGGTTCGGCTGCCTCATCTCCTCTTATCCGAGCCCTCTCCCTCGTCGGTAGCCTCTTTCGTTCGTTGGAGGAGAAGGCTACTACCTTCGCTAGTTTTAGGGTCGCACGACTGTCGCGCGATCCCAATTTCTCCTTTTTTTAAATAATTATATTATTATTATATTTTATTTTATTTTATTTTAATCAAATAAAATATAATAAAATACCCCAAAATATCTTAAAAATTATATTTTATTCCTTAAATCAATTTAATGAATTTATCAGTCTTATTTTATTTTTTTGGTATAATTTTTTCCATATTTTCGGTATAATGTCTCGGGCGAAAATTATAAAAATTCATAATATTTTCATATCTTGACCAATTGGTCTCAGAATTCAATAGTTTCTCCTTTATTGATCAAGTATTCCTAAATCCATATTTATAACGAAATTTCCTCATTCAATTTATACCGGATTTTGGTCTTTTGACCGTTTTACCCTTCTACATGTTCAGGACCAATTTAGGCCGACTATCCTTCTTGGACCCACTATAATTTCTCATTTAAACTTTGTACCTCTGTCCCGACCATTCAAATCTTATAAATTTAATTTGAAATTCCTTAACTGTCCGTTTTCGGATTTTACGTACATTCGACTACTTCATTCATATTTATATGACAAAATCATCTGTCTTATGATTCCATTAAAATATAACAATATCCATACAATGTGTGAATCATAAGGAAATGCGATACAAATCAAGTCTTACATATATACATCCCCCAAAATACAAAAGATAAGAATACTGTGCATTAATTTACAGGATACAAAATTTTTTCTCTCAAGTGTATACCTCTATAATGCTGGAGAACTGGAGAACACTGTAGGAGGGTGTCAAGACCCTTCCTGACTTAACCAAAACCACTACAATTTTTTTGCATTTTAACTTACCTTTCCTCTCTTCAATGGTTGGGCTGTGATTCGATCTTAGCTTCCTCGTATACCATATCATCAATTATCATACATACACGTCGATATACTGTTACTGACTGTAACTTCTTTTATAATACATGTGAGATCATATAAAATCTAATACAAATACATTCCCCATAATATATATCGTATACATCACTATGTTGTTTCTATATTTAGATATATAACCGTACAAAATATCTATACCTGTCGATCGATAGGAAATAGCAGCGAAAAACAGGAATACTATCCCTTAAATGCTCTCACTCTACTGCTGATGCTCTGTAGAGAGATGTAAAAGAAAGGGGGTGAGCATACAACGTGCTCAGTAAGGAAATTAGGCAAGCAAGTAGACATCTACACTATCTACTCAAAATAATCTATGCCTCGAAAACATCATTTCGTTAACTCACTTTAAAAGCATGTCTTTAAATATATATATACTTACAGATTAAATCCCATGTACAGAAATCATACTTGCTTTCTCAAATGTTAGGCATGTAGTACAAAATAATGCATCTTTACAATATCACAATGTCTCTATATAAATCATGCCATGTATATTTAAATCACAGTAAATATGGCATTTAAATCATTCACATCACAACAACCGGATTCTGACCCATCCCTCAGGTCTATCTGTAAATAAATCAGTCAATCAGGTGATATATCATGTGAGACTCTGTGGTGAAATGCAATAGTATCCTGGACTATGGCCATATCCGATAATGGTGATCCCAGGCAACACAGATCTCAGTGTGCGGGGCATTACTGCTGCAGCAGGAGGGGGGTCAGTCCATCACAACCGCCAGCTATATCCTCCTCAACTCCACAACACCACACGGTATAGTGTACTCCATGCCACTCGTATGGTACAATGTACTCTGTGGACCCTACATCACAGTCGGGGTGCTAGCCATAGGTCTTAGCCTTCAAACCATAGAAAATCATACCATGTCTCTAAATCCACATGCAAACCTCTCATAGTGTGACACTCAATCTACACGAGAAAATCAAGCATGGTTTTTAACATGTATTATATATCACATAAATTACAGTGCGCGCCTTTGAGCGCGACTCACAGTCGACACTTTGCTCAAACACTGTTTCACATCACAAACTCAAATTCTAGTGCGAGTAAACCTCCAGCAACTAGGTCATGCATAGTTCATGTTTCAAATCAAGTACGAGTAATAGCTCCACTACCATGCTATGCACAAAACTCATCAAATCAAGTATGAGCAATAGCTCTAGTACTATGTCATGTATAAATCATGAAGAACCGAGTACGAGCAACGCTCTAGCACTCTTTCATGTATCTCATGTAAAATTCAAGTACGAGCTAATCGCTCCAGCACTCTCTCATGCATATATCATATAAAACTGAGTACGAGTAATAACTCCGGCACTCTATCATGCATGTCCTGAAAATCTAGTGTGAATCACAATCCAGCAGTAATATATGTGGAAAATATATAAAATCAAGTGCGAGCTGTGTTCTAGCACGATTTATTCTCACATAATTCGATAGATGGCTCTTTAAAAAGGGGTGATTTTCAAAATATCAAAATCGGCACTATAAAGTGTGCTTAATTCGCATCAACCTTAAAATCATTAGCCCATCTATTTATTCTTCTGCTAAACAACAGTAAAACACTCAAAATGGTGGTTTCCATGCTTTTAACAACTTTTCACAAAAGTTGACTTTTTTCCTAACTAAGGGCAAAATCGTAATTTCCCACTATCGAGTCACAATAATAATTATTCACTTTCTCTGACCCTCAGAGTTTTTAAGTGAATGTAAAAGCAGACCAAAATATGTGCAGGTATCTCAACTACTCATAAAAGTCCCTTACCTGCAATCACTCGAGAAATTTTACTTTCTCAACGCTGCTCGATCCAGTAGTCCGATTTGCTCCTCCAATAATCTCTGGAGCTGCATATAACCATTTGTCAGGTTAATTATACTTTTCCTACTGTATTTCATGTTAAACACATTCTATTTCCCTTAATGGGCTTTAATAAACCTTAATGGGCCAACTATGCCTTAAGCCCATTTCTATTTTACTATTCATTTTCGTTGGACCTATTGGGCATGTGGGGCCCATTAACTCTTATGGGCTTGTCCTAGACCCATTACATCACATTGGGCCTAAAATAATTGGGCTTGGCCCATTGGACCTCTCGGCCATATGCCAGGGCCGAGAGCACTCCATTCCGTCGGTCACACCATGACATGCCGTCCATGTCCATTTCCTTAGCCAATTCACTTAGGCATTGTCACAAATACTTGGTTGGCAATGTTCTTAAGCATCACATAGTTCATTTATGCATTTTATCAAACACCTTGATTGCCAACTTAATCTATGTATTAATTAATCAAATTGATTAATTCTAACTATACCATTTAACACATGTACATTAACTCATTTATGCCTTAATATCATATGGGCATTCATCAATATTTCACTACTCACTCTCGGCCTAACCATGATCTTTGTGATTTCATATGTTTCAATGCTTAAAACATACACCAATATACTTAAAATCTTTCATACATTAACATATATGAATTTGAAAGCTTGAAAATATACCTAGTATTTGTGTTCACACTTGGCCAAAACTTTGGAGTCTCATGGTTTGCACACTATGGCTTCTTGATAGCCAATTCCAACACATGTCACTCTTCTCTCAATTTGAAACAACTTTCATGAAGAATGCAAGTTCCAAATATGCCTAATTCCTAGTGATTTCTAGTGAGAGAAAGCTTGGATAATGTATTTCAATGGTTTCCTTCTTTTAGCTGAGAATGGTATGGTGAAGATGACAATGGTGTGGCTGATTTTATAAGCCATTTACTTAGCCATTAAGCCTTACTTTTCAGCCATTATAATTGACTTCCTAAGGTTTAGTTATGAGTCACCTAATGAGTCATCTAATGAGTCATAGTTACCTTTAACTATGGTTAGATATTTACCTAATGGGATTTTCAATTAGGCCTCTCAGTTTGGGCTTTCTTAATGGGTTTTCAGGCTGAAATTTTTACTATACCTCGGGCCTTTTATTGTCTCAATATTTGGCCTATCAATCGGTCCAACAACTCGGTCTAAAGGACCTAAGAATTTCGATCTACGTTTAGTATACCTTAATGGGCTTTAAAATCTTCACTTTAGGCCCATTACATTTTTAGCCGTTAAATTAAATATGGAATCCTTTCGAATAAATTTTCCTTACTTTCGAGGATTATTATCTTGTATTCTAACCAAGAATATTTTTCCCCAATTTTTTCTCCATACTTAGGTTAATTTTTAACCATGGTTAGTCAACAATGGTAAAAGTTCACTGTTCTTAACTATAGTTGACTTTTTCCTTAATCATTGACCAAGTTGACTATTTCTCAAAACTTCGAAAGTGTCATATCTTATGTCTTACACTCTCGTCTTTACATTTTAGCCATTTTCGGTAGGTAAACACACCCGAAATACCTTAACTCGCTAAAAAGGTCCATTTTACCCTTTTTAGCTTTTACTCTCGTTCTTTGTGTTCGAAACTAAATCAAACTGACTTTCCTTTATAAGCTCTCTATATTTTCTCATTTTAAGTTCTTATTTTCAGTTAGAATGATTCAGATCCACTCGGTTTAGCCTGTGACTCTTATAGCTCAGATTAGGCTTTTATGTAGCTTATGCGTGTTAAATCATTTCACATACTCTTAAAATCTAGTAAATACTCTTCTTATGATTCAACTATAATAATAGTGTTCATACACATAGGAATCATAAGGAACAGGCTACATAAAATAAGGGTCTGACACAGGGACAACTATAGTAACTCACTACTGCATAGTATCTGTGGAGGAGGAAATAAGGGGGTGAGCTAACATGCTCAGTAAGGAAAATATGAAAATAGGTAAACAACTACAATATCTACATGCTAAAATATAATCATTTATTGCCCTTACAAAACATAAGCATTCCTTAAAAATATCTTTCATCGATGCAAAACCATTAATTCGCTAAATGGGTACATGCATATACATCATCAATTCACACAGTTCAATCATTGAAAATCATGCAACTTTGTTTAACAGTTCACACAGAACACACTTACAAATCTCTTTGTACATCAATAAATATGAGACATATAATGGGATTTTATAGCACTCTGTATCACATAACATAGGGGGACATTTGTCAGCTCACATAGTAGTAACACATTATCGTATCACACAGATAAAAAGACTTATGGACATAGTCCAGATTTCAGGCAACACTGATTAGGTGTGTGGGAACCCTATGCTTGGGGAGGCAGATCAACAATCCCTTCAGCTCACACAAAATCACTAAGATATCACGGCACATCGTACAACATGGCTAACGCTCACGGTACATCATGCTCCTATGGATCCTTATCACCTATTTCCATTGTCTCAAAATCACCTGCGAGTAGGTTTGTGTAAGATCACTAAGTAATATATGACGGCTCCAGCACATTTTTACTCATCACACAACAAACTCATAAACTCTCATACGAGTAACTCGGCGTAAGATCACACAGAAATACTGGAGGCATCGAGCACAATTTTACTTATCACACAGAAAGCTCAAGAGACCACGTACGAGCAACTTAGAGTAAGAACACACAACATACTTGAGGCATCGAGCACGGCTTCGTCCCATCACTTTAAATCGAGGGGGTCACATGTGAGCATAATCAAAGCAAGATCACTAAGTTGTACTCTTCAGCTCCAACATGATTCCCAAAATCTAGTGCGAGCTCTCGAGTGGAACACACAGCATCACCCGAGGCATCAATCACCCTTTTGATTTTCTCAAAAACCCTTTCTTAAAAGGGTGTGCAAGCACGGCTGGTAAATCTACCGTTGCCACTTAGGCTCTAGCACAATTTCACACAAAAAAGAAGTACAAGGCTCCATTTATTAAGCATGAGTGAGAGGGAATCTCTCTTCACTCATTCGTTAAAAGCTTTTCATGCAATTTACAAAACTGAGAGCCAATCTATTATTACTCTTCCTCAAAACACTTGTAAAAAAACATCGTTTCACAACAAGGCATAGAATTCATGCAATTTATGCATATAATCGTCTTCTCATACATAATTCTCACCTAGATATATCAATACCTACATACTTATGGCATATATTCACACGCAGCAAGTAAGAAAATATATGTATAACTATCTCTAAAAGCTCGCATAAATCCCTTACCTCGAATCACGCTCGAATCGTTTTCCTTAATTTCCAACACTTGTGATCTGATCTTATCCGCTTCAACTTTATCTCCCGGCACTACAATGAATTACAATTCACATCAATATACTCCAATATGCATCATTTTCACTTGCAATAAGTTTAATTCAATGCATTGGGCCATTTTACACCAATTTGGCCTCATTCGTCTTATCGAACTTTACTCCCTCTGAAGTCCATTTCGACTATCCTATTCATTTCTTGAGAATCCGTTAGACTCCTTCAGTTCATTGATTCGTATTAAACCGACAATAAGTTTACAATGCCTCTAGTTCATCATTTTCTTTCTCTATGGCATTTCATCAAACACTTATCAATCCTCATCTAATCCAACTTATGGATTTCACAATGTCATCGTAGAATCATCTATACATGCTCATTAACATCTCTACATGCTCAAATCATCATTAGCTCTATGCCATTTCAATTTTCTCTCACTAAGCCCATTTTAGGTTATAGTTGTTTAGGCATGTAAATGAGCATTTAATCCAACATTATATACTCCAAATCAATCATCAAGAAGTCTAGATTAACATACTAGAAAATGTTGTATAGAAATCTTAGCTAGCTTGACTTTTTCCCCTTTTGTCAAATTTGGGAGAAATCCTTTTTTCTTCTCCAATCCAATGATTCGACCTCTCGTTTTCAACTATGTCGTTCTCCTCCTATCTATGAACAACTTTGCTGAAATGAACTTCTCTCAACTCTAATTGGAAGGTAATGAGAATTTAGAGAGGGAAACTAGGCTACTTTGCTTCAAAAATAGAAGGTTTTCACGTTTAGGGGATGAAGGCTCGAAATGTCAAGCTTTATATAAAATTAGCCTTAATGAGATCGATCTCCTTAGGTGAGGATCGATCTTCCCTACTTGTAATCTCTCTCGGTATTTCAGTTTGCAAGCAGCAGATCGATCTGTCTCTTAGAAGGGATCGATCTACTCGAAGAAATGTGATCGATCTTGGCCAGGCAAAGAGCTTCTGAGATTGATCTGGCCATTGAGAAAGGATCGATCTACTCCAACCCAAGGCAATGAGAGATCGTTCTGCCTTAGTGATGAGATCGATTTGCTTCTAGTCGAGGTAAATTAAGATTGATCTGGCTTGAACTGAGGATCGATCTCCTTTTACAAAATGCATCTAAGATCGATCTCCCTTGCCTTTAAGATCGATCTTCCCTTGCTGTGTAGTATTCCAGCTGCAAATCTCCCAAAAATTCAAAGGGGAACTTTACATTAAATCGCTTCTATACTCAATTTGCATTTCATTCACATTTTGAACTTGAAATTATCCAATTCTTATGATTCATTGATAACAAAACTTGTGTGTACATTCTTAGAAATCATAATGGATATATATAAATTTACGGGTCTTACAGGAATACCATGTAACCTCACTACCTCGCGTACATACAACTCTACCAATGAACTCAGTATATGAGTAGCTCTCATAGCTACGAAGTAGGCTAACTTCGTCAGTCTATCAACGATCACCCATATCGTAACGTGATTCCTGTGGGTCCTCGATAAACCCATCACGAAATCCATGGTGATATGCTCCAATTTCCATGTCAGTATAGGTAGAGGCTGTAATAATCCTGCATGTTTCTGATGCTCTACCTTCACCTGCTGACAAATGAGACATCTCGCCACAAACTCTGCCACATCTTTCTTCATACCCGACCACCAATACACTTTTCGAAGATTCTGATACATCTTATTACTCCCCAAATGTAACATATTCCTCAAAAAATGAGCTTCCAATAAAATCAATCTCCTGAGCTCTGGATCATTGAGAAAACACACCCTACCTCTGAACCTGATTAGTCCATTAAAACTCAACACATACTCGATCACTACGACCATCTGTATCTTACTAGTCATATCAATACACTGCTGATCAACATGCTGAGCCTGTCGAATTCTGTCTACCAAATCTGGTTCCAATCTTAGGCTAGCTATCATACAGTCAGTATCCATGTCAAAAGGCACAACACCCAAACTGAGGCTAGAAAACTGCTCTAGCAACTTATGTTCCCTAACCAACATATACGATACCATCCCAAGGTTCTTCCTGCTCAAAGCATCAACCATAACATTAGCTTTTCTGGGATGATAAAGTATCTCACAATTGTAGTCTTTCAAAAGCTCTAGCCATCTTCTTTGTCTCATATTCAATTCCTTCTACGAGAATAGATGCTTGAGCCTCTTGTGGTCAGTAAAGATTTGGAACTTCTCACCGTATAAGTAGTGGTGCCATATCTTTAACTCAAACACTACTGCTGCTAACTCCAAATCATCTGTCGGATAGTCCTTCTCATGATCCTTCATTTGTTTGGATCTATAAGTAACTATCTTCCCATCTTGTATCAATACACAGCCTAGTCTCTGATACGAAGCATAGATATATACTAAAAAACCTCATGAGCTGGTAGGAATAGTGAGAATCAGAGTGGTGCTTAATCGATGCTTCAACTCCTAAAAACTCCTCTCACAATCATCGTCCCACCCAAATGCCACATTCTTCTGAGTGAGACGGGTCAACGGAGAAGTTAACTTTAAAAATCCCTTAACAAACCTTCGGTAATAACCAGGCAAACCCAAAAAATTCCTGATCTCGACGATTGTCATCGACTGTTCTCACTAAACTACAGCCTCAATCTTGGATGCATCTACTGACACTCCATCCTTTGACATAACATGTCCCAAAAATGAGATCTGTGCTAACCAGAAATCACACTTACTGAGTTTAGCAAACAACTCCTCTCGGAGGGTCTATAAAACAATCCTCATATGCTACTCATGCTCCTCTTGAGACTTTGAATACACCAAGATGTCATCGATGAAGACGATAACAAACTGATCCAAGTATGGCTTAAGCACATCATTCATCAAAGCCATAAAAGTTACGGGAGCATTCGTCAATCTGAATAGCATAACCAAGAACTCCTAATGGCTATATCAAGTCCGAAATGCTATCAGTCAGACCCAAATGTTTTGTAGCTTGTACCTTATGATTCCTATGTATATGAATACTCTGTTATTATAGTTGAATCATAAGAAGAGTATTTACTAGACTTAAAGTGTTAGTGAAATGATTTAACACTCAAAAGCTACATAAAGATCCTAATGTGGATTATAAGCATCACAGGCTAAACCGAGTGAATCTAAATCATCCTGACTGAAACTAAGAACTTAAAATGAAAGATCATAGAGAGCTCATGAAGGAAAGTCAGCTTGATTTAGTCCCGAACATAGAAAACAAGAGTAAAAGCTAAAAAGGGTAAAATGGACCTTTTTGGCGAGAAAAGGTGTTTCGGGTATAATTATCCAACGGGAACGGTTGAAACATAAAGACGAGAGTGTAAGACATAAGATATGACACTTTCGAAATTTTGAGAAAAAGTCAACTTGGTCAATGGTTAAGGAAAAAGTCAACTATAGTTAAGAAAGTGGACTTTTACCATAGTTGACTAATCATGGTTAAAAATTAACCTAAGTGTGGAGAAAAATTTGGAAAAAAATATTCTTAGCCAAAATACAAGATAATCATCCCCGAAAGTAAGGAAATTTTATTCGAAAGCATTCCGGAATAAATTTAATGGTTAAAAACGTAATGGGCCTAAGGTGAAAATTTTAAAGCCCATTAAGGTATACTAAACGTATATCGAAATTCTTAGGTCCTTTAGACCGAATTGTTGGACCAATTGATTAACCAAATATTTAGACAATTAAAGGCCCAAGACATAATAAAAATGTCTGTCCAAAAGCCCATTAAGAAAGCCCAAATCGAGAAGCCCAAATGGAAAGCCCATGAGATAAATATCTAACCATAGTTAAAGCTAACCATGACTCATAAGGTGACTCATTAGGTGACTCATGGCTAAGACTTGGAAAGTCAAGCTTAATGGCTAAGTAAGTGGCTTATAAATTCAGCCACACCATTGTCATCTTCATCACACCAAATTCGGCTAGAAGAAGAAACCATTGAAACATATTATCCAAGCTTTCTCTCACTAGAAATCACTAGGAATTAGGCATATTTGGAACTTGCATTCTTCATAGAAGTTGTTCCAAATTGAAAGGAGAGTGACATATGTTGGAATTGGCTATCAAGGAGCCATAGAGTGAAAACTGAGAGCCTTCAAAGATTCGGCCAAAGGGTGAACACAACAATTGGTATATTTTCTAATTTTCAATTCCATATATGTTAATGTATGAATGATTTTAAGTATATTGATATATGTTTTAAGCATTGAAACATATTAAATCACTATGATGTTGGTTAGGCCAAGAGTGAGTGGTGAGACAATGATTTATGTCCATATGATTTTAAGGCATAAATGGATTAATGTACATGTGTTAATGATTATGGTGTAATTAGAATTAATCAATTGGATTAATTAATACATGTAATTAGTTGGCAATCAAGGTGTTTGATAAAATGCCTAAATGAACTATATGATGCTTAGGAATGTTGCCAACCAAGTGTTTGTGAAAATGCCTAAGTGAAATAGGCTAAAAAAGAGACATGGTCGGCATGCCATGGTGTAACCGATGGCATGGGTAGCTCTCGGCCATGGCATGTGGCCGAGAGGCCCAATGGGCCAAGCCCAAATATTTTAGGCCCAATGTGATGTAATGGGTCTAGACAAGCCCAATAAGAGTTGGTGGGCCCCACAAGCCCAATAGGCCAAACGAAAATGAATAGTAAAATGAAAATGGGTTTAAGGCATAGTTAGGCCCATTAAGGATTATTAAAGCCCATTAAGGGAAATAGATTGTATTTAATGTGAAATACAGTAGAAAAAGTGTAATTAACCTGATAAATGGTTATATGCAGCTCCAGAGAGTATTGGAGGAGCAAATCGGACTGCTGAAACGAGCAGCGCAGAGAAAGTGAAATTTCTCGAGTGATTGCAGGTAAGGGACTTTTGTGAGTAGTTAGAGATACCTGCATGTATTTTCGTCTTTACATTCACTTAAAAACTCTGAGGGTCAGAGAAAGTGAATAATAATTATTGCGACCCTATAGTGGCAAATTACGATTTTACCCCTAGTTACTCAAAAAGTCAACTTTAATGAAAAGTTGCAAAAAGCATGGAAACTACTATTGTGAGTGTTTAACTTCTGTTTAGCATGAAAATAAATAGATGGGCTAATGATTTTAAGGTTGATGTGACTTAAACACACTTTATAATGCTGATTTTAACATTTTGTAAACCATCCGTTTTTAAAGAGCCATCTGTCATATTATGTGAGAATGAATCGTGCTAGAACACAGCTCGCACATGATTTCATATATTTTCCACATACATTAGTGCTGGATTTTGATTCGCAGTAGATTTCCATGACATGCATGATAGAGTACTGGAGTTCTTACTCGTACTCAGTTTTATATGATATATGCATGAGAGAGTGCTAAAGCGATTAGCTCGTACTCGAGTTTTACATGAGATACATGACAGAGTGCTAAAGCGTTGCTCGTACTTGATTCTTTATGATTTATACATGACATAGTACTGGAGCTATTGCTCGTACTTGATTTGATGATATTATGCATAGCATGGTACTAGAGCTATTACTCGTACTTGATTTAATACATGAACTATGCATTGACCTAGTTGCTAGAGGTTTACTCGCACTAGAGTTTAGTTTTTCATGTGAAATAGTGTTTGAGCGGAGTGTCGACTGTCAGTCGCACTCAAAGGCGCGCACTGTATGTGATATATAATACATGTTACAAACCCATGCTCTCATCCTTGTGTGACTGAGTGTCACATTATGTGAGAGGATAGCCGCATGACGGAATTAGAGATGTGGTATGATATTTCATGGTTTGAGGGCTAAGACCTATGGCAGGCACCCCGACTGTGATGTAGGGTCCACGGGTGTACTTTGTACCGTGCATGTGGCATGGGAGTACATTGTACCGTGTGTTGTTGTGGAGTTGAGGAGGATATAGCTGACAGTTGTGATGGACTGACCCCCCTCCCGTTGCAGCAGTGATGCCTTGCACACCGAGATCTGTGTTGCTTGGGATCACATATCGGATATGATCATAGTCCAGGATACTATTTGCATTTCACCACAGAGTCTCACATGATATATCACATTGATTGACTGATTTAAATTGAGGACAGACCTGAAGGATGGGTCAGACTCTGATTTTGTGATGTGAATGATTCAGATGCCATATTTATTGTGATTTAAATATACATGGCATGATTTACATAAAGGCATGATTTATATAAAGATGCATTGTTTTGCACTACATGCCTACATTTGAGAAAGAAAGCATGATTTCTGTACATGGGATTTAATCTGTACAAGTATACATATATATATTTAAAGGCATGCTTTTAAAGTGAGTAAAGGAAATAATGTTTTCAAGGCATAGCATTATTTTGAGTAGATAGTGTAGATATCTACTTGCTTGCCTGATTTCCTTACTGAGCATGTTGTATGCTCACCCCCTTTCTTTACATCTCTCTACAAAGCATCAGTAGTAGAGCGAGAGTTATTGAGGGATAGTGCTCCTGAGTCCACTGCTAGTTCCTATCGATCACCAGGTATACAGACTTTGTACGGTTATATATCTAAACATAGAAACAGCACAGTGATGTATACGATATATATTATGGGGAATGTAATTGTGTTAGATTTTGTAAAATCTCACATGTATAATAAAAGCAGTTATAGTCAGTAACAATATATTGACATGTATGTATGATAATGGATAATGTGGTAAGCGAGGACTTTGACATTGAATCACAGCCCAACCATTTAAGAGAGGGAAGGTAATTTAAAAATACAAAAAATTTGTAGTGATTTTGGATATAGTCATGGATTGAGAACGGGCCCTGACACTATCTTAGGTACATCTCGACTCCGAACTGTCAACTGATGGTACCTAGACCTTATATCAATCTTAGAAAAGACTTGTGCTCCCCAAAGCTAATCTAACAAGTTATCTATACGTCGAAGGAGATACCTATTCTTGATTTTAGCCTTATTCAACAATTTATAATCAATACACAATCGGAGGCTTCCATCTTTCTTCTTCATAAACAAAATCGGTGCTCCCCAAGGCGAAACACTTGGTCTGATGAACCCTCTATCCAACAGTTCCTGCAACTACTTCTTGAGCTCCTCTAACTCAACTAAGGCCATGCAGTATGGTGGTTTCAAAATAAGCTTGATACCAGGCACCAAATCTATATAGAACTCTATCTCTCTATCTGGTGGTAACCCTGGCAATTCATCCGAAAAGACATTAGGGAACTCCCTAACCACAGGGATATTTACCAACTCTGGATGTGCCTTATCTGTATCAACCACGTACGCAATGAAACCTTCAACATTTTAATTGTTAAGTCAGCATATAAATTTTATCTTGTTTTAAATACTGCACCTACTGCTTTCATTTCTTTCCAATAAACTTTACAATATATTTCGCAGGGGTAGGAAACATAACCGTCTTAGCGTAACAATCTAAAACACCATGGTTTGCAGCTTAACAATCCATTCCTAAGATTACATCAAAATCGCTCACACTGAAAAAAATTAGATTGGTTGTCATTTCCTTTTCCCCTACTCTTAACTTCCAGTCATTAAACACATACTCGACTAGCTGATTGTTATTCATAGGCGTACTAATCAACATCATCCTACTTAAAGGTGTACACTCTACATGTTTCGATAACTTACATGCAAATGAAGGCGATACAAATGATTGCGTGGCTCCAGGATCAAATAATACATATGCTTCAAGATAAAAAATTAGGATGTTACTTTTAATCACAACCGATGAATCATTAGATGCGCCCTAGTCTAAAGCTTGTACTCATCCTCGACCAATCACCTGCTTCCCCTTCACCTCTGTTATTGCTCTCCTCCTCGGAGCAAATGAATCAACTAAAGCTCTCTCTGGCTCCTTGCCTTTCTGTAGGGCAATCTCAATCATCTCTGGGCAAGCTCTCACCATATGCCCTGGCTTTCCACATCTGAAGTATAATCCGATAATCATCGGATAAGGTCTACTGCTATGGTATCTACCATATCTACCACACTGCTCAGTAGTAGGCCTCTATCCTCTAATAATAATGCCTCTATGTAAGACCCAAATTTTCATATGTAACTCTTATGATTCCTAAGTATGCATTCGTTTATGTAATATGAATCACAAGTGATGAAAGGTCTATAAACCCAATGTACACACTTGTTATGTGAATTCGTGATGTACATGCAAGATTCATTAAGTATGAATAATAAAAAATGGACCTTTTGAAGTGATAAAAGTGTATTGAATGCAAAATCAGTAGTGTGGTAAATGGAAATGAAGTTGGCTAAGTATGGCTGCAGGACAAGGGGAGATCGATCTCCAATGCAAGAAAGATCGATCTTAGATGCATTTTGATGAAAGAAATCGATCCTTAGTCCAAGCAAACTGATCCCCTTAAGCCTCAGCCTGAAGAAGATCGATCTCATTACCTTATCAGATTGATCTCATTAGCCTGCCAGATCGATCTGTTAAGCTCTCAGCCTGGGAGGGATCGATCTCATGTTCTTCAAAAAATCGATCTCCTAAGCTTGAAAACTCAATTCTAGAAGGCTAAAAACAACTACAGATCGATCCTTCACCTAGGGAGATCGATCTCTTCAAGCATTTTTTATATAAACAGGGCTGTTGAACTGCAGATTTTGGAAGAACCTCAAACCTTTCATTCTAAGCAAAGTAACCTATATTTTCACCATAGGAAACCATCACTTTTCATACCAAATTGAGAGAAGTTGGTTTAGCAAAGTTGTTCATAGTGGAGATGAAAATAACTTAGTCCAAAAACAAGTGGTGAAACTATTTGATTTAAGGAAACAAGGTGATTTCTCCAAATTCAGCCAAAATGAGGAAAGCCAAGCTAGGTGAGATTTCAATGCACCAATCTCATGTATGTTGAGCTATACAATTTTATGAGTTGATTGGTGTATATATTGTTGATTTAAACATCTTGGAACATGTTTAATCTCCATGACCTATATATGGTGAAATGAGAGAAAAATATGAGAAAGTTAAGTAGGCATGGATTTAATGATGATTTAAGCATGAATAGATGTTATTAAGCATATATACATGCTTATATAATGATTTGATAAAGTTCATGTGTTAGAAATGGAAATGGCTAAAATTGAGTATATGAGGTGTTCGATGAAATGCCTCAATGAACTGAAAATGATGAACTTGAGGTATTATAAGCTTAATACCGATCTAATACAAATCAATAGACTCGAGATGTCTGACAAATGCTCAAAAATGGGTTACATGCTCGAAATGGACTTGTGAAAAGATAATGTACGATAATGGTATAATGAGGCTAAAGGAGATATAAATGGCCAAAGGCATTGATTTGAATATCATGCAAGTGAATTGAAGTATATGACAATATACTAATGTGTGTAATATACAATTTCAGCTCTGAAAGATATCATTGGAATCGATAAGACGGATCACAAGAAGTGGAAATCGAAGGAAAGTGATTCGAGCGTGATTTGAGGTAAGGGACTTATACGAGCTATTAGAAATAGTGTTTTCTCACCTGCTGTGTGCGAATGTATGCGATACATATATAGATATTGATATATCTAGGTTAAAACTACGTATGAGAAGAAGTCAATAAGTATAAGTTGCATTACTTCTATATTATTGTTGTGAAAAAAGATTTTTGCAAACATTTTGAGAAAGAATGATAATAGACGTGCTTTCGGTTTAACCAATTGCATGAAATGTTTCTAAAGAGTGATTGAAGGGAGATTTACCCTCTCACTCATGACTATACATGGAGCCCCTTCTATTTCTTTTGTGTGAATCGTGCTAGAGCCTGAGGGGCAACGGTAGATTGACCAGCCCTTCTCGCACATTAGTTTTAAAGGGATCTTGAGAAAAGCAAAAGAGTGCTTGATGCCTCTGGTGATGCTGTGTGTTCCACTCGAGTTGTTTGCACTAGATTGTGGGAATCATGCTAGAGCCTTCGAGTACTACTGTGTGTCTTGCTTTGACTATGCTTGCTTGTGAATTCCTATTATACCATGCTCGATGCCTCAGGTATGCGGCATGTCTTACGCTGAGTTGCTCGCATGAGGATTTTTATGATTGTGTTGTGTGTTGGGTAAAACTGTGTTAGACTTGTCATGTACTGCTGTGTGTCTTGCATTGACCTGCACAAACGTGGTTTATGTATGTGATGTAACGAGTATAAATCGTGCTAGAGTCATCGTGTACTGTTGTGTGTCTTACATTGACCTGCTCGCACGAGATTTTGAGACAATGGAAATGGGTGATAGGGATCCACGGGAGCACGATGTACCGTGAGCGTTAGCCATGGGGTACGATGTGTTGTGATTTGAGTATGAGCTGAAGGGATGGTTGATCCGCCTCCCCAAAAGTAGGGTCCCACACACCTTATCAGTGTAGCCTAGAATCCGACTATGGTCATAAGTCTTTTTGTATCTGAGTGATATGACATTGTTAATACTATGTGAGGTGACAGATGTCTTCCCTTGTTGTGTGTCTGGAGATTTGATAACCCATATATTATGACTCAAATATACTGAATTACTAAACGTAAAGCATTTTCTATATATGAACTGTGTGAATAGATTATGCTGCATGAAGCTATGTGATACTGCGTGAATATACATACCCATCTAGTGAATTAAGGGTTTCGCATTGATGAAAGTCATTTTGAAGAACATGCATATTGTTTTATAAGGAAAATTTACATATATGTATTTTAAGCATATAGATAGTGTAGTTATCTACCTGCTTTCATATTTTCCATATTGAGCATGTTATGCTCACCCCTTTATTTCCTCCTCCATAGATACTACGCAGTAGTGAGTACATTGCAGTCGTCCCTACTGTCGTGTTTTCTCTAGTCATCCAGCAGTACAGAGAGGTATACACTTGAAATGAGAAAAATTTTATATCATGTAAATTAATGCACAATAGAGTTTGTATTTTGTATTTTGGGAGATGTATATAATAGAAACTGATGTAAAACGCTTCTGTACTCATATATGTATAGTCCAGTTTCTATTCTACCTCTTTTATTTAAATTGATTAAACTATAAATGGATGAGAAATGTATTGGATGCTGATTCACAGCCCAACTGTAAGTGGTAAAGTAAAGGTCATAGACTGGTAAAGAGGGTCGTGACAGGAAATAATGGTATCAGAGCAGAGTTGGTCTGATGTGAGTCGTATCCATATCTAGGAAATTATACATCCCCATAGTATTGTGCATTATTAGGATACAAATGTGTATACCAAGCTGGAAAATGTGACTGTGACACTTATTTTGAGTATGCAGGATATCTGATAGATGACGTACTCGTAGAGGAGAGAGTTCGTACTCTCAAAGGCGTAGAGATGAGCCTGAGAGATACATTGGGTCTAGTTCTAGTAGAGATCCACTCGATCTTAGTGAGTCCACTTAGGAACGTATAGCGCAGTTACAGTGCAGTGTAGACACGGTTATGGAGATGTTTACATAGGCAATGGCCAAATTTGAGGGAAGACAAGAGAACCCAGCTGGTCAGGCTGCTGCACTTGAGATACAAGAGCTAGCACAGCTTGCACCGAGACCTCAAGATATAGAGGTTGAGATACCTGTACCCCCTCCAATTCAAAATATTCCCCCCACCGGTTCAAGATCCTATAGCTCCACAATAGGTTGGTGGCGAGGGAGTTTATGATTGTGATCTGGGTAGATTGAGAGAGTTCCAAAAGTTCAGACCACCTTCATTTAATGGGGTGAAGAACCCAGTATCAGCTGAGCATTGGATACATAAGGAGCATGGGATATATTCTTGGATGCCTTTAGGAGGCAATAAATTCCAGCTACGGCTCAGAGAAAGAGCAGTTGGAATTCATGACATTGACTCAGGGGAACCGGACAATGGATGAGTATGAGTCTGGATTCACATCCCTGGGCAGATATGATACAATAACTATAAGCCTGGAGGACAGAAAGGTTTAAGAATTTTTGGAGGGATTGAAACCTTCCATCAAAGCTCGACTAGCTCCACTTGACATTACCACTTATGATGAGGCAGTACGCAGAGCTCAGCTATGTGAGCAAGATTATGAATTGCATGCCTCGAAATTGAGTAGGAGTGGTAAAGGTAGAGATAGAGACCGTAAGAGGTTAGTTGATGACAGAGGGTTCTAAAAGGGTCGAAGGTTATTCAGTAAGGGGCCTAAGATTGAGGAGACACGAGACAGGCCTGCGAAGCCTCCAGTTCATCCAGCATCGAGGGGCATAGTTATTGGTGGACCCCGACCTACCACCAAGCAGTGCAGGTTATGTGGTAGATATCATGAGGGTAGACCATGCCCATTATCGATGAGATCTTGTTATAGGTGTGGTAAACCAGGGCACATAGCACGTGAATGCACAGAGTTAATTGATACAGCCCCACAGAAAGGCAAAAAACCAGAGAAGGCTACGGTTGAGATACCTACACCTAAGAGGAAGGCCACAGCTGAAGAGAAAGGGAAACAAGTTGTTGGTAGAGGGCAAGTGTTTACATTGGACCAAGCATCTACTGAGACTTCCTCGGATGTAATTAAAGGTACCATCCTTATCTTTGATTTAGAAGCATTAGCATTGATTGATCCTGGTCCCACGTATTCATTCATATTGCCTTCATTTGCATTTAACTATGTGAACATGTGAAACCTGTACCCTTAGGTAGAATCTTACTTATAAGCACTCCTGTGAGAGACAATGTAATAACAGAGTATGTATGTAAGAGTCGTAAGCTAAAAGTAAGGGAAAGGGACATGTCGACCGATCTCATCCTATTAGCTATGAAGGATTTCGATGTAATACTAGGAATGGATGGTTTGGCTGCAAACCATGTTGTTTTAGACTATTATGCTAAGACAATAATGTTTTTCGTCCCTAAAAAGTATGTTGTAAGATTTGAAAAGTAATGAAAGAAGTAGTAGATTATTTCTAAAGATGGATGACGTTACTAATGAACGTAATGATAATGTGTTGAAGCTTTTATTGCCTATGTGGTTGACTTGGATAAGGTTTACCCGGATATAGCCAACATCCTAGTGGTTAGAGAATTTCTCGATGTCTTTTCGGAAGAATTACCATGGTTACCAGCAGACAGAGAAATGGAATTCTGTATTGATTTGGTGCCTGGAACTGAATCAAAATCTAAGCCACCATATAGAATGGCTCCAATTGAATTGGAAGAGCTAAAGAAATAATTGCAGGAGTTGTCGAAAAAGGGGTTCATCAGACCGAGTGTATCACAGTGGGGAGCACCGGTTCTGTTTGTAAAGAAGAAGGATGGGAGTCTTCGACTAGGTATAGACTATTAGTTGTTGAACAAGGCTACCATCAAGAATAAGTATCCCCTTCCACGGATTAATGATTTACTTAATCAATTGCAGGCAGCACAGGTCTTTTTAAAGATTAATCTAAGGTATGGGTATCATCAGTTAAGGATTCGGAGTGGAGATATAACCAAGACAGTGTTTTGAACCTGTTATGGCCATTATGAGTTTTTGGTTATGCCATTTGGGTTGACAAATGCTCCTGCAGTGCTTATGGATCTAATGATGTAATTAAACCATACATGGACAGACTCGTGATTGTATTTATAGATAACATATTAATATACTCGAAGTCCAGGGAAGATCATGAGTAGCATTTGAGAATAATGTTAAAGACCCTCCGAGATCAGGAGTTCTATGCTAAACTCAACAAGTGTGATTTCTAGTTGAGTGAGATATCATTTTTAGGTCACGTAGTCTCGAAAGACGGTGTATCTATGGATCCATCCAAGATGGAGGCTGTGATACAGTGGGAAAGAGCCAAGATGGTTACAGAGATCCGCAGTTTCTTGGGTTTAGCAAGTTATTACCGACGATTTGTCGAGGGATTCTCTAAGATGGCTGCTCCATTGACACGTCTCACTTGAAAGCCTGTGGCATTCGAGTGGGATGATGAGTGTGAGAAATGTTTCTATGAGCTTAAGCACAGACTGACCACCGCACCTATTCTCACCATACCCACCAGCTCAGGAGGTTATACACTGTATACAGATACCTCAGGACAAAGACTGGGCTGTGTGTTGATGCTAGATCGGAAGGTAGTAGCTTATGAATCCAGACAGCTTAAAGACCATGAGAGGAACTACCCGACCCATGATTTAGAGTTGGCAGTCATGGTATTTGCATTGAAAATATGGTGCCTCCACTTGTACAGTGAGAAATTCCAGGTTTATACAAATCATAAGAGCCTCAGATATCTGTTTTCACAGAAAGAGTTAAATATGAGGCAGAGACGATGGATAGAGCTTCTAAAGGATTATGAGTGCGAGATATTGTACCATCTAGGAAAGGCTAATGTTGTGACAGATGCCCTGAGTAGAAAGAGCCTCATAATGGTATCACACATGATGGTCAGGGAATATGAGCTGCTCGAGCAGTTTGTTCACCTCAGGTTAGATATAGACCCACTTAATATTGAATGAGACTATGTGATACCTAGCCTGCGAGTGGAGCCGAATTTGATTGACTAGATACTCCAGGCTCAGCATGCCGATCTACTGTGTAAGGATCATGCGAGTCTGATTCAGAGGGGTGATGTGGCCGATTTCTTAGTGAGTGATGATGGCCTACTGAGGTTTAGAGGCAGGATTTGTGTTCCCCATGACTTGGAATTAAAGAGATTGATTTTGACAAAAGCTTATTTATCGAGATACACATTGCATCCGGGAGGTAACAAAATGTACCAGAATTTTTGGAAAGTGTATTGGCAGTCAGGGTTGAAAAGAGATATCGCAGAGTTTGTGGTAAGATGTTAGATATGTCAACAAGTGAAGGTAGAGCATCAGAAACTTGCAGGATTATTGCAGCCTCTACCAGTACCAACTTGGAAATGGGAGCATGTCACCATGGATTTCATCATAGGATTGCCAAGGACTAAGAGGAACCATGATGCTATCTGGGTAGTGGTTGACAGATTGATGAAATCCGCCCACTTTCTAACTATGAAATCTATAGATACTTTAAGTAGTTTGGCAGAGTTCTATGTACGGGAGATAGTGAGGCTACATGGTGTTCCAGTGAGCATCGTATCAGATAGAGATTTTTGCTTCACTTCTCATTTTTGGGAATAATTTCAAGAAGCTATGGGAACCCGATTGAGTTTCAGTACTTCTTTCCATCCTCGGTCCGATGGTCAATCAGAGAGAACCATCCAGACATTAGAGGACATGTTGAGAGCAAGTGTTCTGGATTTTAAGGGCTCCTGGGATGATCACCTGCGATTAGCTGAATTTGCATACAATAATAGTTATCACTCAAGTATAGGGATGGCACCATATGAGGCCTTGTATGGTAGAAGGTGTCATTCCCCTATTGGTTGGGAAGAAGTGGGTGAGAGGAAAATTTTTGCTCTCAATTTGGTAAAGCAAGCCTCCGAGGTTGTTCAGTTGATATGTGAGACACTGAGAACAGCTTAGAGCAGGCAGAAAAGTTATGCTAACATAAGATGCATGCCACTAGAGTTCACTGTAGATGACTCAGTTTTCTTGAAAGTCTCTCCCTCAAAAGGGATTATGAGGTTCAGTAAGAAGGGTAAGTTAAGCCCTCGTTATATCGTACCGTTTGAGATACTGGAGCGTGTGGGAGATAAGGCCTACAGACTAACATTACCACCAGAGCTAGTAGGCATACATAATATCTTCTATGTATCAATGCTTCGAAAGTACCATCTAGATTCAACCCATGTGATTCGGTATGAGCCATTGGAGCTCAAGAATGATTTGTCTTACATAGAGAAATCGATCTGGGTACTGGATAGGAATGAAAATGTGCTACGAAACAAGACGATTCTGCTTGTTAAGGCTCTCTGGTAGCACCATTTCATGACCCTCCGTGACTTAACCAAAACCACAATAAATTTTTTTCTTTTTACATACCTTTCTCCTCATCAACAGTTGGACTGTGATTCGATGTCAGCATCCTCGCTTACCATACCATTCATTATCATACATATATCTCAATATACTATCTACTAACTGTAATTTCTTTTATAACATAAGTGCGCTCATATAAACTCTAATACAAATACATTCCCCCATAATATACATCATTTACATCACTATGCTATTTATATGTTTAGATATAGAACCGTATAAAATATGTATACCTGTCGATCGATAGGAAATAGCAGCAGACAACAGGAACACTATCCCTCTCTCGTAATCGCTCTACTACGGATGCTCTGTAGAGAGGTGTAAAAAAAAGTGGTGAGCTCACAGCTCAGTAAGGAAATCAGGCAAGCAAGTACATAACCACACTATCTACTCAAAATAATGATAAGCCTTGAAAATATCATTTCCTTAACTCACTTTAAAAGCATGTCTTTAAATATATATATATATATATACTTGTACAGATTAAATCTCATGTACAGAAATCATGCTTAGTTCTCAAATGTAGGCATTTCATGCAAAACAATGCATCTATATAATTTCATAATGCCTTTAGATAAATCATGCCATTTATGTTCAAATCATAATAAATACGGCATTTCAATTATTCACAACACAACAATCAGATTCTCACCTATCCCTTAGGTCTATCCGTATCATAAAATCAATCAAGTGATATATCATGTGAGACTCCATGGTGAAATGCAATAATATCCTGGACTATGGTCATATCCTATAATGGTGATCCCAGGCTACATAGTACTCGGTATGCAGCGCAATCACTGCTGCAACGGGAGGGGGCTCAGTCCATCACAACCACTAGCTATCAACTCCTCAACTCCTCAACTCCACAACAACACATGGTACAGTGTACACCATGCCAATCGCATGGTACAACGTACACCTGTGGATCCTACCTCTCGGTTGGGGTGCCTGCAATAGATCTTAGCCCTCATATCACAGAAAATCAATACCATTTCTCTAAATCCACATGCGAACGTCTCACAGTGTGACACTTAGTCTACACAGGGAAATCAGCATAGCTTTTCAACATGTCTTATATATCAAATAAAACTACAGTGCACGCCTTTGAGTGCGACTTAGAGTCGACACTCCACTCAAACATTGTTTCACACATCACAAACTCAAACTTTAATGCGAGTAACACTCCAGCACTAGGTCATGCATATTTCATTTTTCAAATCAAGTACGAGCAATAGCTCTAGTACCATGTTATGCACAAAACTCATCAAATCAAGTACGAGCAATCGCTCCAGTACTATGTCATGTATAAATCATGAAGAATCGAGTACGAGCAACGCTCTAGCACTCTGTCATGCATCTCATGTAAAATTTCAGTACGGGTAATTCGCTCCAGCACTCTGTCATGCATATCATATAAAACTGAGTACGAACAACGCTCTAGTACTCTATCATACATGTCATGGAAATCTAGTGCGAGTCATACTCCAGTACTAATTTATGTGGAAAATATATGAAATTAAGTGCGAGTTGTGCTCTAGCACTATTTATTCTCACATAATTCAATAGATGGCTCTTTAAAAAGGGATGATTTTAAAAAAATCAAAATTAGCAATATAAATTGTGCTACTTCTCATTAACCATGAAAACATTAGCCCATCTACCTACTCTTCTACTAAATAGTAGTAAAAATACTCATAATTGTGGTTTCCACGCTTTTTACAACTTTTTCCAAAAGTTGACTTTTTTTCCTAACTAAGGGCAAAATCATAATTTATCACTATTGGGTCACAATAATTATTATTCACTTTCTCTAACCCTCAGAGTTTTTAAGTGAATGTAAAAGTAGACAAAAATATGTGCAGGTATCTCTAACTACTCAGAAAAGTCCCTCACCTGAAATCAGTCAAGAAATTTTAGTTTCTCAACGCTGCTCGATCCAACAGTCTGATTCGCTCCTCCACTAATCTCTGGAGTTGCATATAACCGTTCATCAGCTTAATTATACTTTTCCTACTGTATTACACATTTAATACAGTTTATTTCACTTAATGGGCTTTAATAAACCTTAATGGGCCTAACTATGCCTTAAGCCCATTTTTATTTTACTATTCATTTTTGTTGGGCCTAATGGGCTTATGGGGCCCACTAACTCTTCTTAGGCTTATCCAAGACCTATTACATCACATTGGGCCAAAACCAATTGGTCTTGGCCCATTAGATCTCTCGGCCACATGCCATGGCCGAGACCACGCATTCCTAGCAATGCCGAGCACCACACCACCGTCGGCCATTTGCTAGCCAATTCACTTAGGCATTTTCACAAACACTTGGTTGGCAATGTTCTTAAGATTCTCTTAGTTCATTTAGGAATTTTATCAAACACCTTGATTGCCAACTTAATTCATTCATCAATAGATCAAATTGATTAATTCTAACTATACCATAATCATGAACACATGTATCTTAACTCATCCATGCCTTAAAATCATATAGGCATTCATCAATTTATCACTACTCACTCTCGACCAATTCATTTTCATAGTGATTCCATGTGTTTCAATGCTTAGAACATATACCAATATACTTAGAATCATTCATACATTAACATAGATGAATTTAAAAGCTTGAAATTATACCTAGTATATGTGTTCACAGTTGGCTGAAACTTTGAAGCCTCTCAGTTTGCACACTATGGCTCCTTGATAGCCAATTCCAACATATGTTAATCGTCACTCAATTTGGAATAACTTTCATGAAGATTGAAAGTTCCAAATATGCCTTTTTCCTATTGATTTTTAGTGAGAGAAAGCTTGAATATATGTGTTTCAATGATTTCCTCTTCTAGCCAAACTCTTAAGGAAGAAGATGTAGATGTGTTGGCTGATTTATAAGTCCATTACTTAATCATTAAGCCTTACTTTTCAGCTAGTGAATTTCAATTTGAATTGGTTTAGGTAGTAGTTACCAAATTGACAATGGTTACCTTTTTTCTAATGAGCTTAATTTTAATCCATTTGGGCTTCTCGGTTTGGGCCTTCTTAATGGGCTTCCGGGATGAAATTTTTATTGTACATCGGGCCTTTAACTATCTAAATATTTGGCCTACCAATTAGTCCAACCCTTCGGTCTAATGGATCTAAGAAATTTGATCTACACTTATTATACCTTAATGGGCTTTAAAATCTTGACTTTGGCCCATTACGTTTTTACCTGTCAAATTTAATCTGAAATCCATCCGAATAAATTTTCTTTACTTCCGGGAATGATTATCTTGTATTCTGACCAAAAATATTTTTTTCCCAAATTTTTCTCCATACTTAGGTAAATTTTTAACCATGGTTAGTCAACAATGGTAAAAGTCCACTTTTCTTATCTACAATTGACTTTTTCCTTAACCATTGACCACGTTGACCTTTTCTAAAAAATTGAAAGTGTCATATATTATGGTTTACACTCTCGTCTTTACGTTTTGGATGTTTTCGGTAGGTAAATATACCTTAAATACCTTAAACTGCTAAAAAGGTCTGTTTTACCCATTTTTGGCGTTTACACTTGTTCTCTGTGTTTGAGACTAAATCAAACCGACTTTCCTTCATGAGCTCTCTATATTTTCTCATTTTTTAAGTTCTTCTCTTCAGTCAGAATAATTTCGATCCACTCGGTTTAGCCAAGTGGCTCTTATAGCCCTTTTTTGACTTTTATGTAACTTTTAAGTGTTAAAGCATTTCACTAACAATTAAATCAAGTAAATACTCTTCTTATGATTTAATTTACTTAATACAATGTCTATACATCTATAAATCATAAGGAACAAGCTACATAAAAACACGGGTCTTACAATCCTCCCCAACTAAGAAAATTTGGTCTTCCAAATTAGAACCATGTCAGTCATCAAACAGATGGGGGTGCTTATCTCGCATCAGACTCTCAGCTCCCAAGTAGCCTCTTCTGAAGTGTGATGTTGCCAGAGAACCTTCTCTAGTCCGATAGCCTTTGATCTCAAGACCTTCTCCTTCCTATCCAGTATCCGATTTGGTCTCTTAACATATGACATGTCCTCTCTGAGCTCCAACGGCTCATAACTAATCATACGTGCCGGATCCAGGTGATACTTCCGAAGCATTGAATTGTGGAAGACGTTATGGACACTTGATAAGTCTAGTGGCAATGCCAACCTATAGGCCTTATCTCCCACTCGATCAAGTATCTAAAAGGGTCCAATGCAGCAAGGACTCAACTTCCCTCTCTTTCCAAATCTCGCTAAACCCTTCAAAGGAGAAACTTTCAGAACACTGATTCACTAACTACAAACTCTAGTGGCCTTAGTCTCCTGTCAGCGTAACTCTTCTGTCTACTCTGAGCTATCCTCAGTCTCTCTACAATCAAACGAACATCCTCAAAGGCTTGTGTAACCAATTTAGGAGAGAAAATCTTACGGTCACCCATTTCTTCCCATCCGATAGGGGAACAACATCTACGGCCATATAAAGCCTCATACGTGTCATCCCGATACTCGAATGATAACTGTTGTTGTAAGCGAATTCGGCTAGTGGCAAGTGATCATCCCAGGAGCCTCTAAAATCTAGCACACATGCTCTCAACATATCCTCCAGAGTCTGTAGAGTCTTCTCTGATTGACCATCTTTCTGAGGATGGAAAGCGGTGTTCAAACTCAACTAGGTTCCCATGGCTTCCTGAAAATGTTCCCAAATGTGGGAAGTGAAGTGGGATCCCTATCAGAGACTATGCTCACTGGTACACCATGTAACCTCACTACCTCGCGTACATACAGTTCTGCCAATGAACTCAGAGTATCGGTAGCTCTCATAGCTAGGAAGTGGGCTGACTTCGTCAGTCTATCAATGATCACCCATGTAGCATCGTAATTCCTGCGGGTACTCGATAAACCCATCACGAAATCCATGGTGTTATGCTCCCATTTCCATGTCGGTATAGGTAGAGGCTACAATAACCCTGCAAGCTTCTGATGCTCTACCTTCACTTGCTGACATATGAGACATCTCGCCATAGAGTCTGCTATATCTCTCTTCATACCCGACCACCAGTACACCTTTCGAAGGTTCTAATACATCTTATTACTTCTCGGATGTAACGTGTACTTCTACGAATGAGCTTCCGCCAATATCAATCTCTTGAGTTTTGGGTCATCGGGAATGCACAATTTACCCCTAAACCTCAACAATCCATCAGATCTCAACTCAAAATCAGTCACCGTGCCCTTTTGTATCTGACTAGTCATCTCGACACAATATGGATCAATCTACTAAGCCTGTCTAATCTTGTCCAACAGATCCGGCTCCAAGCATAGACTAGCTATCACATAGCTGGTATCCATGTCAGAAGGCAGAACACCCAAACTGTGGCTGGCAAACTGTTCTAACAGCTCGTGTCCCCTAACCATTATATATGATACCATCCCTAGGCACTTCCTACTCAAGGCGTCAGCCATAATATTAGCCTTACCGGGATGATAAAGTATCTCACAATCGTAGTCCTTCAGAAGCTCTAGCCATCTTCTCTGTCTTATGTTCAACTCCTTCTGCGAGAACAGATACTTAAGGCTCTTATGGTCGGTAAATATCTGGAGCATCTCACCATACAAGTAGTAGCGCCATACCTTCAACACAAACACTACTACAGCTAACTCCAAATCGTGGGTCGAATAGTTCTTCTCATGGTCCTTCAGCTGTCTGGATCCATAGGCAACTACCTTCCCATCCTACATCAATACACAGATCAGTCCTTGATACGAAGCATTAGTATATACTACAAATCCTCTTGATCTGGTAGGGATAGTGAGAATCGAAACGGTGGTCAATCGATGCTTCAGCTCCTGAAAACTCTTCTCACAATCCTCATTCCACACGAATAATACACTCTTCTGAGTGAGACGTGTCAATGGAGCAACCAACTTAAAAAATCCCTCAATAAATCTTCGATAATATCTTGCTAACCCCAAAAAACTCTTAATCTCGATAATTATCCTCGGCTGTTCGCACTGAACTATAACCTTAATCTTGGATGGTTCTATTAATACACCATCCCTCGACACAACATGTCCCAAAAATGAGATCTTCGTCAACCAGAAGTCACACTTACTGAGTTTATCATATAACTACTTCTCTCGAAGAGTTTGTAATACGATCCTTAGGTGCTGCTCATGCTCCTCATGAGACTTCGAATACACTAAAATGTCATCGATAAAAATGATAACAAACTAATCCAAGTATGGCTTGAACACATAGTTCATCAAAGTCATAAAAGCCACTGGAGCATTCGTCAATCCAAATGGCATAACCAAGAGCTCATAATGTCCAAATCGGGCCTGAAACGCTATCTTGGGTACATCTCCACTCTGAACTCTAAGCTGATGATACCCAAACCTCAGATCAATCCTGGAAAAGACCTATGCTCCTCGAAGATGATCCAATAAGTCGTCAATGCGTAGAAGTGGATACCTATTCTTGATGGTAGCCTTATTCAACAATTTGTAGTCAAAACACAATCGGAGGCTTCCATCCTTCTTCTTCACAAACAAAACTGGTGCTCCCCAATGCGAAACACTCGGTCTGATGAACCCCTTATGCAACAGCTCCTGTAACTGTCTCTTCAGCTCTTACAGCTTAACTAAAGCCATACGGTACGGTGGTTTCAATATAGGCTCAGTACCAGGCATAAAATCTATACAGAACTCCATCTCTCTATTTGGTGACAACCCTGGCAGTTCATCCGGAAAGACATCTGGGTACGCACTAACCACAGGAATATCTACCAACTCTGAATGTGCCTTATCCATATCAACCACGTATACAATAAAACCTTCAACACATCAGTTTTTCTAAGTCAGCGTATCATTTTGTTTATTTTAACAGTAACTTTTATTTTCATTTCCTTTCAACAAACTTTACAACATATTTTTTAGGGTTAGGAAACATAATTGTCTTAGCATAACAATGTAACACAACATGGTTTGTAGACAACCAATCCATTCTTAATATTACATCAAAATCGTTCATACTTAGCAATATTAGATTGGTTGTCATATCCTTTTTCCCATACTCTTAACTTGCAATCATTAAATACATACTCTACAAGCTGACTGTTATTCAGAGGCGTACTAATCAACATCATCATACTTAATGGTGTACGCTCTACATGTCTTGCTAACTTACATGCAAATGAAGGTGATACAAATGAATACGTGGCACCAGGATCAAATAAAACATATGCTTCGATATCATAAATTAGGATATTACCTCGTATCACATCCAATGAAGCATCAGCTGTGCCCTGGTCCAAAGCATGTACACGCCCTCAACCAATCACTTACTTCCCCTTCTCTTCTACTGTCGCTCTCCTCCTGAAGCAGAAGTATCAACTAGAGCTCTCTCTGGCTCATTGCCTTTCTGTGCAATCTTAATCATCTTTGGGCAAGCCTAGCAATTGCCCTGGTTTCCCACATCAGAAATATATAATAGGAGTCATCGCACAAGGTCTATCGTCATGATATCGGCCACATCTACTGCACTGCTCAGTAATAGGCCTTTATCCTCTAATCACGACTCCTTTTGTCGGAGCTATGGCCGGATAAGCAGAGGTCTAACAGGTCTCTCTTGTACCTCCTCAATCTGTGATCTCTTACCGAAGAGTCTCCTCCCTCCTCGATAACTGAAACCTCTATCTCTAACCGACATCTTCCTATCTCTATCTCTACTTCGAGTAACCGTCTTGAACTCAAAGGCCCTGCGCACTACCTCCCCATATATAGAGATATCAATTGGTACCAATCTAAACTGTAGTACTAGTCTTAGTCCATCAATAAATCTACAGACCTTTCTGGTCTCACTATGCATAGTGTCAGGATCATACCTTCCCAGGGATAAGAATCTAGTGTCATACTCATCCACTGACAAACTCCCCTGGTTCAGCCCCAAAAACTCAGCCTGCAATTTTTGCTACGCTGTATCTGGAACAAATTGCCACTAAAAGGCATCCAAAAATATCTCCCAACTAATATCTGTATGTCGGGCTCTCAATATGGCTCTAGTGGACTTCCATCAATGCTCTACAAATCCCTTCAGTAGGAATGCAGCAAACGCGACCATCTCCGATGTCGTACACTCAAAGAATCCATATATCTTCTTTATCTCTCCAATTAACTCCTCAGCCACAACTGGGTCCTTGACCCCACTAAAAGATGGAGGTCTAAACTTCTGGAACTATCATAACTGATCCAGCTCACATCCATACCCTAAACCACTACTACACTATCGCGGAGCAATAGGAGAAGGCATATCCTGAACTAGTGGGGATGTAGAAGTATCCGTAGGCTGTGGAACATGTGTAGGCTGTACAGGTGTGTCAGGTACAGCTGCCTGTCCAGTCGCAGTCCCTGTTTCCTGTCCCTGTCTACCTAGCATCGTCTGTGCCAACATCTCCACTATCGTCTCTAAGCTACGCTCTAACCTCATGAAGTGCACGTCAGCACTCTTTAGTACCTGGAGTCTCATAGGTAGGTAATGACTCAGTGGCATCTCAGATTTCATGCCCACCACTACGACCTTGAGCCCTACCTCTAGTCCTTCTACCACTATGAGTATTCGTCATATAGGCTCGATTCTTACATTCACAATCATTAATTAGTCTGTTTCCCATCTGGTATACACAGTTGTATCTAAACACAACACAATATTATGGGGTTGTATACTTTCCTAGTTACTAACACCGACTCACATTAGACCAACCTTTGCTCTGATACCATTCTTTCATGACCCTCCGTGACTTAATTAAAACCACAATAACTTTTTCACTTTTTACTTACATTTCTCCTCATCAATAGTTGGGCTGTGATTCGATGTCAGCATCCTCGCTTACCATACCATTCATTATCATACATATATGTCAATATACTATCTACTGACTGTAATTTCTTTTATAACATAAGTGAGCTTGTATAAACTCTAATAGAAATACATTCACCCATAATATACCTCGTTTACATCACTGTGTTGTTTATATGTTTAGATACAGAATCGTACAAAATATGTATACCTATCGATCGCTAGGAAATGGCAGCAGACAACAAGAACACTATCCCTCTCTCGTAATCGCTCTACTGCAGATGCTCTGTAGAGAGGTGTAAAAAAAATGGGTGAGCTCACAGCTTAATAAGGAAATCATGCAAGCAAGTAGATATCCACACTATCTACTCAAAATAATGCTATGCCTTGAAAATATCATTTCCTTAACTCACTTTAAAAGCATGTCTTTAAATATATATATATACTTATACAGATTCAATCCCAAGTACAGAAATCATGCTTAGTTCTCAAATGTAGGCATTTCGTGCAAAACAATGGATCTGTATAATTTCATAATTCCTTGAGATAAATCATGCCATTTATGTTCAAATCACAGTAAATATGGTATTTCAATTATTCACAACACAATAATCGGATTCAGACCCATCCCTCAAGTCTATCCGTATCATAAAATCAATCAAGTGATATATCATGTGAGACGCTGTGGTGAAATACAATAATATCCTGGACTATGGCCATATCCTATAATGGTGATCCCAAGCTACACAGTACTTGATGTGCAGGGCAATCACTGCTGCAATGGGAGGGGTTCAGTCCATCACAACCGTCAGCTATCAACCCCTCAACTCCACAGCAACACAACAACACACGGTACACTATACTCCATGCCACTCGCATGGTACAACGTACACCCGTGGACCCTACCTCAAGGTTGGGGCGCCTGCCATAGGTCTTAGCTCTCATACCATGGAAAATCAATACCACGTCTCTAAATCCACATGTGAATGTCTCAAAGTGTGACACTCAGTCTACACGAGGAAATCAGCAAGGTTTTTCAACATGTCTTATATATCACATAAAACTACAGTGCGCGCCTTTGATGTGCAACTCACAGTCGACACTCCACTCAAACATTGTTTCACACATCACAAACTCGAACTTTAATGCGAGTAACACTTCAACACTAGGTCATGCATATTTTATTTTTCAAATCAAGTACGAGTAATAGCTCCAGTACCATGTTATGCACAAAACTCATCAAATCAAGTATGAGCAATCGCTCCAGTACTATGTCATGTATAAATCTTGAAGAATCGAGTATGAGCAACGCTCTAGCACTCTGTCATGCATCTCATGTAAAATTTGAGTATGAGTAATTCTGTCACGACCCACAACTTACCAAAATACGTACAAATTTTTTACATTTTCATGCATTAATTGTTAATCATCCTTCCTCGATAATGAACAACCACACTCTTAATAGTTGGGCTGTGTGTCAACGTCTAACTCATTCCACCATACCCATTCAATTTGAACATTATTTATGAGTAAACACTTGTATAAATGTATATATATCAGAGTCGTTACATGTGTTTACATTGTTTTACATCCCCAATAGTTACATACAAAATGCTACTGTGTTATGTCTAGTTTAGATACAAAATAATCCAAGTGTGTATACCTTTAGCGATGGGATGCAGCGGATTACCAAAAGGGAAACGCCTCAGTCACGCTCAATCTATATTCAACACTCTGTAGAGAGGGGGAAAATAAGGGGGTGAGCAAACCACACGCTCAGTAAGGCAATCATGCGAACAGGTAGATACTGCAATATCTACGTGATCGTGATGCCATGCTCAAAAGCATTTAATTCATCATTTATCTCAAAACATGAGTGTATGATTGTGTTAATGGTATGTAAAGCATTCATGCTATTAAAATCCAGTGCACATTTCAATTCAAAGCATGGTATAAATCATCATGCATAATTCACAATAAAAGCATGGCATTACCCATCATGCATTTCTCAAATAGCATGGCATTAACCATCATGCATTTTCACAATAAAGCATGGCATTAAACATCATGCATCCGTGCACTTTAAAAACCATTAACAAATCACTCCAACACTAGTGAGGTCTCAGCCCACCCTCGGACTTTCCTGACCCACAAATCATTTCAAACATGGATTTATTCTCAAAGCAATAGACATGTGAGATAGGCAGTTCAACAACAGGTAATAACCTCAAGGCCTATGTACATAACCTGTGATACCGGCTACACAGATCAGGTGTGCGGGATATCACCACTATCTGCTTCCACATGGGAGGTGGGTTAAATCCTACCCGCCGGTCCATAGCAGATCTCATCCGAAGATGGCACATCACAACTCAACATGGTACAACGTACTCCATGCTACATGCACGGTACAACGTACTCCGTGGACCCAATCAACACATCATATCACGCCACATCTCAAACGCACATGTGAGCCTATTTAATCGGTATGACCTCTTGTCTACCCAAAGCTCCTAACACGACTAATTAATCATGTCAAAATAATGCACGTGTGAGCCTATTTAATCGATGTGACACCCAGTCTACTTGAAGCTCTAAACACGACAACATGCAAGGTGGGTATCTAATGCGAGACAAACTCCAAGCACAATGCCAAAACAAATATGAAATCCATGTGAAAACTAATGCCTCTAGCACTCATGTATATAAAACACATCAAATCTCGTGCGAGTCATACTCTAGCATGCTTTCATACTCACGAAATCATGTAGGTGGCTCAAAACTTTGCAAAATATGGTTAACAAAACCAAAACACACTTATTTCTTTTGCAAATCATTTCAATGTTAGCCAACCTACCAATCATTTGCTAAAAAGCAATAAAACAAGATTTTCAAAGCAATATGCTTTTATTTTCATTCACATTTTGTCAAACACCCTACTTTTGCCCTTCAATCACCCAACATCATTTCCTAATGTCTCATGCATTCTAGAAAACCATTTAATGCGCCCAAGTTGCGCACAGATATCTTTAAGAGTTCACACAATTCCCTTACCTCGATTTACTTGGTGTGACTCTTCTCCTCTTAGCTTCTCACGCTCTTGGCTCAACTCGCTCCGGCGTATCCTTGGAAGCTGCGATTCATTCATCCAAATCAATTGAGTTAATGTTTTTAACCCATATTTGACCTCACTATTCAATGTAATTCACTTATGCATTTTACCAATGCCTTAATCCACATTTTACCCCTTTTAGGTAAATCTTACAATTTATTCACCAACATCTTAAAATCATACCCATAACGCTATTATCACCTCTAGACATCTCAATTCTTATTAATCTCCATACACTCCACTTTCTCACACTAGACCATTTCTAGGTCATAATCATTCCAATGCATTTTAAATAGTTTCTAACCATCCATACTCATGCCAAACAACTCCAAAATCAACTAAATAGACAATGTACCATAGTTGGAGTGTTAGAATCTTACCAAGTTTGATTTCTCTTCTTGCTCCAAATGACAATGCCCTTAGCTCTTTTAATACTAATAATGGGAAAATGCCTTCCAACTATGTTGTTCTTCTCTTTGATAGGAACAGCTTTGCCTCTAATGGTCTCTCTTCAAATCTTACTGAAAATAACTGATTTTAGAGAGAGAAAGTTAGGTTTTTGGGTTGAAAATGGAAGGATAGTGTTTTTCCCAAAATTTTTTGATTTTCAACACTCCTTTTATAGAAATAGCTTGAGGAGATCGATCTGCACCAAGAGGAGATCGATCTGGTCCCCTTAAATCCCTCTTTTTCATCGCATTTTAAGCATGAGATCGATCTGTCGAAGCATGAGATCGATCTGCTCCCAAATAGAGAGCTATGGAGATCGATATGGGTGCTTGAGGATCGATCTTTTCATTACAGAATGGTTAGGAGATTAATCTGGGTCCATTGGAGATCGATCTGCTCTATTCCATTGCCCAAATAAGAGCATTCTGGCACTTCCAGATCGATCTCTCATCCTATGAGATCGATCTGTCATTCATATTTCCAGATTTTCTGCAATTTTTATGCAGTACACTTATACCAAAACATCCTTAATTTGGTGTCATAGTCATTTTCTCATCCAATCATCTTTGAGACTTGAAAATGGCCTCTATTCATACCTTATACCTATTGAAACTTGTGTGGAATCTTTGTATAACCAAAGATACTTATATTAACCAAATGGGAGTGCATACTCATGCAACTCTTCATTCCATTTACCATACTACTCATATTCCATTCTACTCACATTCTCCACATGTTTAAGTCCATTTCTTTACATTCATACATAATGTAACTTGTACGTACAATTACAACTCTTATTACAAGTGTGTATATTAACTTATGGACTTACATCACATATACTTCACATTACAATTGTATCATCAAACTTATGACTTCATAATACAACTTCATTTACATTTCTTTATACATATATACCATTATACATATACGGGGTCTCACATTCTCCCCTACTTAGAAAATTTGGTCCTCCAAATTGGAACCAATCATTCTATGAACAACTCGGGATACTTCTCCCACATCAAACTCTCCAATTCCCATGTGGCTTCTTCCACAGTGTGATGTTGCCAAAGTACTTTCACCAAGGGAATTGTCTTTATCCTCAATACTTTCTCTTTTCTGTCCAATACCCAAACTGGCTTCTTAACGTATGTCATACCCTCGTTGAGCTCCAATGGTTCATACCTTATTACATGCGTCGGATCCGGGTGATACTTTCTCAACATGGATACATGGAAGATGTTATGCACACTTGCTAACTCTGGTGGCAATACCAATCTATAAGCCTTATCTCCCACATTATCAAGTATCTCAAATGGCTCTATATATCGAGGCCTCAACTTGCCCTTCTTCCCGAATCTCATAATTCCCTTCGAAAGGGAAACTTTCAAAAACACTGACTCACCCACATCAAACTCTAGTGGTCTCTGTCTCCTGTCAACATAACTCTTTTGCCTGCTCTGAGCTGTTCGTAACCTCTCACATATCAATTGGACGTCCTCAAAGGCTTGTCTAACCAAGTCAGGAGCAAAGATTTGTCTATCACCAACCTCTTCGTATCTAATAGGGGAACGGCATCTACGCCCATACAATGCCTTATATGATGCCATCCCGATACTCGCATGAAAACTGTTATAATACGCGAACTCTGTGAGTGGTAAATGCTCATCCCAGGAGCCTCCAAAATCCAATGCACATGCTCTCAACATATCCTCCAGGGTCTGTATAGTCCTCTCTGATTGACCATCTATCTGAGGATGAAACGTAGTACTAAAACTCAACTGGGTCCCCATCGCTTCCTGAAAACGTTCCCAAAAGTGGGAAGTGAAGCGGGCATCCCTATCAGAAACAACGCTCACTGGAATTCCATGTAGCCTCACTATCTCGTGCACATATAGGTTCGCTAACTGGCTCAGAGTATCGATAACTCTCATAGCTAGAAAATGGGCTGACTTCGTCAACCGATCCATAATCACCTATATGGCATCATGACCTCTACGGGTCCTCGGTAATCCAATCACAAAATCCATGGTGACATGCCCCCACTTCCATGTCGGTATCGGTAGAGGCTGCAATAACCCTGCAGGCTTCTGATGCTCTACCTTCACCTGCTAACAAACGAGACACTTAGCAACATATTCAGCAATGTGCTTTTTCATTTCAGACCACCAATAAACCTTTCGAAGGTTTTGATACATCTTGGTACTCCCTAGATGTATCGTATACTTCGATGAGTGAAACTCTGTCAAGATCGTCCTTCTGATCTCTGCATCATCAGGACCACATATCCTACCTCTGAACCTCAACAATCCATCCGGACTCAATCCATAGTCCGTGTCTGTACCCCTCTATATCTGCCCGACAATATCACTGCACTGCTGATCAACTCGCTGAGCCTGTCAGATTCGATCTAACAGATCCGGTTCCAACTGCAGGCTAGCTATCATAAATCCACTCTCAACGTCAGGCAGGGTCATATCCAAACTGAGGTTCATGAACTGTTCCAACAGTTCGTGTTCCCTAACCATCATGAATGATACCATCCCGAGATGCTTTCTATTCAATGCATCAGTAACCACATTTGCTTTACCCGAGTGGTATAGGATTACACAATCATAATCCTTTAACAGCTTGAGCCATCTCTTCTGTCTCATGTTCAACTTTTTCTGTGAAAACAGGTACTTAAGGCTCTTATGATCTGTATAAACTTGAAATCTCTCACCATAAAGGTAGTGGAGCCATATCTTCAGTGTAAACACCACTACTGCCAACTCCAAGTCATGGGTCGGGTAGTTCCTCTCATGATCCTTTAACTGTCTTGATCCATAAGCTACTAACTTCCCATCCTGCATTAATACACAGCCCAGTCCCAGATGTGAAGCATCCGTATACACCGAGAAACCTCCTATGCTGGTAGGAATGGTGAGTATTCGAGCTGTAGTTAATCTCCTTTTCCACTTCTCAAAGCTTTCCTCACACTTATCGTCCCACATAAACTCTATATTTTTCCTCGTAAAACGTGTTAAAGGAGCAGCTAATCTTAAGAATCCCTCTACAAACCTTCGGTAATACCCAGTTAAACCCAGGAAACTTCTAATCTCTATCACTGTCTGGGGTCTCTGCCACTGAACTACGGCCTCAATCTTAGATGGATCCACTGTCACTCCATCTTTTGATACTATATGACCTAGGAAAGAGATTTGTTCCAACCAAAAAGTCGCACTTGCTGAATTTAGCGTACAACTTCTTCTCTCAGAGGGTCTGTAGCATTATCCTTAGGTGTCGTTCATGCTCCTCTCTAGACCTTGAATACACCAGTATATCATTAATAAACACAATAACAAATCGATCCAAGTACTGGTGGAATACCTCATTCATCAAAGACATAAAAGCTGCAGGAGCATTTGTCAAACCGAATGGCATAACCATGAACTCATAATGCCCATACCGAGTGCAAAAAGCTGTCTTGGATACATCTCTACCTCGTATCATCAACTGATGGTACCCTGATCTCAGATCTATCTTGGAAAAGACCTACGCTCCCTTAAGCTGATCTAACAAATCATCGATACGTGGAAGGGATATTTATTCTTGATGGTGGCCTTATTCAACAACCGGTAGTCCATACACAGTCGAAGGTTTCCATCCTTCTTCCTTACCAAAAGAATCGGTGCTCCCCAAGGTGAGACGCTCAGTCTGATGAATCCCTTCTGCAGCAACTCTTGTAATTGTTTCCTTAACTCTTCCAACTCAACTTGAGCCATTCTGTACGATGGCTTGGACATCGACTCTGTACCAGGTGCCAAGTTTATACCAAACTCCATCTCCCTATCTGGAGGTAACCCTGGTAACTCATCTGGAAAGACATCTGAGAACTCCTTAACCATTGGTATGTCTCTCGATTCCGGACGTGCCTTAGCCGTATCAATCACATAAGCGATAAACCTTTCACATTATTCTTTCCACCATTAGTAATCATAAATCATCATATTCACACACAAAATTGATAAACAAATTTATCTCTCATACATCATGTATCAAGATTGTACTCATCACGTTTATAATAATCATGTTCATTAACTTCATTTCATAAAATTTACTACAAGGTTGTCTATCTTTGGAAACATCAAAGTTTTTGCATGACAATCCATAACCAATCCATTCCTAGGATCACATCAAAATCACTCATATTTAATAAAATTAAATCGGCTGCTATCTCTTTACTTCCTATCTTTATCTTACAATCCCTATATACATGCTCATTCAACTGACTATCATTCATAGGGGTAGATATCAACAACATCTTATCAAGCAGTGTGGGTTTTACATACTTCAACAATTTACATGCAAAGGGTGGAGAAATAAAGGAATGCGTGGCACCAGGATCAAACAGTACATAAGCTTCTAAATCAAAGATTTAGATGGTACCTTTTACCACATCCGATGACTGATCTACAGTGTCCTGATCCAGTGCGTGCACTTGTCCTCTGCCCACACCCACTGCTTGTTTCCCCTTTTTCTCAGCTGTAGCCCTCCTCCTCGGAGCAGCTATACCAACTGGAGCTCTCTCTGGCTCCTTGCCCTTCGGTGGGGCTCTCTCTGTCATCTCTGGGTAATCTCTGATTATGTGCCCTGGCTTCCCACATCTGTAGCATACCACAGGAGATCCATAGCATGGTCGAGTACCATGGTACCTACCACACTTGCCACACTGTTTCGTAGTAGGCCATGACCCTCCAATCACAATTCCCTTAGCTGGAGCAATGGCCAGATACATGGGAGTATTAACTATCCTCTCTCGAACCTCATCAATTCTCGACCTCTTTCTAGAGAATCTCTTGCTTCCTTTATAACTGAAGCCTCTATCCATCATTGGTCTTTTCTTATCTCTGTCCCTCATCTTACCAACCTTTCCAAACTCTAAGGCGATTCTATCAACATCTTGTTCACACAATTGTGCCCTGCACATTGCCTCATCATAAGTCGGTATATCCAAAGGAACTAGTCTAGACCTGATGGTCGGTCTCAATCCATCCACAAACTTTTGGATTTTCTCATCCTCATTACTCATAGTGTTGGGATCATACCTTCTCAGGGAGATAAAAGCAGTCTCATACTCATCCACAGTCCTGTTCCCTTGGGTCAATCCCAAAAATGCCATCTTTAGCTTTCGTTGTGCGGTATCCGGGACATACTGTCTCTGGAAGGCCTCTAAAAATACATCCCAGCTGATCTCAATATGCCGGGCTCTCAAAATAGGCCTGGTGGACTTCCACCAATGTTCTACTGACCCCTTCAGCATAAAAGCGGCAAACGCTACCATCTCGGTAGTAGTGCACTCAAAGAACCCATATAATTTCTCGATTTCATTGATTCAATCCTCAGTCGCTACTGGGTCCTTTACTCCACTGAAAGACGACGGTTCAAACTTCTGAACCTATCGCAATCTATCTAAATCACATCTATATCCTCAACCTCTACTGCCTGGTGTAGCAACCGACATAGGCACATCCTCTGTGGGTGGGGTATCTGTCGTCTGAGGTCTTTGGGCTAGCCCTGCCCATGCATCAGGAGCTGCCGCCTACTCGGCATCACCCTGCGTAGCGGGACTCTGTCTACCACCAACTCCAGATAAAGATTGGGTGACCAACTCCACAATCATCTCAATGCTCCGCCCAATCCTCGCGAAGCGAGCCGCAGTACTCTCGGGTCTCTCCTCTGGACCCTGTGGAGTGTGCTCAACATCAGCGTCCACCTCAACATCATCCTGAGTCTCGTGTGTTTCTGGCTCAACACGACCCCCAGGCCTACCTCTACGGCCTCGAGCTTGTGCTTTCATCCCTCTACCGTGACTGGTATTAGGCATATTTACTCAATTCCCGACATTCACAACCAATTACTTAATCAACCTATCGACACACACAAAATTGTATCTAAACAAGCACAGTAACATGGGATGTAATTTTCCAACTTTTTAAGTATTTTAGACACGACACACGTCAGACCAATTCAGCTCTGATACCAACTTCTGTCACGACCCTCAACTTACCAAAATACGTATAAATTTTTTGCATTTTCATACATCAATTGTTAATCATCCTTCCTCAATCGTGAACAACCACACTCTTAACAGTTGGGTTGTGTGTCGACGTCTAACTCATTCCATCATACCCATTCAATTTGAACATTATTTATGAGTAAACACTTGTATAAATGTATATATATCAGAGTCGTTACATGTGTTTACATTGTTTTACATCCCCAATAGTTACATACAAAATGCTACTGTGCTATGTCTAGTTTAGATACAAAATAATCTAAGTGTGTATACCTTTAGCGATGGGATGCAGCAGATTACCAAAAGGGAAACGCCTCCAGTCACGCTCAATCTATACTCAACATTCTGTAGAGAGGGGGAAAATAAGGGGGGTGAGCAAACCACACACTCAGTAAGGCAATCATGCGAACAGGTAGATACTGTACTATCTACGTGATCGTGATGCCATGCTCAAAAGCATTTAATTCATCATTTATCTCAAAACATGAGTGTATGATTTTGTTAATGGTATGTAAAGCATTCATACTATTAAAATCCAGTGCACATTTCAATTCAAAGCATGGTATAAATCATCATGCATAATTCATAATAAAAGCATGGCATTACCCATCATGCATTTCTCAAATAGCATGGCATTAACCATCATGCATTTTCACAATAAAGCATGGCATTAAACATTATGCATTTTCACAATAAAGCATGGCATTAAACATCATGCATCCGTGCACGTTAAAAACCATTAACAAATCACTCCAACACTGGTCAGGTCTCAGCCCACCCTCGAACTTTCCTGACCCACAAATCATTTCAAACATGGATTTATTCTCAAAGTAATAGACATGTGAGATAGGCAGTTCAACAACAGGTAATAACCTCAAGGCCTATGTACATAACCTGTGATACCGGCTACACGGATCAGGTGCGCGGGATATCACCACTATCTGCTTCCACACGAGAGGTGGGTCAAATCCTACCGGTCGGTCCATAGCAGATCTCGTCCGAAGATGGTACATCATAACTCAACACGGTACAACGTACTCCATGCTACATCCATGGTACAACGTACTCCGTGGACCCAATTAACACATCATATCACGCTATATCACAAACGCACGTGTGAGCCTATTTAATCGGTACGACCTCATGTCTACCCGAAGCTCCTAACATGGCTAATTAATCATGTCAAAACAATGCACATGTGAGCCTATTTAATCGATGTGACACCCAGTCTACTTGAAGCTCCAAACACGAAAACATGCAAGGTGGGCATCTAGTGCGAGACAAACTCCAAGCACAATGCCAAAACAAATATGAAATCCATGTGAAAACTAGTGCCTCTAGCACTCATGTGTATAAAACACGTCAAATCTCGTGCGAGTCATACTCTAGCATGCTTTCATACTCACGAAATCATGTAGGTGGCTCAAAACTTTGCACAATATGGTTAACAAAACCAAAACACACTCATTTCTTTTGCAAATCATTTCAATGTTAGCCAACCTACCAATCATTTGCTAAAAAGCAATAAAACATGGTTTCCAAAGCAATATGCTTTTATTTTCATGCACATTTTGTCAAACACCTAACTTTTAACCTTCAATCACCCAACATCATTTCCTAATGTCTCATGCATTCTAGCAAAGCATTTAATGCGCCTAAGTTGCGCACTGATATCTCTAAGAGTTCACACAATTCCCTTACCTCGATTTACTTGGTGTGACTCTTCTCCTCTTAGCTTCTCACGCTCTTGGCTCAACTCGCTCCGACGTATCCTCGAAAGCTGCGATTCATTCATCCAAATCAATTGAGTTAATATTTTTAACCCATATTTGACCTCACTATTCAATATAATTCACTTATGCATTTTACCAATGCCTTAATCCACATTTTACCCCTTTTAGGTAAATCTTACAATTTATTCACCAACATCTTAAAATCATACCCATAACGCTATTGTCACCTCTAGACATCCCATTTCTCATTAATCTCCATACACTCCACTTTCTCACACTAGACCATTTCTAGGTCATAATCATTCCAATGCATTTTAAATAGTTTCTAACCATCCATACTCATGCCAAACAAATCCAAAATCAATTAAATAGACAATGTACCATAGTTGGAGTGTTAGAATCATACCAAGTTTGATTTCTCTTCTTGCTCCAAATGACAACGCCCTTAGCTCCTTCAATACCAACAATGGGAAAATACCTTCCAACTATGTTGTTCTTCTCTTTGATGGGGACAACTTTGCCTCTAATGGTCTCTCTTCAAATCTTACTGAAAATGGTTGATTTTAGAGAGAGAAAGTTAGGTTTTTGGGTAGAAAATGGAAGGATAGTGTTTTTCTCGAAATTTTTTGATTTTCAGCACTCATTTTATAGAAATAGCTTAAGGAGATAGATCTGCACCAAGAGGAGATCGATCTGGTCCCTTTAAATCCCTCTTTTTCATCGTATTTTAAGCATGAGATCGATCTGTCGAAGCATGAGATCGATCTGCTCCCAAACAGAGAGCTAAGGAGATCGATTTGGGTGCTTGAGGATTGATCTTTTTATTACAGAAAGCTTAGGAGATTGATCTGGCTCCATTGGAGATCAGTCTGCTCTATTCCATTGCCCAAATAAGAGCATTCTAGCTCTTCTAGATCGATCTCTCATCCTATAAGATCGATCTGTCATTCATATTTTCAGATTTTCTGCAGTTTTTATGCAGTACACTTATACCAAAACATCCTTAATTTGGTGCCATAGTCATTTTCTCATCCAATCTTCTTTGAGACTTGAAAATGGCCTCCATTCATACCTTATACCTATTGAAACTTATGTGGAATCTTTGTATAACCAAAGATACTTAATATTAACCAAATGGGAGTGCATACTCATGCAACTCTTCATTCCATTTACCACACTACTCATATTCCATTCTACTCACATTCTCCACATGTTTAAGTCCATTTCTTTACATTCATACATAATGTAACTTGTACGTACAATTACAACTCTTATTACAAGTGTGTATATTAACTTATGACTTATATCGCATATACTTCACATTACAATTGTATCATCAAACTTATGACTTCATAATACAACTTCATTTACATTTCTTTGTACATATATACCATTATACATATACGGGGTCTCACAAATTTGCTCTAGCACTTTGTCATGCATATCATATAAAACTGAGTACGAACAACGCTCTAGTACTCTATCATACATGTCATGGAAATCTAGTATGAGTCATACTCCAGTACTAATTTATGTGGAAAATATATGAAATTAAGTGCGAGCTGTGCTCTAGCACTATTTATTCTCACATAATTCGATAGATGACTCTTTAAAAATGGATGATTTTCAAAATATCAAAATCAGCACTATAAATTGTGTTATTTCTCATCAACCATGAAAACATTAGCCCATCTACCGACTCTTCTGCTAAACAGTAGTAAAAACACTCATAATTGTGGTTTTCATGCTTTTTACAACTTTTCCCAAAAGTTGACTTTTTTCTAATTAAGGGTAAAATTGTAATTTGACACTATTGGGTCACAATAATTATTATTCACTTTCTCTGACCCTCAGAGTTGTAAGTGAATGTAAAAGCAAACGAAAATATGTGCAGGTATCTCTAACTACTCACAAAAGTCCCGTACTTGAAATCACTCAAGAAATTTTACTTTCTCAACGCTGCTTGATCCGATAGTCTGATTCGCTCCTCCAATAATCTTTGGGATGCATATAACCATTCATCAGGTTAATTATACTTTTCTTACTGTATTACACATTTAATACAGTTTATTTCACATAATGGGCTTTAATAGACCTTAATGGGCCTAACTATGCCTTAAGCCCATTTCCATTTTACTATTTATTTTTGTTGGGCCTAAAGGGCTTGGGGGGCCCACCAACTCTTATTGGGCTTATATGAGACCCATTACATCACATTGGGCCGAAACCAATTGGTCCTGGCCCATTGGACCTCTTGGTCACATGCCATGGCTGAGAACACCATGCCTAGCCATGCCGAGCACCATGCCACCGTCGACCATTTGCTAGCCAATTCACTTAGGCATTTTCACAAACACTTCGCTGGCAATGTTCTTAAGATTCTCTTAGTTCATTTAGGCATTTTATCAAACACCTTGATTGCCAACTTAATTTATTCATCAATTGATCAAATTGATTAATTCTAACTATACCATAATCATGAACACATGTATCTTAACCCATTCATGCCTTAAAATCATATATGCATTCATCAATTTATCACTACTCACTCTTAACCAATTCATTTTCATAGTGATTCCATGTGTTTCAATGCTTAAAACATATACCAATCTACTTAGAATCATTCATACATTAACATAGATGAATTTAAAAGCTTGAAATTATACCTAGTATATGCGTTCATAGTTGGTTGAAACTTTGAAGCCTCTCGGTTTGTACACTATGGCTCCTTGATATCCAATTCCAACATATGTTAATCCTCAATCAATTTGGAACAACTTTCATGAAGATTGAAAGTTCCAAATATGCATTTTTCCTAGTGATTTCTAGTGAGAGAAAGCTTGAATATGTGTGTTTCAATGATTTCCTCTTCTAACCGAACTCTTAAGGAAGAAGATGTAGATGTGTTGGCTGATTTATAAGTCCATTACTTAATCATTAAGCCTTACTTTTCAGATAGCGAATTTCAATTTGAATTGGTTTGGGTAGTAGTTACCAAATTGACAATAGTTACCTTTTTTCTAATGGGCTTAATTTTAATCCATTTCGGCTTCTCAGTTTCGGCCTTCCTAATGGGCTTTCGAGCTAAAATTTTTATTGTACATCGGGCCTTTAATTGTCTAAATATTTGGCTTACCAATCGGTCCAACCCTTTGGTCTAATGGACCTAAGAAATTTGATCTATACTTATTATACCTTAATGGGCTTTAAAATCTTCACTTTGGCCCATCACGGTTTTACCTGTCAAATTTAATCCGGAATCCATCCAAATAAATTTTCCTTACTTTCGGGGTTGATTATCTTGTATTCTAACCAAAAATATTTTTTCTCAATTTTTTCTCCATAATTGGGTAAATTTTTAACCATGATTAGTCAATTATGGTAAAAGTCGACTTTTCTTAACTATAGTTGACTTTTTCCTTAAACATTGACCATGTTGACTTTTTCTAAAAATATGAAAGTTTCATATCTTATGGTTTATACTCTTGTCTTTATGTTCTGGCCGTTTCTGGTAGGTAAATATATCTTAAATATCTTAAACCACTAAAAAGGTTTGTTTTACCCCTTTTTGGCTTTTACTCTTATTCTCTGTGTTCGGGACTAAATCAAACCGACTTTCCTTCATGAGCTCTCTATATTTTCTCATTTTTTTAATTTCTTCTCTTCAGTCAAAATGATTCAGATCCACTCGGTTTAGCTATGTGGCTCTCACAGCCCTTTTTCGACTTTTATGTAACTTTTAAGTGTTAAAGCATTTCACTAACACTTAAATCAAGTAAATACTCTTCTTATGATTTAATTTACTTAATACAATGTTTGTACATCTATAAATCATAAGGAACAAGCTACATAAAAACATGGGTCTTACACACCATAATTCAGAAGAAGCTACTTCGGAGTTAGAGAACTCTATACAGGAAAAGTACCCCTGACTTTTTGAGGAGTAACTTGGTTCTAATTTGGAGGACCAAATTTCTTAAAGGAGGGGAGGAATGTAAGACCCGTATTTTCATATCTAACTCTTATGATTCCTAAGTATGTATTCGTTTATGTAATATGAATCATAAGTGATGAAAGGTCCGTAAACCCAATGTACACACTTGTTATGTGAATTCGTGATATACACGCAAGTTTCATTAATTATGAATAATATGAAATGGACATTTTGAAGTGATAAAAGTGTATTGAATGCAAAATAAGTAGTGCAGTAAATGGAAATGAAGTTAGCTTTGAGAATTTAAGTGAAAAATGGCTAAGTATGGTTGCAAGACAAGGGGAGATCGATCTCCAATGCAAGGGAGATCTATCTTAGAGGCATTTTGAAGAAATAAATTGATCCTCAGTCCAAGCAGATCGATCCCCTTAAGCCTCGGCCTGAAGAAGATCGATCTCATTACCCTACCAGATCGATTTGTTAAGCTGTCGACCTGGGAGAGATCGATCTCATGTTCTTCGACAGATCGATCTCCTAAGCTTGAAAACTCAATTCTGGAAGGCTAAAAACAGCTGCAGATCGATCTTTCACCTAGGGAGATCGATCTCATCAAGCATTTGCTATATAAATAGGGATGTTGAACTGCAGATTTTGGGAGAACCTCGAACCTTACATTCTAAGCAAAGTAACCTAGCTTTTCACCATAGGGAACCATCACTTTTCATACCAAATTGAGAGAAGTTGGTTTAGCAAAGTTGTTCATAGTGAAGAGGAGAATAACTTAGTCTAACGAGTGGTGAAACTGTTTGATTGAAGGAAACAAGGTGATTTCTCCAAATTTAGCCAAAATGAGGAAAGCTAAGCTAGGTGAGATTTCAATACACCAATCTCATATATGTCGAGCTATACAATTTTATGAGTTGATTAGTGTATATATTGTTGATTTAAACATCTTAGAACATGTTTAATCCCCATCACCTATATATGGTAAAATGTGAGAAAAATATGAGAAAGTTGAGTAGGCATGGATTTAATGATGATTTAAGCATGAATAGATGTTATTAAGCATATATACATGATTGTATAATGATTTGATGAAGTCCATGTGTTAGAAATGGAAATGGCTAAAATTAAGTATATGAGGTGTTCGATGAAATGCCTCAATGAAGTGAAAATGATGAACTTGAGGTATTATAAACTTAATACCGGTCTAATACAAATCAATAGACTTGAAAAGTCTGACAGATGCTCAAAAATAGGTTATATGCTCGAAATGGACTTATGAAAAGATAAAGTCTGATAATGGTATAATGAGGCTAAAGGAGATCTAAATAGCCAAAGGCATTGATTTGAATATCATGCAAGTGAATTATAGTATATGACAATATACTGATGTTTGTAATACACAATTTCAGCTCTGGAAGATATCATTGGAATCGATGGGTTGGATCACGAGAAGTGGAAATCGAAAGAAAGCGATTCGAGCTTGATTCGAGGTAAGGGACTTATGCGAGCTATTAGAGATAGCTATACGTATGTTTTCTCACTTGCTGTGTGCGAATTGACACGCCCAAAGGGTATTGTCAGCAAGTGCACGAGTCATACAAGTAATAATGAGATTTCTGTCTCGAGTTATCGTCCCACAGAGAAGTTGACTAGCCTAATTAACTAACAGTTACTCTTACCCTAAGTATATCTTAGCAAATTATGAATTTTTGATTATCGGTGGTCTACTAAGTTTGAAATTAAAAATACTGAATATAATAAAACTATAAAGAAAATAAAACCGAGCTAAGATTTACTTACCGAGCTCCACGCAATTAAAAGCAAATGCCTACGAAAATAATTAAAACAGTTAAAATTAATTAACGCAATTAAAATAAAATGCAATTATGAAAATAACAAAGCAAGATTAATTAAACTAAAATTAAACTAACCTAAAATGCAATTAAACTACTTAATCAAAATGCAATTTAAACTAAGTTAAGATTTAATGAAATAAATTTACCCCTAATCTAATTCTAAATGGATACTTAATTAACTATCAACCTAATTAAAACTAAGTTTTATACCACTAAGCAAGAATACTAATCATGCAATTTAATTAAAGACTCTAAACTAAGCTAACAAATTAAATTGAAATTAACTTATACTAACAATGCATGAAAATGACTTAATTAACTATAATGAACTAGCCAAACAAAGCCTTAACAATTTTAAATCAGCCAAATCCCTCCATTCACTGTTCATGCTTCATTTCATTTTTCATTTCCAGGTGTGGTCTCGGTTTGTCCTCTGGTATAGGCTGTTGCCTTCTGTTCAGCTTCCATTCTCGATCTATCATGCACTACAGAGTCAGATGCACACTGTAACTTGCTCCAGGCTGTGCTTACGGGTTGCCCTCTGCTCCATGTCTGTCTTGGCTGCTACTGTCCTTACTACATTCTGCTTTTGGTTCTGATTATACACTGCGCCAACTGTTGTCTGTGCTGTATCTAGGCTTTCTCGGTCTGTTGTGTCCTGCTGCCCCAAGTGCTCCAGACTCCATTCTCAGCTCTGCCCTGCTGCACTCTGCTTCTGTTATTTATGCCCTGGTGTGTCTTGGTTCCAGGTGCTGCTATGCACCAGGTGCTGTTCTAGGATTGATCCAGGTAAGGTTCTCGGTTTTGCCCAGCTTGCTGCTATCTTGCTGCTGCTCCGGACGGCCTGTAAGCTTTCCTGCTGGCATGCCCGCGTACTACTGCTGCTGCTATGCCTCGCATGTTCAGATCACTCACGTTCCAGTATACTGTGCACTGTGCACATTCTCATTACATGACTGGATGCTATCCTCTACATTTTTATCTTCTTTCCTAGCTGTTGTCCAGGTGCCCCAGCCAACGTCTACTACAGCATGCTTATTCCTTGCATGCCCAACTTCGCCTCAGCGATAATAACAACAAGGCAACGAAAACCATTTAGCACAACACTCATAGAACAGTAACCATTTACCGAAACAGAGCATAATAGAGGGTGGAATTGAAGCCAAGAGTGAACTATGCTCCACAGATCAACCCATGCACTACAAATGCTGAGATGAAATGCTGTAAATAAATAGACTAAAGAAACATTAGAAAACACAGTGAAGAGAAGTAAGATTACAAAACAGTCAATAAAGTTAAACTATAAGAGGAAACATCAAGGCACTACTATGTCTTCAAGCAGGAAATACATGAGTAAAATCTGCAGTCAATGAGTAACCGAATCAACTAATAACTAGTAAACCGAGAAATGAGAGAGCAACATGGGCTATGCCTTGCTTCATTTTCTGCTTAGCCTACCGTTCCACTGTGCAAGCAATGCAAGAATAAAATCCAATGTTGAACTTGCACCACTGCTCCAAAACAAGGTAAGATGAGAACAATGTGCTTCAGCGAGTCAATCCTCAAATGCTTCTCACCAAACTAAGCTAAAGCAAGCATAAAAAAATAAAAATAAATACATACAGCATGTAAAAGGATGAAGAGGGAGATAAAAAACAAAGAAAAATATTAAATAAAACTAGTAATCTGAGAATCAAACCAAGCAAGAAAGCAAAACCGAGAACTAGAAGTAACAAAAGCTTTTCATTCACATAGAAAAATTGCATGAATAGTACTGTAGAAATTAGAATAAAATGATGGCTAAAACAATCTACTCGGGAAAGCTTCTAAGGAAAACAAATTAAAACTATTCTAACACTACTCCTACTTCTACACTACATTACACTAATCCTACTCCTACCTAACATAGTTTTTTCAATTGCCATCCATGTCTTATTTATACAAAAAGGGTAAAATTGTAATTTCTACATCCTAGATGAGTTGGCATTTTTTTGGCCACTTGTCTTCACACCATTGGCTCCTTGAAAAGATATTTCCATGTCATCGATCTTCTTGTCCAATTAGATGTGCTAGGTGGCATGGCTCGTGTTGTCCGCGTGCCTCAATCTCGATTTTAGCCCAATTTCGATCCATTTTCTACTGAAATATTCAAAATCCATCCGGATTTAATTTATCTACAAACATGAGAATTTTAATTAAATAAAGGGGATAATTAACAAAATAAATTTGGGATTTAAATAATTAATTAGGAAATTAAGCACAAATAATTCAAAAAATATAGAATTATCACGAATGTATGCGATACATAAATAGATATTGATATATCTAGGTGAAAACTACATATGAGAAGAAGTCTGTAAGTATAAGTTGCATTATTTCTATATTATTGTTGTGAAAAGAGGTTTTTGCAAAATTTTTGAGAAAGAATGATAATAGACGAGCTTTCGGTTTAACTAATTGCTTGAAATGTTTCTAAAGAGTGATTGAAGGGAGATTTGCCCTCTCACTCAAGACTATACATGGAGCCCTTTCTATTTCTTTTCTATGTGAACCGTGCTAGAGCCAAAGGGGCAACGGTAGATTGACCAACCCTTTTTGCATGTTATTTTTAAAGGGATTTTGAGAAAAGCAAAAGAGTGCTCGATACCTCGGGTGATGCTGTGTGTTCCACTCGAGCTGCTCGTACTAGATTTTGGGAATAATGCTAAATCCTTCGAGTACTGCTGTGTGTCTTGCTCTAACTATGCTCGCATGTGAATTCCTATTATACCGTGCTCGATGCCTCAAGTATGCTGCGTGTCTTTCGCTAAGTTGCTCGCACAAGGATTTTTATGATTGTACTGTGTTTAGTAAAACCGTGTTAGAGTCATCATGTACTGCTGTGTGTCTTGCATTGACCTGCTCACACGTGGTTTATGTATGTCACACCCCACTTTCGGGTGCGCTTCATCCATACATACACTACTTACGGTTGGGCTGTGAGTCAATGCAATTACTAAATTCCATATAATTTACAGCAAAAATTGTCAGACCCAGATTTTTGTAGCCTGTACCTTATGATTCCTATGTGTATGAAAACTATGTAATTATAGTTGAATCATAAGAAGAGTATTTACTAGACTTAAAGTGTTCTTGGAATGAATTAACACGCAAAAGCTACATAAAATGCCTAATGTGAGCGATGGGTATCACAGGCTAAACCGAGTTACTCTAAATCATTCTGACTGAAAATAAGAACTTAAAATAAGAGAGCGTAGAGGGCTCATGAAGAAAAGTCAGCTTGATTTAGACCTGAACATATTAAACGAGAGTAAAAGCTAAAAAGGGTAAAATGGACCTTTTTGGCAAGAAAAGGAGTTTCGGGTGAAATTATCCACTGGGAGCGGTTGGAATATAAAGACGAGAGTGTAAGACATAAGATATGATGCTCTTGAAATTTTAAAAAAAAAAAAGTCAACATAGTCAATGGTTAAGGAAAAAGTCAACTATAGTTAAGAAAGTGGACTTTTACCATAGTTGACTAATCATGGTTAAAAAATTAACCTAAGTATGGAGAAAAATTTGGAGAAAAATATTCTTGGCCAGAATACAAGATAATCATCCCCGAAAGTAAGGAAAATTTATTCGGAAAGATTCCGGAATAAATTTAATGGTTAAAAACGTAATGGGCCTAAGGTGAAAATTTTAAAGCCCATCAAGGTATACTAAACGTATATCGAATTTCTTAGGTCCTATAGACCGAATTGTTGGACCAATTGATCGGCCAAATTTTGAGACAATAAAAGGCCCGAGACATAGTAAAAATTTTAGCTCGAAAGCCCATTAGGAAAGCCCAAACTGAGAAGCCCAATTGGAAAAGCCCATGAGATAAATATCTAACCATAGTTAAAGTTAACTATGACTCATAAGGTGACTCATAAGGTGACTCATGGCTAAGGTTTGGAAAGTCAAGCATAATGGCTGAAAAGTAAAGCTTAATGGCTAAGTATATGGCTTATAAATTCAGCCACACCATTGTCATCTTCATCACACCAAATCCGGCTAGAAGAAAACACCATTGAAACATATTTCCCAAGCTTTCTCTCACTAGAAATCACTAGGAATTAGGCATATTTGGAACTTGAATTCTTCGTAGAAGTTGTTCCAAATTGAAAGGAGATTGACATATGTTGGAATTGGCTATCAAGGAGCCATAGAGTGCAAACCGAGAGCCTCCAAAGTTTCGGCCAAAGGGTGAACACAACAATTGGTATATTTTCTAATTTCCAATTTCATATATGTTAATGTATGAATGATTTCAAGTATGTTGATATATGTTTTAAGCATTGAAAAATATTAAATCACCATGGAATGGGTTAGGCCGAGAGTGATCAATGGGATATTAAATTATGTCAATATGATTTTAAGACATAAATGGATTAGTGTACATGTATTAATGTTAATGGTGTAATTAGAATTAATCAAATTGATTAATTAATACATGTAATTTGTTGGCAATCAAGGTGTTTGATAAAATGCCTAAATGAACTATATGATGATTGGTAGTGTTGCCTACCAAGTGTTTGTGAAAATGCCTAAGTGAAAATGGCTAGGTACTAGGCATGGATGGCATGCCATGGTAAAAACCGAGGCATGGGTAGCTCTCGGCCATGGCATGTGACCGAGAGGCCCAATGGGTCAAGCCCAATTATTTTAGGCCCAATAGGGTGTAATGGGGCTAGGACAAGCCCAATAAGAGTTGGTGGGCCCCACAAGCCCAATAGGCCCAATGAAAATGAATAGTAAAATGAAAATGGACATAAGGCCTAGTTAGGCCCATTAAGGGAAAATAGACTGTATTAATGTGTAATACAGTAGGAAAATTATGATTAAGCTGAGGAATGGTTATTTACAGCTTCGGAGTTTACATTAAGAGCTGATCGGACTGCGAGATTGAGCAGCACCGAGGAAGTGAGGTCACTTGACGTTATTCGAGGTAAGGGACTTTTGCGAATACTTAGAGATAACTGCACGTATTTTCGTCTGCTTTTACATTCACTTAAAAACTCTAAAGGTCAGAGAAAGTGAATAATAATTATTACGACCCGATAGTGCGAAATTACAATTTTGCCCCTAGTTAGTCAAAAAGTCAACTTTTATGAAAAGTTGCAAAAAGCATGGAAATTATTATTGTGAGTGTTTAATTGTTGTTTAGCATGAAAATAAATAGATGGGCTAATGATTTTAAGGTTAATGTGACTTAAGCACACTTTATAGTGCTAGTTTTGATGTTTTATAAACAATCCCTTTTTAAATAGCCATCTATCATATTATGTGAGAATGAATCGTGCTAGAGCATAGCTCGCACTGGATTTCATATGTTTTCCACATAACATTAGTGCTGGATTTTGATACGCACTAGATTTCCATGACATGCATGATAGAGTACTGGAGTTTTTACTCGTACTCAGTTTTATATGATATATGCATGACAGAGTGCTGGAGCGATTAGCTCGTACTCGAGTTTTACATGAGATACATGACAAAGTACTGGAGCGTTGCTCGTGCTCGATTCTTCATGGTTTATACTTGACATAGTACAGGAGCTATTGCTCGTACTTGATTTGATATTGTGCATAGCATGGTACTGAGAGCTATTAGTGTTCGAGCGTAGTGTCGACTGTGTGTCGCACTCGAGGGCGCACACTGTATGTGATATTATATACATGGTACCTATTCATGCCGCATTCTTGTGTGACTGAGTGTCACATTTTGAGAGGATGGCCAGCATGAGGGTATTTTTGTGAAAGTGGTATGATACTTCCATAGGCGCGAGGGCTAAGACCTATGTTAGGCACCCTGACTATGATGATAATTCCACGGGTGCGAGAGCTAAGACCTAAGGTAGGCAATCTGACCGTGAGGACGGGTCCACGGGTGTACTTTGTACCGTGTCTGAGTGGCACGAGGTGTACGCTGTACCGTGTGTTGTTGTGGAGTTGAGGAGGATATAGCTGGCGGTTGTGATGGACTGACCCCCCTCCCGTTGCGGTAAGTGATGCCCCGCACACCGAGATCTGTGTTGCTTGGGATCACCTTTCGGATATGATCATAGTCCAGGATACTATTTACCTTTAACCACAGAGTCTTACATGATATATCACATTGATTGACTGATTTAAACAACGGACAGACCTGAGGGATGGGTCGGACTCCGATTTTGTGTTGTGAATCATTTAATGCCATATTTATTATGATTTAAATATACGTGGCATGATTTACAGAAAGGCATGATTTATATACGATGCATTGTTTGCACTACATGCCTACATTTGAGAAAGAAAGCATGATTTTCTGTACATGGGATTTATTCTATACAAGTATATATACTATATTTCAAGACATGCTTTTTAAAGCAAGTAAAGGAAATAATGTTTTCAAGGCATAGCATTATTTTGAGTAGATAGTGTTGATATCTACTTGCTTGCCTGATTTCCTTACTGAGCACATTATATGCTCACCCCCTTTCTTTACATCTCTCTACAGAGCGTCAGTAGAGCAAGAGCTATCGAGGGATAGTGTCCCAGAGTCCACTGCTAGTTCCTATCGATCGCCAGGTATACTTATTATGTACAGTTGTGTATCTAAACATAGAAACAACACAGTAATGTATACGTTATATATCATGGGGAATGTATTTGTATTAGATTTTATATAATCTTACATGTATAATAAAAGCAGTTGCAGTCAGTAATAATATATTGACATGTATGTTGAAATGGATAATGTGGTAAGTGAAGACTCTGACATCGAATCACAGCCCAACCAGTGAAGAGAGGAAAGTAAGTTAAAATGCGAAAAATTTTTAGTGATTTTGGTTAAAGTCATGGATTGAGAAAGGGTCCTGACAGAATGGTATCAGAGCAGGGGTTGGTCTGATGTGAGTCGATGTTAGAAAATAGGAAAGTATACATCCCCATAGTACTGTGCTGTGTTTAGATATAACTGTGTATACCGGATAGGAAATGGACTAATTCATTATTATGAATGAAGGAACTTTGCCTATATGGCAAATACGCGTAGTGGTAGAAGTATGAGAGGTAGGGCTCGAGGCCGGGGAGATAGACTCGAGGGACGAGCCGCTGCCGGACCATTACCTACGCATGAGACTCCAGGTGCTACTGAGGCACCCGAGTGTACCGAGATTCGCTTCACGAGATTAGAGTGTGGTCTCGAGACTATTATTGAGATACTGGCACAGACGATGCCAGGTAGGCAGAGACAGGAGGTAGGAGCTGCTACAGGAGAGGCAGTTGCCCCTGATACACCTACGCAGACAGCTGATGTACAGAGGACTGTAGATACTCCTACACCCCCACCGGTTTCGGGTGGTAGTGGATTAGGATATGAATGTGATTTGCATCAGTTACGAGAATTCCAAAAGTTTAGACCTCCATCCTTTAGTGGGGTCAAAGACCCAATGGCTGCTGAGGAGTGGTTAGCAGAGCTGGAGAACCTTTATGGATTCTTCGATTGTACTACCTCGGAGATGGTCGTGTTTGCTGCGTTCCTACTGAAGGGAGCCGCAAAGCATTGGTGGAAGTCCACCCGACCTATATTGAGATCCCGAAACACGGATATCAGTTGGGACATATTTCGGGAGGCCTTCAAGAGGCAGTTTGTTTCCGACACCGCACAGCGGAAACTTCAGGCAGAGTTTTTGGGACTACACCAGGGGAGTTTATCTGTGGACGAGTATGAGACTCGATTCCTATCCCTAGGAAGATATGACCCAGATACCATGTACAGTGAGACCAGGAAGGTCCACAGGTTTATCGACGGGTTGAGACCGGTGCTACGGTCCAAGTTGGTCCCATTAGACATAGTGACCTATGAGGAAGCAATGCGCTGGGCGCAATTATGTGAGCAGGATTACGAGAGGAATGCTTTCGAGTTTGGGAAGTTTAGTCGTAGCCGAGATATACAGAAGAAGAGGTCGGCTAGAGATGTCAGTTATCGAGGAGGGAAGAGACTCTTCGGTAAGAGATCACGGGTAGAGGAGGCACGAGAGAGATATGCTAGACCTCCTGCTTATCCGACTGTAGCCCCAGCAAAGGGCATTGTCATAGGAGGATAGAGACCTACTGCAGATCAGTGCAGAAGATGCGGTAGATCACATGGAGATAGACCGTGTTCACAGGGTGCTATGGTATGTTTTCGATGTGGGAAACAGGGGCACATGGCTAAAGAGTGCCCAGCGCCATTTGTGACTACACCACAGAGGGGCGGGGAGTTTGATAGAACCCCAGCTGGTACGTCTGCTCAGAGAGGTAGAGCGACGGCAGATGAGAAGGAAAAACAAGTGATGGGTCAAGGGCGAGTACATGCTTTGGACTAGGGGACAGCTGATGCTTCATCGAATGTGATTCGAGGTAACATCCTGATCTATGATATTGAAACATATGTTTTAATTGATCCTGGTGCCACGCATTCTTTTGTATCGCCATCATTTGCATGTGAGTTAGAAAAGCATGTAGAGCGTACACCATTATGTATGATGATGTTGATTAGTACGCCTATGAATAGTAGTCAAGTTGTATAATATGTATATAATGACTGCAAGATGAGAGTAGGGGATAAGGAGATGACAGCCAATCTAATATTACTAAGTATGAGTGACTTTGATATAATATTAGGAATGGATTGGCTATCTACAAACCATGCTGTTTTAGATTGTTATGCTAAGACAGTTATGTTTCCTAGCCCTACTAGATATGTTGTAAAGTTTAATAAGAATAAATGAATGGAGTAGTTATGATTATTACGTGATTACTGATTTAGAAAACCTTCGACATATCAAGGTTTCATTGCATACGTGGTAGATATGGATAAGGAACATTCGGAGTTGTCAGATATTACTGTGGTCAGTGAGTACCCAAACGTTTTTTCGGATGAATTGCCAGGGTTACCACCCGACAGAGAGATGGAGTTCTGTATAGATCTGGTACCTGGTACGGAACCTATTTCGAGACCACCATATCACATGGCCTTAGTTGAGCTGGAGGAGCTCAAAAGACAGTTACAGGAGCTGTTGGATAGGGGTTTTGTACGACCGAGTGTTTCACCTTGGCGAGCACCGGTTCTGTTTGTGAGGAAGAAGGATGGAAGCCTCCGATTGTGTATAGACTACCGATTATTGAATAAGGCCACCATCAAGAGTAGATACCCCCTTCCACGCATTGACGACTTGTTAGATCAGCTTCAGGGAGCACAGGTCTTTTCCAAGATTGACCTGAGGTCTGGGTATCATCAGCTGAAGGTTCGGGGTGGAGATGTACCCAAGACAGCATTTTGTACCCAATATGGCCATTATGAGTTCTTGGTCATGCCATTCGGATTGACGAATGCTTCAGCTGCTTTCATGGCTTAGATGAACGATGTGTTCAAGCCATATTTGGACCAGTTTGTTATCGCCTTCATCGATGACATATTAGTGTATTCGAGATCCAAGGAGGAGCATGAGGAGCTCCTCAGGATAGTGTTGCAGACGCTACAGGAGCATGAGTTATATGCTAAGCTCAGTAAGTGTGACTTTTGGTTGTCACAGATCTCGTTTTTGGGACATGTTGTATCGAGAGATGGTGTATCAGTTGATCCATCTAAGATAGAGGCTGTAGTTCAATGGGAACAGTCGAGGACAGTCACCGAGATCAAGAGTTTTCTGGGGTTAGCGGGATACTATCAGAGATTCGTTGAGGGATTTTCGAAGTTGGCTGCTCCGTTGACACGTCTTACTCGTAAGAGTACACCGTTCGTATGGAACGAGGATTGTGAGAAGAGTTTTGAGGAGTTGAAGCATCGATTGACCACCACTCCGATTCTCACTATCCCTACCAGCTCAGGAGGATTTACAGTGTATACCGATGCTTCGCATCAGGGACTGGGCTACGTATTGATACAGGATGGGAAGGTAGTTGCTTATGGATCCAGACAGCTAAAGGATCATGAGAAGAACTATCTGACCCATGATTTAGAGCTAGCAGCAGTAGTGTTTGCGTTGAAGGTATGGCGCCACTACTTGTATGGCAAGAAGTTCCAGATATTTACCGACCACAAGAGCCTCAAGTCTCTGTTCTCACAAAAGGAGCTGAACATGAGATAGAGAAGATGGCTAGAGCTTTTGAAGGACTACGATTGTGAGATACTTTCTCATCCGGGTAAGGCTAACGTTGTAGCCGATGCCTTGAGCAGGAAGAGCCTGGGGATGGTATCGTACATGATGGTTAGGGAACATGATTTGCTAGAGCAGTTTGCTAGCCTCAGTTTGGGAGTCGTGCCTTCTGACATGGACACAGGCTATGTGATAGCTAGTCTACGCTTGGAGCCGGATCTGTTGGACAGGATCAGGGTAGCTCAGCAGACTGATCCATTTTGTATGGATGTGAGTAGACAGATGCAGAAGGGCACAGTGACTGATTTTAGTTGAGTTCTGATGGACTACTGAGGTTCAGAGGCAGATTGTGTGTTCCCAAGGATCTAGGACTCAGGAGATTGATATTGGTGAAATCTCATTCGTCGAGGTATACGTTACATCCGGGGAGTAACAAGATGTATCAAAACCTCCGGAAGGTATACTGGTGGTCGGGTATGAAGAGAGATGTAGCAGACTTCGTGGCAAAGTGTCTCATATGTCAGCAGGTGAAGGTAGAGCATCAGAAAACTGCAGGGTTATTGCAGCCTCTACCTATACCGACATGGAAATGGGAGCATATCACCATAGATTTCGTGATGGGTTTACCGAGAACCCGCAGGAATCACGATGTTATATGGGTGATCGTTGATAGACTGACAAAGTCAGCCCACTTCCTAGCTATGAGAGCTACCGATACTCTGAGTTCATTAGCGAAACTGTATGTACGCGAGGTAGTGAGGTTACACGGTGTACCAGTGAGCATAGTCTCTGATTGGGATTCCCGCTTCACATCCCACTTTTAGGGGACATTTTCAGGAAGACATGGGAACCCAGTTGAGTTTGAGCACCGCTTTCCATCCTCAGACAGATGGTCAGTCAGAGAGGACCATACAGACTCTGGAGGACATGTTGAGAGCATGTGTGCTAGATTATCGAGGCTCCTGGGATGACCACCTATCACGAGCCTAGTTCGCCTACAACAACAGTTATCATTCGAGTATCGGGATGGCACCGTATGAGGCTTTGTATGGCCGTAGATGTCATTCCCCTATTGGATGGGAAGAAGTGGGTGACCGTAAGATTTTCGCTCCTGACATGGTTACACAAGCATCTGAGGACGTCCGCTTGATTGTAGAGAGACTGAGGACAGCTCAAAGCAGACAGAAGAGTTACGCTGACAGGAGACGTAGGCCACTAGAGTTTGCAGTTGGGGAATCCATGTTTTTGAGAGTTTCTCCTTCCAAGGGCATAGCGATATTTAGGAAGAGAGGGAAACTAAATCCTCGCTACATTGGACCGTTTGACATACTTGATCGAGTGGGAGATAAGGCGTATAGGTTAGCATTGCCACCGGACTTATCAGGTGTCCACAACGTCTTCCACATATCGATGCTTCGGAAGTATCACCCGAATCCGTCACATGTGATTAGTTACGAGCCTTTGGAGCTTCGAGAGGACATGTCATCTGTTGAGAGACCGATTCGGATATTGGATAGGAAGGAGAAGGTATTGAGATCGAAGACCATCAGATTAGTGAAGATTCTCTGGCAGCATCATACTTCAGAGGAAGCTACTTGGGAGCTAGAGAGTCTGATGCGAGAGAAGTACCCTCACCTATTTGATGATTGACTTGGTTCTAATTTGGAGGACCAAATTTTCTGAGTGGGGGAGGATTGTCAAACACGAATTTTTTGTAGCTTGTACCTTATGATTCCTATGTGTATGAACACTATGTAATTATAGTTGAATCATAAGAAGAGTATTTACTAGACTTAAAGTGTTCTTGGAATGAATTAACATGCAAAAGCTACATAAAACGCCTAATGTGAGCGATGGGTATCACATGCTAAACCGAGTTATTCTAAATCATTCTGACTGAAAATAAGAACTTAAAATAAGAGAGCGTAGAGGGCTCATGAAGAAAAGTCAGCTTGATTTAGACCCGAACATATTAAACGAGAGTAAAAGCTAAAAAGGGTAAAATGGACCTTTTTGGCAAGAAAAGGAGTTTCGGGTGAAATTATCCACCGGGACGGTTGGAATATAAAGACGAGAGAGTAAGACATAAGATATGACGCTCTCAAAATTTTAAGAAAAAGTCAACATAGTCAATGGTTAAGGAAAAAGTCAACTATAGTTAAGAAAGTGGACTTTTACCATAGTTGACTAATCATGGTTAAAAAATTAACCTAAGTATCGAGAAAAATTTGGAAAAAAATATTCTTGGCCAGAATATAAGATAATCATCCTCGGAAGTAAGGAAAATTTATTCGAAAGGATTCCGAAAAAAATTTAATGGTTAAAAACGTAATGGGCCTAAGGTGAAAATTTTAAAGCCCATTAAGGTATACTAAACGTATATCGAATTTCTTAGGTCCTATAGACCAAATTGTTGGACCAATTGATCAGCCAAATTTTGAGACAATAAAAGGCCCGAGACATAGTAAAAATTTCAGCCCGAAAGCCCATTAGGAAAGCCCAAACCGAGAAGCCCAATTGGAAAAAGCCCATGAGATAAATATCTAACCATAGTTAAAGTTAACTATGACTCATAAGGTGACTCATAAGGTGACTCATGGCTAAGGTTTGGAAAGTCAAGCATAATGGCTGAAAAGTAAAGCTTAATGGCTAAGTATATGGCTTATAAATTCAGCCACACCATTGTCATCTTCATCACCCCAAATCCGGCTAGAAGAAAACACCATTGAAACATATTTTCCAAGCTTTCTCTCACTAGAAATCACTAGGAATTAGGCATATTTGGAACTTGCATTCTTCATAGAAGTTGTTCCAAATTGAAAGGAGATTGACATATGTTGGAATTGGCTATCAAGGAGCCATAGAGTGCAAACCGAGAGCCTCCAAAGTTTCGGCCAAAGGGTGAACACAACAATTGGTATATTTTCTAATTTCCAATTTCATATATGTTAATGTATGAATGATTTCAAGTATGTTGATATATGTTTTAAGCATTGAAACATATTAAATCACCATGAAATGGGTTAGGCCGAGAGTGATCAATGGGATATTAAATTATGTCAATATGATTTTAAGACATAAATGGATTAGTGTACATGTATTAATGTTAATGGTGTAATTAGAATTAATCAAATTGATTAATTAATACATGTAATTTGTTGTCAATCAAGGTGTTTGATAAAATGCCTAAATGAACTATATGATGATTGGTAGTGTTGCCTACCAAGTGTTTGTGAAAATGCCTAAGTGAAAATGGCTAGGTAATAGGCATGGATGGCATGCCATGGTAAAAATCGAGGTATGGGTAGCTCTCAGCCATGGCATGTGACCGAGAGGCCCAATGGGCCAAGCCCAATTATTTTAGACCCAATAGGGTGTAATGGGCCTAGGACAAGCCCAATAAGAGTTGGTGGGCCCCACAAGCCCAATAGGCCCAACGAAAATGAATAGTAAAATGAAAATGGACATAAGGCTTAGTTAGGCCCATTAAGGATTTTAAGGCCTATTAAGGGAAAATAGACTGTATTAATGTGTAATACAGTAGGAAAATTATGATTAACCTGAGGAATGGTTATTTACAGCTCTGGAGTTTACATTGAGGGCTGATCGGACTGCGAGATTGAGCAGCACCGAGGAAGTGAGGTCACTTGACGTGATCCGAGGTAAGGGGCTTTTGCGAGTAGTTAGAGATAACTGCACGTATTTTCGTCTGCTTTTACATTCACTTAAAAACTCTGAGGGTCAGAGAAAGTGAATAATAATTATTGCGACCCGATAGTGAGAAATTACGATTTTACCCCTAGTTAGTCAAAAAGTCAACTTTTGTGAAAAGTTGCAAAAAGCATGGAAATTATTATTGTGAGTGTTTAATTGCTGTTTAGCATGAAAATAAATAGATGGGCTAATGATTTTAAGGTTGATGTGACTTAAGCACACTTTATAGTGCTAGTTTTGATGTTTTATAAACAATCCCTTTTTAAATAGCCATCTATCATATTATGTGAGAATGAATCGTGCTAGAGCATAGCTCGTACTGGATTTCATATGTTTTCCACATAACATTAGTGCTGGATTTTGATACGCACTAGATTTCCATGACATGCATGATAGAGTACTGGAGTTTTTACTCGTACTCAGTTTTATATGATATATGCATGACAGAGTGCTGGAGCGATTAGCTCGTACTCGAGTTTTACATGAGATACATGACAGAGTACTGGAGCGTTGCTCGTACTCGATTCTTCATGGTTTATACTTGACATAGTACAGGAGCTATTGCTCGTACTTGATTTGATATTGTGCATAGCATGGTACTGGGAGCTATTGCTCGTACTTGATTTAATACATGAACTATGCATTGACCTAGTTGCTGGAGATTGCTCGCACTAGAGTTGAGTTTGTGATGTGAAACAGTGTTCAAGCGTAGTGTCGACTGTGTGTCGCACTCGAGGGCGCACACTGTATGTGATATTATATACATGGTACCTATTCATGCCGCATTCTTGTGTGACTGAGTGTCACATTTTGAGAGGATGGCCAGCATGAGGGTATTTGTGAAAGTGGTATGATACTTCCACAGGCGCGAGGGCTAAGACCTATGTTAGGCACCCTGACTGTGATGATAATTCCACGGGTGCGAGAGCTAAAACCTAAGGTAGGCACTCTGACCGTGAGGACGGGTCCACAGGTGTACTTTATACCGTGTCGGAGTGGCACGAGGTGTACGCTGTACCGTTTGTTGTTGTGGAGTTGAGAAGGATATAGCTGGCGGTTGTGATAGACTGACCCCCCTCCCGTTGCAGTAAGTGATGCCCCGCACACCGAGATCTGTGTTGCTTGGGATCACCTTCCGGATATGATCATAGTCCAGGATACTATTTGCCTTTAACCATAGAGTCTTACATGATATATCACATTGATTGACTGATTTAAACTGCGGACAGACCTGAGGGATGGGTCGGACTCCGATTTTGTGTTGTGAATCATTTGATGCCATATTTATTGTGATTTAAATATACGTGGCATGATTTACATAAAGGCATGATTTATATACGATGCATTGTTTTGCACTACATGCCTACATTTGAGAAAGAAAGCATGATTTTCTGTACATGGGATTTATTCTGTACAAGTATATATATTATATTTCAAGACATGCTTTTTAAAGCGAGTAAAGGAAATAATGTTTTCAAGGCATAGCATTATTTTGAGTAGATAGTGTTGCTATCTACTTGCTTGCCTGATTTCCTTACTGAGCGCGTTATATGCTCACCCCCCTTTCTTTACATCTCTCTACAGAGCGTTAGTAGAGTGAGAGCTATCGAGGGATAGTGTCCCAGAGTCCACTGCTAGTTCCTATCGATCGCCAGGTATACTTATTATGTACAGTTGTGTATCTAAACATAGAAACAGCACAGTGATGTATACGTTATATATCATGGGGAATGTATTTGTATTAGATTTTATATAATCTTACATGTATAATAAAAGCAGTTACAGTCAGTAATAATATATTGACATATATGTATGAAATGGATAATGTGGTAAGTGAAGACTCTGACATCGAATCATAGCCCAACCAGTGAAGAGAGGAAAGGTAAGTTAAAATGCGAAAAATTTTTAGTGATTTTGGTTAAAGTCATGGATTGAGAAAGGGTCCTGACAAAAATATTTAAAACTTTCATTCACACTCCCAAGTGTCTGTGTAGATATACAATGTCAATTGTATAATATAATATCTTTACATAACAACCCCATACAATTGTTTACATTCTTAATTCATAACCGTGCGATACATTATAATAGATACAAAATGCTCATGTGTATAAAAATCTTATACCTTTGCAACTGGTAGGAGCTGTCCAATACAAAAGGGATCTCAAGACCACCGCACTTTTCTACCTCTCAGTATCTGGAGGGGGAAAATAGTGGGATGAGCAAACCACAGCTCAGTAAGGAAATGGATGCTAACAGGTAGATATTATACTATCTACATAGCCCATGCATCCATAAACTAAACCATCTTTCAATATAAATGGAAATATTACTAGAAAATGCATTTAAACATTACTTTTCACATAAGCATTTTCATGAAAACAAGTATACGATATTCCAATTTGAAAACATGTCATAAACAGTGCTATCATAGCACGAGCATTCAAATCGAAGAGATTTAACAAATCACAAAATCTCTTTGCTTTTCTCAAATCATTTTTTTCATCGAATCTCTTTCTTTTCTGAGTTTCTCAATTTCTCAATTTCTCTTATCTCTGAGACAGGCATGGAATTCTCGGCAATCTATTATCCATGACATATGGCCATAGTCAGTGATCCCAAGCCTTACTGATCAGGTGTGCACAAGGCATCACTTCACTTGAAGGGGGATGGGTCAGTCCTACCCTCCGGCTCATCTCAATCAACACCATCTCCTCATATCACATATACTCACAGTACAAGGTACGTCATGTGTCATCTATGCGATACTCGTACTCACATGCACCCAGTACGGTACATAGTATACCAACGTACAACGACACAGTTCAACGTACGATCGTTGACCCAGTCCATCTACCAACTCCAATGGACTCATCATCCTGAAACATACCTCATATTGACGAGCAATCAGCGTGACACACAGTCATCGTAAGGCTCCACCGTGGTATCTCTCAGTGCGAGCAATAGCTTCTAGCACTGTATCAACTCAACTCAGCAAAACTGGTGTGAGCAATGCTCCAGCACCTTTCTCAAATCCATCATGCGAGATGAACTCCAACGCGACATGTCAAAACATAGAAACATGTGTGAGCTAGCACTCCAACACATTTTCCTTATAAAACCACGTGCGATTTACGCTCCAACATGGTTTATCAAAACATGTAGACGTATACGAGTGAAACTCTAACATAGTTAAAATCATTAAAAATCGGTGTGAGCTAATGCTCCAACACCAAATCACATCTCAAATCTGATAGGTGGCTATTTTCTCTTTTAAAAACTAAAAACATGTTTATTTACGTAGCATGTCGTCTCATACTAAACAAGTAAATCTAGCTAACCAATCCATCATCATTTCTCAATCGCAAATCAATACATAGTAGAGAAAACATCAAAATCATGCATGTCATGCTATTTCCTTACCAGATCCCATTTTCACAATATATATACCATAATACATTTCCATTCACATATGGTTCAATAGCTAAGCATAATATCTCTAACATCATAACTACAAAAATCACAGTAAAAATACATACGAATGTCTCTATCGCTAACATATAGTCCCTTACCTCGAATCGCGCTTGTATTTCCTTCATCTCGTTCCCTCCGTTCGTGATCCAGGATAATCGTGTTCCACGTATCTCAATCTACACATGTAAATCGTTAAGTTATTTTCCTCTCCACCTTCTAAACCTCCACATTGTCATGTATTTATCTATTCATACTTCTCAAACCCTTAATTCACATTTCACTCTTCCACTAATATCATTTTATCTTCTCTTAAGCTTTTCATCACTTTTCCATGGATTTCCTCTTTATAAATCCCTCTTGATATTACTCACTTATCGCTACACTCATTATTTCTAACCATGTTTCACATACCAGTCAACCCATAAATGTCTAAAAACCCATGTTTAAAGCTTGAAGTTTAAAGAGCTTACCCCTTTACTTAGCCAAACTTGTGGTAGCAAAAACTCCTTCTCTTGGTCACACTAATGTGTGATTTTTGGGTATGTTGTTCTCCTTGTTTCAAGGAATAACTTTCCCTTCTTGAGCTTCTTCAGATTCTAGCTGGAATGTAGTGATTTTTAGAGTGAGAAAGCTTGGATCTTTGAGAGAAAATGGTAGAAATGGGTTTGGTGGGAAGGAAATCTGATTTTCAGTCTAAATCTCGTGCTCTTTTTATAAACACAGAGGCATGAGATCGATCTGGTCCTTGTGGAGATTGATCTCTACAAGGTTGGTAGTCCTTTTTACCAAACCAACTACTACCAGATCGATTTTCTTCCATGATGAGATCGATCTGTTTGCGAGCAAATTCCTTCTTGGAGATTAATTTGTCTCTTATAGGAGATCGATCTATCACTTATAGGAGATCTATCTCTGCTTGGCCGAGAGTTAAGGAGATCGATCTGTGCCTTATGAGAGATCGATTCCTTTTAGGCAAAGACTTAAGGAGATCAATCTGTCTTCCCATGAGATCGATCTGCCTAGTTCATTCGATAATTTCTGGGCATTTAATGAGGGGGGATCGATCTCTCCTTCATATGAGATCGATCTCTCATCCCCTACACCCTCTTTTCTATAATTTTCTATAGATTTTCCCATATACATCCATCCTTATTTGCTTCATACCTCAATTTACAATTCGTGCACAATTAACACATAATGGTATCCATTCCTCCTAGTTTGTAGTTAATGAAACTTGTGCACACTACTTGAAATCATGGATGTTTCATTAAATTTCTAAAATCCTTACATCCTCCTATCATTTATACTCATGTACTAATACATATACATACATCATAGCTTCTCAAGCTATTTTTTATAACAACGTATATATATACATCATATCTTCATAAAAATAAATACATGTGGGATTATGGGCACTACAATGTATGTGATGTAACGAGTATAAACCGTGCTAGAGCCATCGTGTACTGTTGTGTGTCTTGCACTGACCTGCTCGCACGAGATTTTGAGACAATGGAAATGGGTGATAGGGATCCACGGGAGCATGATGTACCGTGAGCGTTAGCCATGGGGTACAATGTGCCGTGATTTGAGTATGAGCTGAAGGGATGGTTGATCCGCCTCCCCAAGAATAAGGTTCCTGCACACCTTATCAGTGTAGCCTGGAATCCGACTATGGTCATAAGTCTTTTTGTATCTGAGTGATACGACATTGTCACTACTGTGTGAGGTGACCAATGTCTTCCCTTGTTGTGTGTCTGGGGATTTGATAACCTATATATTATGTCTCAAATATGCTGAATTACTAAACATAAAGCATTTTCTATATATGAACTGTGTGAATAGATTATGCTGCATGAAGTTGTGTGATACTGCATGAATATACATATACCCATCTAGCGAATTAAGGGTTTCGCATTGATGGAAGTTGTTTTAAAGAACATGCATATTGTTTTATAAGGAAAATGAACATATATGTATTTTAAGCATGTAGATAGTGTAGTTATCTACCTGCTTTCATATTTTTCTTATTGAGCGTGTTATGCTTACCCCCTTATTTCCTCCTCCACAGATACTACGCAGTAGTGAGTACATTGCAGTTGTCCCTGCTATCGTGTTTTCTCTAACCATCCAGCAGTACAGAGAGGTATACACTTGAAATGAGAAAAATTTTGTATCCTATAAATTAATGCACAGTAGAGTTTGTATTTTGTATTTTGGGGGATATATATAATAGAAACTGATGTAAAACGCTTCCATACTTATATATGTATAGTCTAATTTATATTCTACCTCTTTTATTTAAATTGATTAAACTATAAATGGATGAGAAATGTATTGGATGTTGACTCATAGCCCAACTGTAATTGGTAAAGTAAAGGTCATGGACTGGTAAAGAGGGTCGTGACACTCTAGCTGGAGCTATGGCCAGATATGCAGGAGGTCTAACAGTCTTCTCCCGCACTTCCTCGATCTGTGGCCTCTTACCTAAGAGTCTCATTCCTTCTCGATAACTGAAACCTCTGCCACTATCACTCACTGGCCTCTTCCTATCTCTATCCTTTTTCCTACTAACCTTCTCAAACTTAGAGGCATTCCTCTCATAATCTTGCTCACAGAGTTGTACCCTGCGCACTGCCTCTTTGTACGTAGAGATATAAAGTGGGACCAATCTCGACCGTAGCATCGGTCTCATTCCGTCTACAAATCTCCAAACCTTCTTGGTCTCACTGATCATAGTGTAGGGGCCATACCTTTCCAGGGACATAAATCGAGTCTCATACTCATCTACTGACTAACTCCCATGGATCAGCCCCAAAAAGTTCATCTACAGCTTTTGCTGTCCTGTATCCCGCACATACTACCTCCTGAAGGCATCAAGAAAAATATCCCAACTGATCTCAGAGTGTCGAGCTCTCAATATCACTCTGTTAGACTTCCACCAATGCTCTGCTGCTCCCTTCAACATTAATGCAAGGAAGGCAACCATCTTAGAAGTCGTACACTGAAAGAATTCGTACAACTTCTCGATCTCTCCTATCTAATCCTCTGTAACCACTGGGTCCTTGACCCCACTAAATCACTGCAGTCTGAACTTCTGAAATTGTCGTAATCTATCAAGCTCACAATCATACCCCAATCCACTATTGACATGCTACGGGCCAACAGGAGATGACGTACCCTGAACTAGTGGAGGTGTAGGAGTATTTGTAGGCTGTGGCATCTGTGCAGGGTGTGCAGGCGTATCAGAAGCAAATGTTTATCAAGTAGCACTCTCTACATCCAGACCCTGCCTCCCATGAATAACCTGTGTGAACATTTCCATCATCGTCTCTAGACTACGCTCTAATCTCATAAAGTGTGCCTCGATACTCTCTGGTACCTTTATGGGACCCTGTGACTCATAGTCAGATGAAGACTCATCTCGGCTCTTAGGCCTACCTCTACGGCCTCTAGCCTAACCTTTCGTCGCTCTACCAGGGCTAGTATTAGCCATAATGGCTCGATTCCTGCATTTACAACCATTATTTAGTCAATTCCAATCTTGAAATACACACTTGTATCTAAACAAAGCACAGTAATATGGGGATGTAAACTTTCCTAACCACTAACATCGATTCACTTCAGACCAACTCTACTCTGATACCATTCTATCACGACCGACTTTTACCAAAAACCACTATAAATTTTTCATGTTTTTCTTACCTTTCTTTCTTTCATAATTTAACCACCAATAGTTGGGCTGTGATTCGGCATTAGTATCATCACCTTTACTTACCATATCATCCATTCACATCGATGCATACATGTTAAAAACTATCTATTGACTGTAAATAACTTTTGTACCATAAGTAAACTCACTATATTAATATACAAATTGTCACGATCGACTTTTACCAAAAACCACTACAATTGTTTTCGTATTTTTCTTACCTTTCTTTCTGTCATAACTCCACCACCAATAGTTGAGTTGTGATTCGACATTAGTATCATCACCTTTACTTACCATATCATTCATTCATATCGATGCATACATGTCAATGTAAACTATCTATTAACTGTAATTAACTTTTGTATCATAAGTGAACTCACTATATTAATATATAAATACATCCCCAGTATTACATACGTTTACATCATTGTGCTGTTATATTATTCAGATACAAAATCCTACGTGTGTATTTATACCTTTCGCTCGATGGGAATGCAGCAAACAAAAGGAATACAAATCCTCAGCTGTACTCTATCTACTGCGAATGCTCTGTAGAAAGGGAGAAAATGAAAGGGGTGAGCTCACTAGCTCAGTAAAGAAATCAGGCAAGCAAGTAGATAACCACACTATCTACATGAATATAATGTTATGCCTTAAAATAGACATTTTCATTTCACATCTAAAGCATGCATCCTTCTTTGTAACATTTATGCAAGTATATATATATACACACACATTCAACCGTGTATACTGAAATCATGTTTGTTTATAAACAACAGTAAAGCATGCAAAGTATTGCATTCTCATGTAAATCATATAAAGCAATTCATATCATGCCATTTCGATTAAATCAAAGTAAATATGACATTTCATCATGTTAAAACATTGAAATTGAGGCTTAACCCATCCCTTGGGTTTACCCTTTATAAAACACAAAGTCACCTATCGAGGCTCAACCCATCTCTCGAGTCTACCTAATTTCATAAAAATCATGTGACAATTCAAACAAGAAATATCAGGTGAGATTAGTGACTACTTGTATGGTTTCGAGGATTATGATCGTATCCATTTCTCGGTGATCCCAGGATACACAGATCCTAGTGTGCGGGGCATCATTGATGAAAGGGAGGTGGGTCAAATCTTCAACCGCCAGCTAACAACTCAATACTCCACAACTCCACAACTCCACAAAACCATGTACTCATGGTATAGTGTACTCTGTGTTCTGTACATAGTATAAAGTACTCCATGGATCCGATTATAGTTTTGATAGCCCTCTGTCATATCTCAAAATACACGTACGAGCATATCAATTGGTGCGACACACAGTCTACACTATGCTCTAACACGGCTATTTCATGTTATCTCTTTCAAAACTGGCACGTGCGAGTAAACTCCAGCACGACCTCATGCACAATTCATAAAGATCTAGTGTGAGCAATGCTTCAATACTATATCATGCACAATCATGTAAAACTGAGTTCGAGCAATGCTATAGTACTCTATCATGCATAAATCATATAAAATCAAGTACGAGCAACATTCCAGTACTTTGTTATGCAGAATACATGTAATATCCAATGCGAGCAGTGCTCCAGCACAATTTGTTTTCACATTACTCGATAGATGGCTCATTTAAAAGAGATTCACTCAATTAAATCAAATCGGCACTATATTGTGTTGTTTTGCTTATAACATGAAAACATCGACCAATCTATCAATGTATCTTCTAAACAACATTAAAAACAATTAAAAACATGCTTTCAATGCTTTCTACATCTTTTCCTAGTTTTCCTCATTTTACCTTTAGTAGGGGTAAAATCGTAATTTACTCTTTCCAAGTTCTAAAATTTCTATTCACTTTCTCTGACACTCAGACTTTTTAAGTGAATGTAAAAGCAAATGAAACTACATGTAGATATCTCTAACTACCGACAAAATTTCGTTACCTAAAATCACATCGAGAAATTCCACTTTCTCAAAGCTGCCCAATCTCGCAGTCTGATTCACTCAAACTATAATCTCTAGAGCTGCGTATAACTGTTTATATGGTTAATGATACTTTTTCATCTGTATTTCAATTAAAATACAATTTATTTCATTTAATTGGCCTATTTACTCTTATTAGGCCTTAATGGGCCTAACACTGTCTTAAGCCCATTTCACTTTACTATTTATTTTAGTTGGGCCTATTGGGCTTGTGGGGCCCACCAACTATTATTAGGCTTGGTCCGAGACCCATGATTACTTATTAGGCTAAGACCACATCGGTAAGGCCTATTTAGCTTCTTGGCAATGGCATGTGGTCGAGAGCTATCATGTCGTACTATGCCAAGCACCACGCCACCTATGGCCATTTGGCTAGTCTATACACAAACAGAGACTCTTATCCTTCTTTTTAACAAATAATACCAGAGCACCTCATAGAGATACACTCGGTCTAATGAACCCCTTGTTAAGCAGTTCTTGCAACTATTTCTTTAGTTATTCCAATTCGACCAGTGCCATTGTAAACTCAATTTCCCTCTTTGGTGGTAGCCTTGGCAATTCATCTGAAAAAACATTGGAAAACTCACACACTACTTGAACATCCTGAATACTTGGTGGTTCCCGACTATTATCGGAGACAAAAAGCAATATAACCTTCATAAAAATTGAGGTTATAAAAAATTTAAAATATATAAACACCAAATAACTTCACAGAACATAATATCATATATTTTTATTTCTTATTAACAAAACGTACTTCAAATTTATCATGTAATGAGAAGGTTACGGTTTTAGTGTAGCAGACTAGACTTACACGATTGACAACTATCTAATCTATGCCCAAAATTACATCAAAGCCATACATATTGAACAAAACTATATTTGCTTACATTATCCTATCTGCTACCTTGGTTTCACAATTTTTACACACCATATCAGTAATTTGTGATTCATGCATGGGTGTGTTTATGTGTAACATGTGATCTAGAGGCTCAGGTTCTAGATACAATTTATGTGCAAATAGTGGGGAAATAAAGGATTATGTGAAACTTGGGTCAAATAAAACATGTGCCTCATGATTACAGACAAGGAGTATACCTCTAATAGTTTCAGAGGAGGTGTCAGTTGTCTCCCTGTCAATGGCAAACATGCGTCCCTATGAGACAAGCTTATTTCCCTTGTCCCTGGCTGCAGTCCTTCTTTATGGGGTCTGGTTTTGGGGAGCTTGTCTCTCGATTTTCCTTGGCTGCTCCCGAGCCTCAGTGGGTCTCATCTACGAACAGTCCTTAATCTGGTGACCCACGACTCCACATTTAAAGCAGGCACCCATGACCTAGTGGCAAGGCCCACCATGCGGCCTGCCATAGTTCTTGCATCGTCGAAATTAAGTACCAAAGTCCTAGGCGGTGCCTACTCAGTCAACAGAGGTCTTATGCTTCCCAACCCTTATTCGAGACTCGTCAATCAGCTGTCTCTTGGGCTGACCTCGCCTTGGTCCAAATTGGGATACCTCAACTTTTTTCCCCTTATCTTTGCATTTACTTCTGGACCCATATTATGCTTGAGTCACATCTAACCCTCTCTCAATTTCCTGAGCCCGTCCAAAGGCATCCTTAAAATATGTGACCCGAAGTCCTAGCAATCTATCACGGATCCTTGGTTTCAAGCTCGCCAAAAATCTCTCGATATGACGCTCGAAGTCCTTAACTATCTCGGGTTTGTACCTCATCAGGGTGGTGAACTGGTTCTCGTACTCATCCACCATCATGTTACCCTGAACCAGATTTAGAAACTCCGTTTGCATATTTTTTTGAGCCATACGGGGAATATATTGGGTCCTAAATGCATTAAAGAAGGCATCCTAAGAAATATCTGACTGACTATCTACTAGAACTGTCTGTGTAGCCCTCCATCAAAACTTGGCATGTCCCCTTAACATATAGCTAGCCATAGCGACCCTCTCTATGTCTGTACACCTTAAATACTAGAAGGCTGTCTCGATATATAATAGCCATTCTTGGACCTTGATGGGATCCTTAACCCCTGTGAATTTTGACGGGTTCATCCCAAGAGAGTCTCTCAGTCTTTAAGTATCCCTATTATCTCTGGGTTGTGGGACTAGAGGCAGAGGTATTGGGGCTACCAGAGGAACCTGTGGTGGAGGAGGTGGGGGAGTAGGTGCGGGTGTAGTAGCACCGGTATCAGAAGTATTAGCCTTGGATTACTAGGAAAACAAAGCAGTGAGTGAGCTAAGTCTCTCTCTCATACTATGCATACCTTGCTCGGGTCTCATTATTCTAGTAGTAGGGCTCTCAGGCTGAGCGGAAGATGGTGGAGAAGGTTGTGCCTGCTTCCGTGGATGACCGCGTCTCCCACTCATTGTTTAGTGATCAATTACCTGCATGTAAACTAAGATTTTAGTCATAGCTTTAATAGATATACTCATGTTATAACCAGCCAAGCATAGACAATTGGAATGTAATCTAACTTCAACTAGTCGGCCTTGACAGTACTAGACAACTTTTACTCTGATACCACATAAACTATCACTCCCCGAAAACATAGAAATATGGGCTAAATTTTCTTTTCTTAATTCCTTATTTAAGTTGTATTCTTGTCAGTGCCGATTACATAACCTTTCATTTTACGAAAGTTCGCTGGCATAACAACTTATTTATAAACTTACCTCCTTGCAACGTTTAAAACACAGTTTTGTATCCATAACCAGTTGATTTTAACCACTTTTCATAATTAACAGTGATTCTCATAACCATTACATTTTATTATACAAACAGTGAGTTGATAACTTTACATTTATACTTGCCTAGATTACATCCCAATATATTCTTTATAATTTATTGTCTATGCTATACAAGATGTCTGACAATAAATATATGAGTATACCTTTTCGTGTACCGGAGGTAGCCTAGGAGAGTATCGCGTCCACTAATCTACGTCAACTACACGACAGGCACTGAACTGATCACTAGAGATAATCTGTAAGGGTAAGAGAAGGAGTGAGCTCTTCAAGCCTAGTAAAAAATGCATTTAAAGCAATCTTAATATCAAAAAATACGAAAACCAGATGCTTCTAAAATGTATCTCATATTATAATTTAAACTCAGATGTTCTTATACAAAGCTTGTCAAACAAACATATATATACGTATACTACAAACTTACTTAATTTTGGAAACCATGTCAAAATACATTCAGATATTAGAAATATGATATCACAAAGCTCATTACTTATCTTTTGAAGTCATACGGAATCTATTATGGAGACTAGGCAGGTACAAATAGCAAGCATAAGTCATGATCATACAAACTCAACCTCCGAAGAGGGAGATAAATAAACAGAGTACCTATGGCCATGGTAAGGGGATTGTAGACTGGGCCAAGGTCATACAGCGCTCTACGCCACTAAGGACCAAAACGAACAATGCACGAAGTGGCAGAAGATAAGGCACCGAATGGACAACACATGCATAATGTGGTTAAACATGCACCATAAAGGATTGAACATGTACGATGTGGCATAAAGCATGCACCACGAAAGACCAAACTCCACATAGGCCATGCATGACAGATATTATCGAGGGAGATAAACAATTAGAGTACCGATGGCCATGGTAAGGGGACTATAGATTGGACCAGGTCGTACCGTGCCTTACGCCACTAAGGACTAAAATGAGCAATGCACAAAGTTGCAGAAGATAAGGCACTAAGTGGACACCATATGCAGAACGTGGTTAGACATGCACCACAAAGGACTGAACATGCACGATGTGGCAAACGGCATGCACCACAAATGACCAAACTCCACACTGGCCATGCATGATAGATATCATGGACTACATGTTGCCTTAGTATCAAAACAAAACTTACAAGCTCTTTTTCAGGCTTATTAACCTGCATACTTGAAAAACCGAGCTTATGTCAAAATTTCGTATACATAAAAACTAATTCATAAAATTCCATTTCCATATCACAATTTGCATTTTCAAAACATTTTACATATGCAAAAAAAAAAAAAAAACACTCGGAGAGCTTGTAAGGTTGATTTTTCTTTTGGTTTTTCGGTTTTAAGCATGAATAGTGCTTTTCAAGTATTAAAAACACACTTCATAAGTATGAACACACTTTAAACATGTTTGTATATTAAAAACGAGGTATCGAGATACTAATACCACTTTAAATTACACTCCATACCTAATGAATCTTAAGGAATGACAAAATCATCGGGTGTTAAGCTTACCTCAATTTGTGTGCCAGTACCTCAAGCTGCCCAAGACAATTTCAAAACAATCAGAGGACGCTCAATTTCATCTTAGTTTACTTAAACATACATCCACATTAATAAATTTCACTAAATTTGACTCTTTTGTCAACTTTCTCCATTTTCTCGGTTTTATCGATAAAATGGCCAGTTTATGCAATTTTTTATAGTTTCTTTTCTTTAACTTTCAGCTCACCTACTTAACGATTCAAACATTTATCCAAGCCTAAAATCAACACCTCACAACTTGTCAATTTATCAAACTTTCACAATTTTACAGTTTGCCCCTAAATTGAGCTATAAACTGAACTTTTCGATATTAAACAACCATTCTACAACATCTAATTCAACCAAATTTCAGCATTTCCTTAACATTTCAAGGCTGGCTGAATTCACCCTGTACACTAGAAATTATTTCTCAATTTTCTTCTTTAGCAAAAATCATTCAAATTCACCAAACAACAACATATCTAACATTCATCATCTTCCATCAACTTCTCACCTTATTTAACCAACTTTGACCGCTTCTTCTTGGTCCAGCAATGATTCTCAACTGTAGAACAACATGTATAGAACTTAGAATCATTAAAAACAAGCTCAAAAACTAACCAAGAACTTATAAATTTAAGTTTCTCTCTTACCCAGAAACAGGGCAGATTCTGCCTTTGTTCTTCTCTCTAGCTTTTCACTTAGCAAACGAGCTTGCTTAAGGCTGAATTTTTTATATGTTGCAGAGGGATTAAGTGGGAATATTTTATCCTTTGACCAAACTCTAAAAGTGGCCGTGGCCAAAAACATCATACAAGTTCACCTTGCAAAAGACACCTGCAGCAACTTTAAGGGATTGGTTCTCTATGGTTCCAGCTGGTTTCGAGGTGTTCGTTACCATTCCATAAAGAGAATAAAGTGCTCTTTAATAATGGAAAAAACCTTAGTCAAACGCCTTCTAGACGGTAATCAAATTGAACCATTTTGTTAGGCCAGTAGATGTTGGGCATGGGCCTGCTAGCAGTCCTGTTTTCGTAAAATCCATATAAAATATTTTCAGCCCAATTTCTTCCAAATTTCCACTTCTTAAGTGTTATACTAAGTCTCTAGTATGTCTCATAAAAATTTGGGGCCCACTTGTTGTAACGACCCAAATTTTCACACATTTTGGTTAGGCTACAAGTCGATATTAGATCAAACAATGAAATCTAACAGTCTCAATTAAATTTCTTCTACAAATAGTCATGTTCACATTCCCACAAGCACATCTCATCTACATTACTGTACTTATAAAAATTTTAAATAAAAAAGAATTTCTTAAAACTGGGTATACCTTCGAGGCAGAAATATACTCCGCGGAATCACAGCTGTGCGAAATGCCTTACTAATGGAAGCGGTCCAAGTTACCGAATGGCTCTGTGGAGGAAAGTAAGGGGTGAGCTCAACATGATCAGTAAGAAAAACCCCATAACAAGTAGATAAATACACTACCTATATAAGTATTTGCCAAATTGAGGTTCTCATGTAAATATACAGAAAATTTGGCAGTTCAGAAATACCAGGGTCTGAAAATCGAAAACATAACTAATATCGATAGTATATACAGTTTACCGCATTAGATACAGAAAATCAAAAATGACAATGCGGTAATTTAAAATTTTTCCCATTAACACAGAGCCACTACCAGTTCTATAAAATCAGAGTCGAAAATCCATAGCAATTTCAGAATAAACAAGGAACTGTAATCAAAGCCAGTTCTAAAAATTCATACAGCTTTAAAAGTGATGACAGTGTGGCACTTTGATCCCACAAGATTCAGTAGGTAGCCCCCACAGTGTTTATGCAGTAGTAAAACACAGTTCCATATAGTTAAATCAATTCACACAGTCACATCAAAAAATCCAAATACACAAGACAAGCCAGATATGCTATACCAGTAATCAAAATGACTATTGGCCAATGTCGGTGACTCTGGGCAATCACTGATTAGGTGTGCTGGGATGTCAGGTGTTGTTGGAGTGGTTAGCTACCCAAACGGCTCACACAGTACACTATTTTTCAATAACACGGTACAACATACTCACATGCATACAGCACTGTACATCGTACTCCATGGACCACAGTAACATTCATAGTTCAGTGTAATTCACCGTCATTTTTTTACCTCAAAATCAAGTGCGAGCAAGTTAGTGCAAGATCACATAGCATTACATGACTGACTAGCACAGTTTTATCATCAAACACTTTAAATCTCATGGGACTAGTTCAATGCAAGATCACATGGCAATACACAACTGACTAGCATTGTTTTAATATCAAAATACTTAAATCTCGTGCTAGCAGGTCAGTGGAATATCACACAGCAATACACGATTGACTAGCACGGTTTAAATATCAAAACACTTTAAATCTCGTGCGAGCAGGTCAGTGCAAGATCATATAGTAATACACGACTGACTAGCACAGTTTTAGTATGAAAATACTTTAAATCTCGTGCGAGCAGGTCAGTGCAAGATCACACAACAATACACAACTAACTAGCACGGTTTTAATATCAAAACACTTTAAATCTATTGCGAGCAAGTCAATGCAAGATCACATAGCAATACACGACTAACTAGCACAATTTTAACATCAAACACTTTAAATCTCGTGCGAGCAAGTCAGTACAAGATCACACAGCAATGCACAACTGAGTAGCACAGTTTTAATATCAAAACACTTTAAATCTCGTGCGAACAGGTCAGTACTAGATCAGAAAGTAGTACACGATGACTCCATCATGGTTTTACTCATAAATCATATTAAAATCTAATGCGAGCAAGTCAGTACAAGACCACATAGCAGTACACAACGATTTCATCACAGTTTTACTCATAAATCATACTAAAATCATGTGCGAGCAAGTCAGTGCAAGACCACACAGTAGTACACAACGGCTCCATCAGGATTTTACTTATAAATCATATCACAATCCCATGCGAGCAACTCAGTGCAAGACCACACAGCAGTACACAACGTGTAACAACCCGATTTACACAGATTTTGGTTGGGCTACAAGTTGATATTAGGTCAGAACAATAACTTAGCGTGATTAATTTTCTTCCTTAGTCACAAATTTTAAACAAAATATATTCACATTCCCCAAACACATCCGGTATGCATTACTGTACTTATAAAAGTTTTAGATAAAACGGAATTGTCTAAACCTGGGTATACCTTTTGATGCAGAAATATGCTCTGCGAAATCATAACTGTGCGGAATGCCTTACTAACGGAAGCGATCCAAGCTACGAAGGGGCTCTGTGAAGGAAAGTAAAGGGGTAAGCTCAACATGCTCAATAAGAAAAACCCCATAGCAAGTAGATAAATACACTACCTAAATATATATATTTGCCAAAACCGAAAAAAATTTCACAAAGGTATACAAATGATTCGACAAATTGTAGTTATCAGAATCAAAATTCAAAAACAGAACCAATATCGATAGTACAATTAGCTACTGTGGTAAATACAAAAATTTCAGAGCTTCCAGTAGCAAAATAAACGAATTTCCAGATATCACAATTCATATAGACAGTTCATAAAAATTTTGAATAATCACGGAGCCACTGTCGGTTTCGAAAAATCAAAGTCAGAAAAATCCATAATTTCAATGTAAACATGGAACTGAAAAATCAATACCGTTTCTAAAATTTTAAATAGCTTTTAAAAGTGATGAGGAGTGGCACTTTGGTCCCACAAGATTCAAGAGCTGGTCCCTATGGTTTTTTACGCATTAAAATATTAGTTTCATACAAAAATACAATCACATAGTCAATTCAGAATTTCAAATAGACGAGACAAGCCAGACATGTTATATTAGATATCGAAAATGACAATTGGCTAATGTTGGTGACTACGGGCAATCACAGGCCAGGTGTGCCAGGATGTCAATCGCCGTGGGAGTTGTTAGCTACCCAAACGGCTTACAGATCAGAATGTCTGAAGACCAGAAACAGAATCATAAACACAGTACATCATACTCGTGTGCATGCTGCACGATATATTGTACTCCGTGGACCACATAAACAGATACAAAACAGACAGAAATGCAGCATGATCTCAACAATGCCTTTGTCTCAAAATCAATGCGAGTCAGACCGTACGACACACAGTCAGTACGCGCTTAAACACATATCATCAGAATAACTTTATAAGCAAATCATTTCCTTTAAATCGCTTATAAATTCAGTTCGTTTTATAAAACAATTTAGAAGAGGCTGACTAGCCTTTTTCACTCGGTTAAAAATGACAATAAATAGGCTATGGTGAGTAAAACCAAGGAATTTCGATTTAAAATCAATAATTATAATTATCGGCATTTTTCTCTAAATAAACCAAGTAAATCTATATTACTAGTTGGCCCGATCTACGGAGTTTAAAATTATCTTAAATTCCAAAACGTAAATTCGATCTCGGGTTCTTTATATTCTTGTAACTAGGAAATTTAGCCTAACAATTTTATAACTGCAAACGCATAGCAATTACGTATATTTAACTTTAACAGCAACGAGGATTTTCCTTACCTTGGTGTCTGCTCGTAGTCCTCAATTGTTTCAACGTTTGAGTTGGCGAGTCCGGTGCACTCAGTTTATTTTCCCTGAAATTTCATACTAGTAATTGCAATAATATTTTCGTACAGTCCATCCCCGAATTTCCTAGGTTCCTTGTGTACTTTGATTTAACTTAAATTATATTATACATATATGTATATATATATATTCACAATATATATCTATATATATAAATAAATAAACATCCCCTTTCTTCTTCTTTCTCTCTTTTTTTTCTTTTTTTTAATTGTTTTTCTTTTCCCGCCATTTTTCTTCTTTCTCTTTTCTTCTTTGGTTCTGATTCCAGCCATTGTTCACCTTCTTCTCTAATGGCTTGAGACTGTCATCCTTCATGCATCACCACCTCCCATTTTCGCCACCACCATCACCACTCTTCTCTTGGTTCTACCTCTTGCCACTGTTTCCAGCCAAGCTATTTTGCTTTTCAGGAAAGCCGAAAGAAGCCCCCTATAGCCCCCTGCTTCACTGCATGCATTGGCTTCTGTATCTCCTCCCCCTTTTCCACTATTTTTTCTGTCACACATCATCCCCATCATCTTTACTGCCATATTTTTTGGTCCTCCCTTTATACCATCTCTCACTTTCTCTCTTCATCACTACTCGATTTTTTTCCAATTTTCAGAGGGGAAACTCCTTTGTTCCACCTTCTCTTCCCAGTTTCCAATCCGATGCCATGTCCTGCGATAGTTTCTTCCCTTATTCAATGAAGCAATCATCATCTTTCTTACCTATTCTTATTACCACCTAAACCGAATGGGCCTATAGACATTAGTATGTCCTCTGCGTTTTATCACGTTTCCAACCTCTGTTTTTCAACACTTCTTTTCTTCTCTCGGCTTCTTCTTCTCTATTGGATGCATTGTCGATATCTCCATCTGATTCCATCCCATTCTACTTAGGTTTTCTTTGCCAGTAATGCCACACTTTCTCCCATGTCGACACTGCTCCAGCACTTGTTTTCTACGTTCATGCCTCGACGTAGCCTTCCTTCCCTTGGTTTTCCAACTTCCTCACATCTTTCTTTCTCAAGTCTTTCTCCTTTTCACGAAAGATGCTCTCCTTTACTATTGGTCCCTTCCTTCCCCACGTCCACATTCTTGGTTAGTGTTTCTTTTTCTTGACCAGTCCAATGCATGGAAAAGGCTTCAGTTCTTATTTCATTTTCTCTTTAGTGTCTCTGTTGTAGCTACCGACTACCTTCACTCACTCTCTCATTTTACTTCTCTTATTTTCCAGCAGCCATCTCATGTCTCCTCTGCTCCCATTTTCTTATCACTTTCAGGCTATCATTCTCGGGTAGCCATCAGTTGCAACCATTCCTTCCAATACCTACTTCAGATTTTCCTTTTCCTTCCACGTTTCCCTTATCTTACCAAGTAACCACCATCACTCACATTTCTCATCACTCACCTGTCCCTATCACCTCTATTTATTTATTTATTTACTTGTTTATATATATATATTATTATCATTATTATTATTACTATTATTATATTTTACACTTCATAATTTTCACAATTTCAATTTATAGAAATCTAAATTAATTAACTTAGTATCAATCTCTCACACTGAAATTTAACATAAAATTTTAAATTGATTATTCTAAATTGAGCATGCTTAATTCCATTTTATTTCACTCAATGCCAAATGCCGAACAATTTTACGAGGTTTACATTCTCCCCACCTTAGGAAATTTAGTCCCCAAATTTAAAATTACATCAACTCTCCAACAAGTGTGGGTATTAGGCTTTTTGATTCCCATGTGGCCTCTTCTAAAGTGTGGTACTGCCATAAAAATTTGACCAAAGGAATTGCCGTAGACCGCATTCCCCTTTTCCTTCCTGCCCAAGATCAAATCAGATTCTCCCCATACGGCATATCATCTTTCAACTCCGGTGGTTCATTAATTACATGTGTTAGATCCGGATGATATTTTTGAAGCATCAAAATGTGGAAGACAGCATGAATACTTGATAATTTTGGCGGTAACACCAATCTATAAGCTTTGTCCCCCACTCCGTCTAAGATCTAGAAAGGCCCAATATAACGGGGACTTAGCTTTTCTTTCTTTCCAAATCTTGTTATACCCTATCTTTAAGCTGCTGACATGTGAGGCTTTTAGTCACAATTTCAACTATATCTCTTATTGTCCCTGATTACCAATATATCTTCAGGAGATTTGATAAATCCTATTATTCTTCGAATATAGGGTATATCTCTGTAAATGAGTCTCTGACAACATCAATTCCTTTAACTATAGATCATTTCGTACACAATTTTGTTTTTAAATCTCAAGAAATTATCAATACCAATACTCAAGCTAGTTATAAGACTCATTTGGGTCTGGCCAGCCACATCAATATAGTATTTATCATTTCGCTGTGCATGTTCGATTTTGATCAATCAAATCCAGTTTTAACTCTCAGGCTAGCCACCATGTAACGAATGTCAGTGTCATGGAATGACCACATTCAAGTCAAGGTTCACCAATAATTCAATAACTCATGTCCCTGACCAATATACATGACGCCATCCTGAAATTACTTCTGCTCAAACCACTAACCCGCATAATTTCTTTTTTCTTGTATTAGATGACCTTTATGAAATTTAATATTTATACCTTCTTGATCAGTAGAATTCCACAATTCTTCACCGCACAAGTAATGGTGTCTTGACTTCCAACACGATATTACAACTGTCAACTCCAGTTTATGGGTTAAGGATTAGGGTACTTCTAGACCCTATCAAGTCTCTCAAGCAATGAGGTATTTTGAAATACCTTTATTAGCCATCAGACGTGACCACATGACTTGTTATGGATATAAGGGTTCAAGGTTCAGTCTCAATAAGAAGTACAATACTAAAACTTATCGCAATTTCGTTTTTATCCTTTAGTCAGAACTTATTCTCAATTCATATCACTTGATCTGAATCACTTCACATATCAGAGATATTCTTACCTTGCATACACCTCTTAATCCAATGTAACTTGTATTCAGAATCTATCACATTTCAAGCTTGTCTCATTTTGTACATCAATTATACCATAACTCTTTCCTTATTCCAATTAAGTCTCACATTCGGAATATAAGCATAAGCAATTTACAATCCTTAGACTCTATACGTAATTCATATTCCAAAGTCTCCTTCTATCTCAAATCTCTGAATCCTCTTAATAGTTTTAGGTTTTTCCCCACTGATTTATAATCCTTATTTGGGGGAATCCAATTGACACCCATTCTTAATACAACGTGACCCAGAAGACTCTGGGTCTCCTTAAAAATTAACTCCAATACACTCCAAAGTGGATCACCTAGTTCGATAATCCCCTTTTCATGTAATCCTTGTAATTGCTTTTTCAGCATTTCTAATTCAATCAAAGCCACTGAGTACAGTGGTCTGAATAATTAATTCAATACCATGTGTTAAATCAATTTAAGAACTTCACCTTTCAATTTAGTGGTAACTCTGATAGATCATATGAATACGTGTCGAAAATCCCTCTGTCTACTGGGATGTCTCTTTACCCCGAACACGCCCTATCTTTATCAATCATGTAAGCAGTGTGACCTCGAAGATAACTTCCTCCATTTCACATATCCACTTATTCAGATTATACTTCTTCCAAAACAATAAATTTAGTTTCGTATTCATTCTCGAACTTGTTTCCTTATGTCTGATTCACTCATTTCATCTATAATTGCAACTTTATTTCATCTGGAATGTGTTGTTGCCTAAGGGCCTTCAGAAACATATCAAATATATTTCTCTAATGTCAATTCTCAGATTAAATCTGAGGACTTCCCTTCGAGCTTGACTTTCCATTTCGATACTGATGCTACAAAAGTTACTTCTTTATAGTGGTGCACTTTAAAAATCTGTGTAGCTTTTCCAATTCTTTAACATAAAAGTTGCAAAAGCAACTTTCTCTATAGAGTTACTACAAAATTTCATAGGGTTTTTCCATCTCATTTATCCAATCTTTCGAAATCATTGAATTTCTTAACCTCATTGGGATGCAGAGGTTCAAACTTCTAAGATTGCCTCAGTCAAGTATATTCACAGTCGTATCCTACAAATTTATATAGGTTTTCCAATTCAATTATTCCAATTTTCCATCACATCTGGATTCTTGACTCCAATATATAATGGTGTACTATTTTTCAAAATTGTCTCAGTCTTTCTCTGAGTCACAGCATACTTTCATCACCATTATTATTAATGTACTGCTACCACTTGACCAAACAATACCATCATTGTTTCCATGTCCCGCTCAAATCTTACGAAGCGGACTCCAAAATTCCTAATTAAACTATGAGGTGGACATTCCGATGGGAGTTCGTTATATCCCTTGGCCTACCTTTATGGCCTCGAGAAATAATTTTCTTTTCATCTACTAGTATGGTTGTAATACCAACCAGCCATATCTATCCATCTTCCTCCACCCAATGACACAACTCTCAATCAAACACAGTCAGGTGGTGAGTGTCAAATTCAACCAAATTTAAATTACTGGTCTTACCAAAATTTTGCAGTAGCGACAAATCTAGGTTGAACCCTAGAGACTGGTGGATTAATTATCATGCAATAACTAAAATAATTTGGGAGGTGTAATTTAACAAAATTGAAATCCTACAACAAAATTGATATTTAACTAATTATGAAGAGGGTAAACCAAAATTTACAAATTCGATTCAAAGGAACTACCTAGTAACTAAGAATTGATCCTTAACACCTAATTTACCATCTTGTCTTCAATTATTTAGCTGAGGTATTATCTCCCAGCAAGATATTATCTCTTCTTCCCTGCTATCATTGACTCAATCCCAGCACCCGATTTAAATTCTTATCCCTAATTTAATCGATTTTGACGCAACCCTATTTAGACTAGGAATAGCATTAACACTCTAGGAAGACTACTAAACCGAATAACACTTCAACCACGAGTTGAGTGTTTAATTTGTTATATTATTTCACTTAGAGTTGACGAACCCTAATTGCCACTAGTTCTTATTTCTATCACAACAATTATGGATTGTGAAAATTTCAGATAGCATACATCACATGCGAAGATTATCTAATTGGCCAGATCATATAATTTTTTCATGCAATCGAATCAATTAATACCAAAAACAATAGATAATTGAATCAAATGATAGTTTAGATAAACAAACCGTGTTTCTCAATTGTTGAAATTACTGGATTCGATTCCCTTGAACCGAATAAAGGATTTAGCAGCACATGATTATTGGAAACGAAAATAAAAATATAGAGGGTGAATTACTTTTTTTCTACTGCTGGCCTCTTCTTTCTCTCTTAATTCCTCTCCTAAAGAAAATGAAACTATATATATAGTAAAAAAAAAAAAAAACCTAAATTTGAAATCCTATTACAAGTAGGAAAAAGGCTGACATATTCAGGCTTTTTTCTTCAAAGCTGGCTTTGGAGTGGAAATAGGCCGAATTGGATCTTGGGCTCTTCTTCAAAGTTCTAAACCAGTAAGTCAGCATTCCATTGGGTCTGACTTTGCATAATTTGGAGGACTGGAACTCTGTTTAGGGCCAAATTCCAAACAGCACTAAAATTATCCAATTTCTTTGGTTAAGCTATTGAAGCCCAATTTATCTACCAAAATCACAAAATTAACATAAGTATTCTAATTAACATGAGAAACATAGCAAAATATTAAAATGTAAAAGGAAATAAATAATAAAAATATGGCACTCATCAAATTCCCCACAGTTAAATTTTTACACGTTCTCATGTAAACTCAAAATCTAAAACTAAATCACCTTATAAAAGTTTTCAATCACATCAAGCTTACAAAAACCAGAAATAAAAAATCAACCATCATTCTCGAGAAACATAATATGTCATGAATGAAAATCCTGAACAATCTCAAGAATTTTCCAACATAGCAATTTTATTCAAAACAAAGCAAACTAAATTGGTAAATCCCCATAATAATCTATATGTTCACTCATGCGTTTAAGGGATAAGTATTTCACTCACATTCATTCCATAAACATGTCCTACTGTACGCTTGCATATCATCTAATCTCCACTACTTAGTATTCATGCATAACACAAATCAAAAGGATTCAAGGGTTGTAACAGGGCTAGGGATAAGGTAAGGAATTATTTTTGGAGTAAGAGAGTTTAAAACCCTAAAAATTAATAAAGCATTCAAAATTACAACTTGGGTAAATAAAGCAATCAACAGCCCGCAATCACCTAAAATACAATTACTTTATTAATCACTCACACCTTACTCAAGTCCTTTATCAATCAAATAACTTCTTCCTTTTTTTCAATTTTTTTATTTTTTTTTTTTTTGTGGTTTTTTTCCACCATCACCACCACTTACATATGGAATTAATCACACCTCAACACTTGTTTCATAACCTGTAAGAATTTTCGAATGCCCTACTAATCTTGAAGGTTAGGTAAAGTCATTCATATTAAGCTCAAGGTTTAGACAAGTTATTCAACAAAGTAAAGTCAATCAGGCTCAAAGGGGCTTAACAATGGAAAATTATGTTAGGTGGGCTATGTGGCTAGAGTGGTTCATCCAAATATGGCCTTAATCGCTTTTATGTATACATGAATCAATATAATCTCAAAAAGAATCAATGCAAGTTCTAGAGAAACACATCCATGAAAGAATATCACAAATCAAAAGAAAATAAAGATCGACATTAATGCTCAATCTTTAGGTTTAAAATCTCACAGGTTTCAAGTCTACCAATTCAATTCACCAATATTCCAAAATAAATCACTTAATCAACAAATTTTAAGATGAAAAGTCAATTATTTCAATTGTGTTATCCTCCTTTCAAATCCAGTTAATTCAAGTTCTTGATAACTATAAACTTTCAGTGATAGAAAGCACCTAAACATGCACTAAGAATCCTTTTGTTTTTTTTTATTTATATTTATTTTTCTATGTAAAAATTCAAAAATGCTAAATTCTTCCCCCACACTTAGATCTTACATTGTCCCCAATGTAAAGCACATCATTAAAACAAATAATAGACAAGTAAAAATAAAAGAAATAAGGCGAGATATCAAATCTGGGGTTCATGGGTTGCCTCCCACACAGCGCCTTTGGTTAATGTTGTTGGCTCGACAATACAACTTCCTTCACACCAAGTAGATCGTATCTCCTAACTGCACCTCCTCAACCGTGTGTGTTTGAAAACCCTCATAATATGGCTTGAGTCTATGCCCGTTAAGCTTGAACACCTTGTTGGTTTCCATACTTTGAATCTCAACTGCATCATGAGGAAATACATCAATAACAACAAAGGGTCCAATCCAATTGGAACGTAACTTACCAGGTATCAACTTCAAATTTGAGTTGTGTAACAAGACTTTTTTGCCAACCACAAATTGCTTCCTATTGATCATCTTAACATGAAATGTTTTGGTCTCCTCCTTGTAAATTCATTTCTCATAAGCCTCAAGTCGAATTTCCTTCAATTTTTGCAACTGTAACTTCCTTTCCAAACCTGCATGTTGTAGGTCCATGTTGCATCGTCTAACTGCCCAATAAGTCTTATGTTCTAACTCTATAGGCAGATGACACAACTTACCAAAAAACAACCTATACAGGGACATCCCGATAGGCATCTTATATGTTGTCCTATAAGCCCACAAAGTGTCGTAAAGTCTAAGACTCTAGTCCTTTCTGTTTGGATTCACCATTTTCTACAAGATCAACTTGACTTCCCTATTAGATACCTTGGCCTGTCCATTCGTCTGGGGATAATAAGTTGTGGAGGTGTTATGCAGGACTTCATACTTCTTTAACAAGGCTTCCATTGATCAATTACAAAAATGAGTCCCTTGATCACTAATCAATGCTCTTGGTATGCCAAACCTACTAAAAATGTTAGATTTGATAAAACCTGCAACAACTCGCAAATCGTCAATTTTGGTTGCCTTTGCTTCCACCCATTTTGACACATAATCAATAGCAAGTAAAATGTAAACAAACCCAAAGGAAGGAAGAAATGGGCCTATAAAGTCAATACCCCACGCATCAAAAATTTCACACACAAGTATAGGAGTTTGAGGCATCTCATTCCTACGGTTTAAGCTACATATCTGTTGACATCGTTCATAATTTTTACAGAAGACATAACTGTCATGAAACAAAGTAGACCAATAAAAAACACAATCTAACACCTTCCTAGCTGTTCTCTTTGGCCCAAAATGACCCTCACAGGCATATGCATGCAAAAAGAAAGGACAGACTAAATTTTTGAATCAAGGATGTACCTTCTAATAATTTGATCATAACAATATTTTCATAAATATGGTTCATCCCATACATAGTGTTTAGCCTCACTTTTCATTTTATCCTTTTAGCTCTACTCAAATCTTGAGGTATGGCCTTAATAACCAAATAATTTACCAAGTCAGCATACCAAGGGGTCATACCTTACACCGTAAAGAGCTGGTCATCAGAGAAAGTTTCTTACAATGGCACTAGATCTTCTTCTCTCACCAACCGACTCAAGTGGTCAGCTACTAGGTTTTTTGCCCCTTTCTTATCTTTGATCTTGAGATAAAACTCTTGCAATAGAAGAATCCACCTAATCAGCCTTGGTTTCGCCTTTTTTTTTCCAAAAGGTATTTCAAAGCTGCATGATCAGAAAACACAACTTTAGTCCCAAGCAAGTAAGATTGAAACTTATCTAAAGCAAATACAACAGCCAAAAGCTCTTTTTTTATCATAAAATAATTGCACTGAGTTAGGTTAAGTGTCTTTGACGCATAATAGATTACATGGGCCTGGTTGACGACCTGTTGTCCTAAAACAGCCTCCACAGCACAATTGCTTGCATCGCACATTATTTCGAAAGGCAACTCCCAATCTGGTGGTTGAATGATAGGGGCAGAAGTCAAAGATGACTTCAATTCATCGAAAGCTGCCTTGCACTCTTCATCAAATTCAAATGATACATCCTTCTATAACAACTTCGATAATGGTAGTGCTGTCTTCGAGAAGTTCCTACTAAATTTGCGATAAAAACCTGCATGACTAAGAAAAGAACGCACTTCCCGCACACTTGTGGGGTAGGGTAAGCTCAAAATCAAATCAATCTTAGCCTTGTCTACTTCAATGCCCTTGGATGAAACGACATGCCTTAAAACAATGCCTTGTTCTACCATGAAATGACATTTTTCAAAATTTAGCACTAGATTAGTTTCAATGCAATGCTCAAACACACTCGTCAAATGATTTAAGCACTTATCAAATGAGTCACCATGCACTGTGAAATCATCCATGAACATCTCAATGCAATTTTCCAACAAATCAAAAAAAATTCTTACCATGCATCTTTGAAAAGTACCTAGTGCATTACAAAGGCCGAACGACATCCTTCTAAAAGAAAATGCTCCAAATGGGCATGTGAAAGTTATTTTCTCTTGGTCTTCTGGTGCAACCACAATCTGGTTATAACCTGAAAATCTAACAAGAAAACAGTAGTGAGATTTACTCGCTAAATGCTCAATCATTTGATCAATGAAGGGTAAAGGAAAGTAATCATTTCTAGTTGTTGAATTCAGTTTGCGGTAGTCTATACACACTCTTCACCCATTCTACACTCTCGTTGGAACAAGATCATTATTTTGATTTCTCACAACTGTGATCCTAGTCTTCTTTGGCACAACATGGATTAGACTTACCCATTTACTATCTGAAATTAGATAGATTATACCTGCATCAACAACTTTAGAAGCTTTGTCTTGACTACTCCATCATCTAGGGATTCAATCTGCCTTGAGGCTCTTGGCTTGGCTTAGATCCCTCTTCCAATAGAATTTTGTGCATGCACATGGATGGACTAATTCCCTTAATGTCAGCTATAGTCCATCATATGGCTGTTCTATGATCATGAAGCACCTTGATCAACTTTTCTTCTTGCACCACTGTCAAGTTCTTCGCAATAATGATTGGAAGTGTCTCATCATCTCCCAGGTAAACATACTTCAAGTGGTCAGGAAAAGACTTCAATTCCAGAATAGGTACCTGCACAACAGAAGGTAGTAGCTTCGTGTAAGAAAGTGGTAGTTCTAATCTTTTAACTCCATACTTGGGCTGCAATGACTGTATGGCTATGATCATTTCTTCAAAGGACTTAACTCTAATTCAGCCTCGTTCTGCATCAAGTTTTTACTGATCACCACTTCCAGCTCATTCGTTCTACGTCAAGACATCAAAACTGTTATGAAAAATACTGAATGTACATCTTCTAGATACCTCGTAGCATTGATGATGCTAATTTTGACAATCTCTCCATCGAACTTCATGGTCAATGTCCCATTAAACACATTAATCTTAGTCTTGGCAATAGCAAGAAAGGGTCGGCCTAAAATTATTGGTGCGGGATTCACAAGGCTGCTGCTATCTTCCATATGTAGAATGTAGAAATCAATAGGAAAGATCAACTGATTCACCTACACCAAAACATCCTCAACTACCCCTTCAGGGTATGCATTAGATCGATATGCTAATTGTATGATAACTCAAGTTTTTTTTCAAATGACCTAGATTTAAGGATGCATAAATTGAGAAAGGTATAACATTAATCGATGCACCCAAATCCGCCATGGCATGTTTGATTTGCCTATTTCTAATGATGCAAGGGATTGTAAACATACTTGGGTCTTTACACTTTTGGGGCAGTTTTCTTTGAATGATCACAGATATATTCTCCCCCACACTTACCTTCTCATCACCTCGTAGTTTCCTCTTTGTCGTCCACAACTTTGTAAGGAATTTCGTATACCTTGGAATTTGCTTCACTGTGTGTAAGACCCGATATTTTCGAGTGCATTTAAAAATGCAAAAGGATTGAAATGGTATTGTTGAACACGTGTAAGGGCAAAATGGTCAAAAGACCAAAATTCGGTATTAATCGGGACAAGAAAATTTAATTAAAAATAAGGGATTGAGAAATCTTGATCAATAACGAAGAAATAATTAAATTTTGGATTAAATTGGTCAAGATATGAATTTATTGGAATAAACTGAAATTTTCGTATTGGAAAAATAATCCTGAAAATAATCAAAAAATATACCGAAAAGGTAAAATCGAACTGAGAAAATTATTTACAGATTAAATGAATAAAATAGAATTTTTCTAGATATTTTGGGAATTTTATTATTATTTTATTGAATAAAATAATAATAAAATTTAATTATAAAAATAAAAAATGTAAAAAAAAAAAGAAAGAAAGGAAGTCTGAAACAGAAGAGAAATGAAACAGAAATAAAAGAGAAACGAAGCTGCAGAAATCGAGAGAAGGTTTCCCTCTCGCCGGCGAGCCACCGGCGGGGCTGAGGGGCCGACGAGGACCGGCGAAGGTGGCCCTACACCAGGCGAACCACCGGCAGCCGCGACGCGCCGTGGAGACACCGGGAGAGAGGAGATCGACGGAGGGAGGACGAAAGAGAGAAGAGGTGATTTCGCTGGCGATGGCTGCGATTCGACCCCAGCCGAGGCTCGATTTAGGAAGCCCAGGCCATGGCGCACCCAACGGCGGTGGAATCGCGTCAGGAACCGGTCGGACGGCGCCGACACGACCAAAGGATGACTGGACCGGCCGAACGGACTGAACCGGCTGAACCGAACTGAGCTGAACCGACGGTCCAAACCGGGTTGAACCGGATCGGCCGGTTCAGCCAAAAAGAGTAGGAAAAAGGAAGAAAAAGGGAAAAAGAAAAAGAGAAAAAATTGGAAAAAATTTCAGTGATGCAATCGAGCTTCGGGTAAGTCGGTAAGCGGTCGAATTGACCGATTTAAATTTCAGAATATTTAATTTGATTAAAATCCGACTGGAAATTTACCCGGATAAATATTTAAATAGTGTAGCTCGACGATTGGCATCAACCGAGAGCTCGAGATAGCCTCGATTTGTGTACGATCATGGAATAACGGGTAAGTAACCCTTATTTACGACAATTTTATATCGTTATGCGTGATTGATATTTAACGCATAAATTACGGATTAAATTTCCGCATAAATGAATTTAATTCTGAAAAATTGGATAAATTGTCGTAAATATTAAATTGAGATATCTGAGAATTTAGAACGAGGCTAAATAAATTACTGATGGGCCCAATGAGTCCAATAGGCCTCGATAAAGTGTGCTAAACGGGCTTACGGCCGATTAAGGCCCATTAAGGTGCAATCGGGCCCAATATGGGTAAACGGGCCCAATGATTTAAATTAAGCCCAAAAAAATTATGAAATACATTAAATTGTATTGTATTTGACCTGATGAATGTGTATCCGCAGTTCCGGAGATTTGATTTGGATTGAGAACAAATCGGACTGCGCGACGAGTCATCAGTGGAAAGGTCAGACTGTACAGATAAATGAGGTAAGGGAATTATGTGAGTAGCTAGAGGTAGCTACGCGTATTTTAATAGTTTTTCTGTACACTGAATATGTATGTATACATGATATTGTATAAAGGTCCTAAAAGTGGTTTAAATAATTTTAAGGATCGAAATAGGTGAAAAGATTATTCTACCCCTATTGAGGGAAGTTCACCTAAGGATGGTGAAAGCATGACATGCATGAAATGCATGATTTAAGGAACTTTTCGAATTAATGGATTTCATTGGTTTTTAATCAAAGCAAATCGATAGATTGGCCAGTAATTGTTTAAATTTCACAAGATAACACTACGTAGGTGTTATTTATATTTAAATGGAATTCTTTGGAAAATGGGCCAACTATCAAGTTTATATGGAAATAGATAGTGCTGACACGTAGTTCGCACTATATCTACGTTTGTGAATGTGCATAAATGTGCTTGAGCGCTTGTTCGCACCGAATTGTGACATCATATGCATGAAATGTGCTAGAGCATGGTGCTCGCACTGATTTTCATTATTGTGAAATGAGAGTTGCTGGAGCGTAGCTCGCACTCTGTTTTGACATGTTTTGATTTGTTTTGACGTGGTATGCATAAAATAGTGCTGGAGCGATTGCTCGCACTAGTTTTACTGATTTAATATGCATGAGAGATGCTGGAGCTTAGCTCGCATCCTGTTTTTGATTTAATTATGCATGAAGCTGTGCTGGAGTGTAACTCGCACGAGATTTGATTTAATTATGCATAAAGCCGTGCTGGAGTGTAACTCGCACGAGATTTGATTTACTTGAGCATTCATTTGTGCTGGAGCGTTGCTCGCACAAAGTTTTATATGGTTTTACAATTCATTTGAATGTCGTACTGGAGTTTTTCTCGTATGAAGTTTTCATTGAGTTTCTATACATATCCGTACTAGAGCATTGCTCGTACGTGGATTTTACTTGAAATTATTATCAGTTTAAGTCATACTGGAGCGCTGCTCGTACGCAGATTTTATTGATTTCTATGAAACCGTGCTAGAGCTTCGCTCGCACGAGGTTTTTTTTGATATCATGAATATGCATGGAGCCATGCTTGAACTTCGCTCGCACAGAAATTTATATTACATGCATATAGCCGTGTTGGAGCCTCATGTAGACTGTGTGTCATAGTGAGATGATATGCTGACACGTGCATTTTGAGACAGAGATGATTTGGGTGGATAAGACCTATTACAGGCACCCCTAACTGAGCTTGGGTTCACGGAGTACTTTGTACCGTGTATGTCACGCGGAGTACGCTGTACCGTGGGGATTGTTGAAGTGGAGTGGCATTAGCCACGAGGCAGCAAGCCTTGCCCTTGCAATCCTGGTGTTATGCTGTTCTGGCGGGTAGGACGACCCACCTCCCGTTTCAGGTGTGATACCCCGCACACTAGGTACCGTGTTGCCAGGGATCACTAGGATATGGCCATAGTCCTCGATGTTACTGATGATTACCTTATTGTCTCACATGATATAGCTTGTGGTCTGTTAGACCAGGGTAGACCCGAAGGAGGGGTCAGGCCCCCGATTTCATGATTTTATGATTTGTGACCCTGAAATAAGGGTGGTTTTATAATCGAGTTTCATAATGAATTTTAATGAATTGTTTCATGAGAGTATTGACCCGGAAGGGTTAGTTTATACAGCAGTTTTAATGAATTGATTTTAGTGCAGTAGCATGATGATGTTTTCCATGCTTTCATTTGAAATCCATGATTTGTCTTACATGACATGAAAGACTGCATGATCTTGATTAAATTCATGCTTAGTATGATTTAATGATGTCACATAAAATGCTTTGAATATATGAATTACATGATTTATATATGCACAAATAGTTTTGGATAAACTATGGCATTAAATATGCATGACTTTGTGCGTGAAATTTTAAATGAAAAGAAATGGATTTAAGGGCATGGCATTATGAGCATGTAGATAGTGGAGCTATCTACTTACTTGCATAATTGCCTTACTGAGCGTGTGGTTTGCTCACCCCCTTATTTTTCCATCTTTTCAGAGCACTTGTAATAGTTATTGAGCGGCTGAGGACTTGCATGCTTAATATCCGCTGCTTGTTGCTTCCCATCGAGAGACAGGTATTCACATTTGTATGGTTTTGTATCTAAATATGTAATGCATAGTACTGTAAACGGATATTATGTCGGGGATGTAGAGTCAGGTAAATACCATTGAGTATGTATTTATTTAAAGTCAAAGAATATTAAACTCTGATATATGATTTTGGAAATGGAATGGTAAATGGTGTGAGGTGACTAACACTGAATCATAGCCCAACTATGTTGTAGGATGGTCACGACAAGAGAAAGGTAAGAATTAAATAAAAAAAAGTGAAAAATTTACTCTGATTTTTAGAAAATTTGGGTCGTGACAGGTTTAATAGTATCAGAGCTGAGTTGGCCTGATATGAGTCGGTGTTAGTGGTTAAGGAAGTTTACATCCTCATGTACTGTGCATTGTTTAGATACAATTGTGTATATCGAGATGGAAGTGCAGCTAAGAATTTGGTTTTAAATGCAAGAATAGACTCATTGACTGATAACCACTATGGTTGAGAGGCGAGTACACGAACTCGAGGCCATAGAGGTAGGCCCGAGAGTTGTACTGAGTCGCCACATGAGACTCGTGATGAGATTGACGTGGAGGCTGATGTTGAGCATGCCCCACAGAGTCCGATAGAGAGATCGGATAGAGTTTGACAGAGAGATCGGACAGTATTGAGATACGCTTCGCGAGGTTGGAGCGGAGTGTGGAGAATATTATAGAGCTAATTGCTCAGGGTATATATGATATTTGAGGGCGAGTTGGAGCATTAATTGAAGTTCGCTCGACCCATTTGAAGAGTTAGACGTCCAGAATGGACATGAAAAATAATTCTAGATGTATTCCGGTGACAGAATATCCCGGACATTGTTTAAAGGAAATAACAGATGATATTCTTTACTCTGACCCAGAGGAACATGTTGATTAATGAGTATGAAACTCTGTTTATATTCCTGGGCAGATGTGACTCGGACATGATGAACAGTGAGAGTCGAGATGTTTGAAAGTTCATGGAAGGACTCAGATTATCAATTAGAGTCCGATTAGCCTGTTAGATATCACTACCTATGATGAGGCAGTGCGCACGCTATAGTTGTGTGAATAAATCATGAGTTGCACGCCTCTGAGATTGAGAAAGGTAGTGAGGGCCGAAATTGAGACAAAGGAGAATAGAGAATGACAGAGATGTCATAATGGGAAAAAGGTAATATGGTAAAAACTTTGAGCTGTTGAGTCACGGGGTAAGTTGATTGATAAACCCCAGTATATCTAATTACAATACTTTTGAGGGGTAATATGATTTGAGGACCCCGACCTGCTACGTAATAGTATAACAGAGTAGCAGTGTAAGCAATGTAAGATGTATGGTAGTTACCACGACAATAAGATGTTGGACGAGGGCGAATGTATGCCTTGGACCAGGACACTATGGATGTTTCATATGATGTGGTGGAAGATACCACACTGGCTGTGAATAATGAAATAATTATGTTAATGGATCCTGGTGCCACGCATTTATTCATACCGCCTTCAGTGACTTATAAGTTAGTGAAAAATGTGAAGCCTGTACCCTTAGGCATGAGGATGATGGTTAACTGACTAACTGAATAAGGGTATAGGGATTGTAAGTTTGACAAATAATGAAAGAGTTTGTTATAAGTGATTTATTAAAGGAGATATATTGGAATAAGAGACGTATGCAAGGTAAGAATATCCTTGATATGCAAAGTAAGGATTAAGTAATATGTAGTGTATATGGATTGCGACCAAGATAAGTGGTAGATATATCTACACCCAGTCGATATGGTCAAGTCAAAAGGGTTAATAAAGGTATTTTAAAATACTTCCCTGCCTGAAGACTTGATAGTGTCGATAAGCGCACACATAAGCTATAAATTAAAAAATCGACAGTCATGAAATATATACATTAAATTTGGGTACCTTTGCTGGTACGATAAAGAAATATAGAATTTGATTAATCAAGAAGGTTTAAAATTTAAAATTTTATAAAAGCCGTTAATATAAGAAAAAGGAAATGACGCGAGTTAGTATTCTCGAACGGAAGCGATTTCGAAATGACATTATACGTTTATACGCACATAGGTCAAGGATATGCGTGAATGAAATATTTAGTGGAACTCAACTATGATAAGGTATTTAAACCTTACCTGGACCAATTGGTTGTCATCTTTAGTGATGATATTATGATGTATTTGAAGTCTAGGGAAGAGCATGAGTAGCAACAGGAAACTGTCTTACAGACGAGTGTTATGAGTTTCTCGAAATTGGCTGCTCAGTTGACACATCTCGTTTGGAAAAAGATTTCATACGAGTGGTATAATAAGTATGAAAAGGGCTTCAGTGAGTTTTGGTATATTGAAGCAATGAACTGACCACTGTAAGTATTCTCACCATAATCAATAGCTCAAGAGGTTTAAGTGTGTATGGATACCTCCAAAATAAGGATTGGGCTGTGTATTGATGTAAAATGGGAAGATAGTCGTTTTATGGATCCAGTTAGTTCAAGGATCATGAGAGAAACTATCCGACCCATGGTTTAGAGCTGGCAGCCTTAGCGTTTACACTGAAAGTATGGCGCCACCACTTATACGGTGAAACATTTCGGGTATGCACTGATCGTAAAAGCCTCGAGTATCTATTTTCACAGAAAGAGGAGAATATGAAATAACCAAGAGGGTTAGAGCTTCTAAAGATTATGATTGTGAATATTGTACCACCCAGGAAAGGCTAATGTAATGGCTGATGCCTTGAGCAGAAAGAGCCTCGGGATGGTATTACATATGATGGTCAGGGAGCGAGAGCTGCTAGAGCAGTTGTGAACCTCAGTAGTGATGTGATTCCTTCTGATGATGACGGTGATTTTGTGACAGCTAGCCTGAGGTTGAACCGGATTTGAGTGACCAGATTTGCCAAGCTTAGCATGACGATCGGCATGGTGTCGATAGTTTGGGTCAGATTCAGAAGGGTATAGTAACAGAGTTCATAGTAAGTGATGATGACTTACAGAGGTTCAGACACAGTATAAGTGCTCCCCAGGACCACAGTTGATGAGATAGTAGTATTGTCAAAAGCTCACTCTTCGGGATATACAGTGCATCTGAGAAATAATAAATATATCAGAATCTCTGAAAAAAGGTATTGGTGGTCAGGTATGAAAAGTGATATTGTAGAGAATTGCGGAAAAGTGTCTCGTATGTCAGCAGAGTAAGGTAGAGTAAAAGAAGTTGCAGGGTTATTGCAGCCTCTACCTATATTGACACGAAAATGGGAACAAGTTACCATGAACTTCGTGATGGGTTACAGAGGATCTGGATGGATCACGAGGCTATCTAGGTGATAGTCAATAGATTGATTAAGTCTACCACCTTCTGGCTATGGAAATCCCCAGATACTCTAAGTGTGTAGGCGGATTTTTATGTATGGAAAATTGGGGAATAATGATGTAGCGTTCCAGTGAGCATGGTATCGGATAGGGATTCCCGCTTCACTTCCCACTTCTGGGAATGTTTTTTAGGAAGCTATGGGACCCTGATTGTGTGTTAGCACAGCTTCCACCCTCAGACAGATAGTCAGTCAGAGAGGACTGTACAGGTTTTGGAGGATGTGATGAGAGCGTGTGCCATTGATTTTATGAGCTCATGGGATGATCAGTTGCTACTAATCAAATTCGCCAATGATGACAATTGTCAGTTGAGTATCAGGATAACATTTTATATGAGGCAGTGTATGGCCATAGGGAGTTATTCCCTAACTTGGATAAAAAGTGGATGACAGATAGAGAGTTGTTCCTGAAATTGTAAGACAAACCTCTGAGGATGTTCAGTTGATTTATGAGAAATTAAGAACACCTCAGGGCAGATAGAAAAGCTATGTTGACAAGAGATAGAAAACATTGGAATTCACCGAGAGTGAATCAGTATTGTTGATAGTTACTTGTCCTAAGAGTGTAAGGACGTAACGAGATTCATATAGAGATAGTGGACCAGTGGGAGATAAGACCTGTAGGTTGGCGTTACCACTTAAATAAACAGGCATCCACTATGTGTTCTATCTTAAGATGCTTTGAAAATAATATCCAGACCCGACATATGTGATTAGATATGAGCTTCAACGGCTTAGCTCAATGAAAGTATAACATATGATTGGAAATCGATTTGAGCATTAGACTGAAGGAGAAAGTGTTAAGGTTTAAGATGATCTCCCTAGTTAAGCATGATGGTAGTAATACACTACGAACAAAGTCACTTGAGGATGACAGTATATGATATGATAGATGTACTCGGAGTCAATTATGGACTCATTTACTTGGTTCTAATTTGGAGGACCAAATCTCTTAAGTGGGGGAGATTGTAAGACCCGATATTTTCAAGTGCATTTAAAAATGCAAAAGGATTGAAATGGTATTCCCGAATACGTGTAAGGGCAAAATGGTCGAAAGACCAAAATTCAGTATTAATCGGGACAAGAAAATTTAATTAAAAATAAGGGATTGAGAAATCTTGATCAATAATGAAGAAATAATTAAATTTCAGATTAAATTGGTCAAGACATGAATTTATTGGAATAAACCAAAATTTTCGTATTGGAAAAATAATCCTGAAAATAATCGAAAAATATACCGAAAAGGTAAAATCGGACTGAGAAAATTATTTACAGATTAAATGAATAAAATAGAATTTTTCTAGATATTTTGGGAATTTTATTATTATTTTATTGAATAAAATAATAATAAAATTTAATTATAAAAAATAAAAAAATGTAAAAAAAAAAAAGAAAGAAACGAAGTCTGAAACAGAAGAGAAATGAAACAGAAACAAAAGAGAAACGAAGCAGCAGAAACCGAGAGAAGGTTTCCCTCTCGCCGGCGAGCCACCGGCTGGGCTGAGGGGCCGGCGAGGACCGGCGAAGGTGGCCCTACACCAGGCGAACCACCGGCAGCCGCGACGCGCCGTGGAGACGCCGGGAGAGAGGAGATCGACGGAGGGAGGTCGAAAGAGAGAAGAGGTGATTTCGCCGGCGATGGCTGCAATTCGACCCCAGCCGAGGCTCGATTTAGGAAGCTCAGGCCATGGCGCACCGAACGGCGGTGGAATCGCGTCGGGAACCGGCCGGACGGCGCCGGCACGACCAAAGGATGACTGGACCGGCCGAACCGGACTGAACCGACCGAACCGGACCGAGCTGAACCGGCGGTCCGAACCGGGTTGAACCGGATCGGACCGGTTCAGCCAAAAAGAGTGGAAAAAAAGGAAGAAAAAGGGAAAAAGAAAAAGAGAAAAAATTGGAAAAAATTCCAGTGATGCAATCGAGCTTCGGGTAAGTCGGTAAGCGGTCGAATTGACCGATTTAAATTTCAGAATATTTAATTTGATTAAAATCCGACTGGAAATTTACCCGGATAAATATTTAAATAGTGTAACTCGACGATTGGCATCAATGAGAGCTCGAGATAGCCTCGATTTGTGTACAATCATGGAATAACGGGTAAGTAACCCTTATTTACGACAATTTTATATCGTTATGTTTGATTGATATTTAACGTATAAATTACGGATTTAATTTTCGCATAAATGAATTTAATTCTGAAAAATTGGATAAATTGTCGTAAATATTAAATTGAGATATTTGAGAATTTAGAACGAGGCTAAATAAATTACTGATGGGCCCAATGAGCCCAATAGGCCTCGATAAAGTGTGGTAAACGGGCTTACGGCCGATTAAGGCCCATTAAGGTGCAATCGGACCCAATATGGGTAAACGGGCCCAATGATTTAAATTAAGCCCAAAAAAATTATGAAATACATTAAATTGTATTGTATTTGACCTGATGAATGTGTATCCGCAGTTCTGGAGATTTGATTTGGATTGAGAACAAATCGGACTGCGCGACGAGTCATCAGTGGAAAGGTCAGATTGTACAGATAAATGAGGTAAGGGAATTATGTGAGTAGCTAGAGGTAGCTACGCGTATTTTAATAATTTTTCTGTACACTGAATATGTATGTATACATGATATTGTATAAAGGTCCTAAAAGTGGTTTAAATAATTTTAAGGATCGAAATAGGTGAAAAGATTATTCTACCCCTATTGAGGGAAGTTCACCTAAGGATGGTGAAAGCATGACATGCATGAAATGCATGATTTAAGGAACTTTTCGAATTAAGGGATTTCATTGGTTTTTAATCAAAGCAAATCGATAGATTAGCCAGTAATTGTTTAAATTTCACAAGATAACACTACGTAGGTGTTATTTATATTTAAATGGAATTCTTTGGAAAATGGGCCAACTATCAAGTTTATATGGAAATAGATAGTGCTGACACGTAGTTCGCACTATATCTATGTTTGTGAATGTGCATAAATGTGCTTGAGCGCTTGCTCGCACCGACTTGTGACATCATATGCATGAAATGTGCTAGAGCATGGTGCTCGCACTGATTTTCATTATTGTGAAATGAGAGTTGCTGGAGCCTAGCTCGCACTCTGTTTTGACATGTTTTGATTTGTTTTGACGTGGTATGCATAAAATGGTGCTGGAGCGATTGCTCGCACTAGTTTTACTGATTTAATATGCATGAGAGATGCTGGAGCTTAGCTCGCATCCTGTTTTTAATTTAATTATGCATGAAGCCATGCTGGAGTGTAACTCGCACGAGATTTGATTTAATTATGCATAAAGCCGTGCTGGAGTGTAACTCCCACGAGATTTGATTTACTTGAGCATTCATTTGTGCTGGAGCGTTGCTCGCACAAAGTTTTATATGGTTTTACAATTCATTTGAATGCCGTACTGGAGTTTTTCTCGTACGAAGTTTTCATTGAGTTTCTATACATATCCGTACTAGAGCATTGCTCGTACGTGGATTTTACCTGAAATTATTATCAGTTTAAGTCGTACTGGAGCGCTGCTCGTACGCAGATTTCATTGATTTCTATGAAACCGTGCTAGAGCTTTGCTCGCACGAGGTTTTTTTTTGATATCATGAATATGCATGGAGTCGTGCTTGAGCTTCGCTCGCACAGGAATTTATATTACATGCATATAGCCGTGTTGGAGCCTCCTGTAGACTGTGTGTCACAGTGAGATGATATGCTCACACGTGCATTTTGAGACAGAGATGATTTGGGTGGATAAGACCTATTACAGGCACCCCTGACTGAGCTTGGGTTCACGGAGTACTTTGTACCATGTATGTCACGCGGAGTACGCTGTACCGTGGGGATTGTTGGAGTGGAGTGGCATTAGCCACGAGGCAGCAAGCCTTGCCCTCGCAATCCTGGTGTTATACTGTTCTGGCGAGTAGGACGACCCACCTCCCATTTCAGGTGTGATACCCCGCACACTAGGTACCGTGTTGCCAGGGATCACTAGGATATGGCCATAGTCCTCGATGTTACTGATGATTACCTTATTGTCTCACATGATATAACTTGTGGTCTGTTAGACCAGGGTAGACCCGAAGGAGGGGTCAGGCCCTCGATTTCATGATTTTATGATTTGTGACCCTGAAAGAAGGGTGGTTTTATAATCGAGTTTCATAATGAATTTTAATGAATTGTTTCATGAGAGTATTGACCCGGAAGGGTTAGTTTATACAGCAGTTTTAATGAATTGATTTTAATGCAGTAGCATGATGATGTTTTCCATGCTTTCATTTGAAATCCATGATTTGTCTTACATGACATGAAAGACTGCATGATCTTGATTAAATTCATGCTTAGTATGATTTAATGATGTCACATAAAATGCTTTGAATATATGAATTACATGATTTATATATGCACAAATAGTTTTGGATAAACTATAGCATTGAATATGCATGACTTTGTGCATGAAATTTTAAATGAAAAGAAATGGATTTAAGGGCATGGCATTATGAGCATGTAGATAGTGGAGCTATCTACTTACTTGCATAATTGCCTTACTGAGAGTGTGGTTTGCTCACCCCCCTTATTTTCCCATCTTTTCAGAGCACTTGTAATAGTTATTGAGCGGCTGAGGACTTGCATGCTTAATATCCGCTGCTTGCTGCTTCCCATCAAGAGACAGGTATACACATTTGTATGGTCTTGTATCTAAATATGTAATGCACAGTACTGTAAACGGATATTATGTCGGGGATGTAGAGTCAGGTAAATACCATTGAGTATGTATTTATTTAAAGTCAAAGAATATTAAACTCTGATATATGATTTTGGAAATGGAATGGTAAATGGTGTGAGGTGACTAACACCGAATCATAGCCCAACTGTGTTGTAGGATGGTCACGACAAGAGAAAGGTAAGAATTAAATAAAAAAAAAAGTGAAAAATTTACTCTGATTTTTAGGAAATTTGGGTCGTGACACTGCGCCCAAAAGCAATATGTTATTTTCCACTTTCTTAAATACCTCTATGATCTATTTTCGTTGTTCATCTTTCTATGTCTTATCTAACCTGCAAGGGAAATGGGGGTAGATAGGGTTAGTGTTATCTATAACAGGTTGCATTTGTGTCTCAACCTTTTCTCTGCCTCTGAAATCTACCTTTTGATCTCTTTTCCACTACGCGGCACTATGGCACTTGCATTCTCCCTAGGGTTCTTTATTGTTTAAGATGGTAACTTCCCATAACCTTGAGCTTCTAATCTGCCAATTGTGGTTGCTAGTTAATCCATTTGTTTTTCCAAGTTCTTGATGCTTATCCTTGTTTCCTATTAGAATTGCAAAGAGTTGTTAACAAGGTTTTTCACAATTTCTTCAAGTGACATACTTGAACCTGAGCTTGTGGCCTGATTTGTTTGCTGCCTCTGAGCAGAATGTTGATAGGCAGCTTGGTTACCATATCTCAAATTGGGATGATCTCTCCAGCCTGGGTTATAGGTATTTGTATATGGATATTGTCTCTGTTGGGGTTGACCTGGAAAATTTCCTATGGAATTTGCTTGTTGCATGGTCGGGTCATCTTCTTGCAAAGTCGGATACACATCGGTGTTATGTCCTACTAACGAATAGATTTCGCAACCTTTGTTGCTTGTAAGTTCCCTACTACCATTTAATGGACTAAAGGTTAGATCAAAAATTTAACATTCTAGGTTGGAAGTACTTACCTCGTTGACCTTCTTCTGTGTGTGATCCAATCTACACCCGAATTATTGCGTATTAGCTACCATGTTGGCGATGAGATTAATTACAGTCTCTGGGGTCTTATCAACTAGTGCTCCCCCACTGGCAGCATCAATCATGTCCCTATCCATTGGCATTAAACATTCATAGAAATACTAGATTAGAAGTTGGTCAGTAATTTGGTAGTGTGGACAGCTCGCACACAGCTTCTTAAAACACTCCTGATACTCGTACAAGGTTTTACCATTGTATTGTCGAATGCCGTGTAGGGAAATACTTCTTCGAAAATAACTGTTTCATCTCATTCTAAGTACGTATTGATCCCGAAAGAAGGTAGTATAACCAATCCTTTGCTTGATCTACCTACGAGAAGGGGAATGCCATCAGCTTGATCTGATCCTCTGAGATGCCCTGTGGTTTCATGCTCGAACACACCTCATGAAATTCTTAAGGTACTTGTGGGGACCTTCACCTGCAAGTCCACGAAAAGTAAGCAAAAGATGTATCAGTCCCGATTTAAGTTTAAAAGTCGCATCTAAAGTAGGGTACTCAATAACAAAGGTTGTAAGTTTAAGTCAGGAGCAGCAAGCTCCTTCAAAGTCCTATTATTATTCATTGCCATGTTATCAGTGTCCAACTCCTCTATTGAGCTCTTGTTTGGCTTACTTTCGGGATCTAAGGGTTCTACAACGGTTGTAGCTTCTTGGTCTCTTTTCAACCTCCTTAAGGTTCTCCCTATCTCTGGATCAAATTGAAGTGCAATTTCACCTGATTTGGAGGATCTAGTCATAAAAACACAAAATAAAAATAAAAATAAAATCGTAAAATAATCACAAGTAAAACAAAAAATAGGCTAAAACTATAAGAAAACAATGGAATTTAGTCGAGATAGGGTAGGGCTAGGGTATAAACATCCCTTGGTTTCTTTTATTTCGTCGTTTTAGCTTGAAATCAATTACTCACATGCCTCCTAACTCAACAAAAATTTTTCTTGTGAATAGTAACATGAATAGTATCGAAAACCCTAAACAAAAATAAATAAATAAATAAATAAATAAAAACACAAAATCACAACAATTTAAGAGCAAAATAATGAGAATAATATAAAAACACAATAATTAATCAGAACCAGCCTCCGACAATGGTGCCAAAATTTTGTAAGTGTCGAATTCAACTAAATTTAAATAACTGATTTTACCGAAATTTTGCAGTAGCGGCAAATCCAGGTCGAACCCTAGAGACTGATGGATTAATTATCATGCAATAACTAAAATAATTGGGGCTGTAATTTAACAGAATTGATATTCAACTAATTATGAAGAAGGTAAACCAAGATTAACAACTTCGATTCATAGGAACTACCCAGTAACAAACAATTGATCCTTAACACCTAATTTACCATCTTGTATTCAATTATTTAGCTGAGGTATTATCTCCCAGGAAGATATTATCTCTTCCTCCCTGTTATCATTAACTCAAGCCCAGCACCCGAGTTAAAATCTTATCTATAACTTAATCGGTTTTGAATCAACCCTATTTAGACTAGGAATAGCATTAACACTCTAGGAAGACTACTAAATCGAATAACACTTCAACCACAGGTTGAGTGTTTAATCAGTTCTATTGTTTCACTTAGAGTTGACGAACCCTAATTGCCACTAGTTCTGATTTCTATCACAACAATTACGGATTATGAAAATTTATACAATCACATACGAAGATTATCTAATTGGCCAGATCATATAATTTTCTCATGTAATCGAATCAATTAATACCAAACACAATAGATAATTGAATCAAAAGATAGTTTAGATAAACAAATCGTGTTTCTCAATTGTTGAAATTACTGGATTCGATTCCCTTGAACCGAATAAAGGATTTAGCAGCAGATGATTATTGGAAACGAAAATAATAATATAGATGGTGAATTATATTTTTTTCAACTGTTACCCTCTTTTGTCTCTCTTAATTCCTCTCCTAAAGAAAATGAAACAATATATATAGTAAAAAAAAAAAACTTAAATTTGAAATCCTATTACAAGTAGAAAAAAGGCTGACATATTCGAGCTTTTTTCTTCAAAGCTGGTTTTAGAGTGGAAATAAGCCGAATTGGATCTTGGTCTCTTCTTCAAAGTTGTAAATCAGTAAGTCAGTGTTCCACTGGGTCTGATTTTGCAAAATTCGGCAATTTGTAGTTATCAGAATCAGAATTCAAAAACAAAACAAATATCGATAGTGTAATTAGCTACTGTGGTAAATACAAAAATTTCAGAGCTTCCAGTAGAAAAATAAACGAACTTCCAGATATCACAGTTTATGTAGACAATTTAGAAAAATTTATGAATAATCACGGAGCCACTGCCGGTTCCAAAAAGTCAGAGTTTGAAAAAATCCATAATTTCAATGTAAACATGGAATTGAAAATCAATATGGTTTCTAAAACTTTAATCAGCTTTTAAAATTCATGACGGTGCGGCACTTTGGTCTCGTAGAATTCAATAGGTGACCCCCACGGTCTTTTATGCATCAAAATATTCCATTCCATATGAAAATACAATCGTACAGTCAATTCAAAAGTTCAACTAGACGAGACAAGGCAAACATGCTATATCAAATATCAGAAATGACAATTAGCCAATGTCTGTGACTACGTGTAATCACAGGCCAAGTGTGTCGGGATGTCAATCGCTGTGGGAGTCGTCAGCTACCCAAACGGCTTACAGATCAAAATTTTTGAAGACCAGAAATAGAATCATATACACGGTGCATCGTACTCGCGTGCGTGCTACAGGTACAGAAATAGATACAGAACAGATAGAAATGCAACATGATCTCACCAATGCCTTTGTCTCAAAATCAGTGCGAGTCAGACCGTACGACACACAGTCAGTACGCCCCCAAGCACATATCATCGAATAACTTTATAAGCAAATCATTTCCTTTAAATCGCTTATAAATTCATTTCATTTTATAAAAAATTCAAAAGAGGCTGACTAGCCTTTTTTATCTCGGTTAAAAATGTCAATAAATAGGCTATGGTGAGTAAAACCAAGAAATTTCGATTTAAAATCAATAATTATAATTATCGAGATTTTTGTCAAAAAAACAAGTAAATCTATATTAGTAGTTGGGCCGATCTACGGAGTTTAAAATTCCCTTAAATTCCAAAACATGAATTCAGTCTCGGGTTCTCTACTAGGAAATGTTGCCTAACAATTTTATAACTACAAACACATAGAAATTACATATATTTAACTCTAGCAGCAACAAAAATTTTTCTTACCTCAGTGTCTGCCCGTAGTATTCAATTGTCTTAATGTTGCGAGTTGGTGAGTCTGGTCCACTCAGTTTATTTTTCCCGAAATTTCGTACCGGTAATTGCAATAATATTTTCGTACAGTCCATCCCTCGAATTTCCCAAGTTCCTAGCGTACTCTAATCTAACTTAAATAATATTATTTTTATATAGTCACAATATATATCTATATAAATAAATAAATAAACATCCCCTTTCTTCTTCTTTCTCTCTTTTTTCTTTTTTTTATTATTTTCTTTTCCTGCCATTTTTCTTCTTTCTCTTTTCTTCTTTGGTTTCGGTTCCGATCACTATTCACCTTCTTCTTCAATGGCTCAGGACTGCCATCCTCCATTCATCACCACCTCCCATTTTTGCCACCACTATCACCACTCTTCTCTTGATTCTACCTCTTGCCACTGTTTCCAGCCAAGCCATTTTGCTTTCTAGGTAAGCCGAGAGAAGCCCCCAGTAGCCCCTTGCTTCACTGTATGCATCGGTTTCTGTATCCCCTCGATCTCCTCCCTTTTTCCACTATGTTTTTTCTCACACATCATCCTCATCATCTTTGCTGCCATATTTTTCGATTCTCCCTTTGCACTATCTCACTTTCTCTCCTCATCACTGCTCGATTTTTTTTCCAATTTCTAGAGGGGAAACTCCTCGGTTCCACCTCCTCTTCCTGGTTCCCTGCGACAGCTTCTTCCCTTGTTCAACGAAGCCATCATCATCTTTCTTTCCTATTCTAATTTCCACCTAAACCAAATGGGCCTAGCAGACATCAATATGTCCCCTGCGTTTTATCACGTTTCTAACCTCTATTTTCCAGCACTTCCTTTCTTCTCTCGGCTTCTTCCTTTCTCTTGGGTGCATTGCTGATATCTCCTTCTAATTCCATCCCGTTCTGCTTTAGTTTTCTTTCCCAACAATGCCATACTTTATCCCATGTCGACACTACTCCAGTACTTGTTTTCTGCATTCATGCCTCGACGTAGCCTTCCTTCCCTCGATTTTCCCGCTTCCTCACATCTTTCTTTCTCAAGTCTTTCTCCTTTTCACGCAAGATGCTACTATTGGTCCTTTCCTTCCTCACGTCTACATTCTCGGTTGGTGTTTCTTTTTCTTGAGCAATCCAGTTTATGGAAAAGGCTTCAGTTCTTATTTAATTTTCAGTTTAATGTCTCTGCTGTAGCTACCGACTGCCTTCACTCACTCTCTGATTCTACTTCTCTGATTTTCTTGCAGCCATCTCACGTCTCCTCTGCACCCATTTTCTTATCACTTTCAGGCTATCATTCTCAGGTAGCCATCAGCTGCAACCATTCCTTCCAATACTTGCTTCAGATTTTCCTTTTCCTTTCACGTTTCCTTTGTCTTTCCAAGTTACCACTGTCATTCACATTTCCCATCACTCACCCGTCCCCATCACCTCTATTTATTTATTTATTTATTTATTTATTTATTTATTTACTTGTTTATATATATATTATTATTATTATGATTATTATTATTACTATTATTATATTTTACACTTCATAATTATCACAATTTCAATTTATAGAAATCTAAATGAATTAACTTAGTCTCACTCTCTCGCACAAAAATTTAATATAAAATTTAAAATTGATTATCCTAAAATTGAGCATGCTTAATTCCACTTTATTTCACTCAAGGCCAAATGCCGAACAATTTTGCGGGGTTTACACAACGGTTCCATCACGATTTTACTCATAAAATTATATTAAAATCCAGTGTGAGATTTTAACATGATACCCAGCCTAAAAGCGCTCAAGCACTTTTACCAATATCAATTCATAAACAATTCAATTTCAAATAAATACTTTAAAATCTAATACGATATACGTAGCAATTCGGAATAGGCTGACTAGCCCTTTTTTCCCTAAAATTTTGATACTTTGATTTGGTCTAGAGTTTTCTATAGTTTCAGTAATTAGTAAATTTACCCTAAATTTTATATCTGCCACACACAGAAAATACGCATATTTATCTCTAGCTGCACACGAAATCTCCTTACCTCAATGTCTGCATGCAGTCCTCAAAGCCTTTGTGTCTGAAATTTGTGGGTCTGGTGTGAGACCTCGTATAGGTTTAACCTTGTATACATGTAAATGAATTCATAAGTATGGTGATAAACTTGTAATGAGAAGCATAAGTGATGCAAGGTCCATAAATTCAATGTACACACTTGTAGTAAGAGTTGTGATGTACGTACAAGTTCATTATATACGAGTATGAAGAACTGGACTTTAGTATGAGATGAAGGTGAGTGGAATGGAAAATGAGTAGTGTGGTAAAATGGAATAAGTTGCATAAGTGTTGTAACTCTTGGCACTTCCATTTAGCTAAGTATTGTACACCTTTAGTTATACAAAGACTTCCCACAAGTTTTAATGGGTATAAAGTGTGAATGGATGCCATCTTCAAGTCTCAAAGATGAGATCAAAAAATGACTATGACAGCAAATTTAAGATGTTTTGGGTGAAGTTGCTGCAAAAAAATTGCAATAAAATCAGGAAATATAAAGGCCATATCGATCTGAAAGAGCAAAAAATGCTCTTGTTTGAGTAATAGAACAAGACAGATCGATCTCTAATGGAGCCTGATCGATCTGCTAAACATTCTGTAATGAAAGGATCGATTCTTAAGGCAAGCAGATTGATCTCCTTAACTCTCTGTTTAAGACAGATCGATCTCAAGCCTAGACAGATCGATCTCCTTAAGGGTTCTATGAAGAGCAGATCGATCCCCTACAAGAGGCAGATCGATCTCCAAGAAGAAAATTTACCTGCAAACAAATCGATCCCATCAAGGAAGAAGATCGATCTGGTAGTGGTTGCGTTTGGTAAAAAGGACAACAACACCTTGTAGAGATCGATATCCACAAGGACCATATCGATCTCATATGCATGCGTTTATAAAAAGGGGCTTGGGATTTGATTGAAAACTCAAATTTTCCCTCCCACCAAACCTCACCTATTATTTTCTCTCAAGACCTAAGCTTTCTCTCTCTAAACATCACTACATTCCAGCCAATTTTGGAAGAAGCTCAAGAAGGGAAAGTTCTTCCTTAAAGCAAGGAGAACAACATACCTAAACATCACACATTAGTGTGACCAAAAGAAGGAGTTATGGCTATCACAAGTTTGACTAAGTAAAAGGGTAAGCTCTTCAACCTTCAAGCTTCTAAATATGGTTTCTAGACATTTGTAGGATGGATAATATGTGAAATATGGATAGGAATGATGAATGTAGTGATGGGTGAGTAATATTAAGGGAGATTTATAAAGAGAAAATACATGGAAAAGTTATGGAAAGCTTAAGAGATGGTAAAATGATATTAGCGGAATAGCAAAATGTGATTTAAGGGTTTGAGAAGCATGAATAGATGAATAGAAGACTGTGTATGTTTAGTAGAGGGAAGAGAAAATAACTTGATGATTTATACGTGTAGCTCGAAATTTGTGAAAACACGACTAACCCGGATCGCGAGCGAAGCAAACGTGACAGAGGAAATACGAGCACAATTCGATGTAAGGGACTGTATGTTAGCGATAGAGATATTCATACATATTTTTCTGCAATTTATGTGGTTATGACGCTAGAAATAGTCTAATTAACTAATGAGCTATGAAATTTATATGAGAGCATGACACATATATGGTAAATGTATTGTTAAAATGGGATGTGGGAAAGGAAAACAGCCTGACATGCAAGTTTTAATGCTTTTACATTTATACGATGTTTTGATGACTTATCAAATATGGGTTGAATTTTATATTGAGAAATGATGATGGATAGGTTAGCTAGTTTTACATATTTAGCATGGAATGGCATGGTACTTTCATAAAACTTTATTTGAGTTTTTAAAAGAGAAAGTAGCCACCTATCGGATTTGAGATGTGAATCGGTGTTGGAGCTCTAGCTCACACCCGTTTTAATTATTTTGACAATATGCTGGAGTTTTAGCTCGTACATGATAATATGTTTTTGATGTATCGTGCTGGAGTTTAACTCGCGCGATGGTTTTTGAGAAAAATGTTAGAGCATTGCTCGCACCCGTTTTTACTGAGTTAAGGTAAACATGGGGGTTTGAGACGCAAGGAGATGCCAGCTGATGGCCTTGGAATGGGCTGGGCCTTATCAATAAATCTTACCGCGCTAGAGCCTTGGGATGACTGTGTGTCACGCTGATTGCTCGCCTGGTATATGGGACACGGTTCAGGATGAAAAGTCCATTGGAGTTGGTAGATGGACTGGGTCCACGGTCGTACGTTGAACCGTGTAGTTGTCCGTTGGTATTCTATAAAACGTGCTAGGTACACATGAGTATGAGTATCGCGTAGATGACACATGGCGTACCTTATACCGTGAGTACATAAGGAGATGAGGTTGATTGAGATGAGTCGGAGCGTAGGACTGACCCATCCCCCTTTGTCGTGCTCAAATAGAACACTACTGCAAGTGCATAGGTCAGTTTTCGAGTATAGAGTAAATATAAGTATCGTCCCACAGGGAATTGTGCCTACCACAAATCACTGTAATCAACAACCTTGAACTTTATTTAGAAAAAGTAATTTCTATTGGTTAAGATCCTATTTACTATTCTAACTATTAATTACGGAACAAATTAATTAAAACAATCACAATTATTACGAATGAAAATATCAATGGCAAAATATTCCTAGAACTCGATTTCACCTAACTAGGGTTCATACAATTCCTTTGATCAATTGTTCTTTTGATTTCAAATTGTTTATAGCTGAAACTGTTTCTTGTTTATCTCTCCCGAGCTTTAAATAGTCATACCCAAATTACCTAATCCTAACCTCCCGATTCAGAATTAAATAATAGAGTTCATTAAGCGATGGTAATCTGTTTCTCTATGGCTCATAAGAATTGTCAACCTCCCAATTCAACAATGTCCTATGTTAATCTACCCTTGTGTATATAAATAATCCCCTCTCCCGAGTGCCGGATTCCTATACTAATTCATCCAATTGGTGGCCAATCCACTAGAGTATTAAGAACAAGTAGATTAAATAAACATAATTGAGATCATCCAAGCAATATCACAAAATAATTACAATCTGCCCAAAGTTGGCTACATCGATTCTAGGAGAAAGGAGTTTAGTTCCTAGAAATCATGATAAACAACCAATAATTCCAAATCATCATCCCAAGAATAAACATTGATTCAAAAAGATGAAAAAGATGGAGTTTCTATGGAGCTAAATCAATCCTGAAGCCTTCTGCCGCAGCCTCCTTCGATATTCTGATAAAAAGACTATTTATAAGGTTCTTAGGCGCTAAAACGCGGAATGCCACGTGGAAAAAATAGTGTTGCCCTAATCTGACTGCTATGCTGCGACAATGGTATTGATTCCCTAGATCTGCTCTGCACTGTCCAGTTTCTTCTATTGCTGCAGCATAAGTCACGATCAGCATCCTGCAATTTCACTTCTTCACAGAATCATCAGAATCAGCTCCAAAAGCTTTAATTTCTCCATATTGTTCTTTTTCCTGCACAAATGTACAAAACACATAAAACATACCTAATATAGCAAAGAACAAATCAAATAACTAAGTAAAAAGGGTTCTAAACATATATAAATTTCAGTGCTAACAAATACCCCTAAACTTAGAAATTTGCTTGTCCTCAAGCAAACACATACTGGAAACAAAACAATTAAAGACTCTCAACCATACTCAGCTCACATACTTGTCATACTAAATTGGGATTTTCCTCAAGAATTCACAAGGTTCTCAGCTTAAGATAAATTTCAGATTTATATTGTTCAAGTCAATCAAAGCAAACCAATCCCCCTTCACTCTTCACTTTCCACTTGTGTGTGTGTGTACAATCATTTATTCAAATTCATGCACTCAAGTGTTAACGTGAAATCTAAATGAAAATTGAACACAAGACTTCATATGCTTGATTTAACTACTACTCTCCACTAATAAAGACTCATGCATATCCAAGAATCAAAAGGACTTTTCAAAGGTTGTAACATAAGGCTCGGGGTTTAGGTGGGATAAAGGATATAATATGAAGTTTAATCCACCTAAAGCACTGTAATCACCTTTGGATTTAATTTGTTTTGAGCTCATGAATCACTACCCAACCTTACTCATTCTCGAGTTTGTTTTTTTTTTATCATTTGCAGTGTCATACTCCAGAATTTTATTTTCCACTACTTGAAACTGCATATGACACTAGATTTTCAGTAAGACTCGAGAACAAACCCTTGTTTGCAGCATTCAAGTTCTCAAACCAACAATTTACAAACCACCCTGTTTTCTTTTGAGCTCCTCCCTTAATCCAAAAATTTTGATTGATAGTGCTTTAAGTAAGGGACCAAAAGAATAGGATAATCAAACAATTAGGCCATGGCTTGTAATATGGTTATATAACAACAAAATGGAAGAATTTGGCTCAGGGGGTTTTCCAAGGGATTAATATAATTGGGTAGGCTTGAAAGGCTCAATCTCAAAACAAAAAAAAAATGCCTAGATCATTTTCCTAATCATGCATGGTCTATCAATTTCGCCTCAAGTGATAACTAATCAAGTTCTAGAGTCTTTTTGGTTTCACATATCAACACAGTAAGTGCATAAACTGAATATGATTGGTGCATGGTTTGAGTGAAAAGATTCAAGTGAAACTTTCTATCCACATTCCAATACTCAAACAATAAAAATCATCCATTTAAACAAAATTTGAGCAATTCCTTGCAAAATCCATCTTTGCCCACAATGTAGAAAACTAATCTGTAAAACTGAGTATAATTGCACACAAACAATAAAAAGAGACATATAAAAAGAAATTGAAACAGGCACATAAAACATAACAAAGCATGAAAAACATAACAGCAGGCACGACAAACATAGCAGCATGACACAGAGCACAACCAATAACTCCCCCAAACTTAAGATTTTCATTGTCCTTAATGAATTGGAAAAAGTAGTAAAGAGGACTTCCCTGGGGTAGTCTAACTGTCCGAATCCTCCTCCGAGCCATCTTCAGCATCAGCTTCCTCCTGGGCATCTTCTTCCATGTCATCATCAGCAGAAGTACACCATTGTGGCAGCATGGGGAATATCACCTCTCCCGCACGACCCCTTATATTTAGGTAGTCGACTAATGATTTATGGTAGGAGGCAACATATGCACAGAAAGTCCGATAGTCTCGGTTATTGGTACGCATCTCCATCCGCAACTCCTGAATCTCGTTTAGCACAGCTGCAATGGAGTCGAAAGTGGTGGAAGGTGCAACAGATGGACTAGCAAAAGTTGGTGGTGGGGCAGTAGGAGGAGCAACTTCTCTCTCAGTCAGAGGTACTCGAGGATTCCTAAAAGTGATTGCAGATTTCCTAGCCAGTCGTGGTTCAAGCTCAGTCCAATATACGCCGTATTTCTTACAAAGTCCACAAACCAATGAAGGGTGAGGTAAACCCCTTCTATTTTCCCTGCGTATAAATTCTTGCATGGACCAAAAGATAATGGCTTCAAAATCAACAATCCTGCCAGTCAGAATACAGTAAAGGAGAGCAGCTCGATCGACATCAACACTACTTTTATGAGTGGTAGGCATTATTCGTGAGCAAATGAAATCATACCATTCGTGTAGACCATATTGAAGTCGATTGGAAGGGAATGCCATAGATTTAGTTTTCGACCTCTTCTGCCTATGGGTGTGAGGTACTGTAAGTTCGTTAATAACCCGGTACAGCTCATCAGCATCAGTGTGGAGAGCTGCAACATAACTATGATATTCATCTTGCACCCCTTGCGGAAGGGCCAGGTACAGATTAATGGCGTTGGCGTTGTAAGGAACAAGAATACCCCTGATTTCATATATCGAATGGGTGCTCTCCATTACATTAGCATAAAATTCTCAGACTACATCAAGAATGGCATCTTCAGGTTGTCCTGCTAATTTCAGCAACCCGAAATCTCTCAAAAACTCAAAATACATATCCCAACCACCAATATCAGGTCAAAAACTCCTTTCGTTAATCATATTTTTGCCCATAATTTTCTTGAAATTTTCTGCGACTTGGCTGTTGACAAATCTAGAGGAATCATAAGTAGTGATGACCGGCTCTTCCCTCTGGGGAGATGGGGTTGTACTATCAGTCGCTTGACTCGAACTCTCCAGGTTTCGTTTTGCTAAGGTTTTGGGTGCTATTACCAATGGAAGCTCAATGTTGACAAGAATAGTGTTCAATTGGCCCCAAAAATTTACGTCACAACCAGAATTTCTTAAACAACAATCGACCAAACCGATAAGAGCTTCAAAATCTAAGTTGCAGAAATCAAAAGGAAATCCGCTGGGAAGTCGAAAACGATTGAAGAAAGCAGTAGAATACCCGGAATGGAAATCACGTAAGCTCAAGTTGGACCACTTGTGTCTTTATCACAATCGGACAAGAAAACGCTTTCTGCTTCCCCCAAGGGTTTCGGGACCACCAAGATTTCGAACCCACAAAAATTTTATTGGTGAAACTACCCAATCAACAGAAAACAACAAGATCGAAAGAAAGAAAAATAATGGGTGTGGGGTAATCGGTGTACTTCCAAGAGAACAAAGAAAGATGTGTTACTAGAAAAAGAGAGAGTAGGGAAGATGGAAAAAGTTCAGCAGCCATTTTCAAAGTAGTTTTGGTAGGGTTATTTGACTTAACCGAATAATGAGTGGGGTTGACAGAAATAAGGGATTCCGGCTTCCAATCAAACATTGCCATGTGTATTCCATTCATCCTGCTTTGAGATTTTCAGACATTTGTTCCCTTCTTTTTCTCCTCACCTTCTTGCTGACTTTCTTTTTCTCATCTCTGCAATCATTATTCGGTCCTCTCTTCTTCAATTGAAGAATTTAGTCTTCCAGCTTAGGTACTGTTCACATACTTCTTCACTTATGTTCCTGAAAAACCATTTTCGTTTCTTTTCTATTCTGTTTGTCTACACTGAAGCTACTAAGCCCTTGCAAAATTTCTCTTGTTCTTTCATTAGTCACGCACCCATGCATTTTTTTCTTGATGGACCACGACAACAAAACTTCCAAACCGTGCTCTTCTTATGCATATGCCTGAAAATTAAAACACAAACTAATCAAATAAAATAATAAAAAAAACTACTCAAATCAAAGGAAATAAAAGAAGATGAAAAACTAAGAATCCTAAAAAGATAAATTGGGTTGCCTCCCAAAAGCGCTGAATTTCAAGTCTTCAGCCAGACTGCTTTCAGTCTCCTTAATTCGGTTCACCAAAGGGAATGCTATCTAATTTATGCACTCCCTCTCCATAATAATGCTTTATACGCTACCCATTGACTTTGAACAAGCCTCCATCTGATTTCTTCAACTCAATTGCTCCATATGGGAAAACTTGGTTTATCTCAAACGGTCCTGACCACCTTGACTTCAATTTGCCAGGAAACAATTTAAACCTTGAATTATACAATATAACTTGCTGTCTAGGACTAAATTATCTTCTCATTATCATCTTGTCATGCCATCTTTTGGTCCTGTCCTTGTAAATTCTTGCATTGTTATAGGACTCATTTCTCAACTCATCAAGCTCATTCAATTGGAGTGATCAATTTTCTCTAGCCTTGTTATAGTCAAAATTTAGCTTCTTAATGGCCCAGTAAGCTCGGTGCTCAAGCTCTACAGGTAGATGACATGCCTTACCAAAAGATGGAGGAAACGGTCTCATAAAACATATACCCCACACATAAAAAATTTCCACTTCTAGAATATTTGTCAAGGGTAATTCATACCTTCTTAAGATGTTTCCAACCCTTTGACATCTGTCAAATGTTTTTACAAACATGTAACTATCTTTAAACACACTAGGCCAATAAAAACCTGATTGCAGCACCTTTGCTGCTCTACGTTCTGCACCAAAATGTCCTCCATATGCTGCAGCATGGCAGTGGTGCAGGATTTCCTGAGCTTCATCTTTCGATACAAATCGTCTTATAATCTGGTCTGGACACTTCTTAAACAGCAGAGGATCATCCCAAAAATACGAGTTGACATCATGGAAGAATTTCTTCCTCTGTTGGTAAGTTAAACCACTTGGCATTAATCCTCTTGCTAAGTAATTCACTATATCTGCGAACCAAGGCAGATTTTCATAATCTTCATTATTGCCTCATCTGGAAATTCCTCTTGAATAGGCTGTTCTTGCTGAATTTCAGATTGCTCCAACCTAGATAAATGATCAGCTATAACGTTATCAGTTCCTTTTTTGTCCCTGATCTCAAAATCAAATTCTTGCAAAAGTAAGATCCATCTAATAAGTCTGGGTTTGGCGTCCTTTTTTGCAAATAGATAACGAATAACTGCATGATCTGTATAGACAATGACCTTGCTCCCAATCAAATATGGTCTAAACTTGTCAAATGCATGTACAACTGCAAACATCTCCTTCTCCGTTGTAGTGTAATTTTTTTGAGCATCATCTAAAGTTCTGCTTGAATAATAAATAGCCCGAAAAATCTTATCTCTCTTCTGTCCAAGGATAGCTCCAATTGTAAAATCACTCACGTCGCCCATCAGTTCAAATGGTTCTGTCCAATCCGGTGTGATCATAATAGGTGCAGAAATAAGTTCCTTCTTGATCTTTTCAAATGCCTGTAAGCAAAAATCATCAAAGACAAAATCAGAATCTTTTTCCAATAAGTGACATAAAGGTTTTGAGATTTTTGAAAAGTCCCTGATAAATCGACGATAGAATCCTGCATGTCCCAAAAAGCTCTTCACGACTTTAACTGATTTTGGAGGAGGAAGCTTTTCAATAGCAGCGACTTTAGCTCTATCCACCTCAATGCCGTGAGCTGAAATTTTGTGTCCAAGGACAATCCCTTCTTGCACCATAAAATGACACTTCTCCCAATGTAAGACCAGATTCATCTCTTCACATCTCTGTAAAACAAGTGCCAAATTAGATAAACATTAGTCAGAAGTCCTACCAAATAACAAAAAGTCATCCATGAAGACTTCCATTATCTCTTCAACCATGTCAGCGAAAATTGACATCATGCATCTCTGGAAGGTTGTTGGGGCGTTACACAACCCGAAAGGCATCCTTCTATATGCAAAAGTTCCATATGGGCAAGTAAATGTTGTTTTCTCTTGATCTTCTAGGGCTATCGAAATCTAGTTATAGCCCGAGTAGCCATCTAAAAAGCAATAATAACTGTGTCCGGCTAGTCTGTCTAACATTTGATCGATGAACGGAAGTGGGAAGTGATCTTTCCTAGTAGGTTTGTTTAGCTTCCTATAATCAATGCAAACTCTCCATCCCGTTACAGTTCTGGTGAATATGATTTCATCGTTTGTGTCACGAATTACTGTCATTCCACCCTTCTTAGGTACAACCTGCACAGGACTCACCCAAGAACTATCAGATATAGCATAAATAATACTAGCATTTAATAATTTTTAAATCTCAGCTCTAACAAGTTCTTTCATTGCTGGATTTAGTCTTCTTTGTGGTTCAATAGCGGGTTTATGATTTTTCTCTAGTCGAATTTTGTGCATCACAACAAAGGGACTAATTCCTTTGATGTCAGCAATAGACCATCCAATTGCCGGTTTGTGCTCTCTTAGAATTCTAAGCAACTTGTCTTCCTCTGTAACTGATAAAAATGATGAGATAATTATAGGAAAAGTACTATCATCACCTAAGAAGGCATACCTCAAATGGCTTGGTAATTCTTTCAATTCAGTTTTGCCTTCTTTTTCTTCACTTACCTGTGACTTGTCAATCTTCTCCTTAGTTGTTGTAGTCGTACTTTCTAATGGATTGGCTTCCAAAGTAACAACACAACTTTAATTTCATCAGTTAGTAATTCATCATCTAAATTAGAAACTGAATTTACCAGACATTGAGTCATAGGATCGGTTGGTGCTTCCTTTGTTTCAACTTCTCTTACACAACTCTGCACTACTTCAATCAACTTACAGGTCTCTGGCTCATCAACAAATTTCATCGCCTTATAGATGTTGAACATAACTGATTCATCATTCATCCTCAGGGTTAATTACCCTCTCTGAACATCAATTACTGCTCTCCTAGTGGCAAGGAATGGTCTCCCAAGTATAAGTGGAATTTCTCTGTCCTCTTCATAATCTAAGACTACAAAATCAGTAGGAAAAATTAACTTATCAACTTTAACAAGTACATCTTCTATTATACCTCTAGGATAAGTGATTGATCTATCTGCTAGTTGCAGTGTTATGGTGGTCGATTGTACCTCTCCCAGACCTAGACTCCTGAAAATAGATAAAGGCATTAAATTTATGCTAGCACCTAAATCACACAATGCCTTACCCACTTTCGATCCTCCAATCTCGCATGGAATGGTAAAGCTTCCAAGGTCTTTCAATTCTTACGATAACTTCTGCTGCAAAATTGCACTGCATTCCTCTATCAAGTTGATAGTTTCATAATCTTCAAGTCTCCGTTTCTTTGACAACACTTCTTTCATGAACTTTGCATAATGTGGCATCTGCTGCAGAGCATCAACAAATGGAATGTTAATATGTAATTTCTTAAATATATCAAGAAATTTCTTAAACTCAGATTCAATCTTCCTTTTATACAAAGCTTGAGGATAAGGAATAGATGGTTTTAACAAAGGAGGATTATCAGCAAAAAGTTTACTAAAAGGTTTAGAATTAACTCCCTATTTTACTATTTCTGATTCTGTATCCTTTGTCCTAATAGGTTCATTCTGCTTCTTCTGTACCTCAGTTATTGGTGCAGTTTCTTCTTTCTCTGCTACCTTCGGTGGCTCATATGTGTTCCCACTTCTCAAAGATATGGCATTGCAGTGTTCTCTCGGATTGAGCACTGTGTCATTTGGAAACTTACCTCTTTCATTTAAAGAACTGACAGCTGCAGCTAACTGTCCTAAAGTGGTCTCAACAGACTTCATCTGTGCACCAAGACTGGTATTCATCTCTGACATTTCAGCTTCCACATTGTCTAATAGCGCATTAGTTTTGCTAAATCTTGTTCTAGTTTTAACCATGAACTCCTCAAATTCGTTCCTTCTAACTCCACCATAACCTTGTGAATTCTCTTGGTTATTGAATCCTGTATTGCTGTTACTTGCTGCTGGTGGGTTTAGAGCATTCTTAGAATTACCATAAGATAGATTCTCATTGTTTCTGAATCCTAGCTGGTAGTAGTTAGGAACTCAATTTCCTTGAAAACCAAAGTTACGATTATTAACATAATTCACTTACTCCAAATCTGTCCCCATCAAGTTAGGATTTGTGCTGTCATGATGAATCATAGATTGCGGCCCTTGTATACCCATTGAAGAAATTTGTGTTGAAATCTGCTCAAGTCTTACAAGGATAGCTGTCTGCGTATCTAACTCATGCATGCCTGCTACTCTTCTGACATTAGCTCTTTCACCTAGCCATTGGCTGCTGCTTATAGCCATCTCCTCAATTAACTGCATAGCTTGATCAGGTGTCTTAGACCACAATGAACCTCCTGTTGAAGCATCCACAATAGCTCGTGTTTGCAGAGTCATGCCTTTGTAGAAAACTTGTATCTGGTTTCCTTCATCATACCTATGCTGAGGGCATCTATGCAATAACTCTTTAAATCGCTCTCATGCCTCATGTAATGGTTCTTGATCTAACTGTGTGAACTGGGTAATTTCTAATCTCCTCTGCATTGTCTTTCCTGGTGGGAAGTACTTTGTTAAGAATTTTTATGCCATCACTGCCCATGTCGGAATGCTTCCTGCTGACAGATTTTGATACCAGCTCAAGGCTTTATCTCGAAGAGAAAATGGAAACAATCTCAGTCGAATAGCATCATCAGGGGCTCCATTAATCTTAATGGTGCTACAAATCTGTAAAAAACTTGTCAAATGTGTGTTAGGATCCTCTAAGGCTGAACCTCCAAATTGATTTTGCATAACCATATTGATCAATGCTGGCTTCAACTCAAAGTTATTACAATTTACAGGAACCTCTCTTATAGCAGCAAAATTCTGATTCACAACTGGGGTAAAGTAATCGTGTATAGCTCGCTGCTGCTGATTTTCATCTGCCATGATTAAATTTCTGTCTTTCTCTTCAAATTTGTTTTGTTGAATTTGTCTGATGGTTCTCTCAATCTCTGGATCTAACTCTTCTTTTATGTCTGTATTTCCACTTCTGCGGGTTTTTACCATTCACCTTAAATAAAAATTTGTAAATAGTAAATTAAAACAAAAATAAAAATCTAAATTAAAGTAAAGGCTATTGGGAAACAGTGTTAACCAAAAATGAAACAACAATTCCCCGACAACGGCGCCAGAAAACTTGTTGTGCTCAAATAGAACACTACTGCAAGTGCACAGGTCAATTTTCGAGTATAGAGTAAATCTAAGTATCGTCCCATAGCGAATTGTGCCTACCGCAAATCACTGTAATCAACAACCTTGAACTTTATTTAGAAAAAGTAATTTCTATTGGTTAAGATCCTATTTACTATTCTAACTATTAATTACGGAACAAATTAATTAAAACAATCACAATTATTACGAATGAAAATATCAATGGTAAAATATTCCTAGAACTCGATTTCACCTAACTAGGGTTCATACAATTCCTTTGATCAATTGTTCTTTTGATTTCAAATTGTTTATAGCCGAAACTGTTTCCTATTTATCTCTCCTGAGTTTTAAACAGTCATACCCAAATTACCTAATCCTAACCTCCCGATTTAGAATTAAATAATAGAGTTCATTAAGCGATGGTAATCCGTTTCTCTATAGCTCATAAGAATTGTCAACCTCCCGATTCAATAATGTCCTATGTTAATCTACCCTTATTTATATAAATAATCCCCTCTCCTGAGTGCCAGATTCCTATACTAATTCATCCAATCGGTGGCCAATCAACTAGAGTATTAAGAACAAGTAGATTAAATAAACATAATTGAGATCATCCAAACAATATCACAAAATAATTGCAATCTGCCCAAAGTTGGCTACATCGATTCTAGGAGAAAGGAGTTTAGTTCCTAGAAATCATGATAAACATCCAATAATTCCAAATCATCATCCCAAGAATAAACCTTGATTCAAAAAGATGAAAAAGATGGAGTTTCTATGGAGCTAAATCAATCCTGAAGCCTTCTGCCGCAGCCTCCTTCGATATTCTGATAAAAAGACTATTTATAAGGTTCCCAGGCACTAAAACGTGGAATGCCACGTGGAAAAAATAGTGTTTCCCTAATCAGACTGCTATGCTGCGACAATGGTATTTGTTGGCTCTACCGAGAGGGGGGGTGAATCGGTTTTCTACCGTTAATGGCAAATTTTAATTAAATCCAATTTCAATCAGCAAATGATAATGAGCAATATAATAAAATTAAACAATTTAATGCAAGAGAGGGAAGAGAGAAACAAACACAATCGTTTATAGAGGTTCGGCCAAACTCTTACCTACGTCCTCTCTCCTTGACCTTCTTGTCAAGTGCTTTCTTACTCTCCTTCAACAGAAGTTACAATGTTCCTTTTTCAGGTTAAGGAATAACCTCTCTACCCTTTGCAATACAAAAATGTATTCAACCTTTTACAATTTTATCTCACTGAGGAACAATCATCTTCTCTCTTAAGGTAGGAATGAATACAAAATGAAGCTTTAATGTGGGTAGGACAAATACAGCTTTTACTCTTAAGCTTATACAATAGATCTCAATAAATGATGAATGAAGACACAAGGAATGAAAGTATTGAAAGCTTGAGAATGTAAGAAATGTGCAGTAATTGTGTCTCTGTTCTCATTATCTTCAATGCTTGGTTAAATACTGAAGGATTGGTAGTTGGAGCATTAAATGCTATTTTTCCCGTTGAGATTTTGCAGAAACTAGCCGTTGGGTACCTCCAGTAGAGTGCCAGATCAATCTGCCATCTTGGCCAGATCGATCTCTTAGTTATAAATCCTGCAAGATCAAAGCACAATAACACAAGGAGATCGATCTGTTGAATAGGCAGATCGATCTGTTAATTTGAAAATGATAGGGGAGATCGATCTGTCGATCAGGCAGATCGATCTTCCAATCTCTCTGTTTGAGGCAAGATCGATCTACATATCGATCTGCCATGCAATCTCGTAGTGGGGAGATCGATCTCTCAATACCCCAGATCGATCTCCTTAGCTCTCTGACTTTGAGGAGATCGATCTCTTTCTTATCAGATCGATCTCATAAGCTCTCTGTTTGAGTGTAGATCGATCTTACAGATCGATCTACTGTCTTTGCCTTAAGGGAGATCGATCTCTTCATAGATTAGATCGATCTCTCAACTCCAGTATTGGGCAGATCGATCTCTTAACCCTTATAGATCGATCTTACTCTTCCTTAATACCTTTGTACAGGCTCAAGGCTTGGCAGATCGATCTCATGTCTTCCTGAGATCGATCTCTCATCCAAGATAAACCCTGGAGATCGATCTCTCATAACCCAGATCGATCTCTTATCTATAGAAAACTCAGGAGATCGATCTCTCATAACCCAGATTGATCTCTTAGCTACAAAAACTCAAGTTCTGGTACTTATAACTTCTAAACATGTTTTTATATCATCTTTATATTATTGAATTTACTTGTTTTGTCATTTCAAAATACATTAACTCAACAGTATTATTCCCCAAATCTGCTCTGCACTGTCCAGTTTCTTATATTACTGCAGCATTAGTCACGATCAGCATACTGTAATTTCACTTCTTCACAGAATCATCAGAATCAGCTCCAAAAGCTTTAATTTCTCCATATTGTTCTTTTTCCTGCACAAATGCACAAAACACATAAAACATACCTAATATAGCAAAGAACAAATCAAATAACTAAGTAAAAAGGGTTCTAAACATATATAAATTTCAGTGCTAACACCCTTCAAGCGAAGTGATGCCCTGTGCACACCTGATCAAGGAGGCTTGGGATCACTGACTATGGCCATAAGTCGTGGATATTAGATTACCAAAAATTCCATACCTGTCTCAGAGATAAGAGAAATTGAGGAACTTGGGAAAGAAAGAGATTTGATGAGAGTAAATGATTTGAGAAAAGCAAAGAGATTTTATGATTTGATAAATCTCTCAATTTGAATGCTCGTGCTATGATAGCACTGCTTATATGAGAAATAAATGTTTTCAAATGAGAATACCGTACGTTTGTTTTCACGAAAATGCTTATATGATAAATAAATGTTTGAATGCATTTTCCAATAGTATTTCCTTTTACATCGAAACATGATTTTATTTATGCATGCATGGGCTATGTAGATAGTACAGTATCTACCTGTTAGCATCCATTTCCTTACTGAGTTGTGGTTTGCTCATCCCACTACTTTTTCGCCTCCAGATATTTAGAAGTAGGACAGTGTCGATCTTTTTTGGGTTGGGCAATTCCCACCAGTTGTAAAGGTATAAATATTTGTATACACATGAGTATTTTATATCTAATATATTGTATCGTACAGTTACAAGTCGAAAATGTAAACAGTGGTATGGGGATGTTATGTAAAGATATTATTATGCATCTAATTTTTGTATATTTACACACTGGGAGTGTGAATTTAAGTTTTAAATATTTTTGCTATAAATGACTAAAATTTTAGTAATTGCATCATCTCACAGCCCAACCGTAGTAGTGTATGTAAGGAGAAAGGGCACCCGGAAGTGGGGTGTGATAGATTTGGTATCAGAGCCAGGTTGGTCTGATGTGAGTCGATGTTTAGGACTAAAGAAACATACATCCCTAAGTTATTGTCTGATATTTAGATACAATTGTGTATACGGAGCTGGTAGTCAGTTAAAAGTTTGATATAAATGCAGGAAGTTATCAGGCTAGTGAGTTATGCTTGAGAGACACCGCCAGAGGGGAGAGAGCTCGAGAGCTCAAAGGTGGAATGACAGGACTGAGAGGCATCGTAGATCATTCTCTAGTCATGAGCCCCAGGAATAGATAGAGGCTTTCGATCCTCGGATAGCCCGATTAGAGGAGGATATGCACACGATGATGACCATGATGGGTCAGATCATGGCTAGGTTTGAGGGTACACCTGGTACAGCGGGACAAGCTACACCGAATCCCCAAGCAGCTGCACCCGAACCTGAGGATGTTTAACCTGCACGACCTAAACCGGTTAGGTCATGAGATCCCAATATTCAACCAGTACCTCCTCTAGTAGCCTCACAACAGTATGATGAGGATGATTTGGAATATGGATATGATTTTGATATGGAGAGGTTGAGGCATTTCATGGATTTTAAGCCTCTTTCTTTTAGCGAGGTAAAGGATCCGGCAGTGGCTGAGGACTGGATCCGGCAGATAGAGAAGTTGTTTGAGTTCTGTAGATTTTCGACTATAAAGAGAGTAACGCTTGCGACCTTTATACTGAGAGGTGAAGCAGATCACTGGTGGAAGTCCACCAGGCCTATGTTAAGAGCTCAAGGTGTAGCTATCACGTGGGATTTGTTTTTGGGTACTTTCAGAGAGCAACACATCCCAGATATCGCTCAACGTAGGTTACAAATGGAATTTCTGAATCTGACTCAAGGGAATCAAACCGTTGATGAGTATGAGTCATGATTTACTTCATTGGGCCAGTATGATCCAAACTCTATAAGGAGTGAAGCTATCAGAGTCCGTAGAGTTATGGATGGACTGAAGCCTTCGATTCGAGCTAAGTTGGCCCCGTTTGATGTTGCTACATATAGAGAGGCTGTACAACGGGCCCAATTGTGTGAGCAGGACTATGACCTACAGATTTCAGAGTTTAGTTAGGGTAAGGACAAGGGTTCGAGGAAATTGGAAGATGGTAAAAGTGCCAGATTCGGTCAGAGATTTATGAGTAAGCGTCAAAGAGAGGTAAATGAGTCACAGAAAAAGGCTGCTAGACCTTTTATGCCTCCGACTCAAATACCAGCTGAGGCATAGTGATTGGAGGACCCCAACCGACTACTGATCAGTGCAGAGTCTGTGGTAGATATCATGGTGGTAGGCCATGTCATCTTCAGAGTACACGATACTTCAGATGTGGTAATTTTGGGCACTTTGCAAGATATTGCCCGAAAGTAGTTGAGGTAATCCCATAGAGGGGTAAGGAGCCAGAGAGAGTTCCTACAGTTACACCTACTACAAGGAAGAGAGCCACAGCTGAAGAAAAAGAAAAACAAGTTGTGGGTCAAGGTAGGGTGTATGTGATAGACCTGGAATCAGTAGATACCTCTACTGAGTGATAAAAGGTACAATCTTGATTTTTAACTTGGAAGCTATAGCTTTGTTTGATTCTGGTGCTACGCATTCCTTTATATCACCTGCATGTGCATCAAGGTTAACAAGTTTTGTAAAACCCACATACTTAAATGGGACTTTGTTAATAAGTACTCCAATGATAGTTAGTCAATTAGCAGAACAAGTGTATAAAGATTGTAAAGTGAGGGTAGGAGATAAGTGTGCAACAACCAACTTGATCTTGTTGAACATGTATGACATTGATGTAATCTTAGGAATGGATTGGTTAGCTACCAATCATGCTGTCTTAGACTGCCATACTAAGTCCATTACATTTTCTCTACCCGAAGAATGTGTTGTAAGATTTTAGAGAAGTAATAAAATCTTGAGTTTTGAGACAAGTAAAGTGCATTGGTATATAAATGACATGAATGTTATTTTAAAGGTTTTGTTGCTTATGTGGTGGATTTGGATAAAACACATCCGGATATGGGTGACATTCAAGTGGTTAGAGAATTCCCTGACGTCTTTTCAGATGACCTACCGAGATTGCCACCGAATAGAGAAATGAAATTTGGTATAGATTTGACACCTGGAACCAAACCAATATCCAAGTCACCATATAGGATGGCTCTAGTTGAGCTAGAGGAATTAAGGAAGCAGTTGTAAGATATGCTAGACAAGGGGTTTATAAGACCAAGCGTCTCACCATAGGGAGCTCCGGTATTATTTTTAAAGAAGAGAGATGGGAGCCTTAGGTTGTGTATTGACTATCGGATGTTGAACAAGGCTACCATCAAGAATAAGTACCCCTTACTGCGCATCGATGATTTATTAGATCAGCTTCGGGGAGTGCAGATCTTTTCCAAGATAGATCTGAGGTCTGGGTATCATCAATTGAAGATTCGAAAGGAGGATGTACCCAAGACAGCTTTTCACACCCGCTATGGTCATTACGAATTCCTAGTGATGCCTTTCGGGTTGACAAATGCGCCAGTAGCTTTTATGGCTCTAATAAATGAGATATTCAAGCTATACCTGAACCAGTTTATAATCGTTTTCATTGATGATATACTAGTGTATTCAAGGTCCAGTGAAGATCATGAGCAGCACTTGAGGATTGTATTGCAAACCCTTCGAGAGAGAAGGTTGTATGCCAAAATTAGTAAATGTGACTTTTGGCTAGAGCAGATTTCCTTTCTGGGTCATGTTGTATCGAAGGATGGGGTGTTAGTAGATCCATCCAAGATTGAGGTCGTTGTTCAGTGGGAACAGCCCAGGACAGTCATAGAGATCAGGAGCTTTTTGGGTTTGGCATGATACTACAGGAGATTTGTAAAGGGATTTTCTAGATTGGCTACTCCGTTGTTACGTCTTACTAGAAAGAATATGGAGTTTATTTAGGATGAAGCATGTGAGAGGACCTTTCAGGAACTCAAGCGCAGATTAACCACCGCACCAGTTCTTATCATCCCTAACAGTTCAGGAAACTATTCTGTGTATACAGATGCTTCACATCAAGGATTGGGTTGCGTCCTGATGTAGAATGGAAGGATAGTTACCTATGGATCTAGACAGCTGAAAGATCATGAGAAGAACTACCCCACTCACGATTTGGAGTTGGCGGTTGTAGTATTTGCATTGAAGATATGGCACCACTACTTGTATGGTGAGAGATTTCAGATCTTTGCGGATCACAAGAGTCTAAAGTATCTATTCTCATAGAAGGAGTTAAATATGAGACAGAGAATGGGTTAGAACTCCTCAAGGACTACGATTGTGAGATTTTGTACCACCCGAGGAAGGCGAGTGTGGTTGCCGAAGCATTGAGTAGAAAGAGTCTCAGGTTAGTATCACATATGATGGTTAGAGAGCATAAGTTGTTGGAATAATTCACGAACCTTAGTCTGGATATGACCTTACCTGAGATTGGTAGCTATAGGATTTTAGTAGCTTGAGATTAGAACCGGAGTTGATTGAGAGAATCCAGCAAGCTCAGCAAATTGACTAATGGTGTATTGATGTGATTTGCCAAATCCATAAGGGTAAGGGTACATAATTTGTATTGAGTTCAGATGGAATACTAAGGTTCGGGAATAGAATGTGTGTTCCTAAGGATTCAGAGATGAGGAAGGTGATCTTATCAGAGGCTCACTCATCGAGATATACAGAACACCCAGGGAGTAGTAAAATGTATCAGAGTCTCCGAAAGGTGTATTGGTCGTCTGGAATGAAGAGGGACATAGCTGAGTATGTCGCTAGATGTCTTATTTGTCAGCAAGTAAAGATTGAGTATCAGAAACCAAGAGGATTATTGCAACCTCTAGGGATACCAACATGAAAGTGGGAGCACGTCACCATGGACTTTGTGATGAGATTACCTAGAACCTGTAAGAACCATGATTCTATATGGGTGATAGTAGATCGGTAAACGAAATCGGCACACTTCTTAGCCATGAGATCCATAGATATCTTGAGTGCACTGACAAACTTGTATGTACGGGAGATAGTGAGATTGCATGGAGTCCTAGTGAGTGTTGTTTCTGATAGGGATGCCCGTTTCACTTCCCACTTTTGGAGACATTTTCAGGAAGCGAAGGAGACCCAATCGAGTTTTAGCACCGCTTTTCATCCTCAGACAGATGGTCAGACGGAGAGGTCTATACAGACCTTGGAGGATATGTTGAGAGCGTGTGTGCTGGATTTTAAAGGCTCATGGGACGATCACTTGCCATTGATTGACTTCGCCTACAATAATAGTTATCACTCAAGTATTGGTATGGCCCCTTATGAGGCACTATATGGTTATAGATGCCGATTGCCCATTGGTTAGGAAGAAGTTAGTGACAGACAGTTACTTGCTCCCGATTTGGTTAGACAAGCCTCCGAGGATGTTCAGATAATATTTGATAGGCTGGGAACAGCTCAAAGTCGACAAAGAGCTATGCTGACAGGAGATGGAGACTACTTGAGTTTGATGTGGGGAAATCCGTATTTTTTAAAGTATCTCCTTCTAAGGGAATAACGAGTTTCGGGAAGAAAGAAAAACTAAGTCCTCATTACATTGGTCCCTTCAAGATTTTAGATAGAGTGGGAGATGGAGTATATAGGCTAGCCTTACCACCTGAGCTAGCAGGAGTCCATAATGTCTTTCATGTTTCTATGCTTTGAAAGTACTATCCGGATCCAACAAATGTAATTAGCTATGAGCCATTGGAGCTCTAGGAGGATATGTCGTATGTGGAGGAACCGATCCAGATATTGGACAGAAAAAAAAGGTGTTGCGAAACAAGACGATTTCATTGGTTAAGGTTTTGTGGCAACATCATACATCGGAAGAAGCCACATGGGAGTTAAAGGATCTAATGAAAGAGAAATATCCTCAACTTTTTGAAGAATAGACTTAGTTCAATTTGGAGGACCAAATTTTCTGAGTATGGGAGAATGTGAGACCCCGTATTAGTTTAACCTTGTATACATGTAAATAAATTCATAAGTATGGTGATAAACTTGTAATAAGAAGCATAAGTGATGCAAGGTCCATAAATTCAATGTACACACTTGTAGTAAGAGTTGTGATGTACGTACAAGTTTCATTATATACAAGTATGAAGAAATGGACTTTAGCATGAGATGAAGGTGAGTGCAATGGAAAATGAGTAGTGTGGTAAAATGGAATAAGTTGCATAAGTGTTGTAACTCTTGGCACTTCTATTTAGCTAAGTATTGTACACCTTTAGTTATACAAAGACTTTCCACAAGTTTTAATGGGTATAAAGTGTGAATGGATCATCTTCAAGTCTCAAAGATGATTGGATGAACAAATGACTATGGCAGCAAATTTAAGATGTTTTGGGTGAAGTTGCTGCAGAAAAACTGTAGTAAAATCTGAAAATATGAAGGCTAGATCGATCTCATAGGATGAGAGATCAATCTGAAAAAGCCAAAAATGCTCTTGTTTGAGTAATGGAACAGGACACATCGATCTCTAATGGAGCCAGATTGATCTGCTAAACATTCTGTTGTGAGAGGATCGATTCTTAAGGCAAGCAGATCGATCTCCTTAACTCTCTGTTTAAGACAGATCGATCTCAAGCCTAAACAGATCGATCTCCTTAAGGGTTCTGTGAAGAGCAGATCGATCCCCTACAAGAGGCAGATCGATCTTCAAGAAGAAAATTTGCCTGCAAACAGATCGATCTCATCAAGGAAGAAGATCGATCTGGTAGTGGTTACATTTGGTAAAAATGACTACCAAACCTTGTAGAGATCGATCTCCACAAGGACCATATCGATCTCATATGCCTTCGTCTATAAAAAGGGGCTCGGGATTTGACTGAAAACTCATATTTTCCCTCCCACCAAACCTCACCTGCCATTTTCTCTTAAGACCCAAGCTTTCTCACTTTAAAAATCACTACATTCCAGTCAGTTTTGGAAAAATCTCAAGAAGGGAAAGTTGTTCCTTGAAGCAAGGAGAACAACATACCTAAAATCACACATTGGTGTCACCAAGAGAAGGAGTTGTGGCTACCACAAGTTTGACTAAGTAAAGGGGTAAGCTCTTCAACCTTCAAGCTTCTAAATATGGTTTCTAGACATTTGTAGGATGGATAATATGTGAAATGTGGATAGGAATGATGAATGTAGTGATGGGTGAGTAATATTAAGGGAGATTTATAAAGATGAAATACATGGAAAAGTGATGGAAAGCTTAAGAGATGGTAAAATGATATTAATGGAAGAGCAAAATGTGATTTAAGGGTTTGAGAAGCATGAATAGATTAATAGAAGACAATGTGTATGCTTAGTAGAGGGAAGAGAAAATTACTTAATGATTTATACATGTAGCTCGAAATTCGTGAAAAAACAACTAACCCGGATCGCGAGTGGAACAAACGTGATAGAGGAAATACGAGAGTGATTCGAGGTAAGGGACTGTATGTTAGCGATAAAGATATTCGTACGTATTTTTCTGTAATTTCAGTGGTTATGACGCTAGAAATAGTCTAATTAGCTAATGAACTATGAAATTTATATGAGAGCATGACACGTATATGGTATATGTATTGTGAAAATGGGATGTGGGAAAGGAAAACAGCCTGACATGCAAGTTTTAATGCTTTTACATTTATACGATGTTTTGATGACTTATCAACTATGGGTTGAATTTTATATTGAGAAATGATGATGAATAGGTTGGCTAGTTTTACATATTTAGTATGGAATGACATGCTACGTTCATAAAACTTGATTTGAGTTTTTAAAAGAGAACGTAGCCACATATCGGATTTGAAATGTGAATCGGTGTTGGAGCTCTAGCTCGTACCTGTTTTAATGATTTTAACAATGTGCTGGAGTTTTAGCTCGCACATGATTCTATGTTTTTGATGTGCCGTGCTGGAGTTTAACTAGCGCGATGGTTTTTGAGAAAAGTGCTAAAGCATTACTCGCACCTATTTTTACTAAGTTACGGTAAACCTGGGGTCTGGGACCTAAGGGGATACCAGCCGACGACCTTGGAACGGACTGGGCCTTATCAATAAATCGTACCGCGCTGAAGCCTTGCGATGACTGTGTCATGCTAATTACTCACCTGGTATATGGGACATGGTTTAGGATGAAAAGTCCATTGGAGTTGGTGGATGGACTGGGTCCACGGTCGTACATTGAACCGTGTAGTTGTCCATTGGTATGCTATGTACCGTGCTGGGTGCACGTGAGTACGAGTATCGTGTAGATGACACATGGCATACCTTATACCATGAGTATATAAGGGGATGAGGTTGATTGAGATGAGTCGGAGGGTAGGACTGACCCATCCCCCTTTAGGCGAAGTGATGCCCTGTGCACACCTGATCAGTAAGGCATGGGATCACTGACTATGGCCATATGTCGTGGATATTAGATTGTCGAAAATTCCATGCCTGTCTCAGAGATAAGAGAAATTGAGGAACTCAGGAAAGAAAGAGATTTGATGAGAGTAAATGATTTGAGAAAAGCAAAGAGATTTTGTGATTTGATAAATCTCTCAATTTGAATGCTCGTGCTATGATAGCACTGCTTATATGAGAAATAAATGTTTTCAAATGAGAATACCGTATGTTTGTTTTCACGAAAAAGCTTATATGAGAAATAAATGTTTGAATGCATTTTCCAATAGTATTTCCATTTACATCGAAATATGATTTTGTTTATGCATGCATGGGCTAGATAGATAGTACAGTATCTACCTGTTAGCATCCATTTCCTTACTGAGTTGTGGTTTATTCCTCCCACTACTTTTTCCCCTCCAGATATTGAGAAGTAGGATAGTGCAGTGGTCTCTGGATCTCTTTTGGGTTGGGCAGCTCCCACCAGTTGTAAAGGTATAAATATTTGTACACACATGAGTATTTTGTATCTAATATATTGTATCGCACAGTTACAAGTCAAAAATGTAAACAGTTGTATGGGGATGTTATGTAAAGATATTATTATGCAACTAATTTTTGTATATTTACACACACCTGAGAGTGTGAATATATGTTTTAAATATTTCCGCTGTAAATGAATGAAATTTTAGTGATTGCATCGTCTCATAGCCCAACCGTAGTAGTGTATGTACGGAGAAAGGGCACCCAAAAGTGGGGTGTGACATCCAGTCCACTTGGTTCTTTCCTTCGATTTTTTCGAATAAATATTTTCGAATAATCCTCCCTCGGGTTTTTCCCAAATTTTCGAAGCGCTTTTCTTCTCCCATCAATATTTCTTTTCTTCTCTAATACATACATATATATATATATATATATATATATATATATATATATTCTGCCTCCATTTTTTTTTAAAACCTATCTTTCCTTCCTGCGTTTTTCTTCCTTTCTTTCTTTCGTCTCTTCTTCTCACCATCTCGGCACTATTCATCATCTTCCTTTCTTCTTTCAGCCTTTGTTTCCGGCTACCATCTTCCTCCATCTCGTCTCTCATCGTTGCCACCATTCTCACGTCTTGGTCTTGCCAAAATGCTCAGCCCTCGGAGCCGCCCTGTTCCACAACTTTAGCAACGAAACAAAGGTGGAAGACGACCTCTGTTTCACACATACTGCCTTCTCGATCTTGCCCCGGCTTCCAGCCTGCCAACTCCTCTACTGTTGACGTTTCTGCCACCATTAACACCACCCTCACATCTCGGCTACTCTCCTTTCTATCACTGTCAACCTCCCTTTCCAGCTACCTCACCCACCTCTTCTGTTTGCCTCTGCTTCAACCAGCTCCTAATCTCCACAGCTCCCTCGCGACTTACCTCTTTTCTCTGTTTCAGATTTCTTCTCTACTGCAGCTTGACTACTATCAGTTCTGTTCTGGTCGGTATTTTTTCACCGTAGTCACCAAATGCCTCAACTCACTCCCTTACCCGAGGCCTTTGTGTTCACACCTCACTGTTTTCCTTTCATTCACTGCTTCTCTCTCTCGACAGTAAAGAATCCCCTTCATTTTAAGTTCCCATTCATCCTTTACGTGTTCTATTTTTCTCTTTATGCTGGACAGCAAAACAGTATGTGGTGGTCGATGGGATTACTGATCAGGGCAGGAACCGGAGATGGTGCAAGGTAGTGGGATTGGGGACGCAAGCAGTATAATGGAGTGATGAGGAGGACAATGAGCACTAGGAAGAATGATATTTAGTTTGGATAGGGAATGGTGCTTCGTAAGGGACAAAGGTGATGCAGTAGCTTGATAATGATGGTGAATGAAGTAGAGAAACAATATGACTATGAAGATTGCAGTGATGAAACATGCAGGAGGAATCGGGACAACGATAGCATGAGCAGAATGAAGTAGTAAGGAGTGATGTAGGGTGCAGTGTCGGAAGAAACACGGGTAAGTAGGAAAAGTGGGAGGTGACGATGTAGGACAGTGTCAGGACAAGGCAGCAATGGTAAGCAGTAAAGCCAAGGGGTAGGGAATGATGTAAGAGACATGACCTCTACTGCAACTATACAATAGCACGCTTGAGACTTCAATTTCTTTCCCTCCAGTTGCTGCTGATAGCAACAAACTTGCTACCTTACCGAACTCTCGGTCATGCCCTTGTCTTCGCTTCACTCTTCCTCTGTTTCTCGCCTTACGCATGTACAGGACATGAGGCTGAACAAGCATGGAGGGGAGACGTGATGGAGAGGAGTTTGATGTCGTGTGAGTGGAAAGGAAGCGAGGTTGGTTCAGCTACTGACTCATTTGTCTTCTCCTTCCACACTTGATTAATATTATGTTTTATGGTATAATTTCCATCAAGTTTTATCATATATCAATACCATTACCCACTTCTATCATTTACCCATCTCCATTGCCTCCAATTTTTATTTATTTATTTATTCATTTATTTATTTATTTTGTTTATTTCTCTAGAAATATATAATTTAATTTAAAATCATTAATATTATTTTTACATCTCATATTTATTTAATCTCCAAGTCAAAGTATTTTCAATTAATTAAACTCATTCAAATCTCCCCTGTTAAAATATAACCTTAGTTAATTTCCCACAAAGAGTACACTTTTAATTCCAATGGTTTAAATTGTTATTTATTGACAATAGCACATACATAAAAATTTTCTGTGTTTACACTTGTTTAAGAAAAGTTCCCCTTTTGAGCCTATTTTGCCCGATTTTGTCGCTACCGATTGAAATTGCTTAAGGTTTTCAGCTTACTTTAAAAATTAATTCGACTACTGAGACCTCCTTATTTCCACTAAATATTCATTCCCCAAGTCAATTATGCCTTATACTAATTTCCTATGGCCTAAGAATAATTTTTATAAATTTATAGAATTTATTCCGAATTTATTTCTCTTACTAGGCCCAATTTCTCGGTTTAGCGTTAACTCGAGTTTTGCTAACTTTTTCACTTTTAATACCTTAGTTTCACCTTCTAACCACCAAACCATACTTATACATGCAATCTTTGGGAAATACTTAAACTTAAAACCTTACCTCGATTTTCATGCCCTCGAGCTTCGTGCCATTAACCCGAATGCCTCGGTTGTTCCGGGCCTGTATAATATTATTTCGAGTATCTTGATTTCTTTCTAGTTTCCAAATAAGTAATGAAACAAAAAAATTCGGGTTTCACATTATGCATTGCTAGGAGCTAGCTTGGTGAATTTGTATAATACATATTATGAGGTAGAGATGGCAAATGGGCGAGCAGGATCGGGCTCGAGTTCGTTATTTTGGATCAAATCAATTTGGGTTAAGGAAAAATCTTATCATTTTGGGTTTGGATCATTTACGTTTGGGTTAGGTCGGGTTCGGGTTAAGGAAAAATCGATCTATTTCGGATTCAAATCATTTCAAGTTTGGAATAACTCGTATTCGAGTCAATTTAAGTTCAATTCAGGTTTGGATTAGGATCAATTCAAATTTGGATTACGTCGAGTTTGGGTTGTTGACTTTTTTAGTCAAGTCGAGTTGGTCGAGTTAGTCAAATATTTTAATATTTGAACAAGGGGAAGGATCACTTACATAGGTGTAAGAGTATAGAGTTTTACACACTTTTCTATCCATCATATCAAAGCTAAATCACAGTTTAGATTAAATGCAAAAATATCTTTTAGTCAGTTTACTTTTAAAATTTTTCCTTTTCCATCTCTCTCTCTTCAAGCAATCCACCATCTCTCATTCTCTAAACAACTTCTCTATCTCTCTTTTCCTTCACTTCACGGCTTGTGAAAAAATTGACAACAATCTCTATAATTCATTTATCACCTAAACTTTTTGACACTCTTTCTCGTTCTTCGAGGTAAGTCTTCAAATCTATTAAAGTCGACGACCGGAGGCAACATCCACTTCAGTCCAAAATATACCTAAATCTAATTGACCTTAGTAAGCTAATTTCATGATTGGTTCTGGGTATTTGAATCTATCTCCTCCTTTGTCTAGAGAATTCTTAGATATTATAAATTAGATTTCACAAACTTTATTATAAGGTTTTTTTGCCTCTAGGTATGGGTTTAAGTCTTTATAAGCGAAAATTCCTAGCTCTCCAAGTGTCACTAGTTCGCTATTGGAGATTTACTAGACTGTTGAATAGAGAATTCATCAACTGCTGAGAATATTTTCACAAGCTGTGAATTGAAGAAGAGAGATGAAGAAGATTATCATCTAGAGGAATGGAGATAGAGGATTGCGAAGAGAAAGAGAGAAGATTATCATTCAGAGAAAAATAGATGGAAGATTGCGTGAAGAGGAAGAGAGATAGAAAAAGGAAAATGTTAAAAGTAAACTGACTAAAAGATATTTTTGCATTTAATCTGAATCGTGATTTAGTTTTGATTTGATGGCTAAAAGAGTGTGTAAAACTCTCTAGTTTTACACCTGTGCAAGGATCCTTCCTCTATAAACAGTTTTTTCTATTATATTATATTAGTTTGGATATATAAATGATTACATTTTAATTTTACTTTTGTATTCTCAAACATATTTAAATAAAATATCCGTTCATTGCATAGGTCATAGAGCAGTGTATTATAGAATCAAATTTATGCAATAATTAATGTTTGGTCTAACTATTATTATCCCTCTTTTAAGTGAATTGCTCTTCTTGTACTTTCTTATAACCTAACATAAAAAATCAAATTAAATCGGATTCGCAAAGTAAAATTATTATTTGTGACAGATACAAGTAAAGTTTGAGAGGTAATTTTAAGATAGCAACTATACAAATCTTATTGTAAATTAAAATTTTTTAATATGATACATTTAATATTATATAAATTATTTATTGTTAATATAATAATTAATTAAATAATATGTAGCCAAATTGGTTATCATCCCACATCCCGCAGTAACAACCTGGCACATAAAATAAAGTTGGCTAGTAAGATAAGACCGTTAAGTACATTCCTGCTAGGTGCAGACAGTCGATGCGTATCCACCGTCCATTGACGACAAGAATCTAATTCTTATTCTTGGGCATGGCCGGGGAAAGGCAACCTATCGGTGTTTGCGGGTCCCGTTCAACAAATATTGTCAGTGATATGTAATTACCCCTGACCACCTTCCGAGTATTTATAAAAGAGACTAGCCAAAGCACCCATCATCCAAAACACTTTTGTTTCAAGTGAAAAAAATGGCGGACCAACTCACTGAGGAGCAGATCGCTGAGTTCAAGGAAGCTTTTAGCCTCTTCGACAAGGATGGTGATGGTATGCTCCATCCATATTTTCTTACTTTAGCGCCCGCCCCACACCCCTCCCCCAACCCCCCCCCCCCCCCCCCCCCCCTTTTTTTTTCTATTTTTTCACTACTATTTCTATTCCTTTTCCTTTTTCTTTTTTTTTTTTTGGATTTTTTGAAGAGTTTGATTTTGATTCTGGCCGACAACGCCTGATTTCTGTATTTGTCTATTGCATTCTTAATCCTGTTTTCTGTGTTCGGGTTCTCTGTTCATCTCTCCTTTCTTTTGTCTTTTCTTTCTTTTCCTCCGCTTTGGAATGAGAGATTAGAGATAATAAAATCAGCAGAGTTGAGGGGGTTGCTTCCAAGAAATTCAGTAGAAAAGATAACATGTTATTTCTGATCCTTACATAGAAAACTTTTGCATTCTTGGGTGTGGAGTGGAACCTTATTTTCTATCTTTTCATTTCTATTTGTTAGTTTAGATCTTGTATGTTGTATTATTTATGACAGCTTCAAAGATTAAGAAGGATTTCATTTCTAAACTTCATTGCGAGAGCACTTAAAGAAAATGATTCTTGTTGATGCAGCTTGCCTCTACAAGCTTATGGTTTTTTTTTTTTTTTGTTATTTCTTTGACATTACTGGTAACCCAATCAATTGCCTTTTTTGGCATTCGTATTAAGAAGAGATATATATATATATATATATATATATATATATATATTACAGTGATTTTAGTTGACTTTTAAAATGTTACTGGAGATGCTTTTGATATGCTATCTGTTGAAAGCTAGGGTCACAGGCATTTTAAAAGCTTCTCCAGTTTGCTTCTCATTCAAGGGATATTAGCCTCTTGTGGTGGGATGAAGTTTAGTTTTTTAGTAGAAGAATTTTATCAGATTAATTTTTTTCTTTTCTGTTACCGTACCCTTGTTTATGTTTATGGCCTAGGATGTTTATGTTTTATATTAAAATTTTTCTTAGCAACTAAAGTTTATTCGAGGTATGCATCGTATGTCTAGGCTGCATCACTACAAAAGAGTTGGGAACAGTGATGAGATCGCTTGGACAAAATCCAACTGAAGCTGAATTGCAGGATATGATCAGTGAGGTTGATGCTGATCAAAATGGCACTATTGACTTTGCCGAGTTCTTGAATTTGATGGCACGAAAAATGAAGGTGACTAAAACACTGCATTGTATTGTGCTTACTTCATGGAACACACTCTCCAACCGTGTAGCATGCTCCATTTTGAACTCTGATTTTGTGTGATTGCCGATGTCTATGTTGTTTTATATCTAGTTTTTAAAGGCTGATAAGCTGTTATTTATTTAATGGAACTCATTTTTTCTAGAACAGTTTAGAAACATGGTAAAATTGTATGTTCACTTCTTGAGGGCTATTTGTCTGGTCAAATTCTATGCTTTTGATGACTTGTCTTCTGGTGTGGTAAAGCAACTAGCCTATGCAATTTCTGTTGTATATGCACCCTGGATCCTTTTCTTTAGATTGATTTCTGAACTCTGAGCATCATTTGGTTTATATTTGTATTTGGAAAGACCAACACGTTTATTACAATAAATATGCATAGTTATTCATGTTTTTGCTCCTTACCATTTTGTCCTGTAGCCATAATTGCAATGAATATAGCTGGATGTGCTACTTTTGATTATGCAACCTCTATCAAGAATATATTCTTAACATGGCTTCTGTTCATTTGAAATTTGACATTTGAATTGGGCCTATTTCATGGGTTTCATTGTTAATTGGCAAACAGAGGGCACACCACTTATATTGATTGAGGTATCACCAGACTCTATGAACTTGAACTTACATTAAGTTGGCCATTCCAAAAGTTTTGCCGTATACCATACCATTGTAATAATACCCTTTGTTGTATTAATCTACTTGGTGATTATTTTTTAAAACATTTCTTGCGAAGGATACTGATTCCGAGGAGGAACTTAAGGAAGCTTTTAAGGTGTTTGATAAGGATCAGAATGGCTTTATTTCTGCTGCTGAGGTATGTGGATCAAGAGTACTTCCTCATATCCTGTTTGCTCTGAAATCTCTTCTCTCGTTTCAAAACAATTGTTAAAAGATTTGGACATAAATTATAAGGTCTTACTATAATTATAAAGAATGAGTTTCTTTTCTGCTGTCTAAGTCACTGCTTGCCAAATTCTTTTACTGCCGATAATGGTTTGTGCCTTTTCGCCATGCAGCTCCTGCATGTGATGTCAAATCTTGGGGAAAAGTTAACAGATGAAGAAGTGGATGAAATGATTCGAGAAGCTGATGTAGATGGTGATGGACAGGTGAACTATGAGGAGTTTGTAAGGATGATGCTAGCAAAGTGATAGCAGTTGCTCTTTTCTGGAGTTGGGAAAGATATGTAGGCCATCTTGGTCACATAATTTCACTATCACTTTCTTCAGATGTTCTGAACAGGGATAGGTTCCTTACTTTCTGTTTAAGACATTTGTAACACTGTTTTCAAATTTGTTAACTAATATACTTGATTTCGGTTCTGGAATTTTCTGATAATGTGTTATTATTATTGTCACAACTTGTGCGTTTTGTATCCAACCACTCCAATGAAAGAGTTTTTTTCTTTTATTTTTTTTACTTTTTAATTTTTGGTGAGCTGAAGATGTTTAAAAGGGTTTATGTTGATGAAACAAGTTTTGAATTTATCTCATTTGGTGGACTAGTAAAGTTAATTTTGCTTCAGACTTAATGTTAAATTAATGAATATTTTAGTAATATTGATAATAATAACTCAAGCTAAGCAGTATGATTTTGTTTGACTTTATAATAAGAATATATTATACTTGTATTAAATCAATAATGAAATGAGTTTATACATGAATCACATAACGGGAGATTCCTACTCTCAGTTTATATATATACACATACGCGCGAAGTTAGTCCATTAAGTTTCATAACCTAGATAAATGGAATGAGAGTAGCAACCCTTTTCTCTCACTTTCTCTTTCTAATCCTTTCTCCTATGCAGGTTCAATGATAGTTAACAGGTAGCATTCAGAGTGTGCTTCAACACATTGTAATTTGATATAATGAGATTGAGTTCTTGTCCACATCCAGGTTAGTTCTTATTGCGTTTACACATCGTGTTTGTGACTTGATGAACCTACAGTTAGTTTTATCAATTAGCATCAAAACTAGACTCATTAAACCGTGTATTGTGGTCAACTTGTAGCCATTGATGCTTAAAGAAGAATTCATTTTTGGTTTAAAATAATTTTTTCAAAATCCATTTCTTTTGTGGGTGGATTTTAGCTCAAAATTATTGTTTGATTGTTGTGGAGCCAAAATATTTATTATAACCCACGGAGAAGAGAAGTTGTGTGCATTACACGCACCAAAGGTTTCTGCTTGGGGTGCGTGTATCATATACGTGACATTTTTTGTTGTCTGGCACGTGCGTTGCACACACCAAAAATTAAATATAATATATACAGTGATAAATGAGATTTTTTTCTGTTGGGCCTTACAGTTTGGACTCTTTTGGGCTTTTCTCCCATTTATTCGGCTTTTAAATTTGTAAGCCTTGGGGCTTAATTTTTTTTAGATGAGCCAACCTTTATTATTTCATTTGGGCCAAATTTGAATTATTCTAAGGGCCATTTTGATTGGGCCCTTTTAAGTTGGATATCAGTTGAAATTAATGTCAGGTTTTTATGATTTAATTTAAATATGGGTTACTGTATAAAATTAATTTTTGGCAATAAATATCATTTAATTTTAGGGCCATTTTGCCTAGATAATTTAGGGGTCATGATGAATAATCAATTTCATTTGGATATTATACTTGGATAAGTATTGGTCATTTTGCTTAATTAGTTAATAAGTTATTTTAGTGATTGATTAATGGGTCATTTTGATTAATTCATTATTAGGCCATTTGATCAATTAATCCTTGGGTCATTCTGATTATAGGCCGAATTTATATAATAGCCTTAATTATTTGTTAAGCCCAAAATTAAATGGATATAACTTAGTTTATGGAGGAATTAATTCTAGTGTAATTTGTGAAAATTTAATTATCTATTCAATTCACAATTAGTTTATGGAGGAATTAATTCTAGTGTAATTTGTGAAAATTTAATTATCTATTCAATTCACAATTCATTTAATTTGGAATATACCTATGCCCATAAAATGTTGCTGATAAGCCTAATTGAGTACAAATAAATTATTTAGTTATTTTGTTTAGACCAATTCTTTGGATTTAGACATATCCATTCAGTTAATAATTTATTTAACACTCTTTAAAATAACATTACCTTATTATTTGAATATTAACATTTATATGGAATTACTTAATGTTAAACTTAAATATGCTTCGAGAAAAGCATATTTTGAGTGTAGTTAATTTTGGTTAATGAATTATGTAAATATTTTTAAAATTGAAAAACTCACTAGTTTGATTTATTAGTATCTGCTTGTCACAGGAATTGTTAAGAGATTTTCTGACAATTTTTCTAATATTTTTAAGAGATTATAAGGCAATGCTTAGTGATAATTGTGCAATTTATCAAGATCTATAGAAGTAACAATTCTTTCTCTGTTGGATTGATTCTTGCTTTGGAATACGCTTGACAATGATATAATTTATCAAGGTTCCTAACAATGATAAATCTCTTATTGCTGGATTGCTTATTGCTTTCAAGTATGCTTGGGAATGAGAATTTTACACATATCAAATTATGTAATGAGAACATGAAGTGTAATTGATTGAACTAAATATGATGTACTCATATATTGAGGTGGTATGGAATGAAATTTTGATTGATGAATGAGTTATAAATGAGATTTTATGTTAAAGTATGAAACTATGGAGCCAGATCGATCTTAGACAAGAGAGGATCGATCTGGTAGGTCAAAAATGACAATGAATGAGGAACTTAAGCGAGCAAATCGATCTCCAATGGAAGAAGATCGATCTCCTTATGATTCTGTAATGAATAGATCGATCTCATAAGGAAGGAATCGATCTCAAAATGTTTCTGTAAAGGAGAAGATCGATCTCCTCAAGGAGCAGATCGATCTCATGAAGCATTCTGTAAATTAGAGATCGATCTCATAATTGGAGCAGATCGATCTCATAAAACCATTAAGAGATCGATCTCACCCCACGACAGATCGATCTCATAGGCATAAAATTATCCAAAATCGTCCCTAAATTCAAATGCAGATCGATCTCATCAAGAGCCAGATCGATCTCCTACCCTCGTCCTATATAAAGACCCCTTTGTTCTCCTGAAAATCAATTTCTCTCTCTCTCCCAAATCACCATTTTCGAACCCTAGCTTTCTCTCCCCTCCAAAACACCCATTTTTGTCCAAATCAAGGGTTGTGGCAAGAAGGAAAGTTGTTTCTCATCAAAAGGAGAACAACATACTTGAAAATCGAAGGACGGATTGAATCGAGGCAAGAGTTAAGCTTTCCACAAGTTTTGGGTAATTTTCTAAACCTCGATATTTCATTTTGAAGTGATTTTTGGTGATTGTGAATATGGGCATTGTGATGAAATAGTTAGGAAAGAATTAGAGTTTATAAAAATTGTGATTTTATTGGAGTGATGATGAGATTAGGTAATTTTGGTAATTTTGGGAGTTTTGGGCTATAAATTGAAATTGAGGCAATGAGATGAATATCGACATGGATTTTTGTGCACAATAAATGTAGGATTGGAAATGTAGTGGATGAGATTATGAATGGTGATAGAGAGATTTAGGTGATAGTGAGAAATATGAGCAAATGTATGCTCGATAATGAAATTGAGTCGAGATATTGATGTTTTTAACATCATTTGAACAGCTCGGGAGTTTTAGAGTGGAATGCAAGGCTAGTCCGTGATACGGGGGAACGATTGCACTATACAAGGTGCAAAGAAGTAAGGGAAAACTAAACTCATTTGTGTATATTTTTTGTGATAATATTGTAGCATTATTTTCGATTGAGAAAACAAGTATGTTTTATGTGTTGTGAATGAGAATTGCACACAATTTTATAGCTGGCTGGGGCCCAACTTTTATGAGTTGTAAACTATATATGAAAACATTTTATAACCATTTTGTGTTTAAAATGTGAAAAGTGTTTTGAGCCCTACGTTAAGGCATACTGAAATTTGAGAAATGTGTGCGTCGTTTTGCCAGTTGAAGCTCGAGTTTAACATGTTTTGTGTTGAGTACAAAATAGTTTGAAATGAGTTTTATGAGAGAAAACCATTATGAGCTTTACGTGAAGGCAAAACGATTTTTATGATAATGGCTATTGATTGAGACTTAGGTGTGTCATTTTGAATACACACCGGGCATTACTCTAGTAGCATGTAAGTCCGATATTCCTCCATTCTGGTAACGTGAGATGACCCCTACTCTAGCAGCATTGGTTACCTACCATGTGTGAATCCTAATCAGTGGTTGTGTTACGTGTATTTGGTGGCTGTGCCATGTGTGAATCCTAATCAATGGCTGTGCCACGTGTTTTTGGTGACTGTACCACGTGCGTTTCTAAATCAGTGGTTGTGCCACATGTGTTTGGTGGCTGTGCCACATGTGGATTTAAATTAGTTGCTGTGCCATGTATAGATTTTATTTAGTGGCCGTGCCACGTGCATTACTATTATAGAGATTTTTATCACGTTTTAAAGAGAAAAGCCATTACCGCATCTTGATTTCTACATGCTTGTAACCTTGAATTGAGCCATTTATTATCATGTTTTTACATGAGCTTTGAGATGATATTTTAATTATTCATGCTACATTTTTACTGAGTTTATTGAGTTTATCATGTAAAACAAAATGATTGTACTGTGCAAATCATTTTCTTATTAATGAATCCCTTATCCTCTTACTGAGCGATTTAGAAGCTCACCCTGTTTTATCCTTCCTCCAGATTTCTTCAAGTGAAGAGAATTTTCCTGCGACATACAGATTAGGGGCCAGTGGAGGACTCGAGCTCCAGGCCACATATTGTACTTGAGGTACATTTTATTATTTCATGTAACCAGACTATAATTGTATTTATAAATACTCGATGTACTATGATGTATGAGATGTATTAGGATAATTCAATCTGAGTTAAGGAATGTATTTGATTTGATATATTTAATTATATGATGATTAGATCCTGAGGTGTGCTTTTATGATACATATAGAAATATTGATGCATGACACTGCAGAGGAATGCACCTAGATATGTGTAATGATATAGAAAAAGTTTTGAATTTGTCATATTTTTCTCGCTTTCGGGGCGTGACAGAGTTTTCTTGGTATCAGAGCTTAGGGTATTTAGTACTGTCAGTGTCGGTTAAGTGAAATAGAATACACCCCAATTGTCTGTATAAGTCTGATTTTGAATTGAAATTGAGGATTGAGATTTCAATTAAATTTGATGTATATGCGCAGGAAACTTATTGAGATTGAGAATGAGTGGACGATGAGGTCATTCGAGGAGGCAGGCAGAGCCACCTCCGCCACCTGCCCCACAACCAGAGAGTCCTAACTCTCGATTTAATCGGATTGAGTATGATGTACAACAAGGTTTTGAGCAAATGGCAGCGCTATTTGCGCAACATTTTGGAGTGAACACCTCGGGTACTACTCCTACACCACCACAAGGACCTCCCGTACCCCTAGTACAGATGGACCCAATGCCTCTCGTCACTCAGCCTGATGACAGAAGTATGACCCGACTAAAGGACTTCTTGAAAATGAATCCACCCGCGTTCAGAGGGAAAAAGGATCCTGCAGAGGCTGAGGAGTGGTTGATTGAGTTGAGAGTTATATTTGATTATTTGGGATGCACCGATGTTGAGAGGGTGAGTATGGGTGCCTATATGTTGAAAGGGAGAGCTCGAGATTGATGGGGTACTACCCAGGGTATTCTGATGTCCCGCCAGGATGTGATTGGTTGGGAAGAGTTTCAGATAGCCTTTATAACCTAATATGTACCACGAGCTGCCCAGAGAAGGAAGCAGGCTGAGTTTTTGAGTTTGGTACAAGGTGATATGTCTGTGGATGACTATGAGAGCCCATTCACCACTCTATTGAAATATGATCCGAAGACCTTCAAGAATGAAGAGCTCCGTACTGAGAGATTTGTATATGGATTGAAGCCCATCATCAGAGAGAGATTGATAGGGCTATGTATTACTGAGTTTGAAGATGCTCTGAGACGAGCACAAGAAATTGAGAGAGGAATCAAAATTGTATAATCCCAGAATGAGTCCAGTGCAGTGATTCGGGATAAAGGTAAGAGGCTAGCGATTTTCCAGGCAGAGGTTCGGAGAGGTTCCTTCAGAAGAGGAAGGATTGAGGTACAGAAGGGCAGATTTGAGAGACCTAGAGCTTATCCTATCATCAGAGAGACCCCTCGAGATGTCAGGCCTGAGATAAGGGTTTGCAGAGATTGTGGCTAATCGCATGAGGGGAGTTGTACTGGGTTGATCCATTGATGCTTTAGATGTGGAGACTTGGGTCACAGAGTGAAAGACTGTCCTCAACCTCAGAGACCACATGCTTCGTAGCCTACTATACAGCAACCTCAGAGGGGGAATCCCCCGAGACGGGCCACTGCTGTAGAGAAAGGGAAGAAGCTCGTTACAGTGGGACGTGTGTTTGCTCTGGACAAAGAGACAACAGACACTTCTGTAGAAACTATAAGAGGTATACTCTCTGTCTGTGATCATAAGGCTCATGTGTTGATTGATTCAGGGTCCATGTAGTCGTTTATTTCTGAACATTTTGCATGTAGACTAAATTTGAAGTTTGAACCTTTAGAGTATATACTATATGTAAATACCCCTATACGTGAGTCCCAGAGAACTGAGTTGATCTGTAGGGGATGTGAAATAAAGGTGGGAGATATAATAATGTTAGCAGATCTAATAATGTTAAATATACATGGATTTTATGTAATTTTGGGAATGGATTGGCTGGCAACCAATCGAGTGAGTTTAAACTGCTACACTAAGATTATAACTTTCTCCCTACCTGAACCTTACAGTGTACGTTTGAAATATTGAGGAAATGAATGTGTAGAATTTTTATAAGTAATTTGAAATCTTGGTGTTGCTTTTGAGAGTACTAAATATGATTGTTTATATGAAGGTTATGAAACACTCATCTCAGATGATGATCTGGAACATCCGAGGATTGAGGATATACCTGTGGTGTGTGAATTTTTAGATGTTTTCCCAGATAAGTTACCAGGTTTACCACCAAAGAGAGAGCTAGAGTTTACCATTGATTTGGTACCAGATACTCAGCCAATCTCTAGACCTCCATACAGGATGGCATTAATGGAACTTGAGGACTTGAAGAAACAACTACAGGAGTTATTGGATCAAGGGTTTATTAGACCAAGTGTTTCACCATGGGGAACAGCAGTTTTATTTGTTAAGAAGAAGGATGGTAGTCTCAGATTATGCGTAGACTACCGATTATTGAATAAAGCCACGATGAAGAATAAATACCCATTGCCCAAGATTGATGATCTACTTGATCAGTTGAGAGGGGCCTCAGTCTTTTCTAAGATTGATTTGAGATCGGGCCATCACCAATTGAGGATTAAGGAAGAAGATATTTTGAAGACGGCCTTCAGGATAAGGTATGACCATTATGAATTTCTAGTGATGTCCTTTGGATTGACGAATGCCCCTACAGCCTTTATGAGATTAATGAACGAGGTGTTCATAGACTATCTAGATAAATTTGTGATAATCTTTATTGATGATATCCTGGTATACTTTCGGTCATATGAGGAACATGCACAACATTTGTGGTTAGTACTTCAGATACTCCGAGATAAATAATTATATGGAAAGCTTAGTAAGTGTGAGTTTTGGCTGGATCGGATAGATTTTCTTGGTCATATAGTCTTAGAGGAAGGAGTATCAGTGGATCTAAGTAAAGTAGAGGCTGTGCTTAATTGGGAAAGACTGAGGACAGTTACAGAAGTACGAAACTTCCTTGGTTTAGCAGGGTATTATAGAAGATTTGTGGAAGGATTTTCCAGGATTGCCGCTCCTTTGACTAAGCTCACGCGCAAGGAGACTCTGTTAATATGGGTTGATCAGTGTGAGCTTAATTTTTAGGAATTGAAGAAGAGATTGATAGCGGCACCTGTGTTGACTATTCTTGAGGGATCAGGAGGATTTTCAGTTTATAGTGATGCATCCCATCAAGGATTTGGGTGTGTGCTTATGCAGCACAGAAGAGTGGTCGCATATGGATTGCGACAGTTGAAAGACCATGAGCGAAATTACCCTGCGCATGATTTGGAGTTAGCTGCTATGGCCTTGAACCTCTGGCGGCACTACTTATATGGGGAAAGATTCCAGATCTTCACTGACCACAAGAGTTTGAGGTATTTTTTTGATCAGGAGGAGTTAAACATGAGACAAAAGAGATGGATGGAACTCCTTAAGGATTATGACTGCGAGATTTTGTACCATCCAGGTAAGGCGAATGTAGTTGCTGATGCCCTGAGCAGAAAGAGTATGATATCTGCTATGATGATCAGGGAATGGAATTTACTGGAGCAGTTTGTCGAACTCCGGATCAAAGTTAAAGAGGTAGAGACTGGATTTCTGGCTAGCCTGCGAATAGAGCTCGGGATCATGGATCAGATTAGAACTAGACAACGTAGTGATCAGAGGTTGATCGATATGGTTTGCCAAGCTGAGCATACTTCGCAGTCGGATCTCACAATTAGTGAAGAGGGATTGTTGAGATTCACTGAATGAATTTGTATACCGGACGATGATACCCTGAAGAGATAGATACTGAGAGAGTCCCATTGCTTGCGATACACCATGCACCCAGGTAGTACTAAGATGTATCGAGATTTGAGAAAGGTGTACTGGTGGAGTGGTATGAAGCGAGACGTGGCAGAGTATGTGGCCAAATGTTTAGTATGCCAGTAACTGAAAGCTGAGCATCGGAAGCCCGAAGGATTACTACAGCCTTTACCTGTGCCTACATGGAAATGAGAGCATGTCACCGTGGACTTTATTATGGGTTTATCGAGGACCCGAAGAGGTTGTGACGCTATATGGGTTATAGTGGATAGACTGACAAAGAGTGCCCACTTCCTCGCCATCAAGAGCACAGATACTGTGGATGCCTTAGCTGAGTTATATGTAAGCGAGATAGCTAGATTACATGGGGCTCCAGTGAGTATTACTTCTGACAGAGATTCCAGATTTACTTTCAGATTTTGGACCCAGTTTCAGGAGTCCATGGGATATCAATTGAGCTTCAATACCGCCTATCATCCTCTGACAGATGGTCAGTCAGAGAGGACTATTCAAACCCTGAACGATATGTCGAGGGCATGTACGATGGATTTTAAGGAATCATGGGATGATCACCTGCCCCTAGCAGAGTTTGCATATAATAACAGCTATCATGCGAGTATTGGAATAGCACTTTTTGAGGTTCTATATGGTAGGAGGTGTAGATCCCCTGTAGCTTAGGAAGAAGTGGGTGACAGAAAGATAAATGCTCCCAAACTTGTTGAACAGGCTGTACAGAGTGTGAAGCTCATATGTGAGAGATTACAGGTTGCACATAGTAGACAGAAAAGCTACGTGGATGTGCATAAACGTCCCTTCAAGTTTGATGTTAGTGATGCAGTATTTCTGAAGATATCACCGAGTAAGGGTATCATGAGGTTTGGAAAGAAAGGGAAGTTGAGTCCTTGATACATAGGACCCTTCGAGATTATTGAGAGAGTATGAGAAGTAACATACAGATTGGCGTTACCCCCACAGATTTCCGGAATACACAACGTCTTCCATGTGTCTATGTTGAGGAAGTACCACCCGGACCCTTCTCATGTCATAGAGTACGAAGAGATGGACATACACGAGGATATGAGCTATACTTAAGAACCCGTCAGGATTCTCGATAGAAAGGAAAAGGTACTTAGAACCAAGATCATCCCATTAATGAAAGTTTTGTGGAAACATCACTCAATGGAAGAGACAACGTGGGAATTGGAAAATCTTATGAAGGATAAATACCCTCATCTATTTGACGAGTTGAGTTGAATTTGGAGGACCAAATTCTTTTAAGGTGGGGAGGGTGTGAGATCTGAGAATTTTACATATATCAAATTATGTAATGAGAACATGAAGTGTAACTGATTAAACTAAATATGATGTACTCATATATTGAGGTGGTATGGAATGAAATTTTAAGTGATGAATGAGTTATAAATGAGATTTTATGTTAAAGTGTGAAACTATGGAGCCAGATCGATCTGGTAGGTCAAAAATGACAGGGAAGGAGGAATTTAAGCGAGCAGATCGATCTCTAATGGAAGAGGGTTGATCTCCTTATGATTCTTTAATGAAGAGATCGATCTCAAAAGGAAGGAATCGATCTGAAAATATTTCTGTAAAGGAGAAGATCGATCTCCTCAAGGATCAGATTGATCTCATGAAGCATTCTGTAAATTAGAGATCGATCTCATAATTGGAGCAGATCGATCTCACCCCACGACAGATCGATCTCTTAGGCATAAAATTTCCCCAAATCGTCTCCAAATTCAAATGGAGATCGATCTCATCAAGAGCCAGATCGATCTCCTACCCTCGGCCTATATAAAGACCCCTTTGTTCTCCTGAAAATCAATTTCTCTCTCTCTCCCACCCAAATCACAGTTTTTGAACCCTAGCTTTCTCTCCCCTCCAAAACACCCATTTTCGTCCAAATCAAGGGTTGTGGCAAGAAGGAAAGTTGTTCCTCATCAAAAGGAGAACGCCATACTTGGAAATCGAAGGACGGATTGAATCGAGCCAAGAGGGAAGCACTCCACAAGTTTTGGGTAATTTTTTAAACCTCGATCTTTGATTTTGAAGTGATTTTTGGTGATTGTGAATATAGGCATTGTGATGAAATAGTTAGGCAAGGATTAGAGGTTACAAAAATTGTGATTTTATTGGAGTGATGATGAGATTAGGTAATTTTGGTAATTTTGATAGTTTTGGGGTATAAATTGAAATTGAGGCAATGAGATGAATATCGGCAAGGATTTTTGTGCACAATAAATGTAGGATTGGAAATGTAGTGGATGGGATTATGAATGGTGATAGAGTTATGAGAATTGAGAGATTTAGGTGTTAGTGAGAAATATGAGCAAATGTATGCTCGATAATGAAATTGAGTCGAGATATTGATGTTTTTAATATCGTTTGGACAGCTCGGGAGTTTCAGAGTGGAATGTAAGGCTAGTCCATGATACGGGGGAACGATTGCACTATACAAGGTGCAAAGAAGTAAGGGAAAACGAAACTCATTTGTGTATGTGTTTTGTGATAATATTGTAGCATGATTTTCGATTGAGAAAACAAGCATGTTTTATATGCTGTGAATGAGAATTGCACACGATTTTATAGCCGGTTGGGGCCAAACTTTTATGAGTTGTAAACTATATGTGAAAACGTTTTATAACCATTTTGTGTTTAAAATGTGAAAAATGTTTTAGGCCCTACGTTAAGGCGTACTGAGATTTGAGAAATGTATGCGCGGTTTTGTCGGTTGAAGCTCGGGTTTAACATGTTTTGTGTTGAGTATAAAATAGTTTTAAATGAGTTTTATGCGAGAAAACCATTATGAGCTTTACGTGAAGGCAAAATAATTTTTATGATAATGGCTATTGATTGAGACTTGGGTGTGTCATTTTGAATACACACCGGGCATTGCTCTTGTTGCATGTAAGTCTGATATTCCTCCGTTTTGGTAACGTGAGATGACCCCTACTCTGGTAGCGTTGGTTACCTACCACGTGTGAATCCTAATCAGTGGCTGTGCCACGTGTATTTGGTGGCTGTGCCACATGTGAATCCTAAATCAGTGGCTGTTCCACGTGTATTTGGTGGTTGTGCCACGTGCGAATCTAAATCAGTGGCTGTGCCACGTGTGTTTGGTGGCTGTGCCACGTGCAGATTTAAATTAGTGGCTGTGCCATAGATTTTTTTAGTGGTCGTACCACGTGCATTACTATTGCAGTTATTTTTATCACGTTTTAAAGAGAAAAGCCATTATCGCATCTTGATTTCTACATGCTTGTAACCTTGAATTGAGCCATTTATTATCATGTTTTTACATGAGCTTTGAGATGATGTTTTAACTATTCATGCTACATTTTCCACTGAGTTTATTGAGTTTATCATGTAAAACAAAATGATTGTGTTGTGCAAATTATTTTCTTATTAATGAATCCCTTATCCTCTTACTGAGCGATGTAGAAGCTCACCCTGTTTTATCTTTCTCCTAGATTTCTTCGAGTGAAGAGAATTTTCCTGCGACGTACGGATTAGTGGCCAGTGGAGGACTCGAGCTCCAGGCCACATATTGTACTTACGGTACATTTTATTATTTCATGTAACCAGACTATAATTGTATTTACAGACACTTGATGTATTATAATGTATGGGATGTATTCGGATAATTCAATCTGAGTTAAGGAATGTATCTGATTTGATATATTTAATTATGTGATGATTAGATCCTGAGGTGTGCTTTTATGATATATATACAAATATTGATGCTTGACATTGCACAGGAATGCACCTAGATATGTGTAATGATATAGAAAAAGTTTTGAATTTGCCATATTTTTCACACTTTCGGGGAGTGACAGGATATAATATGATTTTCCTATCCTGTCGATGAGTGATCTTTCATGTTTTATATTCAACCAGTTTTGTTCTATCCTTTATTAGTCTACTATGGAAGAAACCTAATATTGTTTGAGTTATTCCACTAGCCTCCATTAATTCCAATTTGTGTATGCAACTATTATATATATGAAGTCTCTACCAAGATTAAATTAGATAAAATGGTGTGAATCACTCTCTACAATTATGGACATATTGAACTTGGAAGTAGCCTCAAAAGTATTGAACTTGGAAGTAGCATTAAGAGTCGATTCATCTTCTGTACCCACTTTCAAGAGCTTTGTAAGGATAAAACATCAATATGGATTATAGGAATAGTTAAATAAGAAATCTCTTATTATATAGGGTATACTACTATTGAACGCATTAGAAGAGTGTTTTGATTAATGATAATCACAAAGTATTATGGGAGCCATTTAGAAATAGTTTGCAAGGTTTGATAAAGGTTGGAATAGGGGACTAGTTCTATTTCTAGAAGATTTTGAAGCACTTCCTTTTAGGGTGGACAGTGGGATATCTTTTAGATTCGCAGATCACATTCAAAGTACCCTAATGAATAGAAGAAAGTGTGGCATTTGAATATAAAGAGTGATGTTGTCATTTAAGAGGTAGAGATCTTTTAGGTTGGTAGATCTTATTCGGCCTTCAAGATGGCCTATGTTAATGTTATTGCTCAAGGTAACATCGTTAAGATGTCTTAGTAGAAGGTCATTTAAGTACGAAATTCACTCAGCCTATTTCCCATTTTGGTTCCATTAATACCTCTGAAAATATCAGTTGATTTTATAAATGTGTGCCACTTCTATCATCAACCAAGGCACAAGAGGGCAAATTGTAAAAGTTTTCTGGATTGGAATATGTGCGTAAAGGCATTCCGTTAGCCTTTATTTTGGATCTAATTTATAAGATGTGTCATTTGATTATTGTTGATTAGATACCGATGTTATTATTGATAAAGCTAATAGATATACAACTGAAGACTAAATAAAAAGAAAATAGTTGTGAATATGGGCAATGATGTTAAAATCCTTGTTGAAACAAATAAGTTGCTAGATTTTTGTTACATTCTATCAGACAGTTTAGACTGTCAGGTTTTATGTTTCATTTTGATAAAGAAAAAGTATTTTTGTTTAATAGCATGTATATTGATTTTGGTATTTTATGTGATGAATTATATACAGTAGACTTGTACCCAAATATTGGGATAATTTTTTTCAACTGTTAATGATGTGGCTATTGGTTTTAGTTATGGTGGAATAGAAGAATTAGAGACATTTTATGTCTAGTACATGTAGAGATTGCATAAGGAAAATCTTACTTTTAAGAATTAATAACATAATTAGTAAATATAGAGATGATTAGGAACTGAGTTACACCAACATTTATAGATCATTTCCACTTACAGCATTTCATCACTTTAACTAAAGACCATTTTGGTTTAGGTCATGTGGAAATGCCTGATCCTATAAAAGCCTTAACCTTTTGATTGATTTTGTTGTGTAGCTTACGTCCAGTAGGCTGCTTAAGGCAATGGTCAAATAGAGGTGATGAATATTGTAGTTGGTATAATAAAAGCAAGCGAAATCCTATACTAGTTTCTCGGTTAAGTGCACTATCAAATTATGTGTTGACGCCTAGTATACTGTGCTTAGAATACTGGAATAAAATGAGACTGTAGTAATTGTCAATCGTACATTATAATGTGGTACACTTTATGTTCAATCACTCTAAATTTTTGAAATTTAGGTATAGTGATGTTTTGAAAACTACAACTTAAATTTTGAGTTAAGCTCCAAGTAAAATCAATTCCAAAACTCATCTTAAGCTGCAGTAGAGAAGAACCCAAGTTTGTGACATTTTTCGTGTTCAAGGTTATAAAGTTAAGGCAAAGGCCTACAACCCTCGGTTAAGGAAACTTTACAAGAAAATTATCAACGACGATTCTATTGGTTATTGTATTGAGAATAAAGATGATAGTTTTTTTTTTTAATTTTTTGTTATGAGATACTAGAGTCATTTATTCTGACTATGTAATCTATTTTAAAGATGACTTAGACAGTGAGAGTTATAAACTCCACAAAGTCATTGAGGAAGTACATATTATTATGTCAGTCCCATTTATGTGTTATCTTTTTTATGGAAAAGCCACAACCAAAAGAATCAATAATTGATTTTAATACTATATTTTTGACCCGGCACTTGAACTTTCAGAGGAACATGAATGTGAGATTCATGTGTTTTTTTTTTTATTATTTTGATGCTTGTCATAAGGCTTTATTGATCTGAAATCTTTGAGTTGGACATTGCCACACAGAATGAGTTAGTATCTATGTTGTATAGAGATGTATGAGATCTATTTAAGTTGTCAAATCATTATAAAACAGAAGAGACTCTAGGGACCAGGTAGAAGGTTTAATGTAGAATTTTGGAAATGAGTTTTAAATAAAGAGAAAGAATTGGTAATATGAAAATCTTCTTTCCTGTTTTTACCAAATATTCTTGGAATCATGATGGCATTTGGTAGCTCATTTTGATTAGGAGCTACATCATATGGACATTAAAATGTTTAAAGGGAACAACCTAAAATTTTGTAGTTCTTGAGGTGGAATATGCAATTTGTGAACTCAATTTCATTTGCAAACTTTAAATGGCATCTAAATTGTGATAGCCAAGTTTTAAAGAGATTGTAATTTTAAGGAGAGCATGTTGATAAATGGATCTATTATAAGGTTAGTAGGAGTAGTTGTGTGTTTGTTATGCTCTAAATTGTTGTTCTCCTATTAAGACGTCATTTCATAAAAAGTGACATATTATAAAAATCTCAATATCTTTAAAGTGATAATAAAAGAGCTCATGTCAAGTGTTATGTATACCTTATTGTGGGTAATTTACTGTATGTTCAAGTTTGTACACATTTTGATGTAATGTGTGTTAACGGTGTACTTCGAAGACACTTGAGAAATCCGGTAATAGAGATGGAAGCTGTAATAAGAGTATTTAGATATCAATTAATTTGACATTTTGGGTTTGGTGGATATTTTGATGTGGATTTTTCATGTTATCTAGATGATGGAAATCAATTTTTGGTTACACATTTGTGTTATATGGAGGAGTTGTTTCTTGGAAAGTGTGAAGCGAACACTTATAACATCCTTGATTATGGAGGTTAAGTATGTATCATACCATGAAGTTACGTGATGGGCCATTTTTTGCTACAAAATTTCATCTCAAGGCTGATTTTTATGGCTGCCATTCTGAAGCCACTGCAAATGTACTGTGGTAATGTTACAACACTTGCTTTCTCTCTCAAAATGATGGGTATTCCTTATGCTCCAAATATATAGATATTATCTTTCAATTTGTGAATCCATTGCTTGACTAGATTGCAGAGCATATAATTAAATAACTCATTTTGGTTGATCCACTAACTAGGAATTTGACTGTTAAAGTGTTTTGACAATAAGACACGTGTATGAGACATATAGAGCCTTTTTGTAAGACCCAAATTTCCACATTGTATTCCTGATGATTCATCATTATAAACATTGAAATATGTTATTGGAATCATAAGAGAAGTGATTATTGAATTCCAACTGCAATTGAAGAGAAAAGTGCTCACGAATGCATAAAAATGCCAAATATGAGCTATAATGACCACGGGCTAAACCGAAGGGATTCTGACCATTCTGACTGGAGATATAAACTCAGAACATTAAAATATAGAGGGTCCAATAAGGAAAGTTGGTTTGATTTGGTCTCGGTAATGTGGAAACTATGAAAAGGCCAAAAAAGGCCTAAACGAGCTCAAAATCAATCGTTTGAGCTGTATTTAGCATTTCACCCCCCTAAAAGTGACTAAAACGGATAGACGAGAGTGTTAACCATGAGAAACCACACTTTTGGATTTTTGGACAAAAGTCAAACGTGGTCAATGGTCAAGGAAAGTAAAAGTTAGCTATGGAAATGTTGACTTTGACTATAAAGAAGTAATCATAGTTAAAAAGTTAACCCAACCAAGGTTAAAAGTGGGGAAGAATTATTATTGGGTAAAACACTCAATTATCAGCCTATCGTATATGAAAATTAAATTAAATCAATTTTGGATTAAATTAAGTGGGCTGAAATTGAAGAAATGATGTTGGGCCAAGAATTGAAATTCTTAAAGCCCATTAAGCATGAAAACTAATGGGCCAAATGTGTAAGCCAATTGGGCCAAACCTTAGGCCCAATTTATAGGCTAAAATTATGGATAATTGAAGGCCCAAATACCTATGAAAATCCAGCCCAAAATCTGGTTTGGTAAGTGTGAGACCCTGTATAAGTTAAGCCTTGTATATATATATGTAAATGAAATCATAAGTATAGTGATATACTTGTAATGTGAAGTATATGTGATGTAGGTCCATAAGTTTAATGTACACACTTGTAATAAGAGTTATGATTGTACTACAAGTTACATTATATATGAATATGAAGAAAGGGACTTAAACATGTGAAGAATGGGAGTAGAATGGAAAATGAGTAATGTGGTAAAATGGAAGGAAGATTTTATAAGTTATGCACTTCTATTTGGTCTATATCATGTACCCTTGGATATACAAAGATTTCACACAAGTGTTAATAGGTATAAAGTAGGAATAGATGCCATTTTCAAGTCTCAAAGATGATCAGATGAGAAAATGATTATGGCAGTAAATTAAAGTTGTTTTGGTGTAAGTACCTGCAGAAAATTGTAGTAAAATCTAGAAATATGAAGGCCAGATCGATCTCATAGGATGAGAGATCGACCTAGAAGAGCCAAAATGCTCTTATCTTGAGCTATGGAACGAGACAGATCGATCTCCAATGGAGCCAGATTGATCTCATAGGATGAGAGATCGATCTAGAAGAGCCAAAATACTCTTATCTTAAGCTATGGAACAAGACAGATCGATCTCCAATGGAGCCAGATCGATCTGATAAACATTCTGTAAAGAGAAGATTGATTTCAAGGCAAACAGATCGATTTCTTTAAGCTTTCGGGTTGAAGTAGATCAATGTCATCCCAAGCCAGATCGATCTCTTTAAGCTACTGTCTGAGACAGATTTATCTCAAGGTTTCGACAGATCGATCTCATGCCTTCAAAATGTCATGGAAAAGAGGGATTTTAAGGGGACCAGATTGATCTCATGTTTTGACAGATTGATCTCATGTTTCGACAGATTGATCTAATAAAGCTAAATCTATAAATAGGGGCAGTTAAAATCTGCATTTCACGAGAACAACCATTCCCTTCCCATTTTCAACCTAAAACCTAGATTTTACTCTCTAAATCTGACCATTTTCAAGAAGATTTGAGGGAAGGCTATCAGACATAAAGTTGTTCACATCGAAGAGAAGAACAACTTAGCTTGGAGGCATTTACCTCATTAGTTGGATTTAAGGAACAAGGTGCATTCCATTTGGCGCAAAGAGGAAATCAAGCTAGGTAAGTTTCTAATGCAAATATTTAAGTACATTTGTTTGGATATTGATGAGGGAAATGATTGGTATGCATAAAAATGGTAGAAACTACCTAGAGTAGAATGAATCCACCATGACCTAGAAATGGTCTAGTGTGAGAAAGTGAAATGTATAGAGATTAATGATGAATGGGATATCTTGAGGTGATAATAGTGTTTAAGTATGTTTTTAAGATATTAGTGAATAAATTGTGAGATTTACCTAAAATGGGCAAAATGTGGATTAAGACATTGGTAAAATGCATAAATGAATTATATTGACTAGTGAGGTCAAAATGTGAGTTAACAAAATTAACTCAAGTGATTTGGATGAATGAATCGTAGCTCTCGAGGATACACCGGAGCAAGGCGAGCCGAGACCCTAAGAAGCTAAGAGGAAGAGAGAGTCGCACTCAAGTAAATTGAGGTAAGGGAATTATGTGGACTCTTAGAGATATCTGTGCACAATTTGGGCACTTAAGTGTTTTACTAGAATGAATGTGACATTAGGAAAATGAAAATTTGGGTGATTGAAGGGTAAAGAGTTGGGTTTTTGAGAAATGTGCATGAAAATAAAAGCACGAAGCTTTGAAAACCCTGTTTTGATGCTTTTTAGCAAGTGATGGGTAGGTTGGCAATATTTGAAATGATTTGAAAAAGAAATGATGTGATTTGGTTGATAACCATGTTTTGCAAAGATTGGGCCACCTACGTGATTTCTGTGAGAATGAAAGCGTGCTAGAGTATGACTCGCACGAGATTTGATGTGTTTTATACGCATGAGTGCTAGAGATTAGCTCGCAGTAGTTATCACATGGATTTTTATGATGTTATGCTTGAGTGTAGCTGGCACAGACTTTGTACTGGTTTTGGCATGGTTTAGAGCATTGCTCGCATTAGATGCCCATTATACTTGATGTTGTGCTAGGAGCTTCGGGCAAACTGGGTGTCGCACCGATTAAATAGGCTCGCACGTGCATTTTTGAGATTTTGACATGTTGATAGCCATGTTAGGAGCTTCAGGTAGATAGGATGTCGTACCGATTAAATAGGCTCACACGAGCATTTTTTAGATGTGGCGTTATATGATGTGTTGATATGGGTCCACGGAGTACGCTGTACCGTGCATGTAGCATGGAGTACGCTGTATCGTGCATGTAGCATGGAGTACGCTGTAACGTGTTGAGATTTTGTTATGTCGTCTTAGGACAAGATCTGCTATGGACCGGAGGGTTGGACTTGACCCACCTCCCATGTGGAAGTAGATAGTGGTGATACCCCACACACCTAATCCGTGTAACCTGGGATCACAGGATATGACCATAGTCCTTGAGGAGATTTCCCTTATTATATTATTGCCTATCTCACATGTCTCGTTTTAAGTATAAATCCATGTTTAAAATGTTTTGTGGGTCAGGACAGTCCAAGGGAAAGGGATGAGTCTTGATGAGTGATGATTATATTTTGAAAATGCTTTGTGGGTCAGGACAGTATGAGGGAAGGGGATGAGTCCTGACAGTTGTTGATTTTATGAGATGAGAAAGCATGTTAACGGTTTTAAAGTGCACTGATGCATGATGATTTATGTCATGCTTTACTTGTGAAATACGCATGATGATTTATGCCATGCTTTGAATTTGATTTGTGCACTAATAAATAACACGATTTGCTTTACATGCCATTAACACTAGCATGAACTCATGATTTGAGGTGAAATGATGAAATGTATGGTTTTGAGCATGGCATCACGATCACGTAGATAGTGCAGTATCTACCTGTTCGTATGATTGCCTTACTGAGCGTGTGGTTTGCTCACACCCCCTTATTTCCTCCCTCTCTACAGAGATTTGAGTATAGATTAAGAGCGACTGGAGGCATTCCCTTTTGGTATCAGCTGTCCCATCGCGTAAGGTATACACACTGATGAGATTTTTGTATCTAAACTTTCTATAGCATAGTAGCATTTTGTATGTAACTGTCACGACCCAATTCCATTCTCTTTAACCGAAAATCACTGAAATTTTTTTTTTTCGCGTTTTACTGTTACCTTACCCGATCGTCAACTAACTCACCACAAACTGTTGGGCTGTGAGTCAATAATAAACATCACTTACCATTCATTCACAATTTAATAAAACGATGTCATACATTCGAAGTTAATCATTTACTTATACAAAATATGATTACTGACATCTACATCCCCCATAATTACATTTCAAATGACTACTGTGCTTTTACATTGTTTAGAGACAAAAAGAAATCACTGTGTATATACCTCTAAGTGATGGAGATGCAGCGGAGTCCAAACTACCACGCCTCAATCCTCACTAGGCTACTATGCACGCTCTGTAGGAGGGGGAAAATAGAGAGGGATGAGCAAGCACACGCTCCGTAAGGCAATAATGCAAGCATGGTAGATAACTACTCTATCTACATGCTGATAGTGTTATGCATAAATTGTTTGTAGTAGGAGCATGAGGAAGTAAACTATGCCATATGAGTATACATATATATCATGTATCAAAATCATGTAAAATTGGCATATAAAACATGGTAAAAACATCATGTATAAATCATCTCATGCTCAATCTCATTTAAATTCATAAAAAAGGGCAATTCATTAAGAAACCTCCTTTTTAAACCCACGTCATAAAACTCTTTCTCAAACACATACAATCCCATCACATCAATTCACAATCACAACCTCATTTTCATTTCACAAATCAATTCCACGAGGCTCGACCCCTCCTTCGGGTCTACCTTGAACAATCACAATCACACTTAGAGATTAAAATCATGTGGTAGTAAGTAAATCTAGCAAGGAGATAGGTTACTATAACTCATCTGACTATGTTGGCCAACTGTGTCACATATCATCCCAGACCACATGGATCCCGGTGTGCGGGGTAACATGCTGGCACAAAGGTGGGTTAGTTCTCCGCCAGAATTTCTCAAATCAAGTAACCACCACGTGGTACATCGTACTCCATGTGATATACACGGTACATTGTACTCCGCAGACCCATAACATGGTTGGGGGTGCCTGCCGTAGGTCTTATCTATCTCATACCAAGTGTAACCTTTATAGTCTTAAGAGCGCGTGGGAGTAACCTCAATACCAGGTCCTCGCCCCTCATGGCCTTGCTCGCCAATGTTGGGTTCCCTGATTCAGGTCCTAGCCCCTCACCCTCACCCCACTCAAGAGGTGTGTTAGGCCTGTTGGGTTCCCTGAACACAAATTCGTATCTCTCACCACGGCCTCATACATACCACAGTGTGAAAACCAGCGCTAGCTACGCTCTAGCGCGAATTCATGTATCATAATAAATCGCTTCGTACGAGCAACGCTCTAGTACGGCATTTATGCATAAAAATATGAAGAAACCACGTACGAGTATCGCTCCAGTACGGTTATATGCATAAGAAAAACCACACAAATCCACGTACGAGCGTAAGCTCCAGTACGATTTATAAAACATTGTCATAGTTCCAAAACAAAGTGCGAGCTAAGCTCTAGCACGTTTCACACAAGTGAAAATATCAAAATCTAGCGCAAGCGAGGCTCTAACGTGAATTAAATCACATACACACGATAGGTGGCTCACATGCATTCAAAACATCTCAAAACATGCTTAGCGCCTCATATGGGCTATTTCACAACATCACTCAAGTACTAGCCAGCCTATCCTTTTATTTGCTCAAATCAAAGTATTGTGTTTTGTAAAAGCATTCAAAACACGTGATTTATGCAATTATTAGCCTTACTATCCGTTTTCAATAACTATTTCAAACAACCAAATCTCATACAAATACTCATAGTAATTTCCATACATCTTCAAACACATTTCTATAAACTCATGCACATTCCCAAAGCCCTATACACCCACAAAATACGAGGAGCTACCTCTATATACTTACAAAATTTCCTTACCTAGAATCACGATGCGTGATTCCACTTCCTTAAAGCTGCTACTCGTACCACTCGATTCGTTTCCAACGAATTCTTCGAGACTGCATAAAATCGTATTCTGCATTATATTCGATCCATATAATATGACATCGTGCGTTCACTATAGTCAATTCGACCTATAGTTTCTAGTGACGCTCTTAAGGCCTCGTTTCATTACTCTACTCATATTTCGAGTCTATGGATTCTTTTAGGCCTATTAATTCATTCCAAATCGATATTAAATTGACATTAAGCTCATAGTGTTCATATTTCATGAATTCCCTCATTATGGCATTTATCAAGCATTTACATACTCATTTCCCTAATTTCACTTAAACCCACACTGTAATTCCATTTAACCATCCAAAATCATACACATTACCTCAATAACAACTTTAGCATGCCATAAATCATAAACTCATTCAACCCATATATTCTCACATTATACCCATTCTAGGTTTTCTAGGTCACACCAATTGCACCACATCCCTAGATAATTTATCCATCAATACACATCCAACTCAACTCCAAAATCATTTAAATAAACAATGTACTTGGATTGGAGTATTAGAATCTTACCAAAACTGATTTTTTTCTTCTTGCTCTAAATGTCAATGCCCTTAGTTCCTTCAATACCCACAATGGGATTTTGTGTTCCAACTATGTTGTTCTATTCCTCAAGATGAACAACTTAGTATCTAATGGCCTCCCCTACATTCTTACTGAAAATGGTTGATTTTAGAGAGAGAAAGTTAGGTTTTTGGGTTAGAAATGGAAGATTGGTGTTTTTCTCGAAATTTTTAGATTTTCAGCACTCCTTTTATAGAAATCACTTGAGGAGATCGATCTGGTCCAAGAGGAGATCGATCTGGTCCCTTTAAATCCATCAATTTCACGGCATTTTAAGCATGAGATCGATCTGTCGAAGCATGAGATCGATCTGCTCCCAAACAGAGAGCTAAGGAGATCGATCTATATGCTTGATGATCGATCTTTTCATTACAGAATGCTTAGGAGATCGATCTGGCCCCATTAGAGATCGATCTGCTCTATTCCATTGCCTAAATAAGAGCATTCTGGCTCTTCCAGATCGATCTCTCATCCTATGAGATCGATCTGGCCTTCATGTTTTCTCGATTTCTTGTAGTTTTACTGCAACTCACACCCAAATGTCCTTAATTTGCTACCATAGCCATTTTCCCATCCATCCACCTTTATAACTTGAAAATGGCATCCATTCATACCTTATGCACATTAAAACTTCTGTGCATTCATTGTATATCCTAAGGTATACTATATAAAACCAAATGGAAGCATTTGTATTCATACAACTTTCTTCCATTTGCCACACTATTCATTTTGAGTTCTAATCACATTTATCACTTGCAAGAACTCATTTCTTCATATTCATACTCAATGAAACTTGTATGTGCATTACAAATCATATTACACATATGTACATTGAATCCGTGGACTTACGCCACTTATGCTTTACATTACAAGTCCATTCACATTAATTGATCCCATTACACATGTTACAACTATACTTGTATGGGGTCTCACATTCTCCCCTCCTTGAAGGAATTTGGTCATCCAAATTAGAACCAAGTCACTCTTCAAAAAGTTGGGGGTACTTCTCCCGTATCAAGTTCTCCAATTCCCATGTGGCCTCTTCCGCCGTGTGATGTTGCCAAAGAACTTTCACCAAGGGAATTATCTTATTCCACAACACTTTCTCTTTTCTATTCAATATTCGAACCGGCTTCTCAACATATGTCATACTCTCATTGAGCTCCAATGGCTTATATCTTATCACGTGTGCCGGGTCCGGATGATACTTCTGAAGCATCGAGACGTGGAAGACGTTGTGGACATCTGCCAAGTCCGGTGGCAATGCCAACCTATAGCCTTATCTCCCACTCTCTCCAAAATCTCGAAGGGTCCGATATATCTAGGGCTCAGCTTGCCTTTCTTACCAAATCTCATAATACCCTTCGATGGTGAAACTCTCAGAAACATCGACTCACCCTCATCAAACTCCAGTGGTCTTCGTCTCTTGTCAGCATAACTCTTTTGTTGGCTCTGAGCTGTCCGTAATCTCTCACATATCAACTGGACGTCCTCAGATGCCTGCTGCACTAAGTTTGAAGCAAAAATCTGTCTGTCACCAACCTCTTCCCATCCAATAGGAGAACGGTATCTACGCCCGTATAATGCCTCATAGGGTGCCATCCCGATACTCGTATGATAGCTATTATTATAAGCGAACTCGACTAACTGCAGGTGGTCATCCCAGGAGCCTCTAAAATCCAGCACACACGCTCTCAACATATCCTCGAGTGTCTGTATAGTCCTCTCTGACTGCCCATCTGTCTGAGGATGAAAAGTGGTGCTAAAACTTAGTTGGGTCCCCAGCGCTTCCTGAAAATGTTCCCAGAAATGGGAAGTGAAGCGGGCATCCCTATCAGAAACAACGCTCACTGGTACACCATGTAGCCGTACTATCTCTCAAATATACAGGTTCACCAACTGACTTAGTGTATCGGTAGCTCTCATAGCCAAGAAATGGGCGGACTTAGTCAACCGGTCCACAATAACCCATATGGCATCATGACCTCTACGGGTCCTCGGTAACCCTATCACAAAATCCATGGTGACATGCTCCCACTTCCATGTCGGTATCGATAGAGGCTGCAATAATTCTGCAAGCTTCTGATGCTCTACCTTCATTTGCTGACAAATGAGACATTTAGCGACATATTCAGTAATGTCTCTTTTCATTCCCGACCACCAATAAACCTTTCGAAGGTTTTGATACATCTTGGTACTTCCTGGATGTATCGTATACTTTGATGAGTGAGCCTTTGATAAAATCATTCTCCTGATCTTAGGATCCTTGGGAACACATACTTTGCCTCTGAACCTCAATAACCCATCAGCACTCTGCTTAAAATCAATACCCACACCTGTCTGAATCTGCCTCAGCCAATCGATGCACCGTCGATCACTCTGCTGGGCTTGCCAAATACGGCTAATCAATTCTGGCTCCAGTCTCAAACTAACCATGATCTCAAATCTCTCAGATCCAGGTGGGGTTACATCCAAACTGAGGTTCGCAAAGTGTTCTAACAATTCATGTTCCCGTACCATAAATAAGACACCAACCCAAGGTTCTTTCTACTCAAAGCATCGGCAACTACATTTGCGTTACCTAGGTGGTACATGATTTCACAATCATAGTCCTTTAGGAGTTCGAGCCATCTCCTCTGTCTCATATTCAGCTCTTTCTGCGAGAACAGGTACTTAAGGCTCTTATGATCTGTGTACACCTGAAATTTCTCACCATAGAGATAGTGGCACCATATTTTCAAAGCAAATACTACAGCCGCCAACTCCAAATCATGTGTCGGGTAGTTCCTCTCATGATCTTTCAACTGTCAAGATCCATAGGCAACTACCTTCCCATCCTGCATAAGCACACAGCCCAGTCCCTGGTGTGATACATCCGTATACACAAAGAATCTTTCTGAGCTGGTAGGAATGGTGAGAACTGGAGCAGTCATCAATCGACACTTAAGCTCCTCAAAACTCCTCTCACATGCCTCATCCCATACAAACTTAACGTCCTTATGCGTGAGGCGTGTCAACGGAGCAGCTAGTCTGGAGAAACCCTCTATAAATCTTCGATAATATCCTACTAATCCCAGGAAACTTCTGATCTCAATAACTGTCTTGGGCTGTTCCCACTGTATAACTGCCTCTATCTTGGATGGATCCACTGATACCCCATCCTTTGACCCCACATACCCCAAAAATGAGATCTGTTCCAACCAAAAGTTACACTTGCTGAGTTTGGCGCACAATTCTCTCTCTCGGAGGGTCTGCAGAATTATCCTCAAATGTTCCTCATGATCTTCCCTGGACTTAGAATAAACCAAAATGTCATCTATGAAAATAATCACAAACTTGTCTAGGTATGGCTTGAATATATCATTCATCAATGCCATAAATGCTGCGGGAGCATTCGTCAATCCGAATAGCATCACCAAAAACTCGTAGTGGCCATAACGGGTACGAAATGCTGTCTTGGGTACATCTCCACTCCTGATCCTCAACTGATGATACCCTGACCGTAGATCTATCTTAAAAAATACTTCGGCTCCCTGGAGTTGATCCAACAAATCATCGATTCTTGGAAGGGGGTACTTGTTCTTAATGGTGGCCTTATTCAACAATCGGTAATCTATACACAGTCGGAGGCTTCCATCCTTCTTCCTTACAAATAGAACCGGTGCTCCCCAAGGTGAGACACTCGGTCTAATAAAACCCTTCTCCAGCAACTCTTGCAGCTGTTTCTTCAGCTCTTCCAATTCTATCGGTGCTATTCTATATGGTGGTTTCGATATCGGCTCTGTACCAGGCACTAACTCTATGAAAATTCCATTTCCCTTTCAGGTGGTAGTCCTGGTAATTCATCCGGAAAGACATCAGAATAATCCGCAATCATGGGGATGTCCCTCAATTTCGGGCGTGCCTCATCTATATTAACCATGTATGCAATGAACCCTTCACATTATCCTCTCCATCATTAGTAACATAAACCATCACTCCACATTCAACATTTATCATAAACAATAATTTATCTCTCAAGCAATATGCATTTAAAATCATACTCCTTTATTTACAACAAACATACTATTTTCATATCATTTCTTTTCATCAAAGTTTACAATAAGATTGTCTAATCCTGAAAACATCAATGTTTTGGCATGACAATCCATCACAACACGATTGGTAGCCAACCAATCCATTCCCAAAATTACATCAAAATCATTCATATTCAACAGGATTAAATTAGCTATCATTTCCTTTCCCTCTATCTTTAACTTACAATCTCTACATACATGCTCAGTCAATTGACTATCATTCATGGGTGTGGAAATCATCAACATCTTATCCAACAATGTTGGTTTCACATACTTCAACAATTTATGTGCAAAGGAAGGTGATATGAAAGAATGCGTGGCACCAGGATCAAATAATACTAATGCTTCTAAATCAAAGATTCGGATGGTACCTTTAATCACATCCGTCGAAGCATCTGCGGTGTCCTGATCCAGTGCATGTACTCTTCCTCTGCTCACACCCGCAGCCTGTTTCCTTTTTTCCTCAGCTGTAGCCCTCCTCCTCGGGGTCGCTGTCTCAACTGGAGCTCCCTCAGGCTCCTTGCCCTTCTGTGGGGCAGTCTCAATCATCTCAGTGCAGAACCTCGATATATGTCCTGGCCTCCCACACCTAAAACATGAAACAGGGGGTATTTGACATGGCCTAGTCCCATGGTATCTCCCACATCTCCTACACTGATCTATGGTAGGTCGTGGTCCTCCAATAGTTATACCTCTCGGCGCAGTCAAAGCCGGGTACATAAGAGGTCTAGCAGCTCTCTCCTGCACCTCCTCAATTTTGGGCCTCTTATCAAAATATCTTTGGCCTCCGCTCCTGGGCCCTCTATCCATCTCGGATCTCTTCCGGTCTCTATCCTTTCTAACACTGATTCTCCCAAGCTCGGAGGCATTCCGCTTAAAATCTTACTCGCATAACTGAGCCTTATGTACAGCCTCCTCATAGGTCAAGATGTTGAAGGGAGCTAGCTTACTCTGGATGGCCAATCTCAATCCATCCATGAACTTCTGTATCTTTCGGGTCTCACTACCCATCGTGTCCGGGTCATATCTCCTCAAGGACATAAACTTGGACTCATACTCGTCCACAGTACGGTTCCCCTGAACCAAATTCATAAATTCCATCTGCAGTTTCCTCTGTGCGGTAGCTGGAATGTACTGGCTCCTGAAGGCCTCTAGAAATATCTCCGATGTAATCTCGGTGTGTCTAGCCCTCAAAATAGCTTCGGTGGATCTCCACCAATGCCCGGCCTCGCCTTTCAACATAAACACGGCAAAGGCTACCTTCTCAGCTGAAGTGCATCAAAAAAACCTATACAGTTTCTCCATCTCATACACCCAATCCTCCGTAACCACTGTGTCGTTCACCCCTCTGAACACTGGGGGTTTCAGCGCTTGAAACTCTCGCAACCTGTTTAAGTCGTAGTGTCAGACCCAGATTTTTGTAGCTTATACCTTATGATTCCTATTTGTATGAACACTATGTAATTATAGTTGAATCATAAGAAGAGTATTTACTAGACTTAAAGTGTTAGTGAAATGATTTAACACGCAAAAGCTACATAAAATGCCTAATGTGAGCGATGAGTATCACAGGCTAAACCGAGTTATTCTAAATCATTCTGACTGAAAATAAGAACTTAAAATGAAAGAGCATAGAGAGCGCATGAAGGAAAGTCAGCTTGATTTAGTCCCGAACATAGAAAACGAGAGTAAAAGCTAAAATGGGGTAAAATGGACCTTTTTAGCGAGAAAAGGTGTTTCGGGTAAATTATCCACCGGAAGCGGTTGGAATATAAAGATGAGAGTGTAAGACATAAGATATGACACTTTTGAAATTTTAAGAAAAAGTCAACTTAGTCAATGGTTAAGGAAAAAAGTCAACTATAGTTAAGAAAGTGGACTTTTACCTTAGTTGACTAATCATGGTTAAAAAATTAACCTAAGTGTGGAGGAAAATTTGGAAAAAAATATTCTTGGCCAGAATACAAGATAATCATCCCCAAAAGTAAGGAAAATTTATTCGGAAGGATTTCAGAATAAATTTAATGGTTAAAAACGTAATGGGCCTAAGGTGAAAATTTTAAAGCCCATTAAGGTATACTAAAAGTATATCGAAATTTTTAGGTCCTTAAGACCGAATTGTTGGACCAATTGATTGGCCAAATTTTGAGACAATTAAAGGCCCGAGACATAGTAAAAATTTCAGCCGAAAAGCCCATTAAGAAAGCCTAAACCGAGAAGCCCAAATGGAAAAGCCCATGAGATAAATATCTAACCATAGTTAAAGTTAACTATGACTCATAAGGTGACTCATAAGGTGACTCATGGCTAAGGTTTGAAAAGTCAAGCTTAATGGCTGAAAAGTAAGGCTTAATGGCTAAGTAAGTGGCTTATAAATTCAGCCACACCATTGTCATCTTCATCACACCAAATCCGGCTAGAAGAAGAAACCATTGAAACATATTTTCCAAGCTTTCTCTCACTAGAAATCACTAGGAATTAGGCATAATTGAAACTTGCATCCTTCATGGAAGTTGTTCCAAATTGAAAGGAGAGTGACATATGTTGGAATTGGCTATCAAGGAGCCATAGAGTGCAAGCCGAGAGCCTCCAAAGTTTCGGCCAAAAGGGTGAACACAACATTGGTATATTTTCTAATTTCCAATTTCATATATGTTAATGTATGAATGATTTTAAGGATGTTGATATATGTTTTAAGCATTGAAACATATTAAATCACCATGAAGTGGGTTAGGTCGAAAGTGAGTAATGGGATATTGATTTATGTCAATATGATTTTAAGACATAAATGGATTAGTGTACATGCATTAATATTAATGGTGTAATTAGAATTAATCAAATTGATTAATTAATACATGTAATTTGTTGGCAATCAAGGTGTTTGATAAAATGCCTAAATGAACTATATGATGATTGGTAATGTTGCCTACCAAGTGTTTGTGAAAATGCCTAAGTGAAATTGGCTAAATAATAGGCATGGATGGCATGCCATGGTAAAACTGAGGCATGGATAGCTCTCGGCCATGGCATGTGGCCAAGAGGCCCAATGGGCCAAGCCCAAATATGTTAGGCCCAATAAGGTGTAATGGACCTAGAACAAGCCCAATAAGAGTTGGTGGGCTCCACAAGCCCAATAGGCCCAACGAAAATAAATAGTAAAATGAAAATGGGCTTAAGGTATAATTAGGCCCATTAAGGATTATTAAGGCCCATTAAGGGAAAATAGACTGTATTAATGTGTAATACAGTAAGAAAATGATAATTAACCTGAGGAATGATTATTTACAGCTCCAAAGTTTACATTGAGAGCTGATCGGACTGCGAGAGTTAGCAGCACCGAGGAAGTGAGGTCACTTGACGTGATCCGAGGTAAGGGACTTTTGTGAGTAGTTAGAGATACCTGCACGTATTTTCGTCTGCTTTTACATTCACTTAAAAACTCTGAGTGTCAGAGAAAGTGAATAATAATTATTGTGACTCGATAGTGGTAAATTACGATTTTACCCCTAGTTAGTCAAAAAGTCAACTTTTGTGAAAAGTTGTAAAAAGTTGTAAAAAGCATGGAAACCACTATTTTGAGTGTTTAACTGCTGTTTAGCAGGAGAATAAATAGATGGGCTAATGATTTTAAGGTTGATGTGAATTAAGCACACTTTATAGTGCTGATTTTGATGTTTTGTAAATCATCCATTTTTAAAGAGCCATCTATCATATTTTGTGTGAATAAATCGTGTGGAGCACAGCTCACACTGGATTTCATATATTTTCCACATACATTAGTGCTGGATTTTGATTCGCTCTAGATTTCCATGACATGCATGATAGAGTACTGGAGTTTTACTCGTATTCAGTTTTATATGATATATGCATGACAGAGTGCTGGAGCGATTAGCTCGTACTCGAGTTTTACATGAGATGCATGACATCGTGCTAGAGCTTAGCTCGCACAAGTTTTCACACTATGGTACGTAGGATGCCGTGGAGGATGGTAAGATCCTCAAGCCCAACATCCTTAAGCCAGAGAGGGCGGGGAGGCTCTGTTCGGTAGGGAGGCTCTCTTACTTAAGATCATTAAGCCCAACATCCTTAAGCCAGAGAGGGCGGGGAGGCTTTGTTCGGTAGGGAGGCTCTTTTACGGTAAGATCCTTAAGCCCAACATCCTTAAGCCAGAATGGCGGGGAGGCTCTGTTCGGTGGGGAGGCTCTCTTACATAGTCCAGGATACTATTTGCATTTAACCACAGAGTCTCACATGATATATCACATTGTTTGACTGATTTAAATTGCGGACAGACCTGAGGGATGGGTCGGACTCCGATTTTATGATGTGAATTATTTAATGCCATATTTATTATGATTTAAATATACATGACATGATTTCCATAAAGGCATGATTTATATACGATGCATTGTTTTGCACTACATGCCTACATTTGAGAAAGAAAGCATGATTTCTGTACATGGGATTTAATCTGTACAAGTATATATATTATATTTCAAGACATGCTTTTAAAGTGAGTTAAGGAAATAATGTTTTCAAGGCATAGCATTATTTTGAGTAGATAGTGTAGATATCTACTTGCTTGCCTGATTTCCTTACTGAGCGCGTTGTATGCTCACCCCCTTTCTTTTCATCTCTCTACAGAGCGTCAGTAGAGCGAGAGGTATCGAGGGATAGTATTCCTAAGTCCACAGCTAGTTCCTATCGATCGCTAGGTATACCTATTATGTACAGTTGTGTATCTAAACATAGAAACAGCACAGTGATGTATACGATATATATTATGGGGAATATATTTGTATTAGATTTTATATAATCTTACATGTATGATATTGGATGATGTGGTAAGCGAGGACTCTGACATCGAATCACAGCCCAACCATTGAAGAGAGGAAAGGTAAGTTAAAAATGTGAAAAATTTGTAGTGATTTTGGTTAAAGTCATGGATTGAGAATGGGGTCCTGACAGAATGGTATCAGAGCAGAGGTTGGTCTGATGTGAGTCGGTGTTAGAAAAATAGGAAAGTGTACATCCCCATAGTACTGAACTGTGTTTAGATATAACTGTGTATACCAGATAGGAGACGGACTAATTCATTATTATGAATGCAGGAACTTTGCCTATATGGCAAATACGCGTAGTGGTAGAGTTACGAGAGGTAGGGCTCGAGGCCGGGGAGATAGACCCGAGGGACGAGCCGCTGTCGGACCATTACCTACGCATGAGACTCCAGGTGCTACTGAGGCACCCGAATGTGTTGAGACGTGCTTCACGAGATTAAAGCGTAGTCTCGAGACGATTGTAGAGATACTGGCACAGACGATGCCAGGTAGGTAGGGACAGGAGGTAGGAGCTGCGACAGGAGAGGCAGTTGCCCCTGATACCCCTATGCAGACAGCTGATGCACAGAGGACTGTAGATACTCCTACACCCCCACCGGTTTCAGGTGGTATTGGATTAGGGTATGGATGTGATCTGCATCGGTTGAGAGAATTCCAGAAGTTTAGACCTCCATCCTTTAGTGGGGTCAAGGACCCCGTAGCTGCTGAGGAGTGGTTAGCAGAGCTGGAGAAGCTTTATGGATTCTTCAAGTGTACGACCTTGGAGATGGTCGCGTTTGCTGCGTTCCTAATGAAAGGAGCTGCAGAGCATTGGTGGAAGTCCACCCGACCTATATTGAGATCTCGACACACAGATATCAGTTGGGAGATATTTCGGGAGGCCTTCAGGAGGCAGTTTGTTCCTGACACCGTATAGCGGAAACTACAGGCAGAGTTTTTGGGACTAAACCAGGGGAGTTTATCTGTGGATGAGTATGAGACTCGATTCCTATCCCCAGGAAGATATGACCCGGATACCATGTACAGTGAGACTAGGAAGGTCCACAGGTTTATCGACGGGTTGAGGCCGGTGCTATGGTCCAGGTTGGTCCCATTAGACATAGTGACCTATGAGGAAGCAGTGCACAGAGCGCAACTATGTGAGCAGGATTACGAGAGGAATGCTTCCGAGTTTGGGAAGTTTAGCCGTAGCTGAGATATACAGAAGAAGAGGCCGGCTAGAGATTTCAGTTATCAAGGAGGGAAGAGACTCTTCGGTAAGAGATCATGAGTGGAGGAGGCACGAGAGAGGTATTCTAGACCTCCTACTTATCCGACTGCAGCCCCAGCAAAGGGTATTGTCATAGGAGGATAGAGACCTGCTGTTGATCAGTGCAGAAGGTGCGATAAACAACATGGAAGTAGACCGTGTCCACTAACTCCTATTGTGTGTTTCTGATGTGGGAAACAAGGGCACATGGCTAGAGAGTGCCCAAAGATAATTGTGATTGCACCACTGAGGGGCAGGGAGCCTGATAGAACTCCAGCTGGTACGTCGGCTCAGAGAGGTAGAGCAACGGTAGAGGAGAAGGGGAAATAAGTGATGGGTCAAGGGCAAGTGCATGCTTTGGACCAGGGGACAGCTGATGCTTCATCGGATGTGATTCGAGGTAACATCCTAATTTATGATATTGAAGCATATGTTTTAATTGATCCTGGTGCCACGCATTCTTTCGTATCGCCTTCATTTGCATGTAAATTAGAAAAATATGTAGAGCGTACACCTTTATGTATGATGATGTTAATTAGTACGCTTATGAATAGTAGTCAAGTTGTAGAATATGTATATAATGACTGTAAGTTGAGAGTAGGGGATAAGGAGATGACAGCCAATCTAATATTACTAAGTATGAGTGACTTTGATATAATATTAGGAATGGATTGGCTATCTGTAAACCATGCTGTTTTAGATTGTTATGATAAGACAGTTATGTTTCCTAACCCTACTAGATATGTTGTAAAGTTTAATAAGAATAAATGAAAGGAGTAGTTATGGTTATTACACGATTACTGATTTGGAAAACCTTCAACATATCAAGGTTTCATTGCGTACGTGGTAGATATGGATAAGGCACATCCGAAGATGTCAGATATTACTGTGGTCAATGAGTACCCAAATGTTTTCTCGGATGAATTGCCAGGGTTACCACCAGACAGAGAGATGGAGTTCTGCATAGATCTGGTACCTGGTACTGAGCCTATTTCGAGACCACCATATCGCATGGCCTTAGTTGAGCTGGAGGAGCTCAAGAGATAGTTACAGAGCTGTTGGATAGGGGTTTTGTTCCACCGAGTGTTTCACCTTGGGGAGCACCGGTTTTGTTTATGAGGAAGAAGGATGGGAGCCTCCGATTGTGTATAGACTATCGATTGTTGAATAAGACCACCATCAAGAATAGATACCCCCTTCCACGCACTGACGATTTGTTAGATCAGCTTCAGGGAGCACAGGTCTTTTCCAAGATTGACCTAAGGTCTGGGTATCATCAGCTAAAGGTTCGGAGTGGAGATGTACCCAAGACAGCATTTTGTACCCGATATGGCTATCATGAGTTCTTGGTCATGCCATTCGGATTGACGAATGCTCTAGCTGCTTTCATGGCTTTGATGAACGATGTGTTCAAGCCATATTTGGACCAGTTTGTTATCGTCTTCATCGATGACATATTGGTGTATTCGAGATCCAAGGAGGAGCATGAGGAGCACCTCAGGATCGTGTTACAGACGTTACGGGAGCATGAGTTATATGCTAAGCTCAGTAAGTGTGACTTTTGGTTGTCACTGATCTCGTTTTTGGGACATGTTGTATCGAGAGATGGTGTATCAGTTGATCCATCTAAGATAGAGGCTGTAGTTCAGTAGGAACAGCCAAGGACAGTCACTGAGATCAGGAGTTTTCTGGGTTTAGCTGGATACTATCGGAGATTTGTTGAGGGATTTTTAAAGTTGGCTACTCCGTTGACACGTCTTACTCGAAAGAGTGCACCGTTCATATGGAACGAGGATTGTGAGAAGAGTTTTGAGGAGTTGAAGCGTCGATTGACCACCGCTCCGATTCCCACTATCCCTACTAGCTCAGGAGGATTTACAGTGTATACCGATGCTTCGCATCAGGGACTGGGCTGTGTATTGATGCAGGATGGGAAGGTAGTTGCTTATGGATCCCGACAGCTGAAGGATCATGAGAAGAACTATTCGACCCACGATTTGGAGCTAGCAGCAATAGTGCTTGCGTTGAAGGTATGGCGCCACTACTTGTATGGCGAGAAGTTCCAGATATTTACCGACCACAAGAGCCTCAAGTATCTGTTCTCACAGAAGGAGCTGATCATGAGACAGAGAAGATGGCTAGAGCTTCTGAAGGACTACAATTACGAGATACTTTATCATCCGGGTAAGGCTAACGTTGTAGCTGATGCCTTGAGCAGGAAGAGCCTGGGGATGGTATCGTATATGATGGTTAGGGAACATGATTTACTAGAGCAGTTTGCTAGCCTCAGTTTGGGAGTCGTGCCTTCTGACATGGATACAGGCTATGTGATAGCTAGTCTACGCTTAGAGCCGGACCTATTGGACAGGATCAGAGTGGCTCAGCAGACTGATCCATTTTGTATGGATGTGAGTAGTCAAATGCAGAAAGGCACAGTGACTGATTTTGAGTTGAGTTCAGATGGACTACTGAGATTCAGAGGCAGATTGTGTGTTCCCGAGGATCCAGGACTCAGGAGATTGATATTGGCGGAAGCTCATTCGTCGAGGTATACGTTACATCCGGGGAGTAACAAGATGTATCAGAACCTTCTGAAGGTATACTGGTGGTCGGGTATGAAGAGAGATGTAGCAGACTTCGTGGCAAAGTGTCTCGTATATCAGCAGGTGAAGGTAGAGTATCAGAAACCTGCAGGGTTATTGCAGCCTCTACCTATACCGACATGGAAATGGGAGCATATCACCATGGATTTTGTGATGGGTTTACCGAGAACCCGCAGGAATCACGATGCTATATGGGTGATCGTCGACAGACTGATGAAGTCAGCCCACTTCTTAGCTATGAGAACGACTGATACTTTAAGTTCATTAGCGGAACTGTATGTACGCGAGGTAGTGAGGTTATACGGTGTACCAGTGAGCATAGTCTCTGATAGGGATTCCCGCTTCACATCCCACTTTTGGGGACATTTTCAGGAAGCCATGGGAACCCAGTTAAGTTTGAGCACCGCTTTCCATCCTCAGACAGATGGTCAGTCAGAGAGGACTATACAGACTCTGAAGGATATGTTGAGAGCATGTGTGCTAGATTATCGAGGCTCCTGGGATGACCACCTGCCACTAGCCGAGTTTGCCTACAACAACAGTTATCATTCGAGTATCGGGATGGCACCGTATGAGGCTTTGTATGGCCGTAGATGTCGTTCCCCTATTGGATGGGAAGAAGTGGGTGACCGTAAGATTTTCACTCCTAACATGGTTACGCAAGCATCTGAGGATGTCCATTTGGTAGTAGAGAGACTGAGGACAGCTCAGAGCAGACAGAAGAGTTACGCTGACAGGAGACGTAGGCCACTAGAGTTTGCAGTTGGTGAATCTGTGTTTTTGAGAGTTTCTCCTTCCAAGGGCATAGCGAGATTTGGGAAGAGAGGGAAACTAAATCCTCGCTATATTGGACCCTTTGAGATACTTGATCGAGTGGGAGATAAGGCGTATAGGTTGGCATTGCCACCGGACTTATCAGGTGTCAATAACGTCTTCCACATATTGATGCTTCGGAAGTATCACCCGGATCCATCACATGTGATTAGTTACGAGCCTTTGGAGCTCCGAGAGGATTTTTGTCATATGTTGAGAGATCGATTCGGATATTGGATAGGAAGGAGAAGGTATTGAGATCGAAGACCATCGGATTAGTGAAGATTCTCTGGCAGCATCATACTTCAGAGGAAGCTACTTGGGAGCTAGAGAGTCTGATGCGAGAGAAGTACCCTCACCTATTTGAGGACTGACTTGGTTCTAATTTGGAGGGCCAAATTTTTTGAGTGGGGGAGGATTGTCAGACCCGAATTTTTGTAGCTTGTACCTTATGATTCCTATGTGTATGAACACTATGTAATTATAGTTGAATCATAAGAAGAGTATTTACTAGACTTAAAGTGTTAGTGAAATGATTTAACGCGCAAAAGCTACATAAAATGCCTAATGTGAGCGATGAGTATCACGGGCTAAACCGAGTTATTCTAAATCATTCTGACTGAAAATAAAAACTTAAAATGAAAGAGCATAGAGAGCTCATGAAGGAAAGTCAGTTTGATTTAGTCTCGAACATAGAAAACGAGAGTAAAAGCTAAAAAGGGTAAAATAGACCTTTTTTGCGAGAAAAGGTGTTTCGGGTATAATTATCCATCGGAAGCAGTTGGAATATAAATACGAGAGTGTAAGACATAAGATATGACGCTCTCGAAATTTAAAAAAAAAGTCAACATAGTCAATGGTTAAGGAAAAAAAGTCAACTATAGTTAAGAAAGTGGACTTTTACCATAGTTGACTAATCATGGTTAAAAAATTAACCTAAGTGTGGAGGAAAATTTGGGGAAAAATATTCTTGGCCAGAATACAAGATAATCATCTCCGAAAGTAAGGAAAATTTATTCGAAAGGATTCCGGAATAAATTTAATGGTTAAAAACCTAATGGGCCTAAGGTGAAAATTTTAAAGCCCATTAAGGTATACTAAAAGTATATCGAAATTTTTAGGTCCTTAAGACCGAATTGTTGGACCAATTGATTGGCCAAATTTTGAGACAATTAAATGCCCGAGACATAGTAAAAATTTCAGCCCAGAAGCCCATTAAGAAAGCCCAAACCGTATACACAGTTTTATCTAAACAAAAGCACAATACTCTGGGGATGTACTTTCCTACGTTTTATTAATGACTCACATGAAGCCAACATAGCTCTGATACCAATCTCTGTCACGACCCAATTCCATTCCCTTTAACCGAAAATCACTGAAATTTTTTTTTCGCGTTTTACTGTTACCTTACCTAATCGCAAACTAACTCACCACACACTGTTGGGCTGTGAGTCAATAATAAACATCACTTACCATTCATTCACAATTTAATAAAACGATGTCATACATTCGAAGTTAATCGTTTACTTATACAAAATATGATTACTGACATCTACATCCCCTATAATTACATTTCAAATGACTACTGTGCTTTTACATTGTTTAGATACAAAAAGAAATCACTGTGTATATACCTCTAAGTGATGGAGATGCAGCGGAGTCCAAAATACAATACCTCAGTCCTCACTGGGCTACTATGCATGCTCTGTAGGAGGGGGAAAATAGAGAGGGATGAGCAACCACACGCTCAGTAAGGCAATAATGCAAGCATGGTAGATAATTACTCTATCTACATACTGATAGTGTTATGCATAAATCGTTTGTAGTAGGAGCATGAGGAAGTAAACTATGCCATATGAGTATACATATATATCATGTATCAAAATCATGTAAAATTGGCATATAAAACATGGCAAAAACATCATGTATAAATCATCTCATGCTCAATCTCATTTAAATTCATAAAAAGGGCAATTCATTAAGAAACCTCCTTTTTAAACCCACGTCATAAAACTCTTTCTCAAACACATACAATCCCATCACATCAATTCACAATCACAACCTCATTTTCATTTCACAAATCAATTCCACGAGGCTCGACCCCTCCTTCGGGTCTACCTTGAACAATCACAATCACACTTAGAGATTAAAATCATGTGGTAGTAAGTAAATCCAGCAAGGAGATAGGTTACTATAACTCATCTTACTATGTTGGCCAACTGTGTCAAATATCATCCCAGACCACACGGATCCCGGTGTGCGGGGTATCATGCTGGCACGAAGGTAGGTTAGTTCTCCGCCAGACTTTCTCAAATCAAGTAACCACCACGCGGTACATCGTACTCCACGTGATATACATGGTACATCGTACTCTGCGGACCCATAACATGGTTGGGGGTGCCTACCGTAGGTCTTATCTACCCCATACCAAGTGTAACCTTTATAGTCGTAAGAGCGCATGGGAGTAACCTCAATACCAGGTCCTAGCCCCTCATGGCCTTGCTCGCCCCTGTTGGGTTCCTTGATTCAGGTCCTAGCCCCTCACCCTCACCCCACTAAAGAGGTCTGTTAGGCCTATTGGGTTCCCTGAATGGATTATGTCAGGTCCTAGCCCCTCACCTTCACCCCACTCAAGAGGTCTGTTAGGCCTGTTGGGTTCCCTGAACACAAATCTGTATCTCTCACTACGGCCTTATACATACCACGGTGTGAAAACCAGCGCGAGCTACGCTCTAGCGCGAATTTATGTATCCTAATAAATCACTTCGTACGAGCAACGCACTAGTACGACATTTATGCATAAAAATATGAAGAAACCACGTACGAGCATCGCTTCAGTACGGTTATATGTATAAGAAAAACCACACAAATCCACGTACGAGCGTAAGCTCCAGTACGGTTTATAAAACATCGTCATAGTTCCAAAACAAAGTGCGAGCTAAGCTCTAGCACGTTTCACACAAGTGAAAATATCAAAATCTAGCGCAGGCGAGGCTCTAGCATAAATTAAATCACATACACATGATAGGCGGCTACATGCATTCAAAACATCTCAAAACATGCTTAGCGCCTCACATGGACTATTTCACAACATCACTCAAGTACTAGCCAGCCTATCCTTTTATTTGCTCAAATCAAAGCATTGTGTTTTGTAAAAGCATTCAAAACATGTGATTTATGCAATTATTAGCCTTACTATCCCTTTTCAATAACCATTTCAAACAACCAAATCTCATACAAATACTCATAGTAATTTCCATACATCTTCAAACACATTTTTATAAACTCATGCACATTTCCAAAGCCCTATACACCTACAAAATACGAGCAGCTACCTCTATATACTTACAGAATTCCCTTACCTGGAATCGCGATGCGTGATTTCACTTCCTTAAAGCTGCTACTCGTACCACTCGATTCGTTTCCAATGGACTCTTCGGGACTGCACAAAATCGTATTCCGCATTATATTCGATCCATATAATATGACATCGTGCGTTCACTATAGTCAATTCGACCTATAGTTTCTAGTGATGCTTTTAAGGCCTCATTTCATTACTCTACTCATATTTCGAGTCTATGGATTCTTTTAGGCCTATTAATTCATGCCAAATCGATATTAAATTGACATTAAGCTCATAGTGTTCATATTTCATGAATTCCCTCACTATGGCATTTATCAAGCATTTACATACTCATTTCCCTAATTTCACTTAAACCCACACAGTAATTCCATTTAACCATCCAAAATCATACACATTACCTCAATAACAACTTTAACATGCCATAAATCATAAACTCATTCAACCCATATATTCTCACATTATACCCATTCTAGGTTTTCTAGGTCACACCAATTCCACCACATCCCTAGATAATTTATCCATCAATACACATCCAACTCAACTCCAAAATCACTTAAATAAACAATGTACTTGGATTGGAGTATTAGAATCTTACCAAAATTGATTTTTTTCTTCTTGCTCCAAATGTCAATGCCCTTAGCTCCTTCAATACCCACAATGGGATTTTGGGTTCCAACTATGTTGTTCTCTTCCTCAAGATGAATAGCTTAGTATCTAATGGCCTCCCCTCAATTGTTACTGAAAATGGCTGATTTTAGAGAGAGAAAGTTTGGTTTTTGGGTTAGAAATGGAAGATTGGTGTTTATCTCGAAATTTTTAGATTTTCAGCACTCCTTTTATAGAAATCACTTGAGGAGATCGATCTGGTACAAGAGGAGATCGATCTGGTCCTCTTAAATCCCTCAATTTCATGACATTTTAAGCATGAGATCGATCTGTCGAAGCATGAGATCGATCTGCTCCTAAATAGAGAGCTAAGGAGATCGATCTGTATGCTTGAGGATCGATCTTTTCATTTCAGAATGCTTAGGAGATCGATTTGGCCCCATTAGAGATCGATCTGCTCTATTCCATTACCTAAATAAGAGCATTCTGGCTCTTTCAGATCGATCTCTCATCCTATGAGATCGATCTGGCCTTCATGTTTTCCAGATTTCTTACAGTTTTCCTACTGCAACTCACACCCAAATGTCCTTAAATTTGCTACCATAGCCATTTTCCCATCCATTCACCTTTATAACTTGAAAATGGCATCCATTCATACCTTATGCACATTGAAACTTGTGTGCATTCATTGTATATCCTAAGGTATACTATATAAAACCAAATGGAAGCATTTGTATTCATACGACTTTTTTCCATTTACCACACTATTCATTTTGAGTTCTAATCACATTTATCACTTGCAAGAACTCATTTCTTCATATTCATACTCAATGAAACTTGTATGTGCATTAAAAATCATATTACACATATGTACATTGAATCCGTGGACTTACGCCACTTATGCTTTACATTACAAGTCCATTCACATTAATTGATCCCATTACACACGTTACAACTATACTTGTACGGGGTCTCACAGTAACTATTGGGGATGTAAAGCAATGTAAACACATGTAAACAACACTCTGATTTATTTATACAAGTGTTTACCTTAATTTAAAATGCAAATTAAATTGGTATGGTGAAAAGAGATAGACATTAACACACAGCCCAACTGCTGAGGAGAGCAGCTGTTCACGATCGGAATAAGGCAAGAATGAAACATTAAATAATGCATGAAAATACGAAAAATTTATACGTATTTTGGTAAGTTGAGGGTCATGATAGCAAGGCCCATACCGAAAAGCCTAAAGAGGAAAAGGCTAAAACCCAAAAATGGAATAGTTAAAGCTCAAAACCAAGCCCAAAATTAAGTCAAAGCCCAAAATCAATTAAACCCACTTATGGGTTGATTTTTAACGAAGAGTAAAGCAATTGACAAGCCAAAAAATAAGAAATTAGAAGCTTCCCTCGCTATCATCTTCCTTAGCCAAAATAACCACCATGGAAACATAAAGCTTTAAGCTTTCTCTCTTTAGATTTCACCCATTTGTAAGCCGAATTAGAACAAGTTGTCCTCAGCAAAGTTGTTACCCATAGTCAGGAGAATAACATAGTCCAAAACCAGTAACCAAGAAGCTGATTTGGATGACCCCAATTCCCCTACAAGTTTCGACCAAGATGAGTTCTTCATGCTAGGTGACGTTTCAATACACCAATCTCATATATGTTAATCTAATGATTATTTAGAGTTGATTGGTGTAAGATTTATGGATCAAAACAACCTAGAACACCATGAATCAAGCATGGCTGTAAATGGATATTTCGCTTAGTCAGGATGTGTTGGTTTTTGGTTGGTATATATGTGATAATTAACATGTATACATTATTATGGAAAGGTTTTGTGAAATCAATTTGTTGGATTGGATGAGTTTTACATGCATGCATCAAAGGTGTTTGTTAAAATGCCATAAATAACCAAGTTAAGAATATAAGGCATGCATGATAGGTGTTTGAAAAAATGCCTAAGAGAGAACCAAGCAAGTTGGCGTGGTGATGGTGGCTATTCGGCCATGGTGTGGCGTGGTGGTGCTCGGCCACCATCCCATGGCCGAGAGGTGCTATGGGCTAAGCCCATGTGCATTTGACCCAATAAGGCTAATGGGCCCCATGGATGGCCTAATATTTGTTAATGGACATAAAAATCCAAATGGGCTTTGATAGAATGAATAGTAAAGTAGAAATGAGTTTAAGTTGATAATGAGTCCAATAAAGAGTAATAAGGCCCAACAAGGATAATCGGGCCCAATATGTCAATTAGACTGGAAAGAAAATGGAAAATGCATTATCAAACTTATCTAATATAATTGGTAATAAATTGCAGCTCCCGAAGATGTGAATAGAGCCACAAAGACTGCGCGATTCGAAGCGATTGAGAATTAAAGTTCGCAGTCGACCTATTTTGAGATAAAGGATTTCGTAAGCTCTTAGAGATAGTTGCACTAATTTTTGTTGCCATTTCAGAGTCTTTAAATTGTTTGAGGAGTCCATATTAGGAATTTCTAAAATTATACTGGAAATTGGTAAATTACCAAAATACCCCCAGTTATGAAAAGAATGAGAGAAACTGAAATGGCATAAATTGATATGTTTTGCATGAGTAAGTATGTTTTGAGAATGAGTTATGATAGAATGGCTCCTAATTTGATTATTTGTATTAAATTGCATGTTTTTCTGAATTAAATAAGTGTAACGAGTAATTTGATGGGAGATGTTCCCTCTCACTCAAGTGAGTGCTATTTTTTTTTGTATTTAATTTAATCATGAGCACCACTTTTATCAGAATTGAGTCATCTATTAGATTTATGTGGAAACAAATAGTGCTGGAGCTTGCTCGCATTGGATTTGATATAGTTTTCACATAATACTGGAGCTTTGATATGCTCACACTAGATTTTTATGTGATTTATGAATAAAACCGCGCTTGAGCTGAGTGCTGATTGTGTGTTACGCTGATATGCTCGCTCGTGATTTGAGACATAGGCATCGAGTGATTTTTTGATAGCTAGATGATAAGACCTCGAATGATCCGGACACTCCTAGCTATTCTGTATTTGTTTTGTTATGGGGTTCACGGAGTATGTTGTACAGTGTAACAACACGGAGTACATTGTACTGTCTGTTTTAGTCTTCAGACTTTTGAACTGCTCTGTCCGGCAGATGGGTTGGATTGACCCGCCTCCCTAGGCTGTTGATACCCTCGTACACCTGATCCGTGAGGCGTGGGATCACTGACTATGGACATAAGTCCCTCTGTTATTCTGGATTCTCTGCCTAGTCTCTCTGAATTGATTTTGATTTTTTGACTTATTCGGATCTCTAACTGACCTGAATTCTGTATCCTGATTTTGATTTTTAATTGGTTTCTGAACTCTAATCTGTTTTTAGTTTGATCTAGACTCTGATCTGTTTTTACACTCCGATCTGTTTCTCAACTATGAACTAGTCTATGTTTCTACTTTGTTTTCTGACTAGGTCTATTTTTTTGAATTGTCTTGTTTTTGAACTCTGGACTGATTTCTGGTTTTCCTGAACTATTTTCTGATTTGATTCCTGGATCTATTTTGTCTACTATTTTTAATGTGTTTTCTGACTAATCTGGAGTTTGTTTCTACAAATGGTTTCTTGACCGTACTGAACTACTTGTTTTTGAACTCTAAATGGATTTTTGAAATGATTTTTGAACTGGTTTTGAACGGCACGGGACTGCATGTGTGGTTACATGACATGACACTATATGCACGTAGATAGTATAGTTATCTACATGCTTGCATGATTTCCTTACTGAACGTGTTATGCTCACCCCCTACTTTCCTCCCTACAAATTATTGTTAATGGAAAGTGACACTGTGATTGACCTGCATCACATTACAACCACTTCCCATCAACACAAAGGTATACACATTTGTAAGCTTTTGTATCTGAATATGTATATGCACAGTAATGTATTTTGTAGACACGGAGGGGGGGATGTAAAGTGTTATGACTACAGTCATGTATGCCAGTTATGGTTTTGAAAGAAATGAAAAAAAATCCTGCATATTTTTATGTTTGTATGAAATGAATGAAGAAAGAGGATGAAGTGGCTAACATTGACTCAGTGCCCAACCGTAAATTTTGTGTGTGAGATAGAGGATGCGTGATAATTCTATTTTTAATAGAACTATTTGAGCTTAATTTCCTAATTAATTATTTAAATCCCCAATTTATTTTATTAATTATCTCTTTTATTTAATTAAAATTCTTTAATGTGCAGGTAAATTACATCCGGATGAAACTCAGTCGTTTCAGTAAAAAATAGGCTGAAAATGGGCTAAAGGAAACTGGACCACTTCCAATTTGCAAACTGAGTCACTAGTCGTTTGGACACGTGGGATGTCGGGTGTTAGTATTTTATTTGCTCTGAAACAATAAGATCAACAGACACCATGCCAACCTTCTAGAAGACACACGCCGGGCCATATCGCATAGCCAAGTGTACTAGAAGACGGGTGACGTGGAAATATCTACTCTGCAGCAAATAAAATAAAGACAGGTGGCCAAACAATGCCAACTCATCTAGGATAAAAAATCACCATTGTACCCCTATGTTTGTGTGTAAATAGAACATGACGAGCAATTAAAAAGGTGTAGAATTTAGAGTAGTTTTTAGGGTAGAGTAATTTAGGAGTAGTTTTTTTAGAATTAGTTTTTAGAGTAATTTGGGAGTAGTGTAGGTAGAGTAGTTTTTAGGTTAAAATTTTATTGCAAAGTTTATATTTTTCCTTATTCTTTTTAGCCTTTCCCATTAGTGTTTGGTAGCCACCATTATTCTAGAAATTTACAAGCTCTATTTTATTTTCTTTAAATGAAAAATGTTTCCTTTAAGCTGTGATTAATTTATTTTACTTCAGTTTGCTTTCATTCCTCTTTTTTTGTTTATCTGGGTTGGAGGGGCTGGTGACAGTAGCAAACTTCCTCAATCCGTTGCTCCTGTTTCATTTTCAGTCATTGCATATTGTTATTTATTTCGTTTATCTTCCATTTTCTTATTCTCGATTTTGTTGAGGTTCCTTTTCATTATTTTCATGCTCAGTTTTTTTTTTATGAAATGCTTATATGTGTTTTCATAGTTTGAAGCTCTCGGTTTAGTGTGGTTTTACTGCTTTATGTCATTTTATCATTTGGGATGATTAATCTTCCTCCATTACTGCCTCTCGGTTCTAGTGCTTTGATGTAGTTTGATGCCGAGCATTGGTCCACATCAATGGCAATGTGGAATCACGGTGGTAGGAGCAGAAATTGAAGCAACCTGAGCTAATTGAATCACGTTGATGTGCTGATCTGGTTTTAATTTTTTGTTGTTAATGTTACTTCTTTTTTTTTGGTTTTACTCTTATTTCTTGCATTGCATTGTTGTTATTTTTCTATTTCATTTTTTTAGTCTGCACTACATGGATTCATCTATTTTCTGCATTTAGAATGTTAGTTTCCGTCACTTTTATGTCTTGATTTAAGTTGTGTTTTCCCTTGCTTGCATTTGTCTTCTCGACATTTTTAATTTTTATTGGTTTATACTTATTGATGGTCGGTGATAAGGGTTAATGAGTTGATGCCATTTGGTGCAGCAAAGCCTCATGGTTGCAATGGACATAGATTACATGCATTCTCTGTTTTACTCTGTTCTATACTTAGTGTACTGTTAATTTTCATTTACAAGTTTAGATAGCATTATTCCATGGTAGCTTGGGTTTCTGTTGCGTTTTTTATTTAGATTTTTTAAGTTGCTGATCAGTGCTGGATGTGGACTGAAATTGTGCTGGACGTGGTGGCTGTGATGCTTGAGCGTGTGTGATGGTACAGAATCGCAATGTAAACTTGAGGCAGCTGTAAGACCCGAATTTAATTAAAATATGAAAAGTAAATATGAAATAAAGGAGTATTTGTGAAGGGAAGTCGGGTTAAATTAATCCCGAACACGTGTAAGGGCAAAATGGTCAAAAGACCAAAGGTCGGTATAATTTTGATAAGAAAAATTTAATTAAAATATGGATTTGAGAAATCTTGGTCAATAAAGATGAAATAAATTTATTTTGGGTTAAATTGATCAAGATATTAATTTATGGGAACTAATCGGGATTTTTAGTTTGGAAAAATAATCCCGAAAATAATCGAGAAATTATACCTGAAAAAGAGGTTGAAATATAATAAATAAATTAAATTAAATTAAATTAATTAAATTAGAATAAAATTATAATTTTAAGGATATTTTAGGAGATATTTGGGTATTTTTAATGTATTTTAATGATTATAATAATAATAATAATAATTGATAAAATAAACAAAAAAAAAGAAAAATGAATCTGAAACAAAAAAAAAAAGAGAAGAGAGAGAAGAAACCATCGGGGAGAGAGAAAGAAGCAGAGGCGAAAAACGAAGCCGGAAAGGGGGAGAAGACCGGTGAGCCGTCCGGCGACCAACGGCCCGGCCAAGGGCCGAAAAAGAAAGAGGGGAGGCCGGTGATCTCAATGGTACCGGCGGTGTAGCCTACCGACGCCGGGGGAAGCCGATCGGAGGAGAGAAAGGCCGCGGGAAAGAGAAGGCCACCGGCGACGAACGGCGGCGATTCAGGTGGAACCAAGGCCCGATTTCGAAAGCCCAGGCGACGGTGGTCCTTTCTGCACCGGTAGCAGCCGATGAAACGGCCGGAATCGCCGGCGACGGCCAAAAGAGGGAAACGGGTCCGACGGCGAAGAGAACAGCCGGACCGGCGGCATTCCGGCGACGTTGAGGCGAACCGAGGCCAGATTCGAGGTGCGGACGACCCAGCGGAGCTGCTGGCGATGGAAGCCGGCGGAGAACCGGCCGGAAAAGGGGTGAACCGGCGGTGAACCGGCCGAACCGGGGTGAACCGGCGGTCTGAACCGGTCCGAACCGGACTGAACCGGTTCAGCCAAATAGAGGAGAAAAAAAAGGAGAAAAAGGGAAAAAGAAAAAGAGAAAAAATTGGAGAAAATTCCTGTGATGCAATCGAGCTTCGGGTAAGTCGATAAGCGGTCAAATTGACCCGATTTTAATTTGGAATATTTTATTTAATTAAATTTCGATCGAAAAGTTTACCCGAAAATGTAATTAATTGTGTAGCTCGATGATTGGCATCCACCGAGGGCTCGAGACAGTCTCGATTTGCGGACTAGCATGGAATCTCGGGTAAGTGATCCCTATTTACGACAATTACCTCGTTATGCGTGATATTGATTTAAATTCCGCATAAATTGAATTGAATTATGGAAATTTAGATAAATTGTCGTAAATATTAAATTTAGCTATTCGAGAATTAGAACGAGGCCCGATAAATTATTGGTGGGCCCAGTGAGCCCAATAGGCCTCGATAAAGTGAGAATTAAGTGAAAAACGGGCTTAAGGCCGATTAAGGCCCATTAAGGTGCAATCGGGCCCAATAGGGGTAAACGGGCCCAATGATTTAAATTAAGCCCAGAAAAGATTAAATGCGATTAAATTGCATAATATCTGACCTGAGGAATATTAATACGCAGTTCCGGGCATTTGATTGGGAGCATAACGGACTGCGCGATGAGACAACATTGGGAAAGAAAAGGTCAGACTCGACAGGAAAATAAGGTAAGGGAATTCTGCGGACTGCTAGAGGTAACTTTACGCAATTTTAAATTCATATGCAGTCCTTTAAAATTTATCTGAAGGGTCTAGAGGTCGAATAATAATTTTAGTGCCCCGAATGGGCAAATTACTAAAATACCCTTGTTAAGGGTAAAATCTAAAAATTTAGGAAAAATTGGGATGAGCAAGAACAAAAGGTTTCTGCTCATTCTGGAGGTGTTTTGATGCATGCATGAGTAGGCTGGCTCACCTTGAAAGAAAATGCACAGCATTGCATACTTTCAACGTGAAATTGTTTTGAAAACTGTTTTGAGGAAACAGAGCCGCCTACGTGTTTTTATTTACATGTGACGTGCTAGAGCTTAGCTCGCACGATGTTTGATTTGTGTGATGCATGCATTAGTGCTAGAGCGAGAGCTCGCACTAGAGTTTTACATGCATAGGTGCTGCAGTCCAACTCGCACCAGATTTGTATACAAATATATATGATTTTCGTGACAGGGTGCTAGAGTCTAACTCGCACCATATTTTTATATGATTTTGAGACAGGGTGTTAGAGCTTCGCTCGCACCAGATTTTTATACGATTTGCATACAGAGTGCTAGAGCTTAGCTCGCACTAGATTTACGTGATTTGATGAGAGTGCTGAGCATTGCTCGCACTGATTTTATGAGAACATGCGATGAGCCGTGCTTGGAGCATCGAGTAGACTGTGTGTCACCGATTAAATAGGCTCGCACGTGCGTTTTGAGACATGGCATGAGTATTGAGAAACAAAACCTCTGTGGGAAGCAGGCCAATTGGGCTGGAGTACCTAGAGATATTATATGGGTTCACGGAGTACGATGTACCGTGCAAGTAGCATGGAGTACGATGTACCGTGTGGTATCTTCGGATACGGCATCTCCGGATGCAGCATCTTTGGATGCCGGGGATCGGATAAGACTGACGGGATGGACTGACCCACCTCCCGGGTGGTTCCCGATCATGGTGAGAACCCGCACACTAGGATCCGTGTAGCTGAGGAACTCACGAGGACAAATGTGGCCATAGTCCTAGTTATTTGCCTGTATACAGACGTTGCCTAGTCTCGCATGTTGATGATTTTTACGATGATTTAAACTGGGTTTTAAAACTAAATTGCATGATGGTATTTCCATGCTTTTCGAAACCCACGTGTGATGTAAACCGTTTTCATGGTTTTGTGTGAGTCAGGATCACCCGCAGGAGGGGTCGAGTCCTGACTTTATTGTGAAAATCTTAATTGAGAAAGAAATAATTTATAAAATTGCATGTTGATTTTTCGTGCAAATGTGTTTTACATATCATCATAATGCATAGCATTGTTTTAAAATGTGTGGAGAAAGGGTGGTTTATGCATGGCACCACGTTCATGTAGGTAGTATGGTTACCTACTTGTTCGTAGGATTGCCTTACTGAGCTTGATGTGCTCACCCCTTTCATTTTCTCCCACAGATAATCTCCAGCTGAAGTTGCGACGACTCAGTACTGCATTCCGGATATCCGCTGCTGCCCATCAACATCAGGTATATACACTTGTACATATTGTATCTACATAAGCATAGCACAGTAACATGTTTGTAAGTAACTTTAGGGGATGTATAAATAATATAAACAATTATAAATGACTGGAGAATAAATAAGTTAGATGGTAATTGAATGGTGGGATTGGCATTGACGCACAGCCCAATTATTAGTGGAGTGTTGGTCACGATTCGAGGACAGGTTTCATTTTAAGTAAATAACAAAACGCGAAAAATTTACTCTGATTTTTGGGTAGTTTGGGTCGTGACAATTATTATGGTATCAGAGCATAATTGGTCTGATGTGTGTCAGTGTCAGTAATTAAGAAATTACATCCCCGTGTTACTGTGCTTAGTTAGATACAATAGTGTATATCGAGATGCGCTTGACTAAGAAATGGTTGAGAATGCAGGAATGCTTAATATGAGTCGCGTTAGATGAGATAGTGCACGAGGCAGAGGTCATAGAGGTAGACCTGAATCTGCTAAGTCGTGCTGAGTTTGACTATGAGAATCATGATGAAATTGAAATGGAGGCTAATGTTGAGAATGCCTCACAGAGTCCGACAGAGTGATCGGATGGTATTGAGACACACTTCGCTAGATTGGAGCGGAGTGTGGAGATTATTTTGAGGAGCTAATTGCTCAGATTATGTATGAGATCAGAGGGCGCAGCGGAGCATTGGTGGAAACCCGCTTAACCCATCTTAAGAGCTGATATGAGAAATATCTTGGATATATTCCGGTGACAGGATATCCCGGACATGATTTAAAGGAAATTAAGGATAAAAGTCCTTGCTTTGACCCAGAGGATTTGATTTATTGACGAGCATGGAGACTCGATTATATTCTGGGCAGATATTACCTCGACAAATGAACAAGTGACAGTCGAGAGGTCTAAAAGTTTATGGAAGGGCTCAGATTGTCAGTTAGAGTCTGATTGGCCCGTGAGATATTACCTATACCGAGGCGGTGCGCAGATTTACAGTTTGGTAAATAAGAACATGAATTGCACGCCTCTGAGATTGAGAAAGGTAATGAGGGCTGAAATAGAGATAGAAAAGAAAATTGAGAATAACAGAGATGTTAAAATGAGAAAATGGAAATTGGTAAGAGATTTAATTTGACGAGTCATGGAGTAAGATAATTGGTAAAGCCCCAGTGCAAACAATTTTGGCACTCTTGAGGGGTATTGTGATTGGAGGACCCCGACCTGCTACGAAACAGTGTAGCAGTGTGAGCACTGTAAGCAGTGTGAGATGTGTGGTAGATACCACGGAATGAGGGTCTATACCTACACGGTATTAGTAAAAATGGTCGTCAAGTGTGGTAAGACGGACCATTGATTTTGATTGCACAGAGTTGGGCGAGATCGCCCCATAGAAAAGTAAAGAGACAGAGGGAAAAACTTCGTTGGTATAGCTGCAACGAAAAGGCAGGCTATAGTCGAAAAGAAAAAAGAAAGTAGGTTGTTGGACGAAGGCGAAAGGATGTCTTGGACCAGGATTCTATTGATGTTTCATGGATGTGGTGTAAGATACCACACTTGTTATGAATAATGAAGTACATATGTTCATTGATCCTGGTGCCACATATTTATTTATACCGCCTTCATTCGCATATAAGTGAGTAAAAGGCATGAATGCCTACATCATTGGGCACAATGCCGATAAATGAGTATCCCATTAGAGGAGGATTAAATAAACGGAATAGGGATATAGAGATTTTAAGTAATAAAAAGGAGTGCAACAGTTGAAATTAAAGGAGTAAAGGATTATACTCACGAAATGAATAATGACAAGAGTTTCGTTATAATTAATACGAAAGGAGATAATCTTCGAGATAAGATAGATCCTAAATACAAGATGTACTGGAGTAAGAGACATATGCTAGGTAAGGAATACCCTTAATATATGGAGTCATTAGGATTAAAGCAATGAGTAGCGAATATAAATTGTGACCACATAAACTGAGGTATAACGTAGTTGTGGTTAAGTCTGAGGGCTAAAAAAGGTATTTTAAAATACCTCCCCGCTTGAAGACTTGACAGCGTCTAAAAGTATATATATGTATAACCTATAACGTGAAATCGAGCGTCGTAATAGATAACTTTAGCATTAGGATACCATTACTAAGACGATAAGAATATAAAAATTCGACAATCATAAAGACTAACATAGAAAAATTTAATAGGAGCCGTCAATATAAGAAAAGGAAATGACGCAGGTTAGTACCTGAAAACGTAAGCGGTTGAGAAGGATCTTATACGCTTATGCGTAAATAAGTCAAGGATTAGATCGACTTGTAATCATCATTATCGATGATATATTGGGCGTAGCTAAAGTCTAGGGCGATTTATAAGTAAAAATGGAGAAATTGCTTTTGCAGATGGTTGTTGCAAGTTCTAAAAGGATTTACCTTGTTGACACGTTTAACTAAGAAACGTGGTCTCAGAAAGAGATGATAAATAAGATTATTGTTGTGACGTGAATTTGACGTGATAAAGTATGAACTGACCACCGTGATTAATTTCACCATACCCAACAGCTCAAGAGGTTCTTAGTGAGTATGAATACCTCGAAATAATGAATGAGCTGTGTATTGATGTATAATGGGAAGATAGTCAATTTTGGAGTCAGACAACTCCTTGATCACGAAATAAACTATCTGACCCATGATTTAAAGTTGGCAACAGTATTTGTACCGAGGATATGGTACTATTAGGTACACGATGAGGAATTATGGATATGCACTGATCATAGAGCCCGAGTATCTGTTTTCACAGAAAGGGGCGAATATGAAAATACATATTGGGTTAGAGCTTCTGAGAGATTTTGATTTATGAGAATTGTACCACCCAGGAAAGGCTAATGTGATGACTGATGCCTTGAGCAGAAAGAGCCTCGGGATGGTACCATATATGATGGTCAGGGAGCGTGAGCTGCTAGAGCAATTGTGAACCTCAGTATTGATGTGATCCCTTCTGATGATGACAGTGATTGGTATGATTGTGTGACAGCTAGCCTGATGATTAGAACCGGATGAGAGTGCCCGGATTTGCCAGGCTTAGCGTGATGATCGACCGGACGTCGATAGTTTGGGTCTGATTCAGAAGGGTACAGTGATAGAGTTCACAGTGGGTGATGATGAGTTACTGAGGATTCAGGGACAGTATGAGTGCTCCCCAAGACCACAGTGGATGAGATAGTAATATTGTCAGAAGCTCACTCTTCGGAATATACAGTGCATACGGAAGGTAATAATAATATATTAAAATCTCAAAAAGGGTATGGGTGGTCAGATATGGAAAGAGATATTTGTGGAGATTGTGGAAAAGTGCCTAGTGTGTCAGCAGAGTAAGGTAGAGTATTAAAAGGCTGCAGAGTTATTGCAGCACCTACCTATATCGACACGGAACGAAAAATGAGAACAAGTCTCCATGAATTTTATGAAGGGTTACAGAGAACCCAGGTGAATTACGAGGCTATTTGGATGATAGCCGACAGAATGACTAAGTCCACCCACCTTCTGGTTATGAAATCCCCAGATACTCAGAGTGTGTATGAGGATTTATGTATAAGAAAGATTATGGAACATTATGCAGCGTTCCAGTGAGCATGATATCATATAGGGATTCCCGCTTCACTTTCTACTTCAGGGAATATTTTAAGGAAGCTATGGGAACCCGACTGAGTATTAGCACAGCTTTCCATCCTCAACAGATGGTCAGTCAGAGAGGACTGTACAAGTTCTGGAGGATCCGATGAAAGCGTGTGCCATTGATTTTATAAGCTCCTGGAATGATCAGTTGTTACAAATTGAATTCGCCAATAACGACAATTGGCAGTTGAGTATCGGGATAACAAGATATGAGACAGTGTATGGCTGTAGGGGTTGTTCCCCAAATTGGTAAGAAAAAGTGGGTGACCGATAGAATCATTTTCGACTTGGATAATAAGTCTCTGAGGATGTTTAGTTAAGGATGAGAGATTAAGAACACCTCAGAGCAGCTAGACAAGCATTGGAATTCACCCTTGGTGAATCAGTATGATTGAAATAATTCTTGTCCTAAGAGAATAAGGATATAGCGAGCTTTTGGAAGAAGGTAAATTGAGTTTCGCTGGATTGAATATTTTAAGAGATTGGACAAGTGAGAGATAAGACCTGTAGGTTGGTGTTATCACCTGAATTAACAGGCACCCACAATGTGTCCCAGCTTTTGATGCTTCAGAAATACTATACAGATCCAGCATAGGTGATTGGATATGAATTCCAAAAGTTCAATTTAATGAAAATACAAGTATATTGAAGAAGTTGATTCGGGCATTAAACAGGAAAGAGAAAGTATTGAGGTTTAAGACGATCTCCCTAATTAAAGTCCTTTGGTAGTAATACACTCCGGAGAAAGGTCATGTAAGAATTTAAGAGTATGATAGATCGATGTACCCGGAGTTGTATATGGACTCATATGAATTGGTTCTAATTTGGAGGACCAAATTCCTTAAGTGGGGGAGAGTTGTAAGACCCGAATTTAATTAAAATATGAAAAGTAAATATGAAATAAAGGAGTATTTGTGAAGGGAAGTCGGGTTAAATTAATCCCGAACACGTGTAAGGGTAAAATGGTCAAAAGACCAAAGGTCGGTATAATTTTGATAAGAAAAATTTAATTAAAATATGGATTTGAGAAATCTTGGTCAATAAAGATGAAATAAATTTATTTTGGGTTAAATTGATCAAGATATTAATTTATGGGAACTAATCGGGATTTTTAGTTTGAAAAAATAATCCCGAAAATAATCGAGAAATTATACCTGAAAAAGAGGTTGAAATATAATAAATAAATTAAATTAAATTAAATTAATTAAATTAGAATAAAATTATAATTTTAAGGATATTTTAGGGGATATTTGGGTATTTTTAATGTATTTTAATGATTATAATAATAATAATAATAATAATTGATAAAATAAACAAAAAAAAATGAAAAATGAATCTGAAACAAAAAAAAAAGAGAAGAGAGAGAAGAAACCATCGGGGAGAGAGAAAGAAGCAGAGGCGAAAAACGAAGCCGGAAAGGGGGAGAAGACTGGCGAGCCGTCCGGCGGCAAACGGCCCGACCAAGGGCCGGAAAAGAAAGAGGGGAGGCCGGTGATCTCAATGGTACCGGCGGTGTAGCCTACCGACGCCGGGGGAAGCCGATCGGAGGAGAGAAAGGCCGCGAGAAAGAGAAGGCCACCGGCGGCGAACGGCGGCGATTCAGGTGGAACCAAGGCCCGATTTCGAAAGCCCAGGCGACGGCGGTCCTTTCTGCACCGGTAGCAGCCAGCGAAACGGCCGGAATCGTCGGCGACGGCCAAAAGAGGGAAACGGGTCCGACGGCGAAGAGAACAGCCGGACCGGCGGCATTCTGGCGACGTTGAGGCGAACCGAGGCCAGATTCGAGGTGCGGACGACCCAGCGGAGCTGCTGGCGGTGGAAGCCGACGGAGAACCGGTCGGAAAAGGGGTGAACCGGCGGTGAACCGGCCGAACCGGGGTGAACCGGCGGTCTGAACCGGTCCGAACCGGACTGAACCGGTTCAGCCAAATAGAGGAGAAAAAAAAGAGTAAAAGGGAAAAAGAAAAAGAGAAAAAATTGGAGAAAATTCCTGTGATGCAATCGAGCTTCGGGTAAGTCGATAAGCGGTCAAATTGACCCGATTTTAATTTGGAATATTTTATTTAATTAAATTTCGATCGAAAAGTTTACCCGAAAATGTAATTAATTGTGTAGCTCGATGATTGGCATCCACCGGGGCTCGAGACAGTCTCGATTTACGGACTAGCATGGAATCTCGGGTAAGTGACCCCTATTTACGACAATTACCTCGTTATGCGTGATATTGATTTAAATTCTGCATAAATTGAATTGAATTATGGAAATTTAGATAAATTATCGTAAATATTAAATTTAGCTATTCGAGAATTAGAACGAGGGCCGATAAATTATTGGTGGGCCCAGTGAGCCCAATAGGCCTCGATAAAGTGAGAATTAAGTGAAAAACGGGCTTAAGGCTGATTAAGGCCCATTTAAGGTGCAATCAGGCCCAATAGGGGTAAACGGGCCCAATGATTTAAATTAAGCCCAGAAAAGATTAAATACGATTAAATTGCATAATATCTGACCTGAGGAATATTAATACGCAGTTCCAGGCATTTGATTGGGAGCATAACGGACTGCGCGACGAGACAACATTGGGAAAGAAAAGGTCAGACTCGACAGGAAAATAAGGTAAGGGAATTCTGCGGACTGCTAGAGGTAACTTTACGCAATTTTAAATTCATATGCAGTCCTTTAAAATTTATCTGAAGGGTCTAGAGGTCGAATAATAATTTTAGTGCCCCGAATGGGCAAATTACTAAAATACCCTTGTTAAGGGTAAAATCTAAAAAATTAGGAAAAATTGGGAGGAGCAAGAACAAAAGGTTTCTGCTCATTCTGGAGGTGTTTTGATGCATGCATGAGTAGGCTGGCTCACCTTGAAAGAAAATGCACAGCATTGCATACTTTCAACGTGAAATTGTTTTGAAAACTGTTTTGAGGAAACAGAGCCGCATACGTGTTTTTATTTACATGTGACGTGCTAGAGCTTAGCTCGCACGATGTTTAATTTGTGTGATGCATGCATTAGTGCTAGAGCGAGAGCTCGCACTAGAGTTTTACATGCATAGGTGCTGCAGTCCAACTCGCACCAGATTTGTATACATATATATATGATTTTCGTGACAGGGTGCTAGAGTCTAACTCGCACCATATTTTTATATGATTTTGAGACAGGGTGTTAGAGCTTCGCTCGCACCAAATTTTTATACGATTTGCATACAGAGTGCTAGAGCTTAGCTCGCACTAGATTTACGTGATTTGATGAGAGTGCTGAGCATTGCTCGCACTGATTTTATGAGAACATGCGATGAGCCGTGCTTGGAGCATCGAGTAGACTGTGTGTCACCGATTAAATAGGCTCGCACGTGCGTTTTGAGACATGGCATGAGTATTGAGAAACAAAACCTCTGTGGGAAGCAGGCCAATTGGGCTGGAGTACCTAGAGATATTATATGGGTTCATGGAGTACGATGTACCGTGCAAGTAGCATGGAGTACGATGTACCGTGTGGTATCTTCGGATACGGCATCTCTGGATGCAGCATCTTCGGATGCCGGGGATCGGATAAGACTGACGGGATGGACTGACCCACCTCCCGGGCGGTTCCCGATCATGGTGAGAACCCGCACACTAGGATCCGTGTAGCTGAGGAACTCACGAGGACAAATGTGGCCATAGTCCTAGTTATTTGCCTGTATACAGACGTTGCCTAGTCTCGCATGTTGATGATTTTTACGATGATTTAAACTGGGTTTTAAAACTAAATTGCATGATGGTATTTCCATGCTTTTCGAAACCCACGTGTGATGTAAACCGTTTTCATGGTTTTGTGTGAGTCAGGATCACCCGCAGGAGGGGTCGAGTCCTGACTTTATTGTGAAAATCTTAATTGAGAAAGAAATAATTTATAAAATTGCATGTTGATTTTTCGTGCAAATGTGTTTTACATATCATCATAATGCATAGCATTGTTTTAAAATGTGTGGAGAAAGGGTGGTTTATGCATGGCACCACGTTCATGTAGGTAGTATGGTTACCTACTTGTTCGTAGGATTGCCTTACTGAGCTTGATGTGCTCACCCCTTTCATTTTCTCCCACAGATAATCTCCAGCTGAAGTTGCGACGACTCAGTACTGCATTCCGGATATCCGCTGCTGCCCATCAACATCAGGTATATACACTTGTACATATTGTATCTACATAAGCATAGCACAGTAACATGTTTGTAAGTAACTTTAGGGGATGTATAAATAATATAAACAATTATAAATGACTGGAGAATAAATAAGTTAGATGGTAATTGAATGGTGGGACTGGCATTGACGCACAGCCCAATTATTAGTGGAGTGTTGGTCACGATTCGAGGACAGGTTTCATTTTAAGTAAATAACAAAACGCAAAAAATTTACTCTGATTTTTGGGTAGTTTGGGTCGTGATAGCAGCAATGGGACAGGGTAACTGATCTGCTCGGGAAAGTGCTGCTGGTACAGCAGTGTAGGATTGAACCGAGAGCTGAGCTGGGTACAGTCCAGGAAAGAACAGCAGACATCACTTGAGCAGAATAGGACGAGGATGTGCAGCGGACAGCAGAAGTAGAAAGCGCCTATAGCAGCAGCTGGAGCACCTAGAAAAGAAATGTGGAGCATGAACAGTAGTGTACAGTGCACAGTCGAGACCGCATGGCTTTTGTTAGCTGGAAAATTCGATTAAGGCCATGTTTGGTCGTTGGGAATTATCAATAATCCATTTTTCCTGCATTTCTCATATTTGATATTATTTATTTTCAATATTATTTGTAAGTTTAAGTAAAAGTAGATTCTTGAATTAATTTGCAAGTTAATTTAATTTTCTTAGTTTATTAGTTTAAGGTTTAGTTTAATTTTATTAATAGCTAATTTGTGACTATATTAGGATTTATGAATTAGATGTTGCATTTAGGATTAAATTAGAGGACTATTATTTTATGCATTTTAAGTTTTCATTTTAAATCGAAAAATCCAAAAATATTTCTCATGCGTTATTTAGATTTTGTTTTTAAATTAGTAATTAGTGATAGTTAGGATTAATTTAGAATCAATACTTTAGACATTTAAAGATGTAGATATTTTCTAAATTTTCTGGGATTTTATTTCATTAAATTTTAGGTTAGTTTAATTTGCATTTTTATTAATTAATTTAATTACATGCATATTTTATTCTAGGATTGTTTAATTTTAGTTTAATTAATTTGTTTCTTTATTTTCAGATTTGCATTTTAGTTAATTTATTTTAACTGTTTTAATTATGTTTTGTAGGTTATTGCTTTGAATTGCTTGGAGCTCTGCAAGTAATTTTTGCTCTGTTTTATTTTCTTTAGTTTATAATTTTTATTATTTTCAGTTCTTTTAATTCTACCCTTGTAGATCACTCCCTAAAGGTTCATAATTTGTTAGGATATACTTAGGGTAAGATTAACCGGTACTTAATTAGGCTAATTAACTTCTCTGTGGGACGATAATCCGGGATTCAAATCCCATTATTACTTGTATGACCCGTGCACTTGCGGATAACACGTCTAGGTCATTTAGAGTGGACGTAGTCGCTATCAATGCGACAAAGGAAATAAGAAATTTTATGCGAAAACTGGTCGTGACACTTTTCCTGTGTTGAGTTAATGGGATCTTTGTGTAACGAAATCAGTTGCAACTGTGTTGATGGAATCCTACTTACCATATGCATATTCTATTTGTGTACATTATGGTGAATATAGTATTTTGTTGGATGAGACATTTCGTGTTAGTCTCATGTCCTTCTGATAAAGCAATGTATCATTCCCTTTAGATGCATGAACCTAATGGAAATGAATATTTGATTCTGCTATTATATTATTTCTATTTCCCACTTCCATACTACTATTTAGTGATATGTTTATGAGTCTACGCATTTATACACAGTTGGTACAATGTATTTCGAGGCTCATAAATTTTTATTGTTCATGAAATGTTTATAAGTCTATGCATTTGTACCTTATCGGTATATTGCATTCCAAAGCTCATAAATACTTATTTTTGGTGTAGTGTGTATGAGTCTACACATTTGTACCATGTGGATGCATGCATCCAAAGGCTTATAAATTTTGTTGTGATGAGGTATTCATAAGTCTACACATTATTGTCATCTTAATATTATGAATTATGGGGCTTATGAATGCTTATGTATTGTATGGTGACTTAGGTGTATTTTATTATTTGACATATTGTGGTCATGGCACTTCTATTGGTTTGAACCTATTTTAATTGATGACTTAGCTGTCCAAGTGGGAGAATGTTGGATGTATCTCATTTAGTGGATTAGTAGTGGAAAAACCAATTCCTTCTCGCCCTCTTTTCGTTAGGCCCAAATCTTCCACCATTTACATCAATTTATAGCTTAGATTTGTTGTTCTTCAGAATTGCTTAATTCTAGTTGCAACAAGAAGCAAAATTTTGAAGGAAGAGCCAAACGTTTCTATTCCCTTTTATTTGAAATTAGTTTAATGAATTTTTATTCTAAGTGTGTCCTTAGTGAATTGAGGAAATTACAGTCAAAATCTTTTTTCTTTACTACTTGAAAATTTCACTCTTTCTCTTTTCACGTTTGCAAATCTCACATTTCTTGTAGAAACCAGCAGTTTCAAAAAAAAAAAAAAATAGAAGCCCCCTACAAAAAAAAAAATCCTAAAAATGTTACTAGTATCATTCTATTTGAAGCAACATACAAACAACAAATTCCAAACTCCAAAAAATACAAAAAAAAAAAAAACTTTAGGTTTTGGATTTCAGGTATTTCGAGGAGCTTCGGGTCTAAAACAAATTAAGGGAAAATGGAGGAGAGGGAATGGTGAGAAGCATACTCAAACTTAGGGGGTGATTTGAATCAGTGGTGAGGAGATTTTTGGTATCAAAGCTACAACATTTCGGGTTAGATCTAAGAGTTTTAGGATAATTTTGGAAGAAACAAAGGTTAGAAACCAAAAAAAAAAAGGAGAATGAGAAGAACTTTTGGAGATTTTTCTACTTTAAGCGTGTGGTGGTAGACGATTGGTCAATGGCAATCTTCGATGGTAAGCTTTCGGAATTTGGTTTCATTGTAAAGATAAGGAAGAGGAAATGAGGGGTAGAGAGAGAAAAGAGAAAGAAAATGAAAGAAAAAGAGGGAAAAGAAAACATAAAAAAAGGAAAATAATTTATAATTAATAGTTTTTTAAAATTAATTTTTTATTTAATTATTATTAATATTGTAATAATTTATAATTATTTTGATAAAAGGGTAAATTAATCTTTTAAGTTTATTCCAATTATATTTCAACCATATTCTATGAAGTTACAGTTATCTAAAATCTATATCGCAAGTGCACTGATAACGACAAGTAATACAGAGTGAGTAGAGTATCGTTTTCACTAGGATTTATTAAAACTGTTTTAGTTAAGTACCAAAATTATTTCACCATAGATTTATCCAGACAAATGAACTTTTCAAAATTAAGTTAACTACTTAAATAATAAAAAAAAACATAAAATAAACTTGTAAGAAAAATTAAACTGCAAAATATATTTAAAATGCATGAAAATAAAAAAAAAGACAATTAAATTAATGAACATAAAATAAACCTAATTATATTATTTAAACTAAACAATTATAATCTAATTAACCTAATAAATAAACTAAATAAGAAACTAATAGCTAATCTAACGTAATAATAACTTAACCTAATATAATAAAATAAATTAAAAATTAAAGTTTAACCTAAAAGTTGTTATCTCTCTCTTTTTAAGGGGTGTAGTAGTAGGTTAAAGGTTCAATTATCCCTTTACCACTCGTACCTTCTTATGAACCTATATATATATATATATATATATATATATATATATATATAAATTAACTAATATAATAATAATTATAAAACTAATATGCTAAATACATGTAACCAAAAGACTCGGTCGAGAAGGCCAAGCACCAAGCCATGTTCTGTTGTAGCTACCATTGTTTCAGTAGCCATGCAGCAGCTCACTGCCCATGAATCGCCACTTTCTGCCTTACATTCACGCTAACCAGCAACCCTCATGCATTGCCAACACCTGCTTTGCCGCTTCACCCACCAGCTTCATGTGTTTAACTAGCACACAGCAGAAGTGAAGTAGAACAGCTACAGCAGAGCAGCTCGACCACACCAGCAAGACAGCCTAGTCTATTGCAACAACCTCCCTGCTTCACAGCACAGGTAGCAACACTGGAGAGACACGGCCACAACAGCAGCAAACGTCCTCTTCAACCAAGACACAGCACACAGTTTAAGAATTTCAGAAACAAGGTAGCAAGCAGAGCAGCAAATCGCAACATAGTAGGAATTGAAAGAAAACAGAGGAGGAATTTCAAATTGCAGAACAGAAACTCAATGGGTACGAACACGTAAGGATCAGCACAGAGCAATATTTAAGAACAAAAACTTGAATTTAAACTAGAATTTAAAGAAAATGACGTAAAAAATATCGAAAGACAGTAAAACGGCAAGCTAATGCAAAGAACATCGCATTGAAAAATAAAAGAAAAGCTGTAAATTTATTTAATCCAATTTATAAAGAAACTTCATTTTAATGTAAACTTGCATAAATTAATTTAAAGGGTAAATTCCATCTATGTATTTGACGTTTCCACGTAATTCAACTTTAGTCAATTAGTAAAACAATGAACACGATGCCGCAAACTTTTTTATTTCATAAGACAAGTAAGTCATTCTGTTAGTAAGCCGTTAAGTAAATTGTTAAAAATTTAAGTTTGAAACTATTTTACACTTGAATTATTTGGAATAATTTAAATATTCAGCACAGACTCCCAACACGGCTGTTTTATGCTCTTTTCAAAACTGGTACGTGCGAGTAAAACTCCCAACATGACCCTATCACAATATCACAATCTCTAGTATGAGCAATGCTCTCAACACTAGGTTATATAAAAACATGAGTATGAGCAAAGCTCCCAATACTCTATAATGTATAATATGTGAAAACTAAGTATGAGCTAAGCTCCTAATTCTCTACCAAGTAAAACTGAGTATGAGCATAACTCCCAATACTCTATATTACATCAATCATAATCTGAGTACGAGCAATGCTCTTAGTACTCTAACATGCATAAATCGCATTAAAATCTAGTACGAGTAAACACTCAAGTACTGTGATGCATATCTCAAAATATAGTGTGAGTAATCTCTAGCACTTACGGTTTTCACACAAAACCAGATAGATGACTATTCAAATCAAATAAGCACTCAAATGTGCATGTTTTCTCATATAAATGAAAACAATTGCCATTTAATTATGTAACTCTTAATTTTGGTCACAACATGCTTCTAAGATAATTTTACCCTAGTTTTGGATAAAATACACTTATCCTCTTTGGGTTCTATCACAACATCATGCCTATTCATGGAAATTCATATAGCATATAATATCGAAATGCTATTCAAAATACGTGGAGCCATCTCTAGCTACTCACAAAATTCCTTTACCTCGGATCACGTCAAGTGACTCTCTTCCTCAGTTCTGCTCACTCTTGCAGTCCAAATCAGCTTCCAATGTGATTCTCTGAAGCTATTATAGTTATTCGCATTAGTATATCAAAATGTACTCATTTCATTTGTCAAATTTCAACTTAGCACATCATTTTCATGATTTTCTCCCAATATGGTATTATACCACATTTTCCACATAACTATTTTTATTTCTCCTTACTTCCAATATATGTATTTCACAAGATTAATTTAGAATCTTCCATACATGCGTATTCCACCATTAACTCCATGTTAACATCATTTCCTCATCACTTTCTCACTTCCATGCCAAAACTAGGTCATGCTCATTTTTCATGATTCTTTCACTTCCAACAATACATATATATATATTAATAAACTCATCAACACACCTAGTTTAACATATATCAACTTGGTGTATTAAATATTACTTAACTGAGATTTCCTTCCTTTTTTTCTCCAATTGGTACAAATCCTCATTGCTCTTGATATCCTTTGTTTCAATCTCTTGTTTCCAAGTTTGTTGTTCTCCTCTTTTCCAAGAACAATTTTGCTCAACTATATCTCACTCAAAATTGATCACAAACTGAAGTTTCCTAAGGTAGAAATGCTAGGTTACACTTTTGGTTTTGAATGGAATAGTTTCTCTCGTGCAAACTAAAGTACAGAAGTCTAGTATTTATAGAATTGTCTCTATGAGATCGATCTGCTCTCCAATGAGATCGATCAGCCTTGTACTTATTTCTCTTGAAACTGACATTTCAAACTTAATGAGATTGATCTGCTCCCAAGTATGAGATCGATCTGAACAACACAAAACTTTAAGGAGATCGATTTGCTCTAAGGTGAGATCGATCTTCTCCAAGTCGATTTACCCTCTAGGGATCGATTCCTTCTTCACAGAATGCTTTAGCAGATTGATCTGGCTCCCTTGGAGATCAAACTGTCCCTATTCCATTGCTCGACTAAAAGCATTTTTGGCTCTTCCAGATCGATCTCTCATCCTATGAGATCGATCTCTTATTCATATTTTCCAGATTTTACTGATGTTTTCTGCAGTAACTTACACCAAACTTCATTCATTTTGCTGCCATAGTCATTTTCTCATCTAATCACCTTTAAGGCTTGAAAATGACATCCTTTCATACTTTATACACATTAAAACTTGTGTGTATTCATTGTATAACCAAAGGTATACAATACAACACCAAATGGAAGTATAAAGGCTTACTTAACTCATGCACTTTCATTCCATTTTACCACACTACCTAAAATTCCATATATTCTCATTCCTCACATACAAAAATCCTTTCCTTCTTATTCATATATAATGAAACTTGTACGTACATCACAAAGTCATATTACAGGTGTGTACATTGAATTTATGGACTTTACATCTTTTATGCTTCACATAGCATGTACATGTATGTACTTATGAATTTAAGGGTCTTACAATCCTCCCCTCCTTAAAAGAATTTGGTCTTCCAAATTAGAACCAAGTTACTCTACAAACAAACAGGGATATTTCTCGCACATCAGACTCTCTAACTCCCAAGTAGCTTCCTCTGAAGTGTGATGCTACCGAAGAATCTTCACTAACCCGATGGTCTTATTGCTCAAGACTTTTTCTTTTCTATCCAGTATCCTTATCGGTTTCTCTACGTATGTCAAATCATCTTTGAGCTCCAATGGCTCATACCGAATCATATGAGTTGGATCTGGATGATACTTCCTCAACATCAAAATGTGGAAGACATTATGCACTCCCGATAAATTCAGTGGTAAAGCCAATCTGTATGCCTTATCTCTCACTCTGTCCAGTATGTCAAAGGGTCAAATGTAGTTAGGATTCAATTTAACTCTCTTTCCAAATCTCGCTATATCCTTGGATGGAGAAACCTTTAGAAATACTGAATCACCAACTGTGAATTCAAGAGGTCTCCGTATCTTATCAGCATAGCTTTTCTGTCTATTCTGAACTGTCCTCAATCTCTCAACTATCAACCAGACATCCTCAGAGGCTTATGTAACCAAATCAGGAGCAAAAATCTTTCTATCACCCACTTCTTCCCAATCGATAGGGGAACGACATCTACAACCATACAAAGCCTTGTACGGTGCCATCCCGATACTCACATGATAACTGTTATTGTAGGTGAATTCGGCTAGTGGCAAATGATCATCCCAAGAGCCTCTAAAATCCAGCACACACGCTCTCAACATATCCTCCAGAGTCTGAATAGTCCTCTCTAACTGACCATTTGTCTGAGGATGATAAGCGGTGCTCAAACTCAACTGGGTTCCCATGGTTTTCTGAAAATGTTTCCAAAAGTGGGAAATGAAGTGGGAATCCCTATCCGAAACAATGCTCACTGGAATAGCATGTAACCTTACTACCTCGCGTACATATAACTTTGCCAAAGAACTCAGAGCATCAGTAGCTCTCATAGCTAGAAAGTGGGCTGACTTCGTCAGTCTATCAATTATCACCCATATTGCATCGTGATTCCTTCGGGTCCTCGGTAAACCCATTACGAAATCCATGGTGATATGCCCCCATTTCCATGTTGGTATAGGTAGAGGCTGCAACAACCCTGCAGGTTTCTAATACTCTTCCTTCATTTGCTGATATACGAGACATCTCGCCACAAAATCTGTCATATCTCTCTTCATACCTGACTACCAGTATACCTTTTGGAGGTTCTGATACATCTTATTACTCCTCGGATGTAGCGTGTACCTCAATGAATAAGCTTCTGTCAATATCTATCTCCTAAGCTCTGGGTCCTTGGGAACACACAATCTGCCTCTATACCTCAAAAGTCCATCAAAACTTGTCTCAAAATCAACCACTGTGCTCTTCTGTATCTGACAAATCATGTCAATGCAATAAAGATCAGTCTGCTGAGCCTGTCTGATCCTGTCCAACAGATCCGGCTCTAAGCGTAGACTAGTAATCACACAGTCCATATCCAAGTCAGAAGGCATAACTCCCAAACTGAGGTTAGCAAACTGTTCTAACAACTTATGTTCCCTAACCATCATATACCCAAGGCTTTTCCTGCTCAATGCATCAGCTACAACATTTTCCTTACCTGGATGATAAAGTATCTGATAATCATAGTCCTTTAGAAGCTCTAGCCATCTTCTCTGTCTCATATTCAGTTCTTTCTATGAGAATAGATACTTAAGGCTGTTGTGGTCGATAAATATCTAAAATTTCTCTCTATATATGTAATGGCGCCATATCTTCAACGCAAACACTACTGCAGCTAACTCCAAATCATGGGTCGGATAGTTCTTCTCATGATTCTTTAACTATCTGGATCCATAAGCAACTACCTTCCCATCCTATATCAATATATAGCCCAGTCCCTGATATGATGCATTGCTATACACTGAAAATCCTTATGAACTGGTAGGGATAGTGAGAATCAGAGCAGTAGTCAATGACTCTTCAACTCCTAAAAACATATCTCATAATCCTCATTCCATACAAAAGCTACACCCTTTCGAGTGAGATGGGTTAATGGAGCAGTTAAGTTCAAAAATCCTTCTACAAATCTTCGATAGTATCCTACTAAACCCAAGAAACTCCTGATCTCGATGATTGTCCTTGGCTGTTCCCACTAAACTACAACCTCAATCTTGGATAGATCCACTGATACACCATCCTTTGACATAACATGTCCCAAAAATGAGATATGTGTTAACCAAAAATCATACATATTGAGTTTAGCATATAGCTTCTGCTCTCGTAGAGTATACAATACAATCCTGTGGTGCCTCTCATGCTCTTCCTCAGATTTAGAAAATACCAAGATGTCATCTATAACGACGATAACAAATTGATCCAAATATGGCTTGAACACGTCGTTCATCATAGCTATGAAAGCTGTGAGAGCATTCGTCAATCCAAATGGCATAACCAAGAATTCATAATGGTCATATCGGGTCCTAAATGTTGTCTTGGGCACATCTCCACTTCGAACTCTTAACTGATGATACCTAGACCTCAGATCAATCTTAGAAAAGTCCTGCGCTCCTCGAAGCTAATCCAACATATCATTAATGCATGGAATGGGATATCTATTCTTGATGGTTGCCTTATTCAACAATCTATAATCTATACACAATCTGAGGCTTTCATCCTTCTTCCTTACAAACAAAACTGGTGCTCCCTACGGTGAAACACTCAGTCTGATAAAACCACTGTCCAACAGCTGCTGTAATTGTTTCTTGAGCTCATCTAGCTCAACTAAGGCCATGCGATACGGTGGTTCCAATATAGGTTTAATACCAGGCACCAAGTCTATACAGAACTCCATCTCTCTGTCTGGTGGCAATCCTGACAATTCATCTGGAAAGACATCTGGGAATTCACTAGCCACAGGAATATCTTCCAACTCTGGATGTACCTTATCCGTATCAACCACGTACGCTATAAAACCTTCAACATATCCATCGCTCAATCAACATAGTACATTATTAAATACAATCACAACTACTTTTATTTCTTTTCATCAAGCTTTACAACATATTTTTCAGGGTCAGGAAACATAACCATTTTAGCATAACAATCTAAGACAACATGGTTTGATGATAACCAATCCATTCCTCGGATTACATTAAAATCGCTCGTGGTTAACAGTATTAGATTGGCTGTCATGTCTTTTTTCCCTACGTTTAGCTTACAATCATTTAACACATGTTCCACTAGCTAACTATTATCCATAGGCGTACTAATCAACATCATCCTAGTCAAAGGTGTACGTTTTACATGCTTTGCTATTTTACATACAAATGAAGGCGATAATGTGTGGCACCAGGATCAATCAAAATATGTGCTTCTAAATCATATATCAGGATGTTACCTCTAATCACATTCGAAGAAGCATCGGCTGTCCCCTGGTTAAAGGCATGCACTCGCCCTCGTCCCATGACTTACTTTCCTTTTTCTTCTGTTGTTGCTCTCCTTCTCGGAGTAGACATATCAGTTGGAGCTCTCTCAGGCTCCTTACCCTTCTGTGAGGCAATGTCAATGGCCTCTTGGCACACTCTAGCCATATGACCTGGCTTCCCACATCGATAGCACAAACCACTAGAAATAGGGCACGGTCTACCTCTATGGTATTTACCACATCGACTGCACTACTCAGTGGTAGGCCTCTGTCCTCCAATCATAACTCCTCTAGCTGGAGCTATAGCTGGGTATGCTGGAAATCTGATAATCATTTCCTGTACTTCCTCGATCTTTGGTCTCTTATCGAAGAGTCTCCTCTCTCATCGATAACCAAAACCTCAATATCATTTACTGACCTCTTTCTGTCTCTATCTCTACCTTTCCCAACTATCTGAACTTTGAGACATTCCTCTCATAATCTTGTTCACAGAGTTGTGCCCTGCATACCGCATCATCGTAGGTAGAAATGTCGAATGGAACTAGTTTAGATCGTAATACTGGTCTCAGTCCATCAATGAATCTGCGAATCTTTCTAGTCTTGCTACTCATGGTGTCAGGGTCATATCTCCCTAGAGATCAAAATCTGGTCTCATACTCATCCGCCGAATGACTCCCCTGACTCAATCCAAAAACTTCAGCTTGCAGCCTCCGTTGAGCCGTATTTGGAACAAACTACCTCCTGAAGGCATCCAAAAATATCTCTCAACTAATTTCTATATGTCGGGCTCTCAAAATGGGTCGGGTGGACTTCCACCCAATGATCTGTAGTCCCCTTTAGTAGGAACGTAACAAATGCAACCATCTCTAAAGTCGTACACTCAAAGAATCTGTACAACTTCTCCATCGCTCCTATCTATTCCTATGCCAAAATTGGGTCCTTAATCCCACGAAAAGTTGTAGGTCCAAGTTTCTAGAATTGTCAGAGTCTATCCAAATCACAACCATACCATAAAACATTATCGCCCTGTCGTGCAGTGACCTGTGATGACATATCCTGAATTGGTAGGGGTGTAGGTGTGTCAGGTGCAGCTACCTCTCTCGGTGCAGTCTTTGTATCCTGTCTCTGTCCTCTTGGCATCGTCTGTGCTAGTATCTCCACTATGGTCTCTAGGCAACGTTCTAGTCTCTCGAAATGTGCCTCAGTACTCTCTGGTACCTTACTCTGACCATTAGGCTCATCTCAGGTCTCTGGCCTACCTCTACGGCCTTGAGCCCTATCTCTAGCCCCTCTACCACGATGAGTATTAACCATAATAGCTAAACCCCCGCATTTATGATCATAAATTAGTCTGATATCCATCTTGTATACACAATTGTAACTAAACAAAGCACAGTACTATGGGGATGTATATTTTCTTAATTACTAATATCGATTCACATCAGACCAACACCGCTTTGATACCATTTCTGTCACGCCCTTCCCCCATCGCGACCTAATTCACCATAAATTTTTTGCATTTCACTTACCTCTTCTTCTGTCATCTCTCACATCAATTGTTGGGCTGCGATTCGATATGAGTCACCCATTCACATTCATTCATAACATATATAGAGTTTAATATTCTTTTTTGTAATATAAACTCTTGTACATTAATAAATTTATCTGTACATATACATATCGACTGTACATTAATTTACATAGCTGTGCTTATACATTGTTTAATACAAAATATCGAGTGTGTATACCTCTAACAAAATGGATCAGCAGCGGATATTAGGGAATATCAGTCCTCAATCATGTCCACCTACTGTGGATGCTCTAAAAAGAGGGAAATAATAAGGGGGTGAGCTCACAGCTCAATAAGGAAATCAGGCAAGCAAGTAGGTAGTCGCACTATCTACAAAATACAATGCTTATGTCTCGAAATCGTTTCCTTACCCTATCTGTATCTATAGCATGCATCTCTCTTAAATCATTATGCAATATATATATAAATATATATAGATACAAAACTTCAGTTATAAAAACTGGAAATATGCTAGTTTAACAATCTCAGTATTTTATGCAAAACACTGCATTTCTCATGTCATTTTATACAAATCACTTTTATCATGCCATGCATTTAAATCAAAATCACATGGCATTCATCAAGTTTAAAAACAGGGAAATCTGGGCCTCACCCATCCCTCGGGTTACCCTTTTCAAAATTCACAAACTCACATGTTTATATCATAAAACCATGTGGTAATTCATTCAAGAAATTCAAATAGCAAGAAAGGAGATAGGTGACTATATGTTCCAAGTGTATGATCATAACTCATTTTCTGTGATCCCAGGCAACACAATACTAGGTGTGCATGGTCTCATAATTACCGTAACGGGAGGTGGGTCAAATCTTAGCCGTCAGCTTTCAGTTTATTCTCATCGTGTACACATGGTATAACGTACTCCCTGTGACATACATGGTACGCAGTACTCCATGGACCCTATCTCAAGGTAGGATTCTTGCCATGAGTCTTAGTCCTCACACCTTGGATATGCCTCTTAGTCAGGATGCTCGCCATGAGTCTTTATCCACATACTATGGGTCTACCTCATAGTTAGGATGCTTGCCATGAGTTTTAGTGCTCACACCTATGGGTTATTTCGATAGCCCTTTGCCATATCTCAAAATAATGCACGTGTGAGCATATAGATATATCAGTGCGACACACAGTTAGCACAGGTTCCCAACATGGCTATTTCCTGCTCTTTTCAAAACTGGTACATGCGAGTAAAACTCCCAACACGACCCTATCACAATATCACAATCTCTAGTGCGAGCAATGCTCTCAACACTAGGTTATATAAAAATATGAGAATGAGCAAAGCTCTCAAAGCTCTATAATGTATAATATGTGAAAACTGAGTACGAGCTAAGCTCCCAATTCTCTATCATGTAAAATTGAGTATGAGCATAGCTCCCAATACTCTATAATGCATTAATCACAATCTGAGTACGAGCAATGCTCCCAGTACTCAAACATGCGTAAATCACATTAAAATCTAGTACGAGTAAACACTCAAGTACTATGTGATGCAAATATCAAAATATAGTGTGAGTAATCTCTAGCACTTACGGTTTTCACACAAAAACAAATAGATGGCTATTCAAATCAAATAAGTGCTCAAATGTGCATGTTTTCTCATATAAATGAAAAAAATTGCCATTCTATCATGCAACTCATGAATTTTGGTCATAACATGCTTCTAAGGTAATTTTACCCTAGTTTTGGATAAAATACACTTATCCTCTTTGGTTTCTATCACAACATCATGCCTATTCATGGGAATTCATATAGCATATAATATCGAATTGCTATTCAAAATACGTGGAGCCATCTCTAGCTACTTACAAAATTCCCTTACCTCGGATCACGTCAAGTGACTCTTTTCCTCGGTTCTGCACACTCTTACAGTCCAAATCAGCTTCCAATGTGATGCTCTGAAGCTATTATAGTTATTCGCATTAGTATATCGAAATGTACTCATTTCATTTGTCAAATTTCAACTTAGCACATCATTTTCATGATTTTCTCCCAATATGGTATTATACCACATTTTCCACATAACTATTTTTATTTCTCCTTATTTCTAATATATGTATTTCACAAGATTAATTTAGAATCTTCCATACATGCATATTCCACCATTAACTCCATGTTAACATCATTTCCTCATCACTTTCTCAGTTCTATGCCAAAACTAGGTCATGCTCATTTTTCATGATTCGTTCACTTCCAATAATACATATATATATATATATATATATATATATATTAATAAACTCATCAACACACCTAGTTTAACATATATCAACTTGGTGCATTAAATCTTACCTAGCTGAGATTTCCTTCATTTTTTTCACCAATTGGTACAAATCCTCATTACTCTTGATATCCTAGGTTTTAATCTCTTGTTTCCAAGTATGTTGTTCTCCTCTTTGCCAAGAACAACTTTGCTCAACTATATCTCACTCAAAACTGATCACAAACTGAAGTTTCCTAAGGTAGAAATGCTATGTTACACTTTTGGTTTTGAATGAAATAATTTCTCTCATGCAAACTGAAGTGCAGAAGTCCATTATTTATAAAATTGTCTCTATGAGATCGATCTGCTCTCTAATGAGATCGATCTGCCCTGCACTTTTTCCTCTCAAAATCAACCTTTCAAACTTAATGAGATCGATCTGTTCCCAAGCATGAGATCGATCTGAACAACACAAAACCTTAAGGAGATCGATCTTCTCTAAGTCAGTAGCTTAAGAAAATCGATCTGGCCCTCTAGGGATCGATTCCTTCTCCACAGAATGCTTTAACAGATCGGTCTGGCTCCCTTGGAGATCGATTTGTCCCTATTCCATTGCTCGACTAAGAGCATTTTTGGCTTTTCCAAATCGATCTCTCATCCCATGAGATCGATCTCGTATTCATATTTTCTAGATTTTATTGTTATTTTCTACAGTAACTTACACCAAACTTCATTTATTTTGCTGTCATAGTCATTTTCTCATCCAATCACCTTTAAAGCTTGAAAATGACATCCTTTCATACTTTATACACATTAAAACTTATGTGTATTCATTGTATAACCAAAGGTATACAATACAACACCAAATGGAAGTATAAAGTCTTACTTAACTCATGCACTTTCATTCCATTTTACCACACTACCCAAAATTTCATATATTATCATTCTTCACATACAAAAGTCCATTTCTTCTTATTCATATATAATGAAACTTGTACATACATCACAGAGTCATATTACAGGTGTGTACATTGAATTTATGGACTTTACATCTTTTATGCTTCACATAGCATGTACATGTATGTACTTATGAATTTAAGGGTCTTACATATTGGACCGAATTGATGTGATATATGATTTCGTGCAGTCCCAGGGATTTCATTGGAGGCGAATCGAACTGTACAAATGAGCAACACTAAGGAAGTGGAATCATTCGACGTGATTCCAAGTAAGGGAATACTGTAAGTACTTATAGATAATTGCTCGTATTTTATGGGTGAATATAGGGCTTTGGAAATGCATGGTTACCTAGAAAAGTGATTGGTGGTATATGTGAATGATTATGAGTATGTATATATGATTTGGTTTTGAAGTGAATTTTACAAAGGGGACAGTAAGACTAATAATTGCATGAATCACATGTTTTGATATTTTTATGAAACATATTGCTTTGGTTTAAGCAAAATTGATGGATGGCTGGCTAGTGATTTCATGATTTGTGAAATAGCACAAGTGTGGTGCTAAATTTACTTTTGAGAGCGTTTTGTTGAAAAAGAGCCACCTATCGTATTTATGAGTTAAATCGTGCTGGAGCCTAGCTCGCACCATATTTTGATTTGTGATGTTTTATAAGCCATACTGGAGCTAATAGCTCGTACATGGATTTCAATTGATTTTCTTATGCATATAACCATACTGGAGCTTTAGCTAGTACGTGGTTTCCATTGATTTTATTATGCATAAAAGCCATACTAGAGCATTGCTCGTACAAGGAAATTTATTGACGATGCATGAATCGTTCTAGAGCTTAGCTCTTACTGGTGTTCACATTGTGATATGTAATGAGTCGTGCTGGATGCCTCGTGTAGACTGCGTGTCACACGAATGAGATGCTCACACGAGCCATGCTGGATGCCTTGTGTAGACTACTAGTCATATGGATGAGATGCTCGTATGTGTATTGAGACTGAGTAGGTTATGCATGGTATGGGGTAGATAAGACCTACGGCAAGCACCCTGAACAATGATATGGGTCCGCGGAGTACGTTGTACCGTGTAGATCACATGGAGTACATTGTACCATGTGGTTGTGATGATGATTTAAAAGTCTAGCGTAAGACTAACCCACCTTCATTCCAGCATGATGCCCCACACACCAGGATCCGTGTGGTCTAGGATGATTATGACATAGTTGGCCAACATAGTCCTTGATACATATAAGTGACCACCTGTCTCACATGATATCACATGGTTTTGTATACTGAGTATGATTTGTGTTGTCCAGGGTAGACCCAAAAGAGGGGTCGAGCCTTGTGGGATTATGTTTAAAAAGATGGTTTTTGCTAATTGTGATGAATTTTGACGTGTTTTGAGAAAGTGATAAATCCTGAGGGATGCTTTGTGATGAATTTTCATTTTATGATGAGTTTTAATGATGATGAGCATGAGAGGTTTTACATGATGATTTTCCATGTTTTTTTAACATGCCTATTTCCATGTTTTTCAGTACATGATATATGTATATACATGTGGCATAGTTTTGATGTTTTCCTCATGCTCTAGATACTAATGAGTTTATGCATGACACTATAAGCATGTAGATAGTGTAGTTATCTACCATGCTTGCATTATTGCCTTACTGAGCATGTGGTTGCTCATCCCTCCATTTTCCCCCTCTACAGAGCGCACACAGTAGCCTAGTGAAGGACTGAGGCGTTATTTTTGGATATCTGCTGCTCTCCATCGCCCAGAGGTATACAAACAGAAATTCTTTTTGTATCTAAACATGTGATAGCATAGTAATCATTTTGAAATGTAATATGGAGGATGTAAATGTTAGTAAACATGTACAAGTGCATGACTTAACTTTCAAATGTATGGAATTGTTTTTGATTAATTGAAAGATGTATGGAAATGGTGATTGTTACTGACTCACAGCCCAACTGTATTTTGTAAGGGTTGTTCACGACCGGGTAAGTTAACGCATAAAGTGAAAAACATTCATGGTGATTTTTAGATGAAAACGATAAAAAAGGTCGTGACAATAGCTATCTCTAGTAGCTTACAAATTTCTCTTACCTCAGTGATAGATGGTAGTGCTAATATCCCAGCACCGTATGTCAGTTGGTCCATTCTACCCCGTTCACGTCTTTCGAAGCTGCAGTAAATTATCAACCATTTTTATTAATTATTATAAGTCTATAGATGCCTTATTATAGTTAATCCTATTTTGGGCCCAATTTATTTAGTTGGGTTAAATTCACATCTTAATGGGCTAAGCATTGATTTAAGCCCATTGTTACATTTTCCTTACTATTTCATAAAGCCCATTATTCCATAAGTCTTCTCTTGGGCTGTGGTCCACTAACCCATGAATCTATCTTGGGCTGTCCATCTTATCTTCTTAAAGGCCTATTAATAATCTAAAGCTCATTACAAAAACTAAAGCCTATTGTTATCTCATTGTGGCATTTCTACAGTCACTTGGTTTATACCTTTTAAGCCTATCAACAATATTTGTTTTTAGTTCATTGAGACATTTTTACAAACACCTCATATGCACAAAAATCTCATACATTCTAATTTAATTATTCCTTAAATTTGATCCCTCATATTATTCTCATCATCATCTCAATTCAACGATCTACATATAAACTAATTAAATCACAAACCATGTTTTTTTTGTAACTACCTATACCCATTCGGCCAAGCATTGGTTCATGCCATATTGGCTATTTTCCATACTAGATTTTATATAGTTACGCTTCATAAATTCCATAGGTAAACATATATTAATTTGGGAGGAAAAGAACTCACCTAGCTGTAGTTTCCACTTGTGACTGAAAATGGACAGGAGTTTATCTTCCTTCAATTCAACTCCTTCCAACACTCAAATTTAGATATGTTGAAGTTGAAGTAATAGGGAACAATTTTCATTAAGGAAACTTGCTGAAATTTTGGATGGAAAGGGACGGTTTGGCTATTGTGAAGAAAGCTTTGAACTTCGCAAAAATGGTGAAGAATAAGAGAGGAAATATAGGACGACACAAGGGGAAGGTATTCTGATTTTTAGAAGGAAATTTCTAGACATTTATTAGATAAAATTCAGTGCATTAAATGGGATTTTAAATCCCTTTGTTTTGGGCTTAGTTATTAGGTTTTGTTTAATTTCAAATTGAGTTTTAATTTAAACTAATTGAGCTGGTGGCTTGGGTTTATTTCTTGGGCCAATTACTTTATATATATATAGCCCAAGGTCCCATGTTAAGTTAACCCATCCTTTCCTTTTTTCCATAGTGGGTCACCATATAATTTTCCATAAAGCCCAATTACCAATATATATATATTCAGCCCATACATTGCTTTTAATTTATTTTATTTTATTTAATAAATCAATATTCTAAAATTAAGAATTTATTAACCCTAAGATTAATTTCCCATGCACTAACCATGGTTGGGTTAGTTTAACTAGGGTTAGGTCTCTTGGTCAAATCCACTTGTTGACTTTGATTCTGACTTTGACCTTTGGCCCTAAACATGTTTGATCATATTTGACTATCCCTCATATAGGGTTTTTCATGAAAAAAGTTTCCTATTTTTGGAGTTTGACTACCTCTTGAGGCTCAAAATGCTAAAAACAGCTTAAACGATTGATTTTGAGCTCGTTTAGGTCCTTTTTGGTATTTTGGTGATTCCTACATAGTCGGGACCTATCTAAGTTAACTTTCCTTAATAAACTACCCATATTTTGTTTTTCTCAATCATTACTGTCAGTTAGATTAGTCTCATTCTATTTAATTCGATCCAAGCTCATTCCTTAAATACTATTTATCAAAACTCCCAACTAGCTTAAATTGCATGGAAATTAAAGCATGGATCCTTGCCTCAACTATACTGTGGACTCTATCACCATTTTCCATGTTCAGATTTAAGTTTTTCAACTTCCAAAGGTTCCCTGCAGATCACAATTCAACCTTATTCAGTTAAAAGTGTATTGTTAACATGTCTCTTAAAGAAAAGTAATGGGTTTTAGGTCTTATATTTTGTGAGGCCCCATATATGTATAACTTTGTAATATATGTAAATGGAATTATAAGATAAATGATTTTAAATCATGCAAATGTGAATGAATTTCAAAAGAGAATGAATGAGTATCAAGGATGCATGCAAAGGTTAAATAAGGGCTGGAGTGGCCACAAACTAAACGAATATAACTTAGAGCATCCGGACTGGAGATAAGGACTAAAAACAAGGAACGATAAAGCATGGGTTACGAAATTATGTACCCATTCTGATTTCCAAGCAAATACATACAAGTTCCATAACACGAAAATCATAGGAAATAAGTCTCTCCATGCTCGAAATGGGATTAAAATGCAAAATGAATATTGGAGCAATAGAACAGGAACTTGCCATTGAAAAATTTGGAAAATTGTAGCAAAGGGGTTGCAGATGAAGGCCAGATCGATCTCCCATTCAAGGCAGATCGATCTCTTGTGCCAAACACAACCATTCCATGTGAAATTGCTAAGGTAGATCGATCTTCCTATCAAGCAAATCGATCTCCTCAATGACCAGATCGATCTGTATTAGCCTCTGCCAAGCTCAGATCGATCCTCCCTTAAGTGCAGATCGATCCCCATTGCATTATGTGAAGAGAAGATCGATCTCTCCCCATGAGCAGATTGATCTCCTTAAGCTTCTGCCAAAGAGAGATCGATCTCTTCCCCATTGAACAGATCGATCTCATCCTGTAATGCCTGAACATTTCAAGAGCAAAAACCAAAGGTAGATCGATCTCTTACCTAACCAGATCAATCTCCTCACCCTTTTTCTATATAAACCCGATGGTAAAAAGCTTCAATCTTCAAGAAACTTGATCTCTCTCCATTTTCACCCAAATACTAAGCTTTCTCTCTCTAGGATACCCACATTTTTCCATAAGATTTGAGAAAAATACATAAGAGCAAAGTTGTTCACCTTGGGGAGGAGAACAACATATCTTGAAGTCAACATCCAACTTATTGGATTGAAGGATCTAAGAAGTCTCCAAATTTGGAAGAGAAGAAAGTCAAGGTAGGTAAGTTTCCAATGTACCAACTTCAAACGTGTTTACTTAAATGATGTTATGGGTAGATTGGTGTACATTTCAATAGTTGAAAACTACCTAGGATATAATGAACCAACAATGACCTAGAAATAGGATGGTGTGAGAAATGGAATATGGTGGAGTTAATGATGAATGAGATATCTTAAGGTGATAATGGTGTTGTGAGTATGATTTTAAGATGGTGATGTGAAATGAATTATGAGATTGACCAAATGGTAAAATGTACATATAGGGTATTGGTGAAATGTATGAATGAATGAGAGAATTAAGGGTAGAGTATGCACTCCCAATTTCCTAATAAGTAACTAAGGAAGCTACTAGATAAATTGGCTAGAAATGGCATAACAATGGCCAAATGCAATAATAAGCCAAACTCGATCATATAGGCTCAACAAGATATATCGAACTTCTTGAAGTTGGAATATGAGTTATTGGTATTAACTCATATGATTGATGTATATTTGCAGCTCCCGAGGGTACATCCGAAGCAAGTTGAGCCAAATCGTGAAAAGCGGGAAAGGAAAGAAGAATTGCTTTTGAGTAAATGAGGTAAGGGAATTGTGTGGACTCTTAGAGATATCTGTGCGCATTTTGGCCGCATTATGATTTTCTAGAATATTTGTGGAAATAGGAATAAATAGGTGTTTGAAGTGCAAGGAAAGGGAATTTAAGAAAGGTGTATGAAAATAAGAGCATTATGGTTTGAAAATCATTTTTCATTGGTTTTTAGCATGTGATTGGTAGGTTGGCTAGCATTCGAAATAATTTGCATGAGAAATGACTTGATTTGGTTTTATAACCATGTTTTGCAAAGAATGAGCCACCTACATGAGTTTGTACAAATGAAACGTGCTAGAGCGTTGCTCGCACGAGATTTAACATGTTTACACATGCATTAGTGTTGGACCGATGCTCGCACTAGAGTTTTACATGGATTTTATGACATTGTGCTGGAGTATAGCTCGCACAAATTTTTATACTGGATTTGACATGATGCTAGAGCATAGCTCGCACTAGATGTCCACCATACTTATTTTTGTGCTTGAGACTACTCGCACGTGATTTTCTGACATGTTGGGAGCGGTGTTGGGAGCTTTAGGTAGGCTGTGTGCCATGCCGAGTAAATAGCCTCGCACGTACAGATTGAGATATGGCAGAATGTATTGTGATAATATGGGTCCATGGAGTACGTTGTACCATGCAAGTAGCATGGGTACGCTGTACCGTGTGTGATACATATACTGTCTTTAGACGATGGATTCTGCTATGGACCAGTGGGTTGGACGTGACCCACCTCCGTGCGAAAGCAGATAGAGGTGATATCCCGCACACTAGGATTTGTGTAGCCTGGGATCACAGAGGATATGACCATAGTCCTAGAGGATACTTCCCTTATTATGTTGTATGCCTATCTCACATGTCTATTGATGAATGATAAATCCATGTTTTTGAAATATGTTTTGGGGGTCTGGATAGTCATGGGAGGGGCTGAGTCCTGACGAGTAAATAATTTTATATTGGCTTGTGTTATGAATTGGAAATGTTTTCAAGTGCAAGCTGTATGATACTTTTCCATGCTTTGACTTTGTATTCGCATGATGATTTTTCCATGCTATGCTTTACTAACTGTGTACTAATTTATATAGCATGATTTGGTTTACATGGCATAGACACAATCATGAGCACACGTTTTGAAGTATGACAATCAATATGTGGTTTAAACATGGCATCACGATCACGTAGATAATGAAGTTATCTACCTGTTCGCATGATTGCCTTACTGAGCGCGTGGTTTGCTCACCCCCCTTATTTTCCCAATCTACAAAGCACTTACAGTAGATAGTGGGCGACTAAGGACTGGATTTTAGTGTCTGCTGCATCCCATCACATGAGGTATACGCATTTGTGTAGTTTTTGTATCTAGATATGTACAAGCACAATGATATCTTTAAATGTAATTTTGGGGATGTAGAGAGTTTGTAAACACCTATAAATGATAACTCTGATTAAGAAATACATGTGTTTACTGTTAAATGAATTGAAATTTTAAACAATTTGGTTGGATGAGATTGACATCCATACCAGCCCAACTGTTAGTGGTGTAGCTGTTCACGATCAGGTAAAGATTAATCAATAGATAACGGGTCAAATATTAGATTTAAAAATGGCCAAAATTTGTAGTGGATTTCGGTGGTTTGAGGGTCTTAACACATTTCCTCCCCACTTTAGAAAATTTGGTCCATTAAATTTAAACCAAATCAGTCCTCAAATAGATGCGGATAATTCTCTCGCATCAGGCTCTCTAATTCCCATGTGGCCTCCTCCGAAGTGCGGTATTGCTAGAGAACCTTGACCAGAGGGATTGTCTTAAACCGCAACACTTGCTCCTTTCTATCCAATATCTGAACGAATTTGTCCATATAAGTCATATCCTCCTTCAGTTCCAGTGGTTCATACTTATTCATTTGTGTCGGGTCTAGATGATACTTTCGGAGCATCAAAACGTGGAAAACATTATGGAAACCCAATAACTCAGGCGTTAAGGCCAATCTGTATGCTTTATTTCCCACTCGATCTAAGATCTCTAAAGGTCCAATGTAACGAGGACTCAACTTTCATTTCTTTTCGAACCTCGTTATGCCTTTAGAGGGAGAAACTTTCAAAAATACGAGCCTCCCACTGAAAATTCCAAAGGTCTTCATCTTGTGTCAGCGTAGCTCTTTTATCTACTCTGAGTTGTTCTAAACCCTTCACAAATCAACTGAACATCCTCAGAGGCTTGTTTAACCAAGTCAGGAGCAAATATCTTTCTTTCATCCACTTCTTCCTATCCGAATGGTGAACTACATCTACGACCATATAAAGCTTCATACAACGCCATCATGATACTCGAGTGGTAACTGTTATTGTAGGCGAATTCAGCTAATGGCAAATGGTTATCCCAGTAACCCTTAAAGTCCAATGCACATGCTCTCAACATATCAGCCAGTGTCTAAATGGTCCTCTCTGATCAAACATCTGTCTAAGTATGGAAAACTGTGCTAAAATTCAATTAGGTCCCCATAGCTTCTTGAAAATGTTCCCAAAAATGGGAAGTGAACCTTAAATCCATGTCAGAAACAGCTCACTGGAACACCATGTAGCCTTACAATTTCTAGCACATACAGATCTGCCAAGGCACTCAAAGTATCCATGAATTCATAGCCAAGAAGTGGGCTTATTTCGTCATTCTATCAACAATCACCCAGAATTCATCATGATTCATTCGAGTCCTCGGTAAACCCATAATGAAATCTATAGAAACATGCTCCCATTTACATGTTGGTATAGGTAGAGGTTGTAACAACCTTGCAGGTTTCTAATGCTCTACCTTAATCTGCTAACACACGAGACATTTAGCCACAAATTTAGCTACATCCCTCTTCATACCTGACTACCAATATTCTTTCTAAAGATTCTGGTACATTTTACCAAAAGTTACACTTACTGAGCTTAACATATAACTTCTTCTCTTTGAGGGTCTATAAAACAATTCTTATATGCTGCTCATGGTCTTCCATAGACTTGGAATACACCAAAAATATCATCAATGAAAACTGTGACAAATTGATCCAGGTATGACTTAAATACCTCATTTATTAGTGCCATGAAAGCTGTAGGAGCATTTGTTAACTTGAAAGGCATAACCAGAAACTCGTAATGTCCGTATCGAGTCTTGAAAGCTGTCTTAGGTATATCTTCGCTTCTGATTTTCAACTGATGGTACCTCGACCTCAGATCAATTTTGGAAAATATTTGTGCTCTCCGAAACTAATCAAGTAAATCATCAATACGTGGAAGGGGATACTTATCATAATGGTAGCCTTGTTAAGCTATCTATAATCGATGCATAATTTGAGGTTCCCATCTTTATTTTTTAGCAAATAAAATTGGAGTACCATAAGGTGAGACAGTCGGTCTGATAAACCCTTTATTAAGTAATTCTTGTAATTGTTTCTTTAGCTCTTCTGATTCAATCGGAGCCATTCTGTATGTTGGTTTGGATATCGGCTCAGTACTAGGCACCAAATCAATACAAAACTTCATCTCCCTATCTGGTGGTAACCCTGGTAAATCATCGGGAAATACGTAAAAAAATTCCCTGACTACGGAATGTCTCTCAACTACGGATGCAGAAAAGTTTACAACATATTCCTCAGGAAGGAAAAAAGGTTACTATCTTAGTGTGACAATCAAAGACGGTGTGGTTTACTACTAACCAGTCCATACTCAGTATTACATCAAAATCATACATATTTAGCAGGATTAGGTCAACTAACATATTCCTATCTCCTACTTTAAACTTATGGTCCTTGTACACTAATTCGATCATTTGACTATCTTCTATTGGTGTTCCAATTAGTAACATCTTTCCTAAAGGTACAAGTTGTGCATGCGATGACAGTTTATATGCAAATTCTGGGGATATAAAAGAGAGAGTTGTACCAGGATGAAAAAGGCTAATGCTTCAATATCAAAAACCAAAATTGTACCTTTAATGATGTTTGATGATCCATCTGCAGTCTCATGATCTAATGCATACACTCGCCCACGGCCTACAACCTGCTTACCTTTCTCTACAGCTGTAACATTCTTCTTTGGGGCAGAAGTAGCAGCAAGAGCTTTCTTTAGTTCTTTACCTTTCTGTGGGGCTAAGTTAGGAGGCTCTAGGCAGTCTTTTACTATATGCTCGGTCTTGCCACAACGAAAGCATGCTCTAGATACCCAATGAGAGGGCCTATTACCATGATCTCTTCTGTAAATTTTACACGACTCAGTAATGGGTCTGGGTCCACCAATAATAATGCCTTTAGCTGGAGCTGTGGCCGAGGAAACAAAGGCTTAACTACCTTAACTTGCGACTCTTCAAAACTCTTATGTCGCTTCGTGGATAATTTTTTCCCTCTTTAGCTTCTTATCCTTTGCAGATCTCTTCCTATCTTGATCTTTACCCTTACCTTTCTAACCGAACTCAAACACATGCAGCTCCCAGTATTGTTCACACAACTGTACTTCATGAACTGCCTCCTCATATGTGGTAATGTCCAAAGGGGCTAATCGGGCTCGGATAGAGGGTCTCAGTCCATCCATGTATTTTTGGACTTTTTTCATTTCACTACCCATTGTATCTAGATCATATCTCCCTAAAGAGGTAAACTTAGACTCGTACTCATCTACAGGTCTATTACCCTGAGTTAAGTTTGAAAACTCAATCTGTAATTGTCTCTGGGCAGTCTCAGGCATGTACTATCTCTCGACGGCATCAAGGAAAATATCCCATGTGATAATCTGATAACTGTCCTTCAAAATCGGTCTAATGGACTTCCACCAATTCTCTGCCTCTTCATTTAACATAAAAGCAATGAAGGCAACCTTCTTTATAGCTGTGAACTTAAAGAATCCATACAACTTCTCTACCTCATTAATCCAATTCTCTGCAATCACAAGATCTTTAACACTGACAAAGGATGGTGGCTTAAACTTCTGAAACTATCTCACTCTATCCAGTTCACAATCATACTAAAACTTATCATTGTTCTGTTGTAGGCCTACTAGAGTCGCTGAAGGCTGTACAGGTGGGGTCTATGGTGGCACAGTGGGTATGGGAGTAAAGGGTTCGGCTGTCGGCATTATAGTTATTGGCTGAGTATCTGCAGGTGTGGCAGGTGCTGTTGTCAGTGTAGCTAGTGCCGCCTGGCCAGCCATACCCTGAATGCTATCAAATCTGGCCATCACCTGATCAGATAATGTCATCATCTTCTTCATGCCTCGCTTTAATCTCGCAAAGGGGGTTTCAGAACGTTTTGCTGAATTGTGAGGAGTACCTTCAGATGAGGAGCCATCACATATCTCAGACCTATCTCTATGGCATCGAGACCAGCCATATCTAATAGTTTTCCTGCATCTAATAAGAAATTCTCATTATAAACACACCCAGATATACAAAATGTATCTAAACAACACACATTAATGTGAGGATGTAAACTTTCCTAACTTCTTTTAACTCTAACACCGACTCTTATCAAGCCAACCCCGCTCTGAAACTAACTTCTATCACACCTATTTACTTACAAACCTGTTTTACTTTTGGTTGGGCAATGAGTCAGTAATTCATATTAACATTTGTTTATAAATAAAATGGAAATTTTAGAAATCTTTATACAAAATCAAAATCATATTCTATACATTTCACTATTCATCTATCCTATCATTGGTATTTATACATGTTGCCAACTCTCAAATACACGTCTATATACATTATTGAGTAACAAATGTTAGATACAAAATGAATAATACGCTGTGTATACCTCTGCGCAAAGGGAAACTATGAGATGATATGTAGTCCTCAAAAGATCCCTACAATATAGAGAGGTCCTCGCTACTGGAGGTAGTTTATGGAGATGAAATGGAAGGGTGAGCCCAGCATGCTCAGTAAGGAAAATAAGTAAGCATGTAGATAACTATATTAACTACATGCTTGTAATGAAATGTCATATAGTAAAATAGTGATGGTGATTAATGCCAATATCATTAACATAGAAAATAGAAAACAGTACATACAGAGTTTACAAATATCATATAATGAAAATAAATTTCCATCCGTACATACAAAAGGGAATTTGATCATTCAGTTCAGTCAGTATTTTGAATAAACCGTTTATTTAATAACTTTTATAAACGAGACTAGGTAGAACATGCTATTACAGATCCCAAATAGGAGAGTGACATATAGCCATAGCCAGTGATTCTAAGCATCACTGATCAGATGTCCAAGGATATCAATTGCCATGGGAAGTGGTAAGCAAACCATTGACCTTGCAGAAGTTCGAAGACTGAAAATGGTACAGCGCACTCACAAGTAAATTACACGGTACAACTACTCCATGTACCATGGGGGAAAATTGGGAGTGCCTAGGTAGGCCAGGTATTTACCACCCTAGTTTAGCATGAATATCCATGGCCTTTGTCTCAGAACAAGTGCAAAGCCTGATAGTTTAACACACATCAACACTTGGTACAAAGAACATTTTTTCCTGTAAAATTGACAAGTAGCTCGATTCAATTAGAATCAGTGATAAATAATATTCGATACACAAAACGAGGTATAAAAAGAGCTTGGGTGGAAACTTCACGAATGGTTCCCCATCCATGGAATTTCCCCCCTCAAGCACGCTTAACTTTGAAACTCGTGTAATTTTTATAAAATATAAAAAATTAAGCTATCTTATCGATTTTTAGTTATAACATCAACATGCAATGTATTTCGAAAAATATGAGGTTTCATATTATAATGCAGTGCTAGTGTGATTCCAGTATATCTCAAAACAGTTATATAAGACAAGGTTGGGTCATTTCGCTAATAGGCTTATCTTATATAAATTACTGTATATAACAACCCTACAGTTTGTATCTATTCCAAGACAAGTAAAACGTGTATGTACAACTATCTTTAGCAGCTTACAAATTTCCCTTATCTCAGTAACGTATGTCAGTTGGTTCGTTCTACTCTACTCACGTCTCTCGAAGCTACAGTAAATTTCCAACCATTTTTATTAATTATTATAAGCCTATAGATGCCTTATTATAGTTAAACTTAAGTTTTAGGCGTAATTTATTTAGGTGGGCTAAATTCATATCTTAATGGGCTAAGCATTGATTTAAGCTCATTATTACATTTTCCTTATCATTTCATAAAGCCCATTATTCCATAAGTCTTCTCTTGGGCCGTGGCCCACTAACCCATGAATCTATCTTGGGCTGTACATCTATCTTCTTAAAGGCCCATTAATAATCTAAAGCCCATTACATAAACTAAAGCCTATCGTTATCTCATTGTGGCATTTCTACAATCACTTGGTTTACACTTTCTAAGCCCATCAACAATATTTATTTTTGTTCATTGAGTCATTTTTACAAACACCTCATATGCATGAAATCTCATACATCCTTATTGTGAGACCCCATATATGTATGGTTGTAACGTGTGTAATAATGGACTTGTAATGTAAAGTATAATTGATGTAAGTCCATTGATTCAATGTACATATGTGTAATATGATTTGTAATGTACATATAAGTTTCATTGTGTATGAATATGAAGGAATGAGTTCTTATAAGTGATGAATGAGATTGGAACCCAAAATGAGTAGTGTGGTAAATAGAAGGAAGTTGCATGAATATAAATGCTTCCATTTGGTTTTATATAGTGTACCTTTAGATATACAAGTAATGCACACAAGTTTCAATGTGAATAAGGTATGAATGGATGCCATTTTCAAGTCATAGAGGTGGATGGATGAAAAAATGGCTATGGCAATAGATTAAGGATGTTTTGGTGCAAGTTGCAGCAGGAAAACTGTAAAAAATTTGGAAAATATGAAGGTCAAATCGATCTTATATGATGAGAGATTGATTTGGAAGAGCCAGAATGCTCTTATTTGGGCAATGGAATAGAGCAGATCGATCTCTAATGGGGCCAGATCGATCTCTTAAACATTCTGTAATGAAAAGATCGATCCTCAAGCATACAGATCAATCTCCTTAGCTCTCTATTTGGGAACAGATCGATCTCAAGCTTCGACAGATCGATCTTATGCTTAAAATGTCATAAAAAAGAGGGAATTAAGGGGACCAGATAGATCTCTTCTTAGTCCAGATCGATCTCCTAAAGGGATTTCTACAAAAGGGCACGAAAATCTACAGATTTCAGGAAAAACATCACACTTTCCATTTTCAACCCAAAACCTAGATTTTTCTCTCTAAAATCAGCCATTTTCAGTAAGAATTGAGGGGAGGCATTTAGATACCAAGTTGTTCATCTTGAGGAAGAGAACAACAGAGTTGAAACCTAAAACCTTATTGATGGTATTGAAGGAGCAAAGAGCATTTTCCATTTGGAGTAAGAAGAGAAACCAGATTTGGTAAGCTTCTAAGACTCCAATCCAAGTACATTGTCTATTCTTTTGATTTTGGAGTTGATTGGAATGTATATGGATGATAGAAATCATCTAGAAAGCAATGGAACACATATAACCTAGAAAATGGATATAGTCTAGAGTGAGAAAGTGTAAATTGGGTATGTTGATGATTTATGGGATTTGTTGAGTTGTTATTTGAGTAATGTGGGTGATTTGAAATGGTTATGTGAAGTTATATTGTGAGTTTAGAGAAGTTATGAAGATGGGTATATGAGATGCTTGATAAAATGCCATAGTGAGGAAACCAATGAAATATAAACACTATGAGCTTAATATCGATTTAATATCGATTTGGAATGAGTTAATAAGCCTAAAAGGAATCCATAGACTCGAGAAATAAAACGAGGCCTTATGAGTGTTAATAGAAACTATAGGTCAAATCAACTATAGTGAACGCACGATGTCCTGTTATATGGATCGAATATAATGTGAAATGATTTTGTGCAGTCTCGAAGAGTTCATTGAAGACGAATCGGACCGCACGAGTGAGCAACACTAAGGAAATGGAATCATGCGTCGCGATTCCAGGTAAGGGAATTTTGTAAGTATATAGAGGTAGCTGCTCGTATTTTGTGGGTATATAGGGCTTTGGAAATGTGCATACATTTATAGAAATGTGTTTGACAATGTATGGAAATTACTACGAGTATTTGTATGAGATTTGGTTGTTTGAAATGGTATTGTGAAGAAATGGGATAGTAAGGCTAATAATTGAATAAATCAAGTGTTTTGAATGCTTTCACAAAACATGTGTTTTGTTTTGAACGAATTGATAGATAGGCTGGCTATTATGGTTTGATGTTGTATGATAGCACATGTGAAGTGCCAAATATGTTTTGAGATTGGTTTTGAAAGCTTATGAGCCGCTTGTCATGTTTATGTGAATTAAATCGTGCTGGAGCCTAGCTCGTACTGGGTATTAATGTTTTCATATGTTTGAAATGTGCTGGAGCTTAGCTCGCACTTTGGTTTGAAACTATGACGATGCTTTATAAAACCGTATTAGAGCTTTTACTCGTACGTGGATTTTGAGTGGATTTCTTGTGTATATAACCGTACTGGAGCGATGCTCGTAAGTGGTTTCTTCATATGTTTATGCATAAATATCGTACTAGACCATTGCTCATACGAGGTGATTTATTATGATACATGAATTCGTGCTAGAGCGTAGCTCGCGCTGGTTTTCACACTGTGGTATGTATGAGGCCGTGGCGAGAGTGATACGGATTGGTGTTCAGGGAACCCAACAGGCCTAACAGACCTTTTGAGTGGGTGAGGGTGAGGGGCTAGGACCTGAATCAGGGAACCCAACAAGGGCGACCAAGGCCGTGAGGGGCTAGGACCTGGTATTAAGAGTACTTCCACGTGCACTTGAGACTAGAGGTTTCACTCGGCATGGGATAGATAAGACCTACGGCAGGCACCCCCAACCATATTATGGATCCGCGGAATACGATGTACCGTGTGGTGGTTACTTGATTTGAGAAAGTCTGGCGGAGAAGTAACCCACCTTCGTACCAGCATGATACCCCGTACATCGGGATTCGTGTGGTTTGGGATGATATGTGACATAGCTGGCCAACATAGTCAGTCGAGATATAGTGACCCGCCTCCTTGCTTGATTTACTTACTACCACATGATTTTAATCTATAAGTGTGATTGTGACTGTCCAGGGTAGACCCGAGGGAGGGGTCGAGCCTTGTGGACTTGAATTATGAAATGAGAATGATGTTTGTGATTGAGAATTGATTTTTATGGGATTTTGATGTATTTGAGAAAGAGATGAGTTTTAAAAAGGATGTTCAAGTGAATTTCCCTTTTTATTATGTGATTTGACAATTGTTGAGTTAATGTATTTTGAAATGACAAAACATGTTAAAACAATAATGTTAAGATGGTATACAAACATGTTTAGAAGATATCAGGACCAGAACTTAGAGTTCTGCTGATGAGAGATCGATCTGGGGTATGAGAGATCGATCTCCTGGGATTATACTTGATGAGAGATCGATCTCATGATGGAAGAGATCGATCTGGCAAGCCTTAAAACGGTGTAAAGGGTTTAAGGTAAAAAGAGATCGATCTGCAAGGGTTAAGAGATCGATCTGCTCTAAGTCAGAGAACTTAGGAGATCGATCTGATAAGGAAGAGATCGATCTGGTGTATTGAGAGATCGATCTTACCTCAAACAGAGAGGATAGGAGATCGATCTGCCTATTCGACAGATCGATCTGCCTCTGCCTATTTAAACTAACAGATCGATCTGGTAATGTATAAGATCGATCTCCCTGTGTATTTGTGCTTTGTCATTGCAGGATTTAAAACTAGGAGATCGATCTGGCCAAGATAGGAGATCGATCTGTCTGACCACTGGAGGTTCCCAACGGCTATTTTCTTCAAATCTCAACGGGAAAAACTGCATTTAATGCTCCAACTACCCAACCTTCAGTATATAACCAAGCATTGAAGACAAAGCAAAGTGAGAGACTATCACTAAATATTCCAAACATTCTCAAGCTTTAATTCTTTCATTCATTGTATCTCTATTGCTCATTTTATTGAGATTAATTGTACAAGCTTATGTACTACAAGCTTTGTTAGTCCTACCCACTAAAAAGCCTTATTCTGTATTCATCCACACCTTAAAAGAAAAGAGGATTGTTCCTCAGTGAGTGTTATTGTAAAAGGGTGAATACATTTTCTGTATTGCTAAGGGTAGAGAGGTTATTCCTTAACCTGTAAAAGGAACTTTGTAAACTCTGTTGAAAGAGAGAAAGAAACCACTTGACAAGAAGGTCAAGGAGAGAGGACGTAGGCAAGAGTTGGTCGAACCTCTATAAGTCGCTGTGTTTGTTTCTCTTTCCCTCTCTTTGCATTAAATTGTTATATTGCACTGTTTTATTCATTATCACTTGTGTTTAAATTGTGATTGTTTTAAAATCTCCCATAATTGTTAGAAAACCGATTCACCCCCCCTCTCGGTAGAGCCAACAACAATGATGAGCATGAGATGGTTTGTACATGATGATTTTACGATGTTTTATTATGCCAATTTACATGATTTAAATACATGATATTGTATACGCATATGGCATAGTTTTGTTTTCCTCATGCTCCGAACTATAAATGATTTATGCATAACACTATCAGCATGTAGATAGAGTAGTTATCTACCATGCTTACAGTATTGCCTTACTGAACGTGTGGTTGCTCATCCATCTGTATTTTTCCCCTCATACAGAGAGTGCATAGTAGCCCAACGAGGACTGAGGCATCTTATTTTGGACATCTGCTGCTTCCATCGCAAAAAGGTATATACACAGGATTCTTTTGTATCTAAACAAATGTAAAAGCACAATAGTATTTTGAGTTGTAATTATGGGGTATGTAGATGTTAGTAAAACATGTTTTGTATAAGTACATGATTAACTGCGAATGTATGACATCATTTTATTAAATTGTGATTGAATGGTAAGTGATGATTATTATTGACTCACAGCCTAATTGTGTGTGGTGAGTTTGTTCACGACCGGGAAATGTAATAGTAAAATGCGAAACATTAATTGAGATTTTCGGTTAAAGGGAATGAAAAAAGGGTCGTGACATTTATTTAATTATTCCTTAATTTTGATCCCTCATATTATTCTCATCATCATCTAGATTCAACAATCTACATATAAATTAATTACATCAGAAACCATATTTTTTTGTAACTACAAATACCCATTTGGCCAAGCATTGGTTCAAGCCATGTTGGCTATTTTCCATACTAGATTTTATATAGTTATGCATCATAAATTCCATAGGTAAACATATGTTAATTTTGGAGGAAAAAGACTCACCTAGCGCTAGTTTTCACTTGTGGTTGAAAATGGAGGGGAGTTTATCTTCCGTCAATTCAACTCCTTCCAACACCCAAATTTAGATATGATGAATTTCAAGTAATAGAGAACAGTTTTCATTAAGGAAACTTGTTGAAATTTTGAATGGAAAGGGACAGTTTGTCTATTGTGAAGAAAACTTTGTACTTAGCAAAAATGGTGAAGAATAAGAGAGGAAATAGGGGACGACACGTGGGGAAGGTATTCTGATTTTTAGAAGGAAATTTCTAGACATTTATTAGATGAAATTCAGCCCATTAAATGAGCTTTTAAATCCCTTAGGTTTTGAACTTAGTTATTGGGTTTTAATATAAACTAATTAGGCTAATGTCTTGGGTTTATTTCTTAGGCCTATTATTTTAAATATATATAGATATACCAATATTAAGTTAGCCCATCCTTTCCTTTTTCCATTTTGGGTCATCTTATGATTTCTCATAAAGCCCAATTACCAATATATATATATACATATTCAACCCATACATTGCTTTTAATTTAATTTATTTTATTTAATAAATCAATATTTTGAAAATAAGAATTTATTAACCCTAAGATTAATTTCCCATGTATTAACCATGGTTGGGTTAGTTTAACTAGGGTTAGGTCTATTGGTCAAAGCCACTTGTTGTCTTTGACCTTTGAACCTTTAACCACGTTTGACCTTGTTTGAATATCCTTATATAGGGTTTCTCATGTAGAGTTGCCCATTTTTGAAGTTTGACTACCCTTTAAGGTTCAAAATTCTAAAAACAACTCAAGCGATTGATTTTAAACTCGTTTAGGCCCTTTTTGGCATTTTGGTGATTCCTACATAGTCGGGACCTATCCAAGTTAACTTTCCTTCATAACCTACCCATATTTTGTTGTTCTTAATCATTACTATTAGTTAGATTAGTCTCATTCTATAACGTCCCAAAAACATAAAATTTAGGGCCAATTTAAAATTTTATTTTATAATTCAACTTCTACGCAAGGTGTGTTCCTGCTCAATGTCAGTTCACATCTTATCTTTTCATTATTAAACTCTTCATATTAGATTATACTTATATCATTTTCAACGAAAATCCGACAGCATAAGCTCTTATATATATCCCTATCCTCTTGCAAAATTTTCAAAGCAAACACAAATATCCACAACTAGTTGATTTTACTTTCATTTTATTACTGAGAAATTTAAGAGTGTGACGCCCCCGGAAGCGCAAAAAATAGGACAAATTTAAAAATTTTTCACATCCATTCACAATTAAGGGTGTATTCCTGTGCAGTGTCATGCATCATCATATATAAATTATAAATTTACACCTCAGGATCTCATCATCCAACATCTATATATTACATCATATTCATTCCTCAGTTCTGAATTAATAGTCCTAATACATCCCATACATTACAGTTCATCAAGTGTTTGTAAATCCAACTTTAGTCTGGGTACATGAAATGAGAAATTATACCTCAAAATATAAAATATGGACTGGAGCTCAAGTCCTCCACTAGCCACTACTCTGTACGTTGCATGGAAACTCTCTCTTCTCTTGAAGAAATCTAGGGGAAGATAAAACAAGGTGAGCTTCTAAATTGCTCAGTAAGAGGGTAAGGGATTCATTAATAAGAAAATGATTTGCACAGCATAATAATTTTTTTTTACATGTTAAACTCAAATAACGCAAAGGAAAATGTAGCATGAATAATTAAATCATCATCTCAACTCATTTCTCAAAGCTCATGTAGAAACATTATAATAAATGGCTCAAACCATGATTACAAATAGTTATAAGCATGTTGGAAATTAGGATACGATAATGGCTTTTCTCATAAAACGTGATGAAAATCATCGCATTAGTAATGCACGTGACGCAGCCACCAAACACAAACTCATGTGTAAAACGAGACTAGGCAAATAAAACTCATATAAAAACTCGTCATGGCACATCAAAACGATTGAACTCGTCCCCTAGGCGGATATCCTCAATTGAGGGATTTCGTCGACAATAATATACCCATGGCCACAGTTCGCTGTAGACTTGATCAAAGTCGTACAGCCATCGGTTTTACATGCTATCAAAGCACGACTCGGTCTTACATGCTATCAGAGCAATGCCACCCATCTCTACCGTAGAGCGGGGTCATCTCACGTTACTAGAATGGAGGAGTCGGTCTTACATGCTGCTAGAGCACGACCCGATGTATATTCAACATGACATGCCTAAGTCTCAATAATAGGCATTATCAAATTTTTCCTTCACGTAGCGCTCATAATGGTTTTTTTCATAAAACTCATCTCAAAACCATTTTGTACTCAACACAAAACATGTCAAAAATGAGCTCAAACAGGTAAAACCACACACACATTTCTCAAATCTCAGTACGCCTTAACGTAGAGCCCAAATCACTTTTCACTTTTTAAACTCAAAACGGTTGTAAAACAATTTCACATTTAGTTTACAACTCAAAAGAATTGGGCCCTAACCGGTTATAAAATCGTGCGCAATAACTCATTCTCAACTCATAAAAACCTGCTTGTTTTCTCCAATCATATTTCATGATACAATATCATCACAAAATCACATAAACAAATGAGTTTATGTTTTCCCTTACCTCGTTGTACCTCGTATAGTGCAATCATTCTCCCAAACTACAGATTAGCCTCGCATTCCTCTCTGGAACTCCCGGGCTGTCCAAACGATGTTAAAACATCAATAATTCATCTCAATCACATCATCGAGCACATATTTGCTCATATTCTCGTTACAATACTACAAACCTCATTTTTCTCATATTCCTATCCTAATCCACATTCTCATTCACTACATTTCAAATCCTACATTTTTCATGCATAATGTCTATGCCAAAATCACTTCATTGCTTCAATTTCGATTTATAGCCAAAATCCTCAAAATTACCATAATTGCATAATATCATCATCATTCCCACAAAATCCCAATTTCATCAACTCTAATCATTTCCTAACTATTTCATCACAACACCCATTGTTAAAATCACCTCAATATCAAAGATTAAAGCTTAGAAATTTACCCAAAACTTATAGAGAGCTCTATTCACACCCCGATTCGATTCGTCCTTTGATTTCCAAGTATGTTGCTCTCCTTTGGATAAGGAATAACTTTCCTTCTTTCCACAACCTCTGATTCGAACGGAAACATGTGATTTGGAAGAGAGAGAAAGTTAGGGTTTCGATTGAAATGGGGGTTTTTTGAGAGAGAAAATTTGAGATGCAGAAAAAATGCCGGGGTCCTTTTATAGACGGAGGGTAGGAGATCAATCTGGTCTTTGATGAGATCGATCGCTTTTTGAATTTGGGAACGTTTTGGGGTAATTTTATACCTAGGAGATCGATCAGTCGTGGGGTGAGATCGATCTCTTAATTGCTTCATGAGATCGATCTGCTCCAATTATGAGATCGATCATCTATTTACAAAATGCTTCGTGAGATCGATTTGTTCCAATTATGAGATCGATCTTCTATTTACAGAATGCTTCATGAGATCGATCTGCTCCTTGAGGAGATCGATCTTCTGTTTACAGAAACATTTTAAGATCGATCTTCTTTCCTATGAGATTGATCTTTCTATCAGTTCTTGCACACTTCCTGCATTTTAGAGCCATGAGATCGATCTCTCATCCTTGGAGATCGATCTGGCTTTCACAGATTGTACTGCTTCATCAATTTGCAGAAAACTCAATGTAAAACTTCTCAAAATCTACCCCATAGTCCATATTTCAATCCATACACATTCAAGACTTAAAACTTCATTTTCTTATACTTCATCATATTTAAAACTTGTGTGTACATTAACATATCATAATTACATACACCAAATTACAATTCTCATAAATGGGGTATACAAAATTCTAAGTTCTCACAAAGAGACTCCCAAACATCAGCATCCAAATTTATTATATCACATAGTATCGAAACGACTCACTTTTCCTAAGTTACATATTGACACGCCCTAAAGGTAATGTCCGCAAGTGCACGGGTCGTACAAGTAATAATGGGATTTGAGTCCCGAGTTATCATCCCACAGAGAAGTTTACTAGCCTAATTAACTACCGGTTAATCTTACCCTAAGTATATCCTAGCAAATTATGAAATTAAAGGGAGTGATCTACATGGCTAAAATTAAAAATACTGAAAGCAATAAAATAATAAAACTATAAAATAAAGAAAATAAAACCGAGCAAAATTACTTACAGTGCTCCATGCAATTAAAATAAAAAACCTACAAAAGAAATTAAAACAGTTAAAGCTAATTAACGCAATTAAAATAAAATTCAATTATGAAAATAACAAAGCAAGATTAATTAAACTAAAATTAACAAACCTAAAATGCAATAAGACTACTTAATCAAAATGCAATTTAAACTAACTTAAGATTTAATGAAATAAATTTACCCATAATCTAATTCTAAATGAACACTTAATTAACTATCATCCTAATTAAAACTAAGTTTTATACTACTATGCAAGAATACTAACATGCAATTTAATTAAAGACTCTAAACTAAGCTTAACAAATTAAATTGAAATTAAACTTATACTAACAATGCATGAAAATTAATTAACTAAAATGAACTAGCCAAACAAAGCCTTAACAACTTTTAAATCATCCAAATCCCTCCATTCACTGTTCATCTCTTCAATTTACATATTTTCATTTCCAGGTATGGTCTGTCTAGGCGTGCTGCAGTCCCTCTCCTGCTCCTGCAATCTTCCACCAACTATGCCTCGGTTTCGTGTGCTTCCTTCTTCTCTGCCCATGCTTCTGGCTGCCAACTGCCCCAACACCAGCTCCATGCATAAACTGTGCATGTTTCCTCCTCTAGGCGTTGTCTTGCCCATTGCTGCACATCCTGATCTGCTATCGGTTTGGCCACGCAACCGCTCTCATTCCTGCATTTGCTGTTGATCAAGCTCCCAGCTGTTGTCCTGCCTTGTCCGTTTCTGCTTCTGTCATGCTACTATTCTCGGCTGTCCACTGATGCTGCTCTGCTGCACGGGTCCTGCACTCTCAATTTTGTGCAGTTCCTCTCGATCCTAACTAGAAACAGCTCCATTCTCGGTTTCGTAACATCAAACTAGATGACAGCTTACTGCTGTTCATGATTCATCGTCATCCTTACCCGTTCCTGGTACCGAGAGCCTCCTTAACATATTTGCAGACAACGAATAAGTTGTAATAACAGTGGCAGCTCTTAAAACAGAGCAGAACAGAGGCAAAAAAATGGCTCCCTGATCACTGCTGCATCATACCTGAGCATCACTTGCTCAGTCCAATCTTACACGTCCTCGGCTCCATTCCCTGCAACCATCTGCTGGTTCAAGTTTGCATTATGGTTCGGTGCCAGCACACACATCCGAGCATCCCAATAGACACCGATCAACACTTCAAAACTCAACGCTAGCTGCTGCTGCAATTAGCATATCCATCATCTCAACATTACAGCAACAAGCCTTCCTCCTCTGTTTCACTAGTAACCTGGAAGAACCAACCTCCAACACTGCTCATATGTGTGTGAGCAACCGGTCATCTCCAGGAGAGAGTCTTGTCTCAGCCAACATCCACAGCAGCATCAACAATGAAAATGGAAAGGAGAAAGATGCCAAACTGAGACTAGCAACTAGGAAATAAAGCTATGTAGTAAAATTGAAAAGTACAAGAAATGAAGTTAACAAAACCGAGAGCTCAATGAACCATGGTGGCTGCCAAGAGAATGAAAAAAAAAAAAGCTAACTTGAAAAGCTTGTAAAAATAACAATGGAATTTGTTTGTGAACAGTAAAATTAAATGGGAGCTAAACGGAAAAGTGAAGGTTGAAAACAAGGAAAAAAATAAAAATTATTCTAACACTACTCCTAACTTACTCCTACTCTTACTTACTTCTACTCCTACTCCTAAAATTACATCCTCTTTCAATTGCCATCCTTTCCTATTTATAAACACACTAGGGGTAAAATGGTAATTTCCACATCCTTGATGAGTTGCCAATTTTTTGGCCACCTGTCTTCACACCATTGGCTCCTTGAAAAGATATTTCCATGTCATCGGTCTTCTTATCCAATTGGATGTGCTAGGTGGCATGACTCATGTTGTCCGCGTGGCTCAATCTCGATTTTAGCCCAATTCCGGTCTATTTTCTACCGAGATATTCAAAATTCATCCGGATTTAATTTATCTGCAAACATGAGAATTTTAATTAAATAAAGGGGATAATTAACAATATAAATTGGGGATTTAAATAATTAATTAGAAAATTAAGCACAAATAATTCTAAAAATATAGAATTATCACACCCCCAAACTTGAGCCTTTGCTTGTCCTCAAGCAAAACAAAATGATTGTAGGAATGACAAGTACAAAACGTAATAATTTCCCCAATATCATCCTCAAAGAAAAAGTATAGACTATGAAATCAAAGACTCACAATTACAAGTCCAGCACTTAGAATTATTCAATCATAAGTCCTAACCCAAATTGGACTCCTCGTGAGTGTGTAAACAATGTCTAAGTCACTTCACAGTACATTATCCAGATCAAATTATGCAACACAGTGAATGCAAAGTCAATGACATGTGATCATTCCCATAAGTTTACTTTTCACTTCTCACTCCACTAATGTAGTCACACTTAGCTAAAGATCATTAGGACTTCATTAGGCTTGTAATGTAAGGATAGGGCTAAGGTATGATAAAGTCGATTTAGGTTTAATTAACCCTTAACATGCATTACTTCTAGGATCTTTAATGTAAGAGCTTAAATTTATTTCTTCCAAACTTATTTATTTCACTCAACTTTTCATTCTTTCTTTTTTCTTCTTTTCTTTTGCTTTTTTTTTTCCTTCATTCATTTTTTTTTTATACATACTCCTTCACTATCACTGAATACCCATATAGCTCAAAATATATCCAATGACTTTCCATGCTTTTGGGGTAGGGGATAGGCAAAAAATATTTAAGCTAAGGAAAATTACAAGTAAGTGTATTTACAGAGAAAAGCTTATTTGGCCCAAATGGGTGACTAGGGGTAGAATATGTACAAGGAAGGCTAGAAAGGCTCAAACGATCCAAAGATGGCCTAAATCATCTCCCTAATCAAGTGTGATCTAATATTTCACCTCGAGATTAGATCAAGCAAATTCTAGAATATGATGCACAAAATCAACTGAACAAATGCAGTCCTATGTACACATAAGCTTTCTCTAAATAAATATACCGATTCATGACATGACATGTGCATAAGATGAGGAAATCACAATCAGAATCAAGATAAATTCAATAACTCAACTTCATGCTTTTCCTATAATCATGCATCTTGGTCAATCAAAGTCAGACTAAATCATGGGGTCATATTATCGAAATATGGGAAAACTACATGCTAAGCACTAGATCATCCCAAAATCAAACAATTTATGCTTATATTATCAAAAATATTTTGAAAATTCCTTCTCAGATTTTTGAAAAAATTTTGGAAATTTTTCCAATTTTTCACAAAAATTGCTCAAGTGATATCCCCTCCCCCAAGCTTAAAGTGCACAGTGTCCTCAGTGTACAGATAATATAAGAATTAAAGTTTAGGAACAAAGTACTCCCCTTTCTGATGATGATGAACAATTGAAGCTTTGATTGAAAGCGTAAGACTAGAAAATAAACCTGCAAAATAAACACAGAAAGAAACAACAGAAAAGAAAAAGAAAAACGAACTATATACAAAGTGAAAAGAAAAACACAGCCACTTCAAATGCAGCTGAAGAAAACAACACTTAACAGCAGGGCGAAGAGTAGGAGGGTTATCCAAAGTGGTGACATGGTGCTGACAGTTAACTCCTCCTGAGCCCTATCTACTTCCCTCTTTCTCTCAGATATTATATGCTTGAGCCTTATATTCTCCTCAATCTCCATCTTAAAACACTCTTGAGAGTCATCAGGGAGCTTCAAAGGTTTGAAAACATTAAACTTTACTTCCTGATCTTGGACTCTCATCGTTAACCCCCCTTTTATACATCAATTACTATTCTACCAGTAGATAGGAAAGGTCTACCTAGTATAATGGGGACTTCCCTGTCTTCCTCCATGTCCAAAATAATAAAATCTGTGGGGAAAATAAACTTGTCCACCTTTACTAAGACATCCTCAATGACCCCCTTCAGATATTTAATTGATCGATCAGCTAACTGGAGGGTGACTGTGGTGGGCTTGGCATCCCCTATTCCTAACTTATGATAGATAGATGATGGCATCAAATTTATATTAGCTCCTAAATCGCACAAGGCTCTACCAAAGAATAAATTTCCAATAGTGCAGGGTATGGTAAAACTCTCGGGATCTTTGAGCTTGGGGGGTAACTTCCTTTGGATAATTGCACTACACTCCTCAGTTAAGGCCACAGTCTTATAATCTTCCAATCTCCCTTTCCTAGAGAGGATATCCTTCAGAAACTTCACATAACTTGGCATTTGGTCTAAGGTATTTGCGAAAGGAATGTTGATGTGAAGTTTCTTAAAAACCTCAAGAAATTTAGCGAATTGTTATTCTAGTTTTTTTATTTTGGAACCTCTAAGGAAAAGGTACTGGTGGTCTAACTAGAGGCAATGTAGTGGGGACCTGTGTAGCATCAGAGGGCGAGGAAGGCTGTGAAATAGAAGAAGGTAGAGATGAAGAAGTGCCTAGCTTGAATTCTTTTGCAGCTTGATCCTGATGTTCCTATTCTTTCTGAGCTGCTTCTTTAAAACTTATGGATTCTTCAACTATGTGCTGTTCAGGTTGGGACTTAACTTATGGCTCCTCTAGCTCTTTGTCGCTCCTAAGGATGATGGATTTTACATGTTCTTTACCCTCCCTTTGCCTAACAGGATTAGCTTCAGTGTTACTAGGAAGGGTCCCTTGAGGACGTTGGCTAAGAGCATTTGCTATCTGTCCAACCTGAACTTGTAAGTTCTTAATTGAAGCAGCTTGATTTTGCAGGATAGTCGTGAACATTTCCTCAAGCAAGGGCTTCTTCTCAGCCGCTGGTGCATGGTAAAGTTATGGCTACGTAAGTGGTGGTGGTGGTGGTGATTTATGGAAGTGAGATGGATGATGCTGAAATTATGGTAGGGATGGTTGATGAGGCGGGCGATATGGAAATTGCGATTGTGGTGGTACCTGAACCGGTGGAGCTTGAAAATCAGGGGGTTCTACAGGTCTAGAGCTAGAAGTTTTCCCTTAGTTTTGGCTCCAGGAGAAGTTATGCTGGTTCCTCCACCCTGGGTTGTAGGTGTTTGACAAGGGGTTGTTCTGTTGCTTCTGAAGTGGAGCAGCATATTGAACCGATTCTAGGTTAAGTGGACACCTATCCACAGAGTGTGTACCCCTACACAGATCGCATGAAGGGAAAGGACTTTGGACAAAATAAATTGGATTAGGACTGGTAGAAGGATTATGTTGGGTACTGAGTGACTCTACCTTCTTCGTAAGATTATCGATTTGAGAGGTCAAGGTAGACAGTGTGTCGAGCTCATAAATACCCGCCGACTTCTTTGGCAATTGCCTTTTCGAGGACCATAGATAGTTGTTAGCCGCCATCTTGTCCAAGAGCTCGTAAGCTTCCTCCTCTGTTTTGCACATTAGCGCTCCACCCGCAGCAGTGTCAACAATGGTCCTATTTTGGCTTGTAAGTCCATTGTAGAAGGTCTGGACTTGCAGCCACAAAGGTAGACCATGATGAGTGACACGCCCTAAAGGTATTATCTGTAAGTGCACGGGTCGTACAAGTAATAATGAGATTTGAGTCCCGGAATTATCGTCCCACAGAGAAGTTGACTAGCCTAATTAACTACAGGTTAATCTTACCCTAAGTATATCCTAGCAAATCATGAAGTTGCAATGGGTGGTCTACATGGCTAAATTTAAAGTACTGAAAATAATAAAAGCTAAAAACTAAATAAAAGAAAACCGAGCTAAAATTACTTACAAAGCTCCGAGTAATTAAAAGCAAGTACCTACAAAACATTTTTAAAACAGTTAAAATTAATTAACGCAATTAAAATAAAATGCAAAATGAAAATAAAGAAACAAGATTAATTAAATTAAAATTAAACAAGCCTAAAATAAAATGTGCATGGAAATTAATCTAATTAATAAAAATTGCAATTTAAACTAACCTAAAATCTAATCAAATAAAATCCTAGAAAATTAAGAAAATAATCATAAATCTAAATGTCTAAACCAATGAATCTAAAATTAATCCTAATTATGTCTAAATAAAATCTAACTAATGCGAGAAATAAATATTTTTGGATTTTTAAATTTTAAAGTGAAAAATTAAAAATGCATAACATGATACTCCTCTAATTTAATTATAAATGCAAATCTAATTCTTAAATCCTAAACTAGTCATCAATTAACTATTAATGAAATTAAACTAAAACTTAAAACAACAAACTAAGAGAATTAAACTATTCTATCTAACTAAGCTAGAAAGTAATAAAAAAAAAAAACACAACAAAACTTAGACAAAGGAACATAATTGCATGGAATATTAAACTAAGAAGAAAAATGCATTGTGGCCAAACGTGGCCTTAAACAACTTTGCCAGCTAGCTTGCGGTCCCGATAATGCACTGTACACGTCTTCTTCCCAAAACTTATCTGTCACCTCCTTCCCTGTTCAGAATTTCAAAGCCGCATCCATCCTTTCCTCACATACAGCAATAGAACACCAGAAGCACACCTTCATGCAATGTCACTTATTAGTAATCTGCAACAAATCCAACAGGCAGCTGCTCCTCAACAGAGATCATGCTTTGTACACCTGAATAGAGGCAAAACGCAGCAGACTTCAACATCTGTCCCCTGCTCGATTCAGTATTATCGTCAAGCATTATCTGCACTTGCCACCATTCCTGATCGTTGCTGTCCCCATTACCGGCTTTGCTTCAGCACCGATCACCTATCTACAACAGATAGTAAGTGACTTACAATTGCAAGAAAATAATTAGGATGACTAAACTCACGCTAAGACAGAAAGGAAAACGAACCAAAAGAGAAACAAAAAAAAAAAAGAATGCTCTTAGACCTAAACTACACTTAAAACAGAAATAAAAAAACGAACAACAGCTAAATAAACTAATAGATCACCAGTCAAAATTAGAGCATCGACAACAATGCAGGATAACAAGATAGCTAAGATGAACAGTAAAATTAAACTAAAGCAGAGCAGAACAGAGGAGGGATCTGGTCTCTGTCCATTGCCATGGCACACTGCTGCTTGGTTTTACACCGATCGGCAACAATCTCATCAGCTTCAGCAGCCACAGCCTGCTTTCTAATCAGCTGTTGTTCATGCAACAGCTTGTCATTCCTGGCATGCAGCACACGCGATCCGTACCGTGTCTTCAACAACAGCTCCTATAAACTATGCCTCATTTTCTAATCTAATAAACACAAGTAAAATAGAATAAAATGATTATAAAGCTGTAAAAAATGATCACAATCGAACTGTAAAATGAAGAACTAAGAAACACATAAATTGAGAATAAAATAAATGTGCAGGAGACGGAACTAAAAAAAATGGCAAATGGAATAGTTACAATAGGTAGAGCATTATGGCTTCTGTCATAAGCCCCTCACACCTCATTGCAACAAAAATACCAAAAGTAAAACAGTGAAATAAAATGGCGAAGAAGAAAAAGAAATGTAGCTTTTCATAAAACTGAAAATGGTTATGAACATTAACTTAACAATGGTGGCTAAAACAACTAACGGAAAATTGTTTGGAAATTAGACTAAAAACTTAAAAACTAAAGCTACCATAGAATTACAACTACTCCTAATTTACTCTACACTACTCCTACCCTAGCTACTTACCCTACTCCTAATGCTACTTTTCTACTTGATTTTTTAATTGCCATCATGTTCTATTTATACACAAAGATAGGGGTACAATGGTAAATTTTTATCCTAGATGAGTTGGCATTGTTTGGCCACTTGTCTTCATTTGATTTGCTGCAGAGTAGATATTTTCACGTCATCAGTCTTTTTGTCCAATTAGCAGTGCGATGTGGCCCGGCGTATGTCTTCCAGAGGGTTGGCATGGTGTCCTTCGATCTTATCGTTAAGAGCAAATAAAATACGGACACCTAGCATCACGCGTGTCCAGACGACTGATGACTCGGACTGCAAATTGGAAGTGGTCTAGTCTCCTTTAACTCGTTTTTAGCCCAATTTCGTCTGAAACGACTGAGTTTCATCCGGATTTAATTTATCTGCACATTAAAGAATTTTAATTAAATAAAGGGGATTATTAATAAAATAATATGGGGATTAAATAAATAATTAGGTATTTAAGCACAAATAATTCTATAAAAATTAGAATTATCAATGAGGGCACTTCCTAAGAAGCTTCTTATATCGTTCCCATGCTTCGTAAAGAGATTCAGAGTCGTACTGAGCAAAGGAAGATATATTACTACGGAGTTGGGCTATTTTAGAGGGAGGGAAAAACTTAGATAGAAATTGATGGGCTAACTCGTCCCATGTATAAATGGATCCTGGAGGCAGGGAGGTTGACCAATGTCACGCTCTATCCCTAAGTGAGAAGGGGAATAATCTAAGCCTAAGCGCATCATCAGATAATCCATTGTGTTTGAACGTGTTGCACAAGTCCAAGAATTGCCCAAGGTAAGCATGTGGGTCATCGTGTGGAAGCTCACTGAACTGCAATGAAGTCTGAATCATCTGGAGGATTACGAGCTTAATTTCAAAGTTATTTGTAGGGACAGCTGGTGGCCTAATGCTGGAATAATATCCTCTAATCGTCGGCATTGCATAATCTCCAGCGGTTCTAACTTCCCTATTTTCTGTCATCGTGTTTTGCAGCGGAGCTATAAATTTCCTAGAGTCCTTTCGAATTTTCCTAAGGTTCTTTCAATTTCAGGATCTAGAGGAAAGCTATCGTAACTCTCGGCTCTACGCATACAAACATCTAAAAGTCCTTCAATTTTTTTTGAATTTTTAAATTTTTTAAATTTTTTTGATTTTAATTTTTCAATTAACTAATCTAGATTGGACTTCTAAATATTTACAACCTAAATATTTACAAGCTAGAATTACACCTAAGCATAATTTCACCGATATTAACTAATGGCTAATTAAAACTTCCCCGGCAACGGCGCCAAAAACTTGACACGCCCTAAGGTAATGTCCGCAAGTGCACGGGTCATACAAGTAATAATGGGATTTGAGTCCCGAGTTATCGTCCCACAGAGAAGTTGACTAGCCTAATTAACTACCTGTTAATCTTACCCTAAGTATATCCTAGCAAATTATGAAATTAAAGGGAGTGATCTACATGGCTAAAATTAAAAATACTAAAAGCAATAAAATAATAAAACTATAAAATAAAGAAAATAAAACCGAGCAAAATTACTTACAGTGCTCCACGCAATAAAAATAAAAAACCCACAAAAGAAATTAAAATAGTTAAAGCTAATTAACGCAATTAAAATAAAATGCAATTATGAAATTAACAAAGCAAGATTAATTAAACTAAAATTAACAAACCTAAAATGCAATAAGACTACTTAATCAAAATGCAATTTAAACTAACTTAAGATTTAATGAAATAAATTTACCCATAATCTAATTCTAAATGAACACTTAATTAACTATCATCCTAATTAAAACTATGTTTTATACTACTATGCAAGAATACTAACAAGCAATTTAATTAAAGACTCTAAACTAAGCTTAACAAATTAAATTGAAATTAAACTTATACTAACAATGCATGAAAATGAATTAACTAAAATGAACTAGCTAAACAAAGCCTTAACAACTTTTAAATAATCCAAATCCCTCCATTCATTGTTCATCTCTTCAATTTGCATATTTTCATTTCTAGGTATGGTCTGTCTAGGCATGCTACAGTCCCTCTCTTGCTCCTGCAATCTTCCACCAATTATGCCTCGGTTTCATGTGCTTCCTTCTTCGCTGCCCATGCTTCTAGCTGCCAACTGCCCCAACACTAGCTCCATGCATAAACTGTGCACGTTTCCTTCTCCAGGCATTGTCTTGCCCACTGCTGCACGTCTTGGTCTGCTATCGGTTTGGCCACGCAATCGCTCTCGGTCCTGCATTTGCTGTTGATCAAGCTCCCAGCTGCTGTCTTGCCCTGTCCGTTTCTGCTTCTGTCATGCTGCTATTCTCGACTGTCCACTGATGCTGCTCTGCTGCACGGGTCCTGCACTCTTGGTTTTGTGCAGTTCCTCTCGGTCCTGACCAGAAACAGCTCCATCCTCGATTCTGTAACATCAAACTAGATGACAGCTTACTGTTGTTCATGATTCATCGTCATCCTGGCCCATTCCTGGTACCGAGAGCCTCCTTAACATATTTGTAGACAACGAATAAGCTGTAATAACAGTGGCAGCTCTTAAAACAGAGCAGAACAGAGGCAAAAAAATGGCTCCTTGATCACTGCTGCAACATACCCGAGAATCACTTGCTCAGTCCAATCTTAGACGTCCTCAGCTTCATTCCCTGCAACCATTTACTGGTTCAAGTTTGTATTATGGTTTGGTGCCAACACACACATCCAAGCATCCCAATAGACACCGATCAACATTTCAAAACTCAACGCTTGCTGCTAGTGCAATTAGCATATCCATCATCTCAACATTACAACAACAAGCCTTCCTTCTCTATTTCACTAGTAACCTGGAAGAACCAACCTCCAACATTGCTCATATGTGTGTGAGCAACCGATCATCTCCAGGAGAGAGTCTTGTCTCGGCCAACATCCACAGCAGCATCAACAATGAAAATGGAAAGGAGAAAGATGCCAAACCGAGACTAGCAACTAGGAAATAAAGCTATGTAATAAAATTGAAAGGTACAAGAAATGAATTTAACAAAACTGAGAGCTCAATGAACCATGGTGGCTGTCAAGAGAATGAAAAAAAAAATCTAACTTGAAAAGCTTGTAAAAATAACAATGGAATTTGTTTGTGAACAGTAAAATTAAATGGGAGCTAAATGGAAAAGTGAAGCTTGAAAACAAGGAAAAAAATTAAAATTATTCTAACACTACTCCTAACTTACTCCTATTCTTACTTACTTCTACTCTTACTCCTAAAATTACATCCTCTTTCAATTGCCATCCTTTCCTATTTATAAACACACTAGGGGTAAAATTGGTAATTTCCACATCCTTGATGAGTTGGTATTTTTTTAGCCACTCGTCTTCACACCATTGGCTCCTTGAAAAGATATTTCCATGTCATCGGTCTTCTTTTCTAATTGGATGTGCTAGGTGGCATGACTCGTGTTGTCTGCGTGGCTCAATCTCGATTTTAGCCTAATTTCGATCCATTTTCTACTGAAATATTCAAAATTGATCCGGATTTAATTTATCTGCAAACATGAGAATTTTAATTAAATAAAGGGGATAATTAACAAAATAAATTGGGGATTTAAATAATTAATTAGGAAATTAAGCACAAATAATTCTAAAACTATAGAATTATCACATATGCATATATAACCTGATTAAATCCCAAACGTTTACTTAGATACAAGCAACTGTACTACATAAGTTGTCTGGATACAAAATGAATTATACCTTACACACGTACAAGAAATAGCCTGGGGAGAGTCTCGTCTACCAGCATATGTCACATACGTAGCAGACACTGATAATTACTATAAGTAATTTGAGAGGAAGGGAAAATGGTGGTGAGCTTCAACTAGCTTAGTAAGGAGTGCATTTAAAATAAGAAACAATAAATCAAATTATTCGTAAAATAATGGTACGATTCACATCTCAGACTACTTGAGAAAAATCATCCGAGTATAGATACTCAAAACATCATCTCATTATCATATTAAATCATATCTCATAATAATATGGAGACTAGGCACTTACTATTCCTGTCATGAGAGAAATCACCACTCCATCCTCAAAAGAGGGCATACTCCAAAGAGGGAATCAAGTCATACTTGAAAGAGGGCATCCTCCGAATAAGGAATCAAGTACCTATGGCTATGGTAAGGCTGTAGACTGAATCAGGGTCACACAACATCATTTCAACACCACCTAGGTGGTATCTCATATAAATAAGGGAAAGCATCATGATAGACACATAGAATATTCATAACATGGTCAAGGTCTAGCTCAATCCCAGGCCATTAGCTAGAATTCCCTTGGGTCTCACTCAATCAATCCTCAGGTTTCCCTAACTCGCATGCTATTGAGCCTAAAGTTTGAAAACGTACCATTATTATACTGAAAATAGTTTTTCATTCATCATAGAGCTCATAATAGTTTTGCTTCATAAATCTCATACACACACACACATATATATATATATTTTGTCTGCAAAGCTTTAAACTTGCGCATTCGAGCTCAAATACAGCAAAACATGCACTCGGGTAAGAAAACTCGGGCTATAGGTATTTCTCAGGGTTTATGCTTATTTCATAAAACATTTACATGCCACCAATTTTTATTTGTAAATAAGGAACTCAGGTATTAAAATCGGTTGCATCCCTTACCTAAATGAGGCCAAGGCAGCCCAGTCGTCGGGTGTCGGGTTCACCTCGTTTTACGTGCTAATATCTCAAATTATCTAAAACAATTCAAAACCCTCAATTGATGATCTATTTTAGCTTTACTTCATATTTATATGCATTTGAAACTCGAATGGGGTCAATTGGACCCTTTTTCGATCATTTTCCCTATTTTCTCAGTTTTACTGATAAAGTCTCAATTTGAGCTATTTTATTAGTTTCTATCCATCAAATTTATAACTTATCAACCTAATAGCTTAAAAATTTATTTCAAACTCCATTTAATATTTCAATATTTCAAAACACCCCAGTTGTTAAATTTTCATACTTTTACGTTTTTTCACCTAACTGAGCTATAAATCGAGTTTTTCGGTATAAATTTAACTATCTACAACATTCAACACAGTCAAAATTCAACACTTTCTTATGCTACATATGCTGGTTGAAACTACACCCCTCTCTAGAAATCATTTTAGCAACTCTTGCTTAACTAAAAATCATCCTATAACATCAAATAATCACATATCTTGAGTTCATCATCTTTCAACAATTGCTTAGAAACTTTGACCAACTTTGAGAAGCCATTTTTGCACCAGCAAGAATTATAAGCTATCAATCAACATGTAAACATCTTAAAATCATCCAAAACAACAAGAAAAACCAATAAAAAACTTTCAAAATTAAAGCTTTCTCTCACCTCGAAATAGAGCAGATTCTGCCCCTGTTCTTCTCCCTAGATTTTAACCTAGCAAATGACCTTCTTTGGGGCTAAATGTTTTATATGTTATAGATGGTTTAAAGAGGAAGATTTTATCCTTTTAACCGATGCATGAAAGTGGCTAGAAGATGCTCAAAAAATTCACGCAAGGCTGACTGGTCCAGAACATGAGTAACAACTTGGGGAGAGTGGGTTTTTCTTGTTTCAGACGCTTTCGAGGCTTGCTATACCTTTTTGGAAAGCTTATCAAGTCTAATTTATATTTGGAAAATATCATAATTTTCGTCCTTCTGGAAGGTCTACAAATTTAGTAATTTCTAATGGGTCAACAGTTTCTTAGGCCAGGGCAGCCTACTGCCCTGTTTTAAACAATCCACCAAAAAAATATTTTCCAACCTATTTCTTCCAATTTTCCATTTCTTAATTGTTATAGCATGTCCCTAGTATCTCTCATAAAAAATTAGGGCCACTTTTTTAAGAAACATTTCTTGATTGAGCCCATTTTGCATGATTTGGTCAATACCTATCGGAATCAGTTAAGGTTTTTGATTTACTTTAAAAATTAATTCTAACACCGAAACCTCATTATTTCTACTCCATCTTCATTCCCCATGTCAAGTATGTGTTATGTGAATTTCCTATGGTCTCAGAATAATTTTCGTGAATTTTTAGAATTTATTCTGAATTTATTCCGCTTACTAGGCCCATTTGCTCGATTTAGTATAAACCCGAGTTTCAATAACTTTTTCACTTCTAACACCTTAGTTTCACTTTTTAATCATAAAAACATGCTTTAAATCACACTTTTTGAAAAAAAACTTAAAATTACATCTTTACCTTGAAATGTGTACCTTGAGCTTCGTGCCACTATCCCGGGTGTCTCGATCATTCTGGGCCCTACATGAACATTTACATGAGTCTTAGACTTCTCAGTTTAACTTAGAACAAAGAGTAATATGGAAAAATTCGGGTTTCACATTCCTCCCCACCTTTTGGAATTCGGTCCTCCAAATTCAATTAGGTCTGTCGAATAAATGTGGGTACTTCTCTTTCATCAGGCTTTTTAGTTCCCAAGTTTCTTCTTTTGTCGAGTGGTACTTTTAGAGAACCTTTACCAATGGAATGCTTTTCGTTTGAAGTACCCTTTCTTTCTTGTCGAGGATCCAGATAGGTTCTTCTATATAGTTCATGTCTCCCTGAATGTCTAAAGCTTCATACTCGATGACGTGGGAGGGATCCGGATTATACTTCCTCAACATGGAGACATGGATGACATTATGAATCCCAAAAAGGTGCGAGGGCAAAGCTAATCAGTAGGCGGCATCTCCCACTCTCTCTAATACCTCAAATGGACGAATAAAATGATGACTTAACTTTTATTCTTTCCCGAAGCGCATGATACCCTTACTTGGAGACACCTTAAGAAATACAGAATCTCCAGCTTGAAACTCATGTGGTTGTCTACACACATTGGCGTAACTCTTCTGTCGACTTTGAGTATCCTGTAATCTGCCTTAAATAATTTGTACGCCATTAACTGCTTGCTCAATAAGATCGAGTAAGACCTAATTTTTGTATTGTATTTCCTTATGATTCACCTAATGTAAACATTTTTATCTGTTAATTGAATCATAATAAGAGTTTTTACTTGAATGGAAATGCAATGGAATAAAAAAAAATTCATGAATGCATGAAAGGTTAAATAAGGGTTAAGATGACCACAGACTAAACGAATGAGATTTGGACCATTCGAATTTAAGATAAAAATTTAAAACACGAAATGATCGAGGGTTCATGAAGGGAAGTTGGGTTGTGTTGATCCCAAACAAGTTGAAGTGGTGAAAATGCCAAAAAGACCTTAAATTCAGTATTAATTTTGTAAGAAAGTGACATTTTAAACATGGACTTATGTAATCTTGATCAATAAAGAAGAAATCATGGAATTCCATGCCTAATTGATCAAGATATGAAACTATTATGATTACACAAAAATTTTCCACCTCGGTAATTTATCTCGAAAATATGAGAAAAATATATTCCGAGATAATAAAATAAAATAAATGAAAATGGGATATTTTGTGGAAAATAAAGATATTTTAGGTATATAATATAATATATTATATTACATTAAAATATAATATAATATATTATATAAAAAAAGGAAATTGAAAAAAAAAGAACAGGATCACGCGACATAGTCGCGCTACCCAAAGGGATCGAGGGATCGGACGAAATCGATCCCTCTTTCTCTGTCATCGACGTGGAATGGAGGGTGAGAAGACATGCAAAGGAAGGTCAGCACAGTGGGAGTACACCGAGCTCTTCCACCCACTGAGATCTGTCGACGGTGAGGAGATCGTCGAAGAGAAAACAAAAAACGAAAAAAGAGGATTCGTCGGCACTGGCATCGATTTGGCCAGAACCACCGCCAGTCGAACGTTCCCCAGGCGAAAACCAACCGATTGGTGGTTGAATAGGCCAGTGAAATGGTTGGCAGCGTCGTCAACAGCGAAGAGAGAGAAAACGATAGCGAGGCTAAAAAGGGAAAGGGCCGAACCACTCACTTTTCGGCCAGCTTTGACTTAGCTAGCACTCGATTCATTCTTCGTGAGGTGTAAGACCCGATTTTATCGTAAGAGCAAAAGGGAATTAATAGAAATTTTTTAGGGCTTTTGAAAATGCTAAAGGATTGAAATGGTATTCCTGAAAATGTACAAGGGTAAAACGGTCAAAAGATCAAAATTCGGTATTTATCGTGACAAGAAAATTTAATTAAAAATAATGGATTTGAGAATCTTGATCAATAACTAAGAAATAATTAAATTTTGGGTTAAATTGATCAAGATATGAATTTATTGGAATAAATCGAAATTTTCGTATCGGATAATAATCTCAAAAATAATCGATAAATATACCGGGAAGGTAAAATCGGACCGATAAATTCATTTAGTGATTAAAAGAATAAAATATAAAATTTTAAAGATATTTGTGGATTTTAATATTATTTTAATGAATAAAATAATATTAAAAATAAATTAAAAATAAATAAAATAAAGTTAAAAAAATAATAATTGAAATCTGAAAAAAAAAAAAGGAAATCGCGTTTTGCGATTTCTGAAGGAGAAAAGAAACAGAAACCAAAGAAGCGGAAACAAGCCGAGACCGAGGAATCACAGGACGAGCCACCACCGGCGGGGCTGAGGGGACGGCGAAGATAGCCTGACCTCGAGCCAACCATCAGCGCGGTGACGCGCGCCGAGAACGGCTGAGAACGCCGAAAATAGAGGGAGTGGTCGTGGGGAAGAAACGTCGATCGGCGGCCATTGGCGCCGATTAGAGACAAACCGAGGCCCGATTTTGGAAGCCCAGGCAATGGCGCACCGAACGGCACCGAAATAGGCCCGAGAACCAGCTGGACGACGTCGAAAGGACCAAATGGTGACTGAACCGATCGAACCGAATCGAACTGAACCAGCGGTCTGAACCGGGTTGAACCGGATCGGACCGGTTCAGCCAGAAAAGAGAAATAAAAAAGGAAGAAAAAAGGAAAAAGAAAAAGTGAAAAAATTGGGAAAAATTTCAGTGCTGCAATCGAGCTTCGGGTAAGTCAGTAAGCGGTCGAATTGATCGATTTAAATTTTGAAATATTTTATTTGATAAATAATTGACAGAAAGTTTACCCAGAAATATATTTAATTGTGTAGCTCGACAATTGGCATCAACCGAGAGCTCGAGACAGCCTCGATTTGTGTACGATCATGGAATCTCGGGTAACTAACCCTTATTTACGACAATTTACATCGTTATGCGTGTTGATGAATTACGAATTTAATTTTCGCATAAATGAATTAAATTTTTTAATTTTGAATAAATTATCGTAAATACTAAATTGAGATATCCGAGTATTTAGAACGAGGCTCAATAATTACTGATGGGCCCAATTAGCCCAATAGGTCTCGATAATGTAAATAGTAAATGTGGTAAACGGGCTTAAGGCCGATTAAGGCCCATTAAGGTGCAATCCGGCCCAATATGGGTAAACGGGCCCAATGATTTAAATTAAGCCCAAAAAATATGAAATACAATTAAATTGTATTGTATTTGACCTGATGAATGTGTATCCGCAGTTTCGGAGATTGGATTCGGAGCAAATCGGACTGCATGACGAGTCATCAATGGAAATGTCAGACTATACAAAAAATGAGGTAAGGGAATTGTGTGAGTAGCTATAGGTAGCTACGCGTATTTTAATAGTTTTTGTATACACTGTTATTGTATAATGATCCTAAAAGTGGTTTAAATGATTTTAAGGATCGAAATAGGTAAAAAAGACTATTTTACCCTATTGAGGGAAGTTCACCTAAGGATGGTGAAAGCATAACATGCATGAAATGCATGATTTAAGAAAATTTCTGAATTAAGGATTTTATTGGTTTTTAAGCAAAGTAAATCGATAGATTGGTCAGTAATTGCATAAATTTTACAAGATAACACTACGTAGGTGTTATTAATATTTAAATGAAATTTCTTTGGAAAACGGCCAACTATCAAGTTTATATGGAAACAAATTGTGCTGGCATATAGTTCCCACTATATCTGCGTTAGTGAGTGTGCATAAATGTGCTTGAGCGGTTGCTCGCACCGACTTGTGTGACATTATATGCATAAAATGTGCTAGAGCATGGTGCTCGTACTGATTTTTATTATTGTGAAATGAGAGCTGTTGGAGCCTAACTCGCACTCTGTTTTGACATGTTTTGACATGTTTTGATTTGTTTTGACTGAATATGCATAAAAATGTGCTGGAGCGATTTCTCGCACTAATTTTAATGATTTGACATGCATGAGAGATGTTGGAGCTTAGCTCGCATCCTGTTTTGATATGAATTATGCATAAAAGCCGTGCTAGAGTGTAACTCGCACGAGATTTGATTTAATTATGCATACAGTCGTGCTGGAGTGTAACTCGCACGAGATTTGATTTACTTGAGCATTCATTTGTGCTGGAGCGTTGTTCGCACAAAGTTTTATATGGTTTTATAATTCATTTGAATGTCGTACTGGAGTTTTTCTCGTACGAGGTTTTCACTGGGTTTTTATACATATCCGTACTAGAGCATTGCTCGTACGTGGATTTTACTTGAAATTATAATCAGTTTAAGTTGTACTGGAGCGCTGCTCGTACGCAGATTTTACTGATTTTAATGAAATAGTGCTAAAACTTCGCTCGCACGAGGTTTTCTGATATCATGAATATGCATGGAGCCGTGCTAGAGCTTCGCTCGCACAGGGATTTATATTACATGCATATAGCCGTGTTGGAGCCTCTTGTAGACTGTGTGTCACAGTGAGATGATATGCTCACACGTGCATATTGAGACAGAGATGATATGGGTGGATAAGACCTATTACAGGCACCCCAGATTGAGCTTGGGTTCACGGAGTACGTTGTGCCGTGTATGTCACGCGGAGTACGCTGTATCGTGGGGATTGTTGGAGTGGAGTGGCATTAGCCACGAGGCAGCAAGCCTTGCCTTCGCAATCCTAGTGTTATGCTGTTCTGGCGGGTAGGACGACTCACCTCCCATTTCAAGTGTGATACCCCGCACACTAGGTACCGTGTTGCCAGGGATCACTAGGATATGGCCATAGTCCTCGATGTTACTGATATAATCACCTGCTTGTCTCACATGATATAACTATTGGTCGATAGACCAGGGTAGACCCGAAGGAGGGGTCAAGCCCCCAATTTTATGATTTTATGATATGTGACCCTGAAAGAAGGGTGGTTTTATAACCAAAGTTTTGTAAAGAAATTTAATGAATTGTTTTATGAGTTTGGATTTGAATTATGAGACGCTTAACCCCTTCGGGTGATTTTATACTACGTTTATAATGAAATAATTTAAATCCAGTAGCATGATGTTATTTTCCATGCTTTTATTTCAAATCCATGATTTGTCTTACATGACATGAAAGACTGCATGATCTTGATTAAATTCATGCTTATTATGATTTAATGATGTCACATAAAATGCTTTGATGCATAAGTAATATGATTTATATATGCACGAACAGTTTTATAAACTAAGTCATTGATGTTTGCATGACCTTGTGCTTGATGATTATAAATGAAAAGAAATGGATTTAAGGGCATGGTATTATGAGCATGTAGATAGTGGAGCTATCTACTTACTTGCATAATTGCCTTACTGAGGTGTGGTTTGCTCACCCCCCTTATTTCCCATCTTTTCAGAGCACTCACAGTAATTAGTAAGCAGCTGAGGACTTGCATGCTTGGTATCCGCTGCTTCCCATCGAGAGACAGGTATACACATTTGTATAGTTTTGTATCTAAATATGTAATGTACAGTATTGTAAACGGACATTGATGTCGGGGATGTAGAGTTATAAATACCATTGTGTATGTATTTATTTAAAAGTCAAAAGATAGTAAACTCTAATATATAAATATGATTATGGAAATGAAATGGTAAATAGGTGAGAGGTGACTAACACCGAATCATAGCCCAACTGTGTTGTAGGATGGTCACGATGAGAGAAAGGTAAGAATTAAATAATAAATGAAAAAGTAAAAAATTTACTTTGATTTGTAGGTAATTTGGGTCATGACAATTATGGTATCAGAGCTTGAGTTGGCCTGATATGAGTCGGTGTTAGTAGTTAAGAAAGTTTACATCCCTATGTACTGTGCATTGTTTAGATACAATTGTGTATATCGAGATGGAAGTGCAGCTAAGATTTTGGTTTTGAATACAAGAATAGACTCATTAACTGATAGCCACTATGGTAGAGAGGCGAGTACATGAACTCGAGGCCGTAGAGGTAGGCCCGAGAGTTGTATTGAGTCACCACATGAGACTCGAGATGAGATTGACGTGGAGGCTGGTATTGAGCATGCCCCACAGAGTTCGACAGAGAGATTGGACAGAGTTCGATAGAGAGATCGGACAGTATTGAGACACACTTCGTGAGGTTGAAGTGGAGTGTGGAGATCATTTTGTGAGCTAATTGCTTGGTGTATTCACGAGATTTGAGGGTGAGTCGGAGCATTGGTGGAAGTCTGCTCGACCCACCTTAAGAGTTACATATCCAAAATGGATATGAGAAATAATTCTAGATCTATTCTTGTGACAGAATATCCCGGACACTCAAAGGAAATTGCAGATTAAATTCTTTACTCTGACCTAGAGGAACTGGTTGATTAATGAGTATGAAACTCAGTTTATATGACTGGGCAGATATGATTTGGACACTATGAACGGTGAGAGTCAAGATATCTGAAAGTTCATGAAGCGCTCAGATTTTCAATTAGAGTCCGATTAGCCCGTTAGATATCACTACCTATGCCGATGCAGTGCGTAGACTACAGTTGTGTGAATAAGATCATAAGTTGCACGCCTCTGAGATTGGGAAAGGTAGTAAGGGCCGAAATAGAGACAACAAGAGAACAAAGAATGACAAAGATGTTCATACGGGAAAAAGGTAATTGGTAAAAGCTTAGAGTTGATGAGTCACGGGGTAAGTTGATTGGTAAGGCCCCAGTGTATCCAATTTCAGCAGTTACGAGGGGTATTGTCATTGGAAGACCCTGACCTGTTCTGTAACAATGTGAACAGTATAGGATGTGTGGTAGTTACCACGAAAATAAGATGTTGGACGAGGGCAAGTGTATGCCTTGGACCAGGACACTATTGATGTTTCATCTGATATGGTGGAAGATACCACACTGGTTATGAATAATGAAGTAATTATTTTAATTAATCCTGGTGCCACGTATATATTCATATACCGCCTTCAGTTGTTTATAAGCGAGTGAAAGATGTGAAACCTATACCCTTAAGCATGATGATGATGGTTAGATGATTTTCACTAACTGAATATGGGTATAGGGATTGTAAGTTGAAAATAGGGGTGAAAACATCACTGAAAAGTGTATTGTAAGTTTTAACAAGTAATGAAAGAGTCTGTTATAAGTGAAATATGAAAGGGGATAAGCTTTGAGATGTGATAGATCCTGCATACGAGATATATTGGAATAAGAGGCGTATGTAAGGTAAGGATATCTTTGATATGTAAAGTAATTTGTATTAAGCGATATGTAGCGAATGTGAATTGCAACCAAGTATAAGAGGAGGATATATATCCACACCCAATCTATGTGGTCAAGTCTGAGGGCTAATAAAGGTATTTCAAAATACTTCCCCGCCTGAAGACTTGACAGCGTTGAGAAGCGCACACATAACCTAGAAATTGAAATCGACAGTCGTAACATATACATTTAAAATTTGGGTACCTTTACTGGTACGAAAAAAAAATATAGAAGTTGATTAATCATGAAGGTTAAAAATTAAAATTTTATTAAAAAACCGTTAATATAAGAAAAATGAAATGACGCAGGTTAGTATCTTGAACGGAAATAATTTCGAAATGACTTTATACGTTTATGCGTACATAGGTCAAGGATATGGATGATTGAAATATTTAGTGGAACTCAACTACGAAAAGGTATTTCAACCTTACTTGGATCGAGTGGTTGTCATCTTGAGCGATGATATTTTATATTTTAAGTATTCAAAGTCCAAGAAAGAGCATGGGAGCAAATGAAAACTGTCTTGCAGATGTTGTGGAAGAGTTTCTCGAAATTGGCTGCTCAGTTGATACGTCTCATTTGGAAAAAGATTTCATACGAGTGGTATGATAAATATGTAAATGGCTTCGGTGAGTTTTGGTATATAGAAGTAATGAACTGACCACCGTAAGTAATCTCACCATAACCAACAGCTCAAGAGGTATCAGTGTGTATGGATACCACAAAAATAAGGATTGGGCTGTGTATCGATGTAAAATGGGAAGATAGTCGTTTATGGATCCAGATAGTTCAAGGACCATAAGAGAAACTATCCGACCCATGATTTAGAGTTGGTAGCCGTAGCGTTTATAGTAAAAGTATGGCGCCACCACTTATACGGTGAGACATTTCGGATATGCACTGATCGTAAAAGCCCAAGTATCTATTTTTACAGAAAGAGTAGAATATGAGATAACCAAGAGGGTTAGAGCTTCTAAGGATTTTGATTGTGAACATTGTACCACCCAGGAAAGGCTAATGTAATGGCTGATGCCTTGAATAGAAAGAGCCTCGTGATGGTATTACATATGATGGTCAGGGAGCATGAGCTGCTGGAGCAGTTGTGAGCCTCAGTAGTGATGTGATCCCTTCTGATGATAACGGTGATTTTGTGACAGCTAGCCTTAGGTTAGAATCAGATTTGAGTGACTGGATTTTCCAGGCTTAGCGTGATGATCGGCATGGTGTCGATAGTGTGGGTCAGATTTAGAAGGGTATAGTGACAGAGTTCACAGTGATTGGGATGACTTACAGAGGTTCAGAGAAAGTATAAGTGCTCCCTAGGACCACAGTTGATGAGATAGTGTTATTGTTAGAAGCTCACTCTTCGGGATATACAGTGCATCCGGGAAGTAATAAATATATCAGAATCCTTGAAAAGGGTATTGGTGGTCAGCTATGAAAAGAAATATTGTAGAGTTATGGAGAAATGTCTCGTATGTCAATGGATTAAGGTAGAGTAAAAGAAGTTGCAGAGTTATTGCAGCCTCTACCTATATTGACATGGAAAAGAGAACAAGTTACCATGGATATTGTGATGGGGTATAGAGAACCCTAATAAATCACGAGGCTATCTGGGTGATAGTCGATAGATTGATTAAGTCTACCCACCTTCTGGCTATGGAAATCCCCAGATACTCTAAGTGTGTAGGCGGATTCATGTGTATAGAAGATTATGAAATAATATGTAGCATTCCAGTGAGCATGGTATCAAATAGGGATTCCCGCTTCACTTCCCACTTCTGGGAATGTTTTCAGGAAGCTATGGGAACTCGATTGAGTGTTAGCACAGCTTTTCATCCTCAGACAGATGGTCAGTCAAAGAGGACTGTACAGGTTCTGGAGGATATTATGATAGCGTGTGCCATTGATTTTATTAGCTCCTGGGATGATTAGTTGTCACTAATCGAATTCGTCAATAATGATAGTTGTCACTTGAGTATCGGGATAACAAGTTATATGAGGCATTGTATGGCCGTAGGGAGTTGTTCTCTCACTTAGATAAGAAGTGGGTGACAGATAGATAATTGTTCCCGAATTGGTAACAAAAACCTCTGAGGATGTTCAGTTGATTGTGAGAGATTAAGGACACCTCAGAGCAGACAGAAAGGCTATGCTGACAAGAGACAGGAAACCATTGGAATTCACCGAGGGTGAATCATTATTGTTAGCAGATATTTGTCATAAGGACATAACGAGATTCGGAAAGATATTAGACAAGTGGGAGATAAGGCCTGTAGGTTGGCGTTACCACTTGAATAAGCAGGCATCCATAATGTGTCCTATCTTATGATGTTTCGAAAATACTATCCGGATCCAGCATATGTGATTGGATATGAGCTTCAACAGCTTAGCTCAATGCAAGTATAAAGTATGATTGGAAAATCAATTCGGGTATTAGAAGGAAAGAGAAAGTGTTGAGGTTTAAGATGATCTCCCTAGTTAAGTCTGATGGTAGTATTACACTCCGAAGAAAGTCACTTGAGGATGACAGTATATGATACGATAGATGTACCCGGAGTTGTTTAAGGAATCATTTTACTTGGTTCTAATTTGGAGGACCAAATTTCTTAAGTGGGGGAGATTGTAAGACCCGGTTTTATCGTAAGAGCAAAAGGGAATTAATAGAAATTTTTTAGGGCATTTGAAAACGCTAAAGGATTGAAATGGTATTCCTGGAAACGTGCAAGGGTAAAACGGTCAAAAGATCGAACTTCGATATTTATCGTGACAAGAAAATTTAATTAAAATAATGGATTTGAGAATCTTGATCAATAACGAAGAAATAATTAAATTTTGGGTTAAATTGATCAAGATATGAATTTATTGGAATAAACCGAAATTTTCGTATCGGATAATAATCCAAAAAATAATCGATAAATATACCGGGAAGGTAAAATCGGACCGATAAATTCATTTAGTAATTAAATGAATAAAATATAAAATTTTAAAGATATTTGTGGATTTTAATATTATTTTAACGAATAAAATAATATTAAATATAAATTATAAATAAATAAAATAAACTAAAAATATTAATAATAATTGAAATCTGAAAAAAAAAAAGGAAATCGCGTTTCGCGATTTCTGAAGGAGAAAAGAAATAGAAACGAAAGAAGCGGAAACAAGCCGAGACCGAGGAACCACCGGACGAGCCACCACTGTTGGGGCTGAGGGGCCGACGAGGGCCTGTGAAGATAGCCCGACCTAGGGCGAACCATCAGCGGCGTTGACGCGCACCGAGAACGACGAAAACAGAGGGAGTGGCTACGAGGAAGAAATGTCGATCGGCGGCCATCGGCGCCGATTCGAGACAAACCGAGGCCCAATTTTGGAAGCCCAGGCGATGGCGCACTGAGCGGCACCGGAATCGGCCCGAGAACCGACTGGACGACGTCGAAAGGACCAAATGGTGACTGAACCGGTCGAACCGACGGTCTAAACTGGTTGAACCGGACCGGACCGGTTTAGCCAAAAAAGAGAAGGAAAAAAGGAAGAAAAAGGGAAAAAAGAAAAAGTGAAAAAATTAGGGAAAATTTCAGTGATGCAATCGAGCTTCGGGTAAGTTGGTAAGCGGTCGAATTGACCGATTTAAATTTTGAAATATTTTATTGATAAATAATCAACTGAAAGTTTACCCAGAAATATATTTAATTATGTAGCTCGACAATTGGCTTCAACCGAGAGCTCGAGACACCTCGATTTGTGTACGATCATGAAATCTCGGGTAAGTAACCTTTATTTACGACAATTTGCATCGTTATGCGTGTTGATGAATTACGAATTTAATTTCTGCATAAATGAATTAAATTTTGGAATTTTGAATAAATTGTCGTAAATACTAAATTGAGATATCCGAGTATTTAGAACGAGGCTCAATAATTACTGATGGGCCCAATGAGCCCAATAGGCCTCGATAATGTAAATAGTAAGTGTGGTAAATGGGCTTAAGGCCGATTAAGGCCCATTAAGGTGCAATCCGGCCCAATATGGGTAAACGGACCCAATGATTTAAATTAAACCCATAAAATATGAAATACAATTAAATTGTATTGTATTTGACCTGATGAATGTGTATCCGCAGTTCCAAAGATTAGATTCGGAGCAAATCGGGCTGCGTGACGAGTCATCAGTGGAAATGTCAGACTGTACAGAAAATGAGGTAAGGGAATTGTGTGAGTAGCTATAGGTAGCTACGCGTATTTTAATAGTTTTTGTATACACTGATTATGTATGTATACACTGTTATTGTATAATGATCCTAAAAGTGGTTTAAATGATTTTAAGGATCGAAATAGGTGAAAAAGACTGTTTTACCCCTATTGAGGGAAGTTCACCTAAGGATGGTGAAAGCATGACATGCATGAAATGCATGATTTAAGAAAATTTTTGAATTAAGGATTTTATTGGATTTTAAGCAAAGTAAATCGATAGATTGGCCAGTAATTGCATAAATTTCACAAGATAACACTACGTAGGTGTTATTAATATTTAAATGAAATTTCTTTGGAAAATGGCCAACTATCAAGTTTATATGGAAACAGATAGTGCTGGCATATAGTTCGCACTATATCTGCGTTAGTGAGTGTGCATAAATGTGCTTGAGCGGTTGCTCGCATCGACTTGTGTGACATCATATGCATGAAATGTGCTAGAGCATGGTGCTCGCACTGATTTTTATTATTGTGAAATGAGAGCTGCTGGAGCCTGATTCGCACTCTGTTTTGACATGTTTTGACATGTTTTGATTTGTTTTGACTGAATATGCATAAAAAGGTGCTGGAGCGATTGGTCGCACTAATTTTAATGATTTGACATGCATGAGAGATGTTGGAGCTTAGCTCGCATCCTGTTTTGATATGAATTATGCATAAAACCCGTGTTAGAGTGTAACTCGCACGAGATTTGATTTAATTATGCATAAAGTCGTGCTGGAGTGTAACTTGCACGAGATTTGATTTACTTGAGCATTCATTTGTGTTGGAGCGTTGCTCGCACAAAGTTTTATATGGTTTTATAATTCATTTGAATGTCGTACTAGAGTTTTTCTCGTTCGAGGTTTTCATTGAGTTTTTATACATATCCGTACTAGAGCATTGCTCGTACGTGGATTTTACTTGAAATTATAATCAGTTTAAGTCATACTGGAGCGCTGCTCGTACGTAGATTTTACTGATTTTTATGAAATCGTGCTAGAGCTTCGCTCGCACGAGGTTTTCTGATATCATGAATATGCATGGAGCCGTACTAGAGCTTCGCTCGCACAGGGATTCATATTATATGTATATAGCCGTGTTGGAGCCTCATGTAGACTGTGTGTCACAGTGAGATGATATGCTCACACGTGCATATTGAGACAGAGATGATATGGGTGGATAAGACCTATTACAGGCACCCCTGATTGAGCTTGGGTTCACGGAGTACGTTGTACCGTGTATGTCACGCGGAGTACGCTGTACTGTGGGGATTGTTGGAGTAGAGTGGCATTAGCCACGAGGCAGTAAGCCTTCCCCTCGCAATCCTAGTGTTATGCTGTTCTGGAGGGTAGGACGACTCACCTCCCGTTTCAGGTGTGATACCCCGCACACTAGGTACCGTGTTGCCAGGGATCACTAGGATATGGCCATAGTCCTTGATGTTACTGATATAATCACCTGCTTGTCTCACATGATATAACTATTGGTCGATAGACCAGGGTAGACCCAAAGGAGGGGTCAGGCCCCCGATTTTATGATTTTATGATATGTGACCCTGAAAGAAGGGTGGTTTTATAACCAAAGTTTTGTAAAGAAATTTAATGAATTGTTTTATGAGTTTGGATTTGAATTATGAGATCTTAACCCCTTCGAGTGATTTTATACTGCATTTTTAATGAAATAATTTAAATGGAGTAGCATGATGTTATTTCCCATGCTTTTATTTCAAATCCATGATTTGTCTTACATGACATGAAAGACTGCATGATCTTAATTAAATTCATGCTTATTATGATTTAATGATGTCACATAAAATGCTTTGATGCATAATTAATATGATTTATATATGCACGAATAGTTTTATAAACTAAGTCATTGATGTTTGCATGACATTGTGCTTGATGATTAAAAATGAAAAGAAATGGATTTAAGGGCATGACATTATGAGCATATAGATAGTGGGGCTATCTACTTACTTGCATAATTGCCTTACTGAGCGTGTGGTTTGCTCACCCCCTTATTTCCCATCTTTTCAGAGCACTCACAGTAATTAGTAAGCGGCTGAGGACTTGCATGCTTGGTATCCACTGCTTCCCATCGAGAGACAGGTATACACATTTGTATAGTTTTGTATCTAAATATGTAATGTACAGTACTGTAAACGAACATTGATGTCGGGGATGTAGAGTTATAAATACCATTGTGTATGTATTTATTTAAAAGTCAAAAGATAGTAAACTCTGATATATGAATATGATTATGGAAATGAAATGGTAAATAGGTGAGAGGTGACTAACATCGAATCATAGCCCAACTGTGTTGTAGGATGGTCACGATTAGAGAAAGGTAAGAATTAAATAATAAATTAAAAAGCAAAAAATTTACTCTAATTTTTATGTAATTTGGGTCGTGACACGAGGTCCCACCAATCTGTTGGAAGTGGAAGCCGGTGAAGAATCGATCGGTGCAGCTCCGAACGACGAGGATGGTGTTGAACCAGACTTAATCGATCCGAACCGATTTAGCCAGGAAAGAAAAAAAAAAGAGGAAAAAGAAAGAAAAAGAAAAAGAGGAAAAGTGGGGAGAAAAATTCGATGATGCAATCAGGTTAAGGGTAAGCCGGTAAGCGTTCAAAATTGATTGATTCAATTTTTGGGAAATTTATTTGAAATTATAATTGACTAAAATTGACCTGATTTAATTATACAAACATGTAGCACGACAACTGGCGACAAACGAGAGTTCGTGTCAGCCTCGATTTGCATGCTATAATAGAATCCCGGGTAAGTAAATCTCATTGGTGACAATTTGTATAGTTATGCGCATTAAAAATTCATCGCATAAGTTACAGATTTATTTCCATATAAAATGAATTATGTTTTGGAATTGGAAATCGATTGTCGTAAATAATTGTATAAGTTGTCCAAAGAGTCTAAATCGAGGCCCAATAAGTGTTGATGGGCCTAATGAGCCCAATAGGCCTTGATGAAGGAAATAGTAAGTGGAAAATGGGCTTAAGACTGATTAAGGCCCATTAAGGTGCAATCGGGCCCAATAAGAGTAAACGAGCCCAATGCTATAAATTTAGCCCAGTAAAAGTAAATACGAGTAAAATGTATTGTATTTAACCTGATAAATGATTATCTGCATCTCCAGAGAACATACTGGGAGCTAAATGGATCGGGTAATTGGTAGCGATGGAAAAGGTAGTGTGATCAGAATGATTTGAGGTAAGGGTATTTTGTAAGTAGCAAGAAGTAGCTATAAGTAGTTTTGGGAAATTTTCAAGTATTTAAATTTTATGAGGATTTCAAAAATGAAAAATTTTCGTATGGACCCGATATAAGAAAATTTCCACTTTGCCCCTACTAAGGGAAAATTGAAAAAAAGTTGCGATGATATTAGAATAGGCATAAACTGCATGTTTTGAGTGTTTTCACTATGAAATAATGCTTTTTAGCAAGTATACGGATAGGTTGGATAGTGTTTGCATGAATTGCATTAGATAGCACATTTATGTGCTGAGCTTTGATTCTAAAGCGTTTTTAGTGAAAGTGAGCCACCTATCAAATTTATGTGAAAACAAAACCGTGTTGGAGCCTCGTTCGCAAAGATGTTTCCCATGTTTTATACACAGTGTCGTGTTGGAGCTTTAATCGCATGAGATTTGACAGGATTTACACATGCATGAGGGCTGAAGCCTAGCTCGCACCGCGTTTTTTCATGGATATGTTCATAGCATAGTGCTAGAGCTTAGCTCGCACTAGATTTTTACATGGTTTCCATGATAGAATGCTGGAGCATTGCTTGCACTAGATTTTCATGAGATATTTATAGCCGTGTTGTGGCTTGCTCGTACGTGATTTTTATAACATGCTCGGAGCCGTGCTGGGAGCTTCGGGTAGACTTTGTGTCACACCGATTAAATAGGCTCGCATGTGCATTTTGAGACGTGGCATGAGTTATTGAGATGATATTGGTCCACGGAGTACGTTGTATCGTGTATGTAGCATGGAGTACGTTGTATCGTGAGGTGATATATGATATATCATCTTCGGATGAGAGATGATCTGCTATGGACCGGCGGGTAGGACATGACCTACTTCCCGTACAGAAGCAATATGTGATGCCCTGCACACTAGGTACCGTGTAGCTTGGGATCACTCAGATATGGCCATAGTCCTGTACAGTTACCATGATTTCTTGTCTTGTCTCGTACGTTACCTGATTTATGTAATTACATGATTTAAATGGTTTCATGTGGATCAGGATAGCCTGAGGGAGGGGTTCAAACCTGATAAATTCGTGATTTGGTTTGAATTGAACTAAAGTAACATGTTTTTACATGATGTGATTGAAATGAAATAGCATGATGTGTTTTCCATGCTTTTAACTATAAATTCATGAAATGAAATTTACATGAAATACCTGTATTTATGATTCCGAGCATGATTTCCACATGTGTGTTGCATAGATGTATGCATGAGCTTAGTTTTTTTGGCATGATATTGAGAAAGAACAATTTTAAGGCATGGCATTATGTTCATGTAGATAGTGTAGTTAGCTACTTGCTTGCATAATTGCCTTACTGAGCGTGTGGTTTCTCACCCTTTCATTTTCCCCCTCTACAGAGTATTTTCGATAGAACAAGAGCGGCAATGGTCTTACGTTCCTGTTGTCCGCTGCTCCCCATCGAGGAAAACGTATACGCGCTTGTATAGTTTTTGTATCTGAACATGTAAATGCACAGTATTGTACATGGCTATGATATCAAGGATGTAAAGTTATGTAAATACATTCATAAATGTATTTAGTTAAAGTCAAAGAATAGTAAATCCTGACATGTAAATGTGATATGGAAATGGAATGGTAAATAGTGTAAGGGGACTAACACTGAATCATAGCCCAACTGTTGGTAGGATGGTCACGAGGAGAGGAAGGTAAGAATTAAATAATAAACGAAAAATGAAAAATTTGTAGTGGTTTTTAGTGAAAAGTGGGTCGTGACAGATCGAGAGCAATTACTTTCTTGTCATCCACTTCTTCCCAAGCTATCAAGGATCTGCACCTTTAGCCATTCAGAGTCTCATAAGGTGCCATACTAATACTGGCATGATAACTATTGTTATAGGCAAACTCGACAAGGGGCAGGTGATCATTCCATGAACCCTTAAAGTCCAATGTACACGCCCTTAACATATCCTTCAAGGTCTTAATAGTCTGTTCGGATGACCGTCAGTCTGAGGATGATAGATGGTACTGAAATTCAACTAAAATCCCATGGCTTCTTGAAAGTAGGTCTAAAATCTAGAGGTGAACTTGGAATCTCTGTCAGATGTAATACTCATGGGGGCCTCATGCAACCGAGCTACCTCTCTGACATATAACTCTACCAAGGCACTCAAAGAATCCGTGCTCTTGATGGCAAGGAAGTGGGCACTTTTCATCAATCTATCCACTGTCACCTAGATTGAATCTTGACCTCTCAGTGTCCTCAGTAATCCCATGATAAAGTCCATGGTGATATGCTCTCATTTCCATGTAGGCATGGGTATGGACTTAAGTAATCCTTCGGGCTTGTAATGCTTAGCTTTCACCTGTTGACACACAAAACATTTAACCATGAATTCTACCACATCCCGTTTCATACCACTCCACTAATACACCTTACACAGATCCTGGTACATCTTAGTACTGCCTGGATGCATGGTGTAACGGGAACAATAAGACTCCCTTAAAATCTGCTGCTTCAAGGTATCATCGCTTAGAACACAAATACGACCCTTAAACCTCAGTAACCCATAATCTCTAACCACAAAATCTGCCTGCGAGGTCTTCTTAGCTTGGCTAACCATGTCCAGTAACTTCTGATCATTTCTATATCCTACTCTGACCTAATCCAAATCACTGGGCTCTATCGGTAGGCTAGCCATAAATCTGACCTCCGCTTCCTCAACCCTGATCCTAAGTTCGGTGAACTGTTCTAATAAATCCTATTCCCTGATCATCATAATAGAAACCATGCTCTTCCTACATAGGGCATTAGCAAATACGTTTGCCTTACCTTGATGATACAGAATCTCATAGTCGTAGTCCTTAAGAAGCTCCATCCATTGTCTTTGTCTCATATTAAGCCCTTTCTTGTCAAAGATGTACGTTATACTCTTATGGTCAGTGAAGATCTAAAATTTTCCCCATACAGATAATGCTGCCATATCTTCAAAGCAAATAGCACAGTGTCTAATTTCAAATCATGCGTGGGGTAGTTTCGCTCATGGTCCTTAAGTAGGCGTGAACCATAAGCGACTACTCTCCCATGTTGCATGAATACGCACCCTAAACCCTGATTGGAAGCATCACTGTACACTGCAAAGCCTCTAGATCCACTTTGGTTAGTTAAAACGGGTACTGTCGTTAATCTTCGTTTAAGCTCCTGAAAACTCTGCTCAGACTGTTCATACCATACAAACAGGACGTCCTTATGTGTAAGCTTAGTCAAAGGAGCTGTAATTCTGGAGAATCCCTCAACAAACCTCCTGTAATACCCTACCAGTCCCATAAAACTTCGAATCGCTGTAACTGTCCTCGGTCTCTCCCACTGAAGTACAACCTCTACCTTGGACAGATCAACTAACACCCTGTCCTTAGATACAATGTGACCAAGGAAAGCTATCTGATCCAGCCGAAACTCACATTTATTGAACTTTTCATGAAACTATTTATCTTGGAGTATTTGGAGCATAATCCTTAAATGCTGCGTGTGCTCCTCTCAGGATAAAGAATAGGTGAGAGTTTCATTGATGAAGACTATCACAAACTAATCTAGATAGTCTCAGAATACTTCATTCATCAGATTTATGAAAGCAGCAAGGGCATTCGTCAAACAAAAGGGCATCACTAAGAATTCATAGTGGCCATGTCGAGTTTTGAAGGCCATATTAGGAACATCCTTACGCCTGATTCTCAGCTGGTGATGGCCCGATCTTAAGTCAATCTGAAAAAAGACAAAAGCCCCTCTCAACTGATCAAATAAATCATTTATTCTTAGTAGAGGGTATTTGTTCTTCACGGTAGCCTTGTTCAGTAGTCTGTAATCTATACACAATCTGATACTACCATCTTTCTTCTTAATAAATAAAATCAGAGCTCTCCATGGTGGCACAATGGGTCTGATGAAACCCTGGTCGAGCAACTCTTGCAACTATTTCTTTAGCTCTTCCAGTTCAACCAATGCCATCCTATATGGAGGTTTAGAGATCGACTGGGTATCTAGCACTAAATCGATAGTGAACTCTAGCTCTCTCTCCGATGGTAAGCCTAGTAACTCATCTGGGAACACATCTAAAAACTCACATACCACTGGTATATCCTCTATCCTAGGATGTCCTCGATTGATATCAAAGATGAGTGCAATATAACCTTCACATCAATAATTTAATTAGTAATTCAAGGAAATGATAATTATATCATAAAATTTCTTACACTGAACTTCAAACATTTCGCTCCTTAACGGTCAAACGTACAATGAATTTTTAAAGTAAGGAGAAAGTTACAGTCTGAGTATAGCAGTTTAGACTCACGAGATTGACAACTAGCGAATTCATGCATAGTATCACATCAAAGCCATTCATATTTAGCAAAACTAGATCAGCTAACATTACTTTATCTCCCACCTTAATTTCACACTTTCTACATACCATATCAATCTTTTAAGACTCACGCATAGGTGTATGTACATGTAAGATATGATCTAGAGGTTCAGGCTCTAAGTGCAGTTTACATGCAAAGTGTGGCGAAATAAAAGAATGTGTAGATCTTGAGTCAAATAATACATAAGCCTTATAATTACAGATAAGAAGTGTACCCCGAATAGCCTCAGATGAATTATCTGCAGTCTCCTTATCAATTGCGAATACAAATCCCTCTTTGACAGGCTCCTTACCCTTATCAGCTGCGGTAGCCCATCTCTGCGGAATCGCTCTATGAGGCTATTATCGATGAGGCTCATGGGGTGTGGCCTCTATGGTTATGGGCAATCCTTAACCCCATGACCTATGTCTTCACATCTAAAAATATTTGTTTCATCCGCTAACAAACACCCTTATGTTGCCGACCACAGTTTTTAACGATCTTAAAATCTGGTCTGACGCCTCGAGGGGTCCCCAAAATCGAGAGGAATCTTAGGCCTATCAATCCTCGCTCTAAACTCATCAATCCTCTGCCTCTTGAATGAACCCTTCTTAAAATCTGATCGGGATGCTTCGGGCCTCTTACCCTTATCTCTGGCCCCCATTTGGAATAAATACTAGGACTGTGTCAAATCTAGTCCCCTTTGTATATCCTGCGTACGAAGCAGAGCATCCTTAAATTTCGTAATACAGAGCCTCTACAATCTGTCTCAGATGGCTGATCTCAGTCCGTATATGAATTGCTCTGTACGGTGCTCTTCGTCCATGATACTCTCCAGATCAAATTTCAGTAAAGTGGTGAACTGGTTCTCGTACTCATTGACTGTCATACTGCCCAGGACTAAATTCAAAAAATCTACTTGTATCTTCTTTTAGGCAGCACGAGGGATATACTGGTCCAGAAAGCATAATGAAAAGTATCCCAGCTGATCACTGGATGACTGGCAGTTAGTAGGCTCTGAGTGGCACTCTAGTATCAGGCTTATCCCTTAAGCATATATACTCTCATACTGACCCTTTCTACCTTAGTGCACCCTAAAAAATCAAAGATTATCCTTATCTTTGCTAACCATTCCTCTACCTTTACGGGGTCCTTCAGCCGCTTAAATGACGACGAATTCATCTTAAGAAAATCTCGACACCGAACCATGTCCCTATCATTGGGCCTGGTCTATGTCGAAGGCTGAGTGGCATGTGGCACTGGGTCAGTCTGTGAAGGAGGGGGGTGAATCTTGTGGTGGTGTGGGTATAATGTCTAAAATAGGTGTAGTGCTTAAGACATTAGCCCCGAAGTACTGAGGGAACAATGCTGCCATCTGCTCAAACCCCTGTCTCACATCCCGCTCCAATCGGTTTATCCGAAAGTTAAGACTCTCTAGCAGGTGGTGAAGGTGGCTGTGCCCGCCTCCGGAGACGGCCTCGTCTCCCACTCATAACGTAAGTCTGATGTACTTGCGCGTACACATCAAACTTGGTCATAAATTTAACTGATATATTCAATTCATAACCAGACAAGTACAGATACTTAGGATTTAATCTATTTCCAACTGATCGACACTGACAGTAATAGACACCATTCGCTCTGATACTATTACAACTGTAACACCCCAGAAATGTGGAATTTAGGGCTAATTTAAAAACTTATCCTATAATTCAACTTCTACGCAACGTGTATTCCTGCTCAGTGTCAGTTCACATCTTATCTTTCCACTATTAAACTCTTCATATTTGATTATACTTATATCATTTTCAATGAAAATTCGACAGCATAACCTCTTATATATATCCCTATCCTTTGCAAATTTTTCAAAGCAAACACAAATATCCACAACCAGTTGATTTTACTTACAGTTTATTATCGAGACATTCAAGAGACTCTCAAACATCAGCATCCAAATTTATTATATCACATAGTATCGAAACGACTTACTTTTCCCAAATTACATATATATACAACCCTGATTACATCCCAAATGTTTACTTACATACAAGAATTTATACTACATAAGTTGTTTGGATACAAAATGAATTATACCTTACACGTGTACAAGAAATAGCCTGGGGAGAGTCTCGTCCATCAGCCTATGTCACGTACGTAGCAGGCACTGGTAATTACTCCAAGTAATCTGAGAGGAAGGGAAAAGAGGGTGAGCTTCAACTAGTTTAGTATACAATTCACATCTCAGACTATGTAACAAAAATCATTTGAGTATATATAGTTAAAACATCAACTCATTATCATATTAAATCATATTTCATAATAATATGGAGACTAGGCATTTACTATTCCTGTCATGAAAGAAATCACCACTCCATCTTCAGAAGAGGGCATCCTCTGAAAAGGGAATCAAGTCATCCTCGTAAGAAGGCATCCTCCAAAGGCTGTAGACTGGATCAGACTCATACAACATCATCTCAATGCCACATAGGCGGTATTTGTAAGACCTAAAATTTTATATGTAATCCTTATGACCTTGTGAATGTATGGACAAGTCACAATTGATATAAATCATAAGGAATGGATGTTTTGAAGTTGTAAATGTGTATGAAATGTAAAATGGATGGTTAAGTAAATCAAATACCAATGGAACAGTGATTTTTGGATGAAAGTTACAGCAGAACTGCTTTTGGAGAGGAGCATATCGATCTCCTTGGCAATACAGATCGATTTTCTTAAGTCTCAGGTTGCGACAAATCAATCTCATTGCAAGGCCAGGTCGATCTCCTTAAGGTTCTGAGTCGTGCAGATCGATCTCATGCTTAGGGGCAGATCAATCTCATTAGGCTTGAAAGGTCAGTTTCAAGGATAAAAATGCAGGGTAGATCGATCTCATGTGCTTAGCAGATCGATCTCCATGAGCTAATTCTATAAATACAGGGCTCTGCACTTCATTTTTTCATGAGAAACACTATTCATTCAAAACCTAAAGCTAAACCTAGCCTTTCAACACTATGAAACTTTAGTTTGTAACTAGTTTTGAGTGAGATATAGTTGAGTAAAGTTGTTCTTGGTAAAGAGGAGAGCAACATACTTGGAAATAAGAGATTGGAATCAAAGGGTTGAAGAGCAAGAAGGATGTTTACCAATTTAGGTGAAAAAGGAGTCAGCCAGGTAAGATTTAATGCACTAAGTTGATATATGTTAAACTAGGTGTATTGGTGAGTAAATTGGTTTGTGTATGAATTGTTGGAAATAAAAGAATCATGAAAAATAAGCATGACCTAGCTATTGGCATGAAAGTGGGAAAATGATGAGAAAATGGTGTTGGTATAAATTTAATGGTGGAATATGCTTGTGTGGAAGATTTCAAGCTAATCTTATGAAATGCATAAATTGGAAATAAGGATAAATGAAGATAGATATATGGAAAATGTGGTATAACACTATAAATAGAAGGAGATGATGAGATAGATGTATTAAATTGAGATTTAGCAAATGAAGCAAGTATATTGCGGTATACTAACGTAAATAATTATAACAGCTTCAGAAATCACAATGGAAGCTGATCAGACTGTGAGAGTGAGCAGCACCGAGGAAGAGAGGTCACGTGACGTGATCCGAGGTAAGGGAATTTCGTGTGTAGCTATAGATGGCTACATGTATTTTGAATATATTTTGATGATTATATGGTATATAAATTCCCGTAAATAGGCATGTTATGGTAATAGAGACTAATCAGGATAAGTGTATTTTATCCAAAAATAGGGTGAAAATACCTTAGAAGCATGTTGTGACTGAGATTCATGAATTGCATGATAGAATGAGTAATGTTTTCATATATATGAGAAAACATGCACATCTTAGTGCTGATTTGATTTACTTGGGTGAATTGTGATTTGAATAGCCATCTATCGGGTTTTGTGTGAAAACCATAAGTGTTAGAGATTACTCACACTATATTTTGAGATATGCATCACATAGTACTTGAGAGTATTCTCGTACTAAGTTTTAAATACGTGTTATGCATGTTAGAGTACTGGGAGCATTGCTCGTACTTAGTTTTGTGATTAATGCATTATAGAGTATTGGGAGTTATGCTCATACTCAGTTTTATATGATAGAGTACTGGGAGCTTAGCTCGTACTCAGTTTTCATTGATTATATATTATGGAGTATTGGGAGCTATGCTCATACTCATGCGTTTTATTATGACATAGTGCTGGGATCATTGCTCCCATTATAGTTATATCATTGTGATATGGTCGTGTTGGGAGTTTACTCGCACATACCGATTTTGAAAAGAGTATGAAACAGTCATGTTGGGAGCCTGTGCTGGTTATGTGTCACACCGATATATATATGCTCACACATGCATTATTTTGAGATAAGGCAGAAGGCTATCGGAATAACCCATAGTATGGGCACTAAGACTCATGGCGAGCATCCCGACTATGAGGTATATCCAAAGTATGAGGACTAAGACTCATGGCGAGCATACCACCTTGAGATAGGGTTCATGGAGTACTGTGTACCGTGTATGTCACATGGAGTATGTTGTACCATGAGTACTTGATGTACTTGGATAGGACTGGTTATCAGTGGGAGCAGGATCTAGTGGGATCTAGTGTGCTCCGGGATCAGGTCCTCAGTTGAGAGCTGACAATAGAGATTTGACCCACCTCCCGTTACATGTGAGACCCTGGACACCGAGTACTGTGTAGCTTGGAATCACGAAAAATGAGTTATGATCATAAACTCGGAACATATAGTCGTCTATCTCGGTTTTCTTTTCATGCTATGTACATTGAGATTTCCTGTTTGAATTATCACATGATTTTTATGATATGAACATGTGAATTTGTGAGTTGAAAAGGGATAACCCGAGGGATGGGTGAGGCCCAGATTTCCATGTTTTTAAACATGATGATATGCCATATTATTTGATTTAACTAAATGGTATGATGAATGTGATTTGTGTGAAATTACATGAGAAATGCAGTGTTATGCATAAAATGCTGAAGTTGTTATACTGGCATATTTCTAGTTTTATAACTGATGTTTTGTATCTATATGTATATTGCATAAAAGCTTTGAGAGAGATGCATGCTTTAGATACGAATGGGTAAGGAAAAGATTTCAAGGCATAAGCATTGTATTTTGTAGATAGTGCGGTTATCTACTTGCTTGCTTGATTTTCTCACTGAGCTTTGAGCTCACCCCCTTATTATTTCCCTCTTTTCAGAACATCTACAGTAGGTGGACATGGTTGAGGATTGATATTCCCTGATCCGCTGCATATCCATCTTACGAGATACACACTCGAACATTTTGTACTGAACATTGTATAAGCACAGTTATGTAACAATTGTATGGTCGGGATGTATATGTACAAATAATGATATTAATGTATAAGAGTATTATTATAGAAAAGAATATTAAATTCTATGTATGTGGTGATGAACTGTGAATGGTTGACTAATATCGAATCACAACCTAACATTTGATGTGAGTGATGATAGATGGAAAGGTAAGTAAAATACAAAACTTTTGTAGTGATTTTGGTAGGTCACATGTGAGGGAATGGCGTGACAGAATGGTATCAGAGCAGTGTTGGTCTAATGTGAATCGATATTAGTAATTAGGAAAGTATACATCCCCATAGCACTGTGCTTTGTTCAGTTACAATTGTGTATACGAGATGGAAATCAGACTAACTAATGATTATGAATGCAGGGATTTAGCCATTATGGTTAATACTCACCATGCTAGAGGGGCTAGAGATGGAGCTCAAGGCCGTAGAGGTAGGCTAGAGACCAGAGATGAGACTACAGATTCCACTGAGGTACTAGAGTGTCGTCTTGAGACCATAGTGGAGATACTGGCACAGACTATTTCAGGAGGACAGGGACAGGGACAGGATGCAGTGACTGCATCGGGAGAGGCAGCTGCACCTGATACACCAATACCCCTGTCAGTCCAGGATACGCCATCTCATGTTCCTCCACAACAGAACTGTATTGTTTTGGGGTATGGTTGTGATTTAGACAGACTCCGAGAATTCCAGAAACTTGGACCTCTAACTTTTCATGGGATTAAAGACCCAGTTTTAGCTGAGGAATGGATCGAAGAGATGGAGAAGTTGTACGGATTCTTTGAGTGTAAGACTTCAGAGATGGTTGTATATGTTGCATTCTTATTGAAGGGAACGACAAAGCATTGGTGGAAGTCTACTCGACCCATATTGAGAGCTCGACATACAGAGATCTGTTGGGAGATATTTCTGGATGCCTTTAAGAGGCAGTTTATCCTAGATACAACTCAGCGGAGGCTATAGGACAAATTTTTGGGGTTAAGCTAGGGTAGTCATTCAGTGGATGAGTATGAGACTAGATTTCTATCCCTGGGGAGGTATGACCCTGAGACCATGAGTAGCGAGACTAGGAAGGTCCACAGGTTTATCGATGGACTGAGACCAGTATTACGGTCTAAACTGGTTCCATTTGAAATCTATACTTATGATGAGGTAGTGCGTAGGGCGCAACTCTTTGAATAAGATTATGAGAGGAATGTCTCAGAGTTCAGGACAATGGGAAAAGACACAGACAGAGATAGGAAGAGACCTGTGAGTGACAGTGCTCGAGGTTTCGGATATCATGGTGTCACTCCCTTCTCCCATATGCGACCTACTAATTTCACCATAAATATTTCACAATTCACTTACCTCTTCCTTTGTCATCACTCCACACAAAATAGTTAGGCTGTGATTCGATATTAGTCACCCATTCACATTCATTCATAACATGCATAGAATTTAATATTCTATTCTATAATGTAAACTCTTATACATTAACAAACTCTTATACATTAACATAATTATTTATACATATACATCCCGACCGTATAATCGTTACATAACTGTGCTTATACAATGTTTAGTACAAAATGTCAAGTGTGTATACCTCTCACAAGATGGATAGGCAGTGGATCAAAGTCTACAAGTCTCCAGCCATGTCCACCTATTGTGGATGCTTTGAAAAGAGGGAAATGATAAGGGGGTGAGCTCACAGCTCAGTAAGGAAATCAAGCTAGAAAGTAGATAATCGTACTATCTAAAAAATCCTATGCTTATGCCTCAAAATCATTTCCTTTCCCATTTGTATCTAAAGCATGCATCTCTCTCAAAGCTTTATGCAATATATATATATATATATACAAAACATCCATTATAAAACTGGAATTATGTTGGTTTAACAATATCAGCATTTTATGCATAAACACTGCATTTCTCATGTAATTTCACACAAATCACATTTGTCATGCCATTCATTTAAATTAAAATCATACGACATTCATCATGTTTAAAAACATGGAAAACAGGGCCTCACCCATCCCCTGGGTTACCCTTTTCACAACTCATAAATTCACATGTTCATATCATAAAAACCATGTGATATTTCATTTAAGAAATCTCAATGTACATAGCATAAAGAGAAAACAGAGATAGGCGACTACATGTTTCGAGTGTATGATCATAACTCATTTTCAGTGATCCCTGGTTACACTGTACTTGGTGTGCAGGGACTCACAATTGCTGTAATGGGAGGTGGGTCAAATCTCTACCGTTAGCTCTCTACTCAACTGAGGAACTGATCCCGGAGCATACCAAATCCCGCTGGATCCTGCTCCTACTGCTAACCAGTCCTATCCAAGTACATCAAGTACTCACAGTACAACGTACCCCATGTGACATACTCAGTACATAGTACTCCATAGACCCTATCTCAAGGTGGGATGCTCGCCATGAGTCTTAGTCCTCAAACCTTGGATATACCTCATCGTCGGGATGCTCGCCATGAGTCTTAGTCCTCATACCATGGGTTATTTCGATAGCCCTCGACCTTATCTCAAAATAATGCACGTGTAAGCTATATATATATATCGGTGCGACACATAGTCAGCATAGGCTCGCAACACGGCTATTTCTGTCAGACCCAGATTTTATTTAGCTTGTACCTTATTATTCCTATGTGTATGAACACTCCGTTATTATAGTTGAATCATAAGAAGAGTATTTACTAGACTTAAAGTGTTAGTGAAATGATTTAACACGCAAAAGCTACATAAAAAGCCTAATGTAAGCTATAAGTGTCACAGGCTAAACCGAGTAAATCTAAATCATTCTGACTGAAAATAAGAACTTAAAATGAGAAAGTATAGAGAGCTCATGAAGGAAAGTCAGCTTGATTTAGTCCTAAACATAGAAAACGAGAGTAAAAGCTAAAAAGGGTAAAATGAACCTTTTTGGCGAGATAAGGTGTTTCGGGTGAAATTATCCACCGGGAACGGTTAAAACATAAAGACGAGAGTGTAAGACATAAGATATGACACTTTCAAAATTTTGAGAAAAATTCAACTTGGTTAATGGTTAAGGAAAAAGTCAACTATAGTTAAGAAAGTGGACTTTTACCATAGTTGACTAATCATGGTTAAAAATTAACCTAAGTGTGGAGAAAAATTTGGAGAAAAATATTCTTGGCTAGAATACAAGATAATCATCTCCGAAAGTATGAAAAATTTATTCGAAAAGATTTCGGATTAAATTTAATGGTTAAAAACGTAATGGGCCTACGGGGAAAATTTTAAAGCCCATTAAGGTATACTAAATGTATATCGAAATTCTTAGGTCCTTTAGACCGAATTGTTGGACCAATTGATTGGCCAAATATTGAGACAATTAAAGTCCCGAGACATAGTAAAAATTGCAGCCCGAAAGCCCATTAAGAAAGCCCAAACCGAGAAGCCCAAATGGAAAGTCCATGAGATAAATATCTAACCATAGTTAAAGCTAACCATGACTCATAAGGTGACTCATTAGGTGACTCATGGCTAAGGCTTGGAAAGTCAAGCTTAATGGCTGGAAAGTAAAGCTTAATGGCTAAGTAAGTGGCTTATAAATTCAGCCACACCATTGCCATCTTCATCACACCAAATTCGGCTAGAAGAAGAAACCATTGAAACATATTATCCAAGCTTTCTCTCACTAGAAATCACTAGGAATTAGGCATATTTTGAACTTGCATCCTTCATGGAAATTTTTCCAAATTGAAAGGAGAGTGACATATGTTAGAATTGGCTATCAAGGAGCCATAGAGGGCAAATCGAGATCCTTCAAAGATTCGGCCAAAGGGTGAAAACAACAATTGGTATATTTTCTAGTTTTCAATTTTATATATGTTAATGTATGAATGATTTTAAGTATATTGATATATGTTTTAAGCATTGAAACATATTAAATTACTATGATGTTGGTTAGGCCGAGAGTGAGTGGTGAGACATTGATTTATGTCCATATGATTTTAAGGCATAAATGGATTAATGTACATGTGTTAATAATTATGGTGTAATTAGAATTAATCAAATTGATTAATAAATACATGTAATTAGTTGGCAATCAAGGTGTTTGATAAAATGCCTAAATGAACTATATGATGGTTAGGAATGTTGCCAACCAAGTGTTTGTGAAAATGCCTAAGTAAATTGGCTAAGAAATTGGCATGGATGGCATGCCATGGCATAACCGATGGCATGGATAGCTCTCGGCCATGGCATGTGGCTGAGAGGCCCAATGGGCCATGCCCAAATATTTTAGGCCCAATATGATGTAATGGGTCTAGGACAAAACCCAATAAGAGTTGGTGGGCCCCACAAGCCCAATAGGCCTAACGAAAATGAATAGTAAAATGAAAATGGGCTTAAGGCATAGCTAGGCCTATTAAGGATTATTAAGGCCCATTAAGGGAAATAGACTGTATTTAATGTGAAATACAGCAGGAAAAGTGTAATTAACTAGATAAATGGTTATATGCAGCTCTAGAGAGTATTGGAGAAGCAAATCAGACTGCTGAAACGAGTAGCGCAGAGAAAGTGAAATTTCTCGAGTGATTGCAGGTAAGGGACTTTTGTGAGTAGTTAGAGATACCTGCACGTACTTTCGTCTGCTTTTACATTCACTTAAAAACTCTGAGGGTTAGAGAAAGTGAATAATAATTATTGCGATCCGATAGTGGTAAATTACGATTTTGCCCCTAGTTAGTCAAAAAGTCAACTTTTTTGAAAAGTTGTAAAAAGCATGGAAACCATCATTTGAGTGTTTAACTGCTGTTTAGTAGAAGAATAAATAAATGGACTAAAGATTTTAAGATTGATGTGAAATAAGCACACTTTATAGTGCTGATTTTGATATTTTATAAATCATCCCTTTTTAAAGAGCCATCTATCATATTTTGTGAGAATGAATCGTGCTGGAGCACAGCTCGCACTGGATTTCATATATTTTCCACATACATTAGTGCTGGATTTTGATTCGCACTAGATTTCCATGACATGCAAAATAGAGTACTGGAGTTATTACTCGTACTCAGTTTTATATGATATATGCATGACAAAGTGCTGGAGCGATTAGCTCGTACTCGAGTTTTTCATGAGATACATGACAGAGTGCTGGAGTATTACTCGTACTCGATTCTTCATGATTTATAGATGACATTGTACTGGAGCTATTGCTCGTACTTGATTTGATGATATTATGCATAGCATGGTACTGGAGCTATTGCTCGTACTTGATTTAATACATGAACTATGCATTGACCTAGTTGCTGGAGGTTTACTTGCATTAGAGTTGAGTTTGTGATGTGAAACAGTGTTTGAGCGGAGTGTCGACTGTGAGTCGCACTCAAAGGCGCGTACTGTATTTGATATATAATACATGTTACAAACCCATGCCCGCATCCTTGTGTGACTGAGTGTCACATTATGTGAGAGGATAGCCGCATGAGGGTATTAGAGATGTGGTATGATATTCCATGGTTTGAGGGCTAAGACCTATGGCAGGCACCCCGACTGTGATGTAGGGTCCACGGGTGTACTTTATACCGTGCATGTGGCATGGGAGTACGCTGTACCGTGTGTTGTAGTGGAGTTGAGGAGGATATAGCTGACGGTTATGATGGACTGACCCCCCTCCCATTGTAGCAGTGATGCCCCGCACACCGAGTACTGTGTTGCTTGGGATCACATGTCGGATATGATCATAGTCCAGCATACTATTTACATTTCAGCACAGAGTCTCACATGATATATCACATTGATTGACTGATTTAAATTGCAGACAGACCTGAGGGATGGGTCGGACTCCGATTTTGTGATGTGAATTATTTAATGCCATATTTATTGTGATTTAAATATACATGGCATGATTTACTTAAAGGCATGATTTATATAAAGATGCATTGTTTTGCACTACATGCCTACATTTGAGAAAGAAAGCATGATTTCTGTACATGGGATTTAGTCTGTACAAGTATATATATATATATATATATATTTAAAGACATGCTTTTAAAGTGAGTTAAGGAAATAATGTTTTCAAGGCATAGCATTATTTTGAGTAGATAGTGTAGATATCTACTTGCTTGCTTGATTTCCTTACTGAGGGCGTCGTATGCTCACCCCCCTTTCTTTACATCTCTCTATAGAGCATCAGCAGTAGAGCGAGAGCTATTGAGGGATAGTATTCCTGAGTCCACCGTTAGTTCCTATCGATCGCCAGGTATACAGACTTTGTACGGCTATATATCTAAACATAGAAACAACACAATGATGTATACGATATATACTATGGGGAATGTATTTGTGTTAAATTTTATATAATCTCACATGTATTATAAAAGTAGTTACAGTAAGTAACAATATATTGACATGTATGTATGACAATGGAAAATGTGGTAAGCGAGGATTCTGACATCGAATCACAGCCCAACCATTGAAGAGAGGAAAGGTAAGTTAGAAATGCAAAAAAATTTGTAGTGATTTTGGTTAATGTCATGGATTGAGAATGGGTCCCGACATAATGGTATCAAAGTCGATGTTGGTCTGATGTAAGTCGGTGTTAGAAAAAAGGAAAGTGTACATCCCCATAGTACTGTGCTGTGTTTAGATATAACTGTGTATACCAGATAGGAGACAGACTAATTCATGATTATGAATGCAGGAACTTTGCCTATATGGCAAATACGCGTAGTGGTAGGAGTATGAAAGGTAGGGCTCGAGGCCGGAGAGATAGACCCGAGGGACGAGCTGCTACCGAACCATTACCTACTCATGAGACTCTAGGTGCTACTGAGGCACCCGAGTGTACTGAGACGTGCTTTACAAGATTAGAGCGTAGTCTTGAGATGATTGTCGAGATGTTGGCACAGACGATGCCAGGTAGGCAAGGATAGGAGGCAGGAACTGCCACAGGAGAGGCAGTTGCCCCTGACACTCCTACATAGACGACTCATGCACCGAGGACAGTAGATACTCCAACACCCCCACCGATTTCGGGTGGTAGTGGATTAGGGTACGGATGTGATCTACATCGATTGCGAGAATTCCAGAAGTTTAGACCTCCATCCTTTAGTGGGGTCAAGGACACTGTAGCTGCTGAGGAGTGGCTCGCGGAGATGGAGAAACTTTATGGATTCTTTGAGTGTACAACCTCGGAGATGGTCGCATTTGCTGCGTTCCTACTGAAGGGAGTTGTAGAGCATTGGTGGAAGTCCACCCGACCTATATTGAGAGCCCGACACACGGACATTAGTTGGGAGATATTTCGTGAGGCCTTTAGGAGGTAGTTTGTACCTGATACCGCACAACGAAAACTACAGGCAAGGTTTTTGGGACTAAACCAGGGGAGTTTATCTGTGGACGAGTATGAGCTCGATTCCTATCCCTAGGGAGATATGACCCAGATACCATGTATAGTGAGACCAGGAAGGTCCACAGGTTTATCGACGGGTTGAGACCGGTTTTGCGGTCCATGTTGGTTCCATTAGACATAGCCGCCTATGAGGAAGCAGTGCGCAAGGTGAAACTGTGTGAGCAAGATTACGAGAGGAATGCTTCCGAGTTCGGGAAGTTTAGCCATAGTTGAAATATACAGAAGAAGAGGCAGGTTAGAGATTTTGGTTATCGAGGAGGGAAGAAATTCTTCGATAAGAGATCACGGGTGGAGGAGGCACGAGAGAGATATGCTAGACCTCCTGCTTATCCGACTATAGCCCCAGTAAAGGGCATTGTCATAGGAGGACAGAGACCTTCTATTGATCAATGTAGAAGATGCGGTAAATAACATGGAAGTAGACCGTGTCCGCTGACTCCTATTGTATGTTTCTGATATGGGAAACAAGGGCATATGGCTAGAGATTGCCCAGAGACATTTGTGGCTACACCATTGAGAGGCAGGGAGCCTGATAGAACTCCAGCTGATACGTCTGCTCAGAGAGGTAGAGCGACGGCAGAGGAGAAAGGGAAACAAGTGATGGGTCGAGGGCGAGTGCATGCTTTGGACCAGGGGACAGCTGATGCTTCATCGGAAGTGATACGAGGTAACATCCTGATTTATGATATTGAAGCATATGTTTTAATTGATCCTGGTGCCACACATTCTTTTGTATAGCCTTCATTTGCATGTAAATTAGCAAGACATGTAGAGCATACACCATTATGTATGATGTTGATTAGTATGCCTATGAATAGTAATCAAGTTGTTGAATATGTATTTAATGATTGTAAGTTGAGAGTAGGAGATAAGGAGATGACAGCCAATCTAATATTACTAAGTATGAGCGACTTTGATATAATATTGGGAATGGATTGGCTATCTACAAACCATGCTGTTTTAGATTGTTATGCTAAGACAGTTATGTTTCCAACCCTACTAGATATGTTGTAAAGTTTAATAAGAATAAATGAAAGGAGTAGTTACGATTATTACATGATTACTGATTTAGAAAACCTTCAACATATCAAGGTTTCATTGCGTACGTGGTAGATATGGATAAGGCACATCCAGAGTTGTCAGATATTACTGTGGTCAGTGAGTACCCAGATGTTTTTTCTGATGAATTGCCAGGGTTACCACCAGACAGAGAGATGAAGTTCTGTATAGATTTGGTTCCTGGTACGGAGCCTATTTCCATACCACCATATCGCATGGCCTTAGTTGAGCTGGAAGAGCTCAACAGACAGTTACGGGAGCTGTTGGATAGGGGTTTTGTTCGACCGAGTGTTTCACCTTGGGGAGCACTGGTTCTATTTGTGAGGAAGAAGGATGGGAGCCTCCGATTGTGTATAGATTACCGATTGTTGAATAAGGCCACCATCAAGAATAAATACCCCCTTCCATGCATTGACGACTTGTTAGATCAGCTTCAGGGAGCACAGGTCTTTTCCAAGATTGACCTAAGGTCTAGGTATCATCAACTGAAGATTCGGAGTGGAGATGTACCCAAGACAGCATTTCGTACCCAATATGGCCATTATGAGTTCTTCGTCATGCCATTTGGACTGACGAATGCTCCAGCTGCTTTCATGGCTTTGATGAATGATGTGCTCAAGCCAGATTTGGACCAGTTTGTTATCGTCTTTATCGATGACATATTGGTGTATTCGAGATCCAATGAGGAGCATAAAGAGCACCTCCGGATCGTGTTATAGACTCTACGAGAGCAGGAGTTATATGCTAAACTCAGTAAGTGTGACTTTTGGTTGTCACAGATCTCATTTTTGGGACATGTTGTATCAAGAGATGGTGTATCAGTTGATCCATCTAAGATAGAGGCTGTAGTTCAGTGGGAACAGTCGAGGACAGTCACTGAGATCAGGAGTTTTCTAGGTTTTGCTGGATACTATCAGAGATTCGTTTAGGGATTTTCGAAGTTGGCTGCTCCATTGACACGTCTTACTCGAAAGAGTGTACCGTTCGTATGGAACGAGGATTGTGAGAAGAGTTTTGAGGAGTTGAAGCGTCGATTGACGATCGCTCCGATTCTCACTATCCCTACCAGCTCAGGAGGATTTGCAGTATATACCGATGCTTCGCATCAGGGACTGGGCTGTGTATTGATGCAGGATGGGAAGGTAGTGGCTTATGGATCCAGACAGCTAAAGGATCATGAGAAGAACTATCCGACCCATGATTTGAAGCTAGCAGCAGTAGTGTTCGCATTGAAGGTATGGCGCCACTACTTGTATGGAGAGAAGTTCCAGATATTTACCGACAACAAGAGCCTCAAGTATATGTTCTCACAGAAGGAGCTAAACATGAGATAGAGAAGATGGCTAGAGCTTCTAAAGGACTACGATTGTGAGATACTTTATCATTCGGGTAAGGCTAACGTTGTAGCTGATGCCTTGAGTAGGAAGAGCCTAGGGGTGGTATCGTGCATGATGGTTAGGGAACATGATTTGCTAGAGCAATTTGCTAGCCTCAGTTTGGGAGTCATGCCTTCTGACATGGATACAGGCTATGTGATAGCTAGTCTACGCTCGGAGCTGGACCTGTTGGATAGGATCAGAGTGGCTCAGCAGACGGATCCATTTTGTTTGGATGTGGGTAGTCAGATGGAGAAAGGCACCGTGACTGACTTTGAGATGAGTTCTGATGCACTACTGAGGTTCAGAGGCAGATTGTGTGTTCCCGAGGATCCAAGACTCAGGAGATTGATATTGGTGGAAGCTCATTCATCGAGGTATATGTTACATCCGGGGAGTAACAAGATGTATCAAAACCTCCGAAAGGTATATTGGTGGTCGAGAATGAAGAGAGATGTAGCAGACTTTGTGGCAAAGTGTCTCGTATGTCAGTAGGTTAAGGTAGAGCATTAGAAACCTGCAGGGTTGTTGTAGCCTCTACCTATACCTACTTGGAAATGGGAGCATATCACCATGGATTTCGTGATGGGTTTACCGAGAACCCGTAGGAATCACGATGCTATATGGGTGATCGTCGACAGACTGACGAAGTCAGCCCACTTCCTAGCTATGAGAGCGACCGATACTCTGAGTTCATTAGCAGAACTGTATGTACGCGAGGTAGTGAGGTTACACGGTGTACCAGTGAGCATAGTCTTTGATAGGGATTCTCGCTTCACTTCCCACTTTTAAGGACATTTTCAGGAAGCTGTGGGAACCCAGTTGAGTTTGAGCACCGCTTTCCATCCTCAGATAGATGGTTAGTCAGAGAGGACTATACAGACTCTAGAGGATATGTTGAGAGCATGTGTGCTAGATTTTAGAGGCTCCTGGGATGACCACCTGCCACTAGCCGAGTTTGCCTACAACAACAGTTATCATTCGAGTATCGGGATGGCACCGTACGAGGCTTTATATGGCCGTAGATGTCGTTCCCCTATTGGATGGGAAGAAATGGGTGACCAAAAGTTTTCGCTCCTGACATGGTTACTCAAGCATCTGAGGACATCCACTTGATAATAGAGAGACTGAGGACAGCTCAGAGCAGACAAAAGAATTACGCTGACAGGAGACGTAGGCCACTAGAGTTTGCAGTTGGTGAATCCGTGCTTTTGAGAGTTTCTCCTTCCAAGGGCACAGCGAGATTTGGGAAGAGAGGGAAACTAAATCCTCACTATATTGGACCCTTTGAGATACTTGATCGAGTGGGAGATAAGGCTTATAGGTTGGCATTGCCATCGTACTTATCAGGTGTCTATAACGTCTTCCACATATCGATGCTTCGGAAGTATCACCTGGATCCGGCACATGTGATTAGTTACGAGCCTTTGGAGCTCCGAGAGGACTTGTCATATGTTGAGAGACCAATTCGGATATTGGATAAGAAGAAGAAGGTATTGAGATCGAAGACCATCAGGTTAGTGAAGATTCTCTGGCAGCATCATACTTCAGAGGAAGCTACTTTGGAGCTAGAGAGGATGATGCGAGAGAAGTACCCTCACCTATTTGATGACTGACTTGGTTCTAATTTGGAGGACCAAAGTTTTTGAGTGGGGGAGGATTGTCAGACCCGAATTTTATGTAGCTTGTACCTTAGGATTCCTATGTGTATGAACACTCCGTTATTATAGTTGAATCATAAGAAGAGTATTTACTAGACTTAAAGTGTTAGTGAAATGATTTAACACGCAAAAGCTACATAAAAAGCCCAATGTGAGCTATAAGTGTCACAGGCTAAACCGAGTAAATCTAAATCATTCTGACTAAAAATAAGAACTTAAAATGAGAAAGTATAGAGAGCTCATGAAGGAAAGTCAGCTTGATTTAGTCCTGAACATAGAAAACGAGAGTAAAAGCTAAAAAGGGTAAAATGGACCTTTTTAGTGAGATAAGGTGTTTCGGGTGAAATTATCCATTGGGAATGGTTGAAACATAGAGATGAGAGTGTAATACATAAGATATGATACTTTCGAAATTTTGAAAAAAAAGTAAACTTGGTCAATGGTTAAGGAAAAAGTCAACTATAGTTAAGAAAGTGGACTTTTACCATAGTTGACTAATCATGGTTAAAAATTAACCTAAGTGTGGAGAAAAATTTGGGGAAAAATATTCTGGGCTAAAATATAAGATAATCATCCCCGAAAGTAAGAAAAATTTATTCAGAAGGATTCCGGATTAAATTTAATGGTTAAAAACGTAATGGGCCTAAGGTGAAAATTTTAAAGCCCATTAAGGTATACTAAATGTATATCGAAATTCTTAGGTCCTTTAGACCGAATTGTTGGACCAATTGATTGGCCAAATATTGAGACAATTAAAGGCCCAAGAAATAGAAAAATTTCAGCCCAAAAGCCCATTAAGAAAGCCCAAACCGAGAAGCCCAAATGGAAAGCCCATGAGATAAATATCTAACCATAGTTAAAGCTAACCATGACTCATTAGGTGACTCATGGCTAAGGCTTGGAAAGTCAAGCTTAATGGCTGGAAAGTAAAGCTTAATGGCTAAGTAAGTGGCTTATAAATTCAGCCACACCATTGTCATCTTCATCACACCAAATTCGGCTAGAAGAAGAAACTATTGAAACATATTATCCAAGCTTTCTCTCACTAGAAATCACTAGGAATTAGGCATATTTGAAACTTGCATCCTTCATGAAAATTGTTCCAAATTGAAAGGAGAGTGACATATGTTGGAATAGGCTATCAAGGAGCCATAAAGTGCAAACCGAGATCCTTCAAAGATTCGGCCAAAGGGTGAACACAACAATTGGTATATTTTCTAGTTTTCAATTTCATATATGTTAATGTATGAATGATTTTAAGTATATTGATAAATGTTTTAAGCATTGGAACATATTAAATCACTATGATATTGGTTAGGCCGAGAGTGAGTGGTGAGACATTGATTTATGTCCATATGATTTTAAGGCATAAATGGATTACTATACATGTGTTAATAATTATGGTGTAATTAGAATTAATCAAATTGATTAATAAATACATGTAATTAGTTGGCAATCAAGGTGCTCGATAAAATGCCTAAATGAACTATATGATGGTTAGGATTGTTGCCAACCAAGTGTTTGTGAAAATGCCTAAGTGAATTGGCTAAGAAATAGGCATGGATGGCATGCCATGGCATAACCGATGGCATGGATAGCTCTCGGCCATGGCATGTGGCCGAGAGGCCAAATGGGCCAAGCCCAAATATTTTAGGCCCAATATGATGTAATGGGTCTAGGACAAAACCCAATAAGAGTTGGTGGGCCCCACAAGCCCAATAGGCCCAATGAAAATGAATAGTAAAATGAAAATGGGCTTAGGGCATAGTTAGGCCCATTAAGGATTATTAAGGCCCATTAAGGGAAATAGACTGTATTTAATGTGAAATATAGTAGGAAAGTGTAATTAACCTGATAAATGGTTATATGCAGCTCCAGAGAGTATTGGAGAAGTAAATCGAACTGCTGAAACGAGTAGCGCAGAGAAAGTGAAATTTCTCGAATGATTGCAGGTAAGGGACTTTTATGAGTAGTTAGAGATACCTGCAGGTATTTTCGTCTGCTCTTACATTCACTTAAAAACTCTAAGGGTCAGAGAAAGTGAATAATAATTATTGCGACTCGATAGTGGCAAATTACGATTTTACCCCTAGTTAGTCAAAAAGTTAACTTTTGTGAAGTTGTAAAAAGCATGGAAACTATCATTTTGAGTGTTTAACTACTGTTTAGCAGGAGAATAAATAGATGGGCTAAATATTTTAAGGTTGATGTGAAATAAGCACACTTTATAGTGCTGATTTTGATATTTTATAAATCATCCCTTTTTAAAGAGCCATCTATCATATTTTGTGAGAATGAATCGTGCTGGAGCACAGCTCGTACTGGATTTCATATATTTTCCACATACATTAGTGCTGGATTTTGATTCGCACTAGATTTCCATGACATACAAAATAGAGTACTGGAGTTATTACTCGTACTCAGTTTTATATGATATATGCATGACAGAGTGTTGGAGCGATTAGCTCGTACTCGAGTTTTTCATGAGATACATGACAGAGTGCTGGAGCGTTACTCGTACTCGATTCTTCATGATTTATACATGACATAGTACTAGAGCTATTGCTCGTACTTGATTTGATGATATTATGCATAGCATGGTACTGGAGCTATTGCTCGTACTTGATTTAATACATGAACTATGCATTGACCTAGTTGTTGGAGGTTTACTTGCACTAGAGTTGAGTTTGTGATGTGAAACAATGTTTGAGCGGAGTGTTGACTGTGAGTCGCACTCAAAGGCGCACACTGTATGTGATATATAATACATGTTACAAACCCATGCTCGCATCCTTGTGTGACTGAGTGTCACTGTGAGATCTGAGAATTTCAGACATATTTTATTGATGTAATAATAATTTGAAGTGTAATTTATTGAGCTAAGTGAATTGTGGGAATGATAATTGGAGATTTATATGTTAAGTGTGTAAAATAAGTATGAAGTATGAAGACAGATCGATCTGGGAGAAGGAGAGATCGATCTGGTGAGTTAAAAATGACGGGGAAGGAGGAATTTTAGGAGCAGATCGATCTCCAATGGAAGAGATCGATCTCTAAATGATTCTGTTTGAGAAAGGATCGATCTCATGAGGAAGAGATCGATCTCCAAATGATTCTGTTTGGGAGAAGATCGATCTCCTTAGGAGCAGATCGATCTCATAAAGCCATAAAGAGATCGATCTCACCCCTCGACAGATCGATCTCTTAGGCATAAAATTACCCAGATCGTCCCTAAATTTCAAACGCAGATCGATCTCATCAAGAGGCAGATCGATCTCCTACCTCCAGTCTATATAAGGGACCCATGTTTTCTCCTGCAATTTCACTTTCTCTCTCTTCCAACCCCCATTTTTTCGAAAACCTAACTTTCTCACTCATCTAAATCCCCAATTTTCGGCCGAATCAGCTGTTGTGGCAAGAAGGAAAGTTGTTCCTCATCAAAGGGAGAACAACATACTTGGAAATCGAAAGACGGATCGGATCGAGGCAAGAGATAAGCTCTCCACAAGCTTTGGGTAATTTCTAAACCTCGATCTTGATATTTGAGATGATTTTGATGTTATTGGTGGTTGTCATTGCATTGAAATAGTTGAGAAAGGATTAGGGATTGATGAAATTGCAATGTAGTTTGAGTAATGTAGATATTTGGTAATTTTGAGAATTTGTGCTATAAATGGAAATGTAGACAATGTGATGAATTAGCATAGATAATTGGCATGAGAAATATAGGACGTTGAGCTATTGTGAATGAGGTTGTAGTTTAGGGTTGAGTTACGAGAATCGAGAGATTTGAGGAGTTATGAGCAATTATGCTCGATTTTGAGAATTGAGGTTTATGAGATAATTGAGTATTGATGTTTTAACATCGTTTGGACAGCTCGGGAGTTCCAGAGTGGAATGCGAGACTAGTCCGTGATACCGGGGAAACGATTGCACTATACGAGGTACAAAGAAGTAAGGGAAATCTAAACCATTTGTGTATGTGAATTGTAAACTATTTTAGCATGAATCGTGGTTTATAAAACAAGCATGTTGGGTTTTGTGTTGAGATTTAATTGCACATGATTTTATAGCCGGTTGGAGCCCAATGTGTTTATGAGTTTATAACTGGGCTCTACGTTAAGGCAATATTGAGATTTGAGAAATGTGTGCGTGTGCTTTGCCGGTTGGAACTCGGTTTATTTACGTTTTGTGTTGAGTACAAAACGATTTTCAAATGAGTTTTATGAGAGAAAAACCATCATGAGTTCTACGTGAAGGCAAACCAGTCTTATGGGATAAGACTTAGGTATGTAGTTGTGAGTACACACCGGGCATTGCTCTGGTAGCATGTAAGCCCGATTTCTTCTTCGTTCTGGTAACGTGAGAATAACCCATTGGTGGCTGTGCCACGTTATACCCCATTGGTGGCTGAGCAACGTTATACCCCATTTGTGGCTGTGCCACATTGAGAAACCCCATCGGTGGCTGTGCCACGTTATACCCCATTGGTGGCTGTGCCATGTTGAGAAACCCCATCGGTGGCTGTGCCACATTATACCCCATTGGTGGCTGTGCCACATTGAGAAACCCCATTGGTGGCTGTGCCACGTTATACCCCATTGGTGGCTGTGCCACGTTGAGAAACCCCATTGGTGGCTGTGCCACATTGAGAAATCCCATTGGTGGCTGTGCCACGTTATACCCCATTGGTGGCTGTGCCACGTTGAGAACCCTATTCTGTGGCTATGCCACGCGAGAAATTAAATCAGTGGCTTTGCCATGTGTGTTTTGTGGCTATGCCACGCGAGAAATTAAATCAGTGGCTTTGCCACGTGTGTTTTGTGGCTATGCCACGTGAGAAATTAAATCAGTGCCTATGCCACGTGTGTTTAGTGGCTGTGCCACGTGCATTATTTTTACTGTGATTTTATCACGTTATTTGAGAAAGCGTTTAACGCGTTATTTTCACATGCTTTGTTATTGCTCTAGGGTGAGCCTTTTACTTCATGTTTTCACATGATTTGAGATATGAGAATATCGTTTTGAGTACTTTCATGCTATGGCTTTCAAATGAGTTTCACATACAAATAAACCTTTTGTGATGTGCATTTTGGTTTATGAAATGAGTTCCTTACCCCCTTTACTGAGCGATTTAGAAGCTCACCCTGTTTTCCTTTTCCCCCTAGAGTTCTTCAAGTGAAAAAGGATCTCCCTGCGACGTACGGAGTAGTGGCTAGTGGAGGATTCGAGCTCCAGGCCATATATATTGTATCTTGAGGTATATTTTATCTTTTCATGTACCCAGACTATTATTGTAATTGCAGACACTTGATGTATAACATTATATGGGATGTATTAGGATTAATTTACTTGGAATTGAGTAAGGTGTATAATACCGTATTTATTGTATCATGATGAGATCCTGAGGCATGATAATTATGATAATGTATGACACTGCACAGGAATGCACTCTTAATTGTGAATTAATGAGTAAAAAGTTTTAAATTTGCCCTAGTTTTCGCATTTTCGGGGCGTGACAGAGTTTTCTTGGTATCAGAACTTAGGGTGTCTAGTACTGTCAGTGTCGGTTAAGTGAAATAGAATACATCCCAAGTGTCTGTAATAGTCTGGTCATGAACTGAAATTGAGGATTGAGATTTCAATCAATCTTGATATGTACGCGCAGGAGACGAGTTGAGATAGAGAATGAGTAAACGACAAGGTCGTTCGAGGAGGCAGGCAGAGTCCCCTCCGCCACCTGTCCCACAACCAGAGAGTCCTAACTCTCGATTTAATCGGATTGAGACAGATGTGAGGCAAGGTTTTGAGCAGATGGCAGCGTTATTCGCACAACACTTTGGAGTTAATGCCTCGGATACTACCCCTACACCACCACAAGGACCTCCCATACCCCCAGTGCCTCCCGTCACTCAGCCTGAGGATAGAAGTATGGTCCGACTAAGGGATTTTCTGAAGATGAATCCACCCGTATTTAAGGGAAAGAAGGATCCTACAGAGGCTGAGGAGTGGTTGACGAAATTGAGAGTTATATTTGATTTTCTGGGGTGCACCGATGCTGAGAGGGTCAGTATGAGTGCCTACATGCTGAAGGGGGGAGCTCGAGATTGGTGGGGTACTACCCAGGGTATTCTGATGTCCCTCTAGGATGTGATTGGTTGGGAAGAGTTCCAGACAGCCTTTAGGACCCAATATGTACCACGAGCCGCCCAGAGAAAGAAACAAGATGAGTTTTTGAGTTTGGTACAGGGTGACATGTCTGTGGATGACTACGAGAGCCAATTCACAGCGCTATTGAGATATGACCCAGAGACCTTCAAGAGTGAAGAGCTCCGCACAGAGAAGTTTGTGTATAGGTTAAAGCCCGTCATCAGAGATAGATTGATAGGGCTATGTATTACTGAGTTTGGAGATGCTCTGAGACGAGCACAAGAGATTGAAAGAGGGATTGAGATGGTGCAATCCCAGAATGAGCTCAGAGCGGTGAATAGAGATAAGGGCAAGAGGCCAGCACTTTTCCAAACAGAGGCTCGGAGAGGTTCCTTCAGAAGAGGAAGGATTGAGGTACAGAAGGGCAATTAGAGAGACCCAGAGGTTACCCTAATATCAGAGAGACCCCTCGAGATGTCAGGCCTGAGACAAGGTTTTGCAGAGATTGTGGCCGATCGCATGAGGGAAGTTGTACTGGGTCGATCCATAGATGTTTTAGATGTGGTGACATGGGTCACAGAGTGAAGGACTGTCTCCAACCTCAGATACCACATGCTCCGGAGCCCACTAGACAACAGCCTCAGAGAGTGGATCCCCGGAGATGGGCCACTGCGGCAGAGAAAGGGAAGAAACCTGTGGCACAGGGACGTGTATTTGCCCTGGATAAAGAGACCGCAGACACTTCGGCAGAAACTATAAGAGGTACACTCTCTGTCTGTAATCATAAGGCTCATGTGTTGATTGATTCAGGATCCACGCATTCGTTTATTTCTGAGCATTTTGCATGTAGATTAAACTTGAAGTTTGAACCTCTAGAATATATACTACATGTAAATACCCCTATGCGTGAATCTCAGAGAACTGAGTTAATCTGTAGAGCATGTGAAATAAAGGTGGGAGATAGAGTGATGTTAGCAGATCTAATCATGTTGAATATACATGGGTTTGATGTAATTCTGGGGATGGATTGGTTGGCAACCAATCGAGTGAGTTTAGATTGCTACACTAAGATTGTAACTTTCTCCCTACCTGAACCTTATAGTGTACGATTGAGATATTGAGAAAATGAATATGTGGAATTCTAGTAAGTAATTTGAGAATTTTGATATTATTTTGGAGAATATTAAATATGATTATTCATGTGAAGGTTATGAGACACTCATCTCAGACGATGAGCGGGAACATCCGAGGATTGAGGATATACCTGTGGTTTGTGAATTTCTGGATGTTTTCCCAGATGAATTACCAGGTTTACCACCAGAGAGAGAGCTGGAGTTTACCATTGATTTGGTACCAGATACTCAGCCGATCTCTAAACCTCCTTACAGGATGGCATTAGTGGAACTTGAGGAATTGAAGAGACAACTACAGGAGTTATTGGATCAAGGGTTTATTAGACCCAGTGTTTCACCGTGAGGAGCGCCAGTACTATTTGTTAAGAAGAAGGATGGTAGTCTCAGATTATGTGTAGACTACCGGTTGTTGAATAAAGCCACGGTGAAGAATAAATACCCATTGCCCAGGATTGATGATCTACTTGATCAGCTAAGAGGGGCATCAGTCTTTTCTAAGATTGATTTGAGATCGGGCTATCACCAATTGAGGATCAAGGAAGAAGATATTCCAAAGACGGCCTTCAGGACAAGGTATGGCCATTACGAATTTCTGGTGATGCCCTTTGGATTGATGAACGCCCCTGCAGCATTTATGAGATTGATGAACGAGGTGTTCAGAGACTATCTAGATAAATTTGTGATAGTCTTTATTGATGATATCCTGGTATACTCTCGGTCGTATGAAGAGCATGCACAGCATTTGTGGTTAGTACTTCAGATACTCCGAGATAAGCAATTATACGGAAAGCTTAGTAAGTGTGAGTTTTGGCTGAACCGGATAGCTTTCCTTAGTCATATAGTCTCAGAAGAAGGAGTATCAGTGGACCCAAGCAAGGTGGAGGCTGTGCTTAATTGGGAGAGACCAAGGACAGTTACTGAGGTTCGAAGCTTCCTTGGTTTGGCAGGGTATTACAGGAGATTTGTGGAAGGATTTTCAAGGATTGCCGCCCCTTTGACTAAGCTCATGTGCAAAGAGACTCCATTTATATGGACTGACCAATGTGAGCTCAGTTTTCAGGAATTAAAGAGGAGGTTGACAGCGGCACCTGTGTTAACTATCCCTGAGGGATCAGGAGGATTCTCGGTGTATAGTGATGCATCTCATCAAGGATTGGGGTGTATGCTTATGCAGCATGGAAGAGTGGTCGCATATGGATCGCGACAACTGAAAGACCATGAGCGAAATTACCCCATGCATGATTTGGAGTTAGTCGCTATGGTATTTGCTTTGAAGATCTGGCGACACTACTTATATGGGGAAAGATTCCAGATCTTCACTGATCACAAGAGTTTGAGATATCTCTTTGATCAGAAAGAGTTAAACATGAGACAAAGGAGATGGATGGAACTCCTTAAGGATTATGACTGCGAGATTCTTTATCATCCGGGTAAGGCGAATGTAGTTGCTGATGCCCTGAGCAGGAAGAGTATGATATCTGCTATGATGATCAGGGAATGGGATTTACTGGAGCAGTTCGTCGAACTTCGGATCAGAGTTAAAGAGGTAGAGACTGGATTTTTGGCTAGCCTGCGGATAGAGCCCAGGATCATGGATCAGATTAGAACTGGGCAGCGCAGTGATCAGAGATTGATAGATATGGTTAGCCAAGCTGAGCAGAGTTCGCAGTCGGATCTCACCATCAGTGAGGATGGATTATTGAGATTCAGAGGACGGATTTGTGTACCGGACGATGATACCCTAAAGAGACAGATACTGAGAGAATCCTACTGCTCGTGATACACCATGCACCCAGGGAGTACTAAGATGTACCGAGACTTGAGAAAGGTGTATTGGTGGAGTGGTATGAACCGAGACGTGGCAGAGTATGTGGCCAGGTGTTTAGTATGCCAGCAAGTGAAAGCTGAGCATCGGAAGCCCGGAGGACTACTACAGCCTTTACCTGTACCTACATGGAAATGAGAGCATGTCACTATGGACTTTATTATGGGTTTACCGAGGACCCGAAGAGGTCGTGACGCGATATGGGTCATTGTAGATAGATTGACCAAGAGTGCCCACTTCCTTGCCATCAAGAGCACAGATATTGTGGATGCCTTAGCTGAACTGTATGTCAGCGAGATAGCTAGATTACATGGGGCTCCAGTGAGTATTACTTCTGATAGAGATTCTCGGTTTACTTCCAGATTTTGGACCCAGTTTCAGGAGTCCATGGGATCTCGATTGAGTTTTAGTACCGCCTATCATCCTCAGACAGATGGTCAGTCAGAGAGGACTATTCAAACCCTGGAGGATATGTTGAGGGCGTGTACGATGGATTTTAAGGGATCATGGGATGATCACCTGCCCCTCGCAGAGTTTGCATACAATAACAGCTATCATGCGAGTATTGGAATAGCACCTTTTGAGGCTCTATATGGTAGGAGGTGTAGATCCCCTGTAGCTTGGGAAGAAGTCGGTGACAGAAAGATAAATGCTCCCGAGCTTGTTGAGCAAGCCGTACAGAGTGTGAAACTCATATGTGAGAGGTTATGGGCTGCACAAAGTAGACAGAAAAGCTACGCGGATGTGCGTAGACGGCCACTCGAGTTTGAGGTTGGTGATGCAGTATTTCTGAAAATATCACCAAGTAAGGGTATCATGCGATTTGGGAAGAAAGGGAAATTGAGTCCTCGATACATAGGACCATTCGAGATTCTTGAGAGAGTGGGAGAGGTAGCTTACAGATTAGCATTACCCCCACAGATGTCCGGAATACACAATGTTTTTCATGTGTCTATGTTGAGGAAGTACCACCCGAACCCTTCTCATGTCATAGAGTATGATGAGATGGACATACAGGAGGACATGAGCTATACTGAGGAACCCGTCCGGATTCTCGATAGAAAGGAGAAGGTACTGAGGACCAAGAGCATCCCATTAGTGAAAGTTTTGTGGAAACATCACTCAATGGAAGAGGAAACGTGGGAACTAGAGAGTCTCATGAAGGAGAAATACCCCCATCTGTTTGACTAGTTGAGTTGAATTTGGAGGACCAAATTCTATTTAAGGTGGGGAGGATGTGAGATCTGAGAATTTCAGACATATTTTATTGATGTAATAATAATTTGAAGTGTAATTTATTGAGCTAAGTGAATTGTGGGAATGATAATTGGAGATTTATATGTTAAGTGTGTAAAATAAGCATGAAGTATGAAGACAGATCGATCTGGGAGAAGGAGAGATCGATCTGGTGAGTTAAAAATGACGAGGAAGGAGGAATTTGAGGAGCAGATCGATCTCCAATGGAAGAGATCGATCTCTAAATGATTCTGTTTGAGAAAGGATCGATCTCATGAGGAAGAGATCGATCTCCAAATGATTCTGTTTGGGAGAAGATCGATCTCCTTAGGAGCAGATCGATCTCATAAAGTCATAAAGAGATCGATCTCACCCCTCGACAGATCGATCTCCTAGGCATAAAATTACCCAGATCGTCCCCAAATTTCAAACGCAGATCGATCTCATCAAGAGGCAGATCGATCTCCTACCTCCAGTCTATATAAGGGACCCGTGTTTTCTCCTACAATTTCACTTTCTCTCTCTTCCGACCCCCATTTTTTCGAAAACCTAACTTTCTCACTCATCCAAATCCCCCATTTCCGACCGAATCAGCTGTTGTGGCAAGAATGAAAGTTGTTCCTCATCAAAGGGAGAACAACATACTTGGAAATCGAAAGACGGATCAGATTGAGGCAAGAGATAAGCTCTCCACAAGCTTTGGGTAATTTTTAAACCTCGATCTTGATATTTGAGATGATTTTGATGTTATTGGTGGTTGTCATTGCATTGAAATAGTTGAGAAAGGATTAGGGATTGATGAAATTGCAATGTAGTTGGAGTAATGTAGATATTTGGTAATTTTGAGAATTTGTGCTATAAATGGAAATGTAGACAATGTGATGAATTAGCATAGATAATTGGCATGAGAAATATAGGACGTTGAGCTATTGTGAATGAGGTTGTAGTTTAGGGTTGAGTTACGAGAATCGAGAGATTTGAGGAGTTATGAGCAATTATGCTCGATTTTGAGAATTGAGATTTATGAGATAATTGAGTATTGATGTTTTAACATCGTTTGGACAGCTCAGGAGTTCCAAAGTGGAATGCGAGACTAGTCCGTGATACGGGGGAAACGATTGCACTATACGAGGTGCAAAGAAGTAAGGGAAATCTAAACCATTTGTGTATGTGAATTGTAAACTATTTTAGCATGAATCGTGGTTTATAAAACAAGTATGTTGGGTTTTGTGTTGAGATTTAATTGCATACGATTTTATAGCCGGTTGGAGCCCAATGTGTTTATGAGTTTATAACTGGGCTCTACGTTAAGGCAATATTGAGATTTGAGAAATGTGTGCGTGTGCTTTGCCGGTTGGAACTCGGTTTATTTACGTTTTGTGTTGAGTACAAAACAATTTTCAAATGAGTTTTATGAGAGAAAAACCATCATGAGTTCTACGTGAAGGCAAACCAGTCTTATGGGATAAGACTTAGGTGTGTAGTTGTGAGTACACACCGGGCATTGCTCTGGTAGCATGTAAGCCCGATTTCTTCTCCGTTCTGGTAACGTGAGAATAACCCATTGGTGGCTGTGCCACGTTATACCCCATTGGTGGATGTGCCCCGTTATACCCCATTGGTGGCTGTGCCACGTTGAGAAACCCCATTGGTGGCTGTGCCACGTTATACCCCATTGGTGGCTGTGCCACGTTGAGAAACCCCATTGGTGGCTGTACCACGTTATACCCCATTGGTGGCTGTGCCACGTTGAGAAACCCCATTGGTGGCTGTGCCACGTTGAGAAACCCCATTGGTGGCTGTGCCACGTTGAGAACCCTATTCTGTGGCTATGCCACGTGAGAAATTAAATCAGTGGCTTTGCCACGTGTGTTTTGTGGCTATGCCACACGAGAAATTAAATCAGTGGCTTTGCCACGTGTGTTTTGTGGCTATGCCACGTGAGAAATTAAATCAGTGGCTATGCCACGTGTGTTTAGTGGCTGTGCCACGTGCATTATTTTTACTGTGATTTTATCACGTTATTTGAGAAAGCGTTTAATGCGTTATTTTCACATGCTTTGTTATTGCTCTAGGGTGAGCCTTTTACTTCATATTTTCACATGATTTGAGATATGAGAATATCGTTTTGAGTACTTTCATGCTATGGTTTTCAAATGAGTTTCACATACAAATAAACCTTTTGTGATGTGCATTTTGGTTTATGAAATGAGTTCCTTACCCCCTTTACTGAGCGATTTAGAAGCTCACCCTGTTTTCCTTTCCCCCCCAGAGTTCTTCAAGTGAAAAAGGATCTCCCTGCGACGTACGGAGTAGTGGCTAGTGGAGGATTCGAGCTCCAGGCCATATATATTGTATCTTGAGGTATATTTTATCTTTTCATGTACCCAGACTATTATTGTAATTGCAGACACTTGATGTATAACATTATATGGGATGTATTAGGATTAATTTACTTGGAATTGAGTAAGGTGTATAATACTGTATTTATTGTATCATGATGAGATCCTGAGGCATGATAATTATGATGATGTATGACACTGCACAAGAATGCACTCTTAATTATGAATTAATGAGTAAAAAGTTTTAAATTTGCCCTATTTTTCGCATTTTCGGGGCGTGACAGTCACATTATGTGAGAGGATAGCCGCATGAGGGTATTAGAGATGTGGTATGATATTCCATGGTTTGAGGGCTAAGACCTATGGCAGGCACCCCGACTGTGATGTAGGGTCCACGGGTGTACTTTGTACCGTGCATGTGGCATGGGAGTACGTTGTACCGTGTGTTGTTATGGAGTTGAGGAGGATATAGCTGACGGTTGTGCTGGACTGACCCCCCTCCCGTTGCAGTAGTGATGCCCCGTACACTGAGTACTGTGTTGCTTGGGATCACATGTCGGATATGATCATAGTCCAGGATACTATTTTCATTTCACCACAGAGTCTCACATGATATATCACATTGATTGACTGATTTAAATTGCGGACAGACCTGAGGGATGGGTCGGACTTCGATTTTGTGATGTGAATTATTAATGCCATATTTATTGTGATTTAAATATACATGGCATGATTTACTTAAAGTCATGATTTATATAAAGATGTATTGTTTTGCACTACATGCCTACATTTGAGAAAGAAAGCATGATTTCTGTACATGGGATTTAATCTGTACAAGTATACATATATATATTTAAAGACATGCTTTTAAAGTGAGTTAAGGAAATAATGTTTTCAAGGCATAGCATTATTTTGAGTAGATAGTGTAGATATCTACTTGCTTGCCTGATTTCCTTACTGAGCTATGCTCACCCCCTTTCTTTACATCTCTCTACAGAGCATCAGTAGTAGAGCGAGAGCTATTGAGGGATAGTATTCCTGAGTCCATCGCTAGTTCCTATCGATCGCCAGGTATACAAACTTTGTACGATTATATATCTAAATATAGAAACAGCACAGTGATGTATACGATATATATATTATGGGGAATGTATTTGTGTTAGATTTTATATAATCTCACATGTATTATAAAAGTAGTTACAGTCAGTAATAGTATATTGACATGTATGTATGACAATGGAAAATGTGGTAAGCGAGGATTCTGACATCGAATCACAGCCCAACCATTGAAGAGAGGAAAGGTAAGTTAAAAATGCAAAAAAATTTGTAGTGATTTTGGTTAAAGTCATGGATTGAGAATGGGTCCTGACAATTTCATGCTCTTTTCAAAACTGGTTCGTGTGAGTAAAACTCCCAACACGACTATATCATAATATCACAATCTCTACTGCGAGCAATGCTCCCAGCACTAGTTCATGTATAAACATGAGTATGAGCAAAGCTCCCAATACTCTATAATGCATCAATCACAATCTGAGTACCAGAAATGCTCCCAGTACTCTAACATGCAAAAATCGCATTAAAATGTACTACGAGTAAACACTCAAGTACTATGTGATGCATATCTCAAAATATAGTGCGAGTATTCTCTAGCACTTATGTTTTTCACACAAAACCAGATAGATGGCATATTCAAATCACGATTCACTCAAGTAGATCAAATAAGCACTCAAATGTGCATGTTTTCGCATATACATGCAAACAATTGCCATTCTATCATGCAAATCATGAATCTTAGCCACATCATGCTTCTAAGGTATTTTTACTCTATTTAGGGATAAAACACACCAATCCTCTTTGATATGTATCACAATATCATGCCTATTCATGGGAATTCATATAACATATAATATCGAAATACTATTCAAAATATGTGGAGCCATCTCTAGCTACTCACGAAATTCCCTTACCTTGGATCACATCAAGTGACCTCTCTTCCTCAGTTCGGCTCACTCTTGCAGTCCTATCAGCTTCCAATGTGATTTCCAAATTTGTTATATTTATCTGTGTTAGTATATCGTAATATACTTATTTCATTTGTCAAATCTCAATATCATGCATCAATCTCATTATTTTCTCTCAATATGGTATTATACCATATTTTCCTTATAGTTATATTTATTTCTCCTTATTTCCAATAAATGCATTTCATAAGATTCCTTTATAATCTTCCATACATGCATATTCCATCGTCAAATTCATGTTAACACCATTTCCTCATCATTTTCCCATGTTCATGCCAAAACTAGGTCATGTTCATTTTTTCATGATCCTTTCATTTCCAATAATTCATAGATATACCAATAAACTCATCAACAGACCTAATTTAACATATATCAACTTGGTGCATTAAATCTTACCTACTTGAGATTTCCTTCCTTTTTCACCAAATTGGTACAAATCCTCCTTGCTCTTGAAATCCTTGATTTCAATCTCTTGTTTCTAAGTATGTTGCTCTCCTCTTTACCAAGAACAACTTTACTCAACTGAATCTCACTCAAAACTGATCACAAACTGAAGTTTTCTGGTGTAGAAATGTTAGGTTACACTCTTACTCTTAAATGGAATAGTTTCTCTCGTGAAAAACTAAAGTGCAGAACCTAGTATTTATAGAATTGACTCTATGAGATCGATCAGCTCTCCAATGAGATCGATCTACCATGCATTTTTCCTCTCAAAATCGACCTTTTAGGCCTAATGAGATCGATCTGCCTCTGAGCATGAGATTGATCTGTTTCCAGGCAGTAGCTTAAGGAGATCGATCTGCTCCAAGGGTGAGATCGATCTTCTCTAAGTCAGTAGCATTTGGAAATCGATCTGGCCCTTCATGGGATCGATTCCTTCTACATAGAATGTTTAGCAGATCAATTTGGCCCCATTGGAGATCGATCTATCTTGTTCTATTTGCTCAAATAAAAGCATTTTTGGCTCTTTCAGATCGATCTTTCATCCTATAATATCGATCTGGCCTTCGTATTTTTTAAAGTTTACTGTAGTTTCTGCAGTAACTCATACCAAACCTCATAAATTTTGCTGTTATAGTCATTTTCTCATCTAACCACCTTTAAGGCTTGAAAATGACATCCATTCATACTTCATATTTATTAAAACTTGTGTGCATTCATTGTATAACCAAATGTATAAAATTTAAAACAAAATGGAATTACAAAGATTTATGTAACTTATGCAACTTTCATTCCATTTTACCACACCACTCAAAACTCAATATATTCACATTCCACTCATGGAAATATCCTTCTGACACTTGCTATACACTTTAAAACTTACGTGTATTCATTTCATAATCCAATATACACCTTACATAATTAAATGGGAGCTTACTAAAAATTAAGGGTATTACATATGAATTTAAGGGTCTTACAATCCTCCCCACCTTAAGAAATTTGGTCCTCCAAATTAGAACCAACTTACTCTACAAATAATTGGGGATATCTCTCTCGCATCAGACTCTCTAGCTCCCAAGTAGCTTCCTCTAAAGTGTGATGCTGCCAGAGAATCTTCACTAACTCGATAGTCTTATTCCTCAAGACTTTCTCCTTTCTATCCAGTATCCGAATCGGTCTCTCTGTATATGTCAAATCATCTTTGAGCTCCAATGGCTCATACCGAATCACATGACTTGGATCTGGATGATACTTCCATAACATCGATATGTGGAAGACATTATGCACTCCCGATAATTCCGATGGTAATGCCAATCTATATGTCTTATCTCCTACTCTGTCCAGTATCTCAAAAGGTCCAATATAGTGAGGACTTAACTTACCTCTCTTCCTAAATCTCGCTATACCCTTGGATGGAGAAACCTTCAAAAATACTAAATCATCAATAGCGAATTCAAGTGGTCTCCGTCTCTTGTCAGCATAGATCTTTTGTCTACTTTGAGCTGTCCTCAATCTCTCAACTATCATCTGGACATCCTCAGAGGCTTGTGTAACCAAATCAGGAGCAAAAATCTTTGTCACCCACTTCTTCCCAACTGATAGGGGAACAACATCTACTACCATATAAAGCCTCATATGGTGCCATCCCGATACTCGCATGATAACTGTTATTGTAGGCGAATTTGACTAGTGGCAAATGATCATCTTATGAGCCTCTAAAATCCAGCACACACGCTCTCAACATATCCTCCAGAGTCTGTATGGTCCTCTCTGACTGACCATCTATCTGGGGATGATAAGCGATGCTCAAACTCAACTGGGTTCCCATGGCTTCCTAAAAATGTTCCCAAAAGTGAAAAGTGAAACAGGAATCCCTATTCGAAACAATGCTCACTGGAATACCATGTAACCTCACTACCTCGCATACATACAAGTCTACCAATGAACTCAGAGTATCGATAGCTCTCATAGCTAGAAAGTGGGCTGACTTCGTCAATCTATTAACTATCACCAATATAGCATCGTGATTCCTCCGGGTCCTTGGTAAACCCATCATGAAATCCATGGTGATATGCTCCCATTTTCATGTCAGTATAGGTAGAGACTGTAATAACCCTGCAGGTTTTTGATGCTCTACCTTCACTTGCTGACATACGAGACATCTCGCCACGAATTTTGCTACATCTTTCTTCAAACCTGACCACCAGTACACCTTCCGGAGATTCTGATACATCTTATTACTCCCCGGATGTAGCGTGTACCTCGACCAATGAGCTTCCATTAATATCAATCTTATGAGCTCTGGGTCTTCAGGAACACACAATTTGCCTCTAAACCTCAGAAGTCCATTAGAATTCATCTTAAAATCAGTCAATGTGCCCTTCTGTATCTGACCACTCACATCAATGCAATACAGATCAGTCTGCTGAGTTTGTCTGATCCTATCATCATATAGTCCATATCCATGTCAGAAGGCACAACTTCCAAACTGAGGCTAGCAAACTGCTCTAGCAACTCATGTTCCTTGACCATCATATACGATACCATCCCTAGGCTTTTTCTACTCAAAGTATCCGCTACAACATTAGCCTTACCTGGATGATAAAGTATCTCACAATCATAGTCCTTCAAAAGCTCTAGCCATATTCTCTGTCTCATATTCAATTCTTTCTGTGAGAATAGATACTTAAGGTTCTTGTGGTTGGTAAAAATCTAGAATTTCTCTCCATACAAGTAGTGACGCCACATCTTCAATGCAAACACTACTGCTGCTAACTCCAAATCATGGGTCGGATAGTTCTTCTCATGGTCCTTCAGCTGTCTGGATCCATAAGCAACTACCTTCCCATCATGCATCAATACACAACCTAGTCCCTGATGCGATGCATCGGTATACATTGAAAATCCTCCTGAACTGGTAGGGATAGTGAGAATCGGTGTAGTAGTCAATCGACTCTTCAACTCCTGAAAACTCTTCTCACAATCCTTATTCCGCACAAAAGCTACACCCTTTCGAGTAAGACGGGTCAACGAAGAAGCTAAGTTTGAGAATCTTTCTATGAATCTTTGATAATATCCCGCTAAACCCAAGAAACTTGTGATCTCGGTGACTGTCCTCGGTTGTTCCCACTGAACTACAACCTCAATATTGGATGGATCTACTGATACACCATCCTTTGACACCACGTGTCCCAAAAATGAGATCTATGACAACCAAAAATCACACTTATTGAGTTTAGCATATAGCTTTTGCTCTCGTAAAGTTTGCAATACAATCTTGAGGTGCTTCTCATGCTCTTCCTCAGATTTAGAATATATCAAGATGTCATCTATGAAAATGATAACAAATTGATCCAAATATGGCTTGAACACATCGTTCATCAAAGCCATGAAAGCTGTGGGAGCATTCGTCAATCCGAATGGCATAACCAACAACTTATAATGGCCATATCGGGTCCTAAATGCTGTCTTGGGCACATCTCTACTCCTAACTCTCAGCTGATGATACCAAGACCTCAGATCAATCTTAGAAAAAACCTACGCTCCCCGGAGTTGATCCAACAAATCATCAATACGTGGAAGGGGATATCAATTATTGATGGTTGCCTTATTCAACAATCTGTAATCTATACATAATCAAAGGCTTCCATCATTCTTCTTTGCAAACAAAATCAGTGCTCCCCAAGGTAAAACAGTTGGTCTGATGAAACCCCTATCCAACAACTCCTGTAATTATTTCTTGAGTTCCTCTAACTCAACTAAGGCCATGCGATACGGTGGTTTCGATATAGGTTTAATACCAGGCACTAAGTCTAAACAGAACTTTATCTCTCTTTCTGGTGGCGACCCTAGTAATTCATCCGGAATGACATCTGGGAATTCACTAACCATAGGAATATCTGCCAACTTCGAATGTACCCTATCCGTATCAACCACGTACGCAATAAAACCTTCAACATATTCATTTCTCATTCGGCATAGTATATTGTCAATTACAACCATAACTACTACTTTTATTTCCTTTCATCAAGCTTTACAACATATTTTTAGGGTTAGGAAACATAACAGTCTTAGAATAGAAATCTAAAACAACATGGTTTGATGATAACCAATCCATTCCTAAGATTACATCAAAATCACTCATGCTTAACAATATTAGATTGGCTGTCATGTCTTTTTTCCCTACTTTTAGCTTACAATCATTTAACACATACTTCACTAGCTGACTATTATCCATAGGCATACTAATCAACATCATCCTACTCAAAGGTGTACGCTCTGCATGCTTTTCTATCTTACATGCAAATGAAGGCGATACAAATGAATATGTGGCACCAGGATCAATCAAAACATGTGCTTCTAAATCATATATCCGGATGTTACCTCTAATCACATCCGATGAAGAATGTGTTGTTCCTTGGTCCAAGGCATGCACTCACCTTCGTCCCATAACCTGTTTCCCTTTCTCTTATGTCGTCACCCTCTTCCTCGGAGCAAACGTATCCGCTGGAGCTCTCTCAGGCTCCTTACCCTTCTATGGGGCAATATGAATGGCTTCTTGGCACACTCTGGCCATGCGTCCTGGCTTCCCACATCTGAAGCATAATCCACTAGCAACAGGACAAGGTCCACCTCCGTGGAATCTACCACATCGACTGCACTGCTCAGTGGTAGGCCACTATCCTCTAGCTGGAGCTATAGCTAGGTATGCAGGAGATCTAACTGTTCTCTCATGTACTTCCTCGATCTTTGGTCTCTTACCGAAGAGTCCCCTCCCTCCTCGATAACTAAAACCTCGAGCATTGTCACTCGTCGACCTCTTCCTATCTCTGTCTCTACCTTTTCCAGTTGTTTTAAACTTTAAGACATTCCTCTAATAATCTTGCTCACAGAGTTGTGCCCTGTGCACTGCCTCATCTAGGTAGAAATGTCAAATGGAACTAGTTTAAACCCCAATACTGGTCTCAGTCCATCGATAAACCTGTGGACCTTCCTAGTCTCGCTACTCATGGTGTCAGGGTCATACCTCCCCAGGGATAAAAATCTAGTCTCATACTCATGTACCGAATGACTACCCTGGCTTAACCCCAAGAACTCGGCCTACAGCTTCCCTGAACCGTATCTGGTACAAACTGCCTCTTCAATGCATCCAAAAATATCTCCCAACTGAACTCTGTATGTCGGGATCTCATTATGGGTTGGGCAGACTTCCACCAATGCTCTGCTGTCCCCTTCAATAAGAACACAACAAATGCGACCATCTCAGAAGTTGTACACTCAAAGAATCTGTACAACTTCTCCATTTCTCCTATCCATTCCTTTGTCAAAACTGGGTCCTTAATCTTATGAAAAATTGGAGGTCCAAGTTTCTCGAATTGTCGGAGTCTGTCTAAATCACAGCCATACCCCCAAAACATTATCGCCCTATCGTGGAGCAACATGAGATAGTGTATCCTAAATTGGCTGGGGTGTAGGTGTATCAGGTGCAGCTGCCTCTACCGATGCAGTGTCTGCATCTTGTCCCTATCCTCTTGGCATCGTCTGTACTAGTATCTCCACTATTATCTCCAGGTGACATTTTAGTCTCTCGAAACGTGCCTCGGTACTCTCTGGTACCTCCATAGGACCAATAGTCCCTTCATCTCGGGTCTCTGGACTACCTCTACGGTCTAGAGCCCTACCTCTAGCCCTTCTACCATGACAAGTATTAACCATGATGGCTAAATCCCAGCATTTACAACCATTTATTAGTCTAATATTCATCTCGTATACACAATTGTAATTGAACAAAGCACAATACTTTGAGGATGTATATTTTCCAGACATCAAACCAATATGGATTTGATACCATTTCTATCATACACTTCTCCCACATGCGACCTACCAATTTCACCACAAATTTTTCCCAATTCACTTACCTCTTCCTCTATCATCACTCCACACAAAATAGTTGAGCTGTGATTTGATATTAGTCACCTATTCACATTCATTCATAACATGCATAGAATTTAATATTCTTTTCTATAATGTAAACTCTTATACATTAACAAACTCTTATACATTAACATAATTATTTATACATATACATCCCGACCGTACAATCGTTACATAACTATGCTTATACAATGTTCAGTACAAAATGTCAAGTGTGTATACCTCTCACAAGATGGATAGGCTGCGGATAAAAGTCTACAAGTCTCCAGCCGTGTCTACCTAATGTGGATGCTCTGAAAAGAGGGAAATAATAAAGGGTGAGCTCACAGCTCAGTAACGAAATCAGGCAAGGAAGTAGATAACGGCACTATCTACAAAATACTATGCTTATGCCTCGAAATCATTTCCTTACCCAATTGTATCTAAATCATGTATCTCTTTCAAAGCTTTATGCAATATACATATATAGATACAAAACATCAGTTACAAAACTGGAATTATGCTGGTTTAACAATCTCAACATTTTATGCATAAACATTACATTTCTCATGTAAGTTCACATAAATCACATTTATCATGCCATTCATTTAAATTAAAATCATATGGCATTCATCATGTTTAAAAACATGGAAAACAGGGCCTCACCCATCTTCCGGGTTACCCTTTTCACAACTCACAAATTCACATGTTAGATGAAGAGAAAACAGAGATAGACGACTACATGTTTCGAGTGTATGATCATAACTCCTTTTTCATGATCCCAGGCTACACAGTACTCAATGTGTGGGGACTCACAATTGCTGTAACGAGAGGTGGGTTAAATCTCTACCATCAGCTCTCTACTCAATTGAGGAATTGATCCCGGAGCACACTAGATCTCACTGGATTCTGCTCCCACTACTAACAAGTCCTATCTAAGTACATCAAGTACTCACGGTAAAACGTACCCCATGTGACATACACGATACATAGTACTCCACAGACCTTATCTCAAGGTGGGATGCTTGTCGTGAGTCTTAGTCCTCAAACCTTGGATATACCTTATAGTTGGGATGCTCGCCAAGAGTCTTAGTCCTCATACCATGGGTTATTTCGATAGCCCTCGACCTTATCTCAAAATAATGCACGTGTGAGCATATATATCGGTACGACACACAGTCAGCACAGGCTCCCAAGACAATAGTGTCATGCTCTTTTCAAAACTGGTACGTGTGAGTAAAACTCCAAACATGGCCATATCATAATATCACAATCTCTAGTGTGAGCAATGCTCCAAGCACTAGGTCATATATAAACATGAGTATGAGTAAAGCTCCCAATACTTTATAAAGCATCAATCACAATCTGAGTATGAGAAATGCTCCCAGTACTCTAACATGCATAAATCGCATTAAAATGTAGTACGAGTAAACACTCAAGTACTATGTGATGCATATCTTAAAATATAGTGCGAGTATTCTCTAGCACTTATGCTTTTCACACAAAACTAGATAGATGGCATATTCAAATCACAATTCACTCAAGTAAATCAAATAAGCACTCAAATGTGCATGTTTTCACATATACATGAAAACAATTGCCATTCTATCATGCAACTCATGAATCTTAGCCACATCATGCTTCTAAGGTATTTTTACTCTATTTTGGGATAAAACACACCTATCCTCTTTGATTTCTATCACAATATCATGCCTATTCATGGGAATTCATATTGCATATGATATCGAAATACTATTCAAAATCAGTGGAGCCATCTCTAGCTACTTACAAAATTCCCTTACCTCGGATCACGTCAAGTGACCTCTCTTCCTCGGTTCTGCTCACTCTTGCAGTCCGATCAGCTTCCAATGTGATTTTTGAATCTGTGATATTTAATAGTGTTAGTATATCTTAATATACTTATTTCGCTTGTCAAATCTCAACCTCATGCATCAATCTCATTATTTCTCTCAATATGGTATTATACCATGTTTTCTTATAGTTATATTTATTTCTCCTTCTTTCTAATATATGCATTTCATAAGATTACTTTATAATCTTCCATTCATGCATATTCCATCATCAAATTCATATTAACACCATTTCCTCATCATTTTCTCATGTTCATGCCAAAACTAGGTCATGCTCATTTTTTCATGATCCTTTCATTTTCAACAATTCATAGATATACCAATAAACTCATCAATAGACCTAGTTTAACATATATAAACTTGGTGCATTAAATCTTACCTACTTGAGATTTCCTTATTTTTTCACCAAATTGGTACAAATCCTCCTTGCTCTTGAAATCCTTGATTACAATCTCTTGTTTCTAAGTATGTTGCTCTCCTCTTTACCAAGAACAACTTTACTCAACTGAATCTCACTCAAAATTGATCACAAACTGATGTTTTCTGGTGTAGAAATGTTAGGTTACACTTTTGCTCTTGAATGGAATAGTTTCTCTCGTGAAAACTAAAGTGCATAACCCAGTATTTATAGAATTGTCTCTATGAGATCGATCTGCTCTCCAATGATATCGAATTGCCCTGCATTTTTCCTCTCGAAACTGACCTTTCAGGCCTAATGAGATTGATCTGCCTCTAAGCATGAGATCGATCTGTTTCCAGGCAGTAGCTTAAGGAGATCGATATGCTCCAAGGGTGAGATTGATCCTCTCAAAGTCAAGAGAATTTGGAGATCGATATGGCCCTTCAGGGGATCGATTCCTTCTACTTAGAATGTTTAGCAGATCGATTTGGCCCCATTGGAGATCAATCTGTCTTGTTCTATTTGCTCAAATAAGAGCATTTTGGCTCTTTCAGATTAATCTCTCATCCTATGAGATCGATTTGGCCTTCATATTTTTCAGATTTTGCTGTAGTTTTCTATAGTAACTCATACCAAATCTTATAAATTTTCTTGTTATAGTCATTTTCTCATCTAACCATATTTAAGGCTTAAAAATGACATCTATTCATACTTCATATATATTAAAACTTGTGTGCATTCTTTTTATAACCAAAGGTATACAATTTAAAACCAAATGGAATTACAAGGATTTATGCAACTTATGCAACTTTCATTTCATTTTACCACACCACTCAAAACTCAATATATTCACATTCCACTCATGGAAATATCCTTCTGACACTTGCTATACACTTTAAAACTTGCGTGTATTCATTTCACAATCCAATATACACCTTACTTTATTAAATGGGAGTTTACCAAAAATTAGGGGTATTACATATGAATTTAAGGGTCTTACACGAGGGGGGAGGAGGCTTTTCGATAAGAGACCAAGAATCAAGGAAGTACAGGAGAAGATTGTAGATCTCCTGCATACCTGGCTATAGCTCCAGCTAGAGGAGTAGTGATTGGAGGATCGATGCCTACCACTGAGCAGTGCAGTAGATATGGTTGATTCCATAGAGGTAGACCTTGTCATGTTTCTAGTGGTTTATTCTTTAGATGTGGGAAGCCAGGACATATGGCTAGAGTGTACCAAAAGGTGATAGATATTGATAATTCTATATTTTTAGAATTATTTGTGCTTAATTTCCTAATTATTTATTTAAATCCCCAATTTATTTTGTTAATTATCCCCTTTATTTAATTAAAATTCTCATGTTTGCAGATAAATCAAATCCGGATGAATTTTGAAGATTTCGGTAGAAAATGGACCGGAATTGGGCTAAAATCGAGATTGAGCCACGCGGACAAAACGAGTCATGACACCGAGCACATCTAATTGGACAAGAAGACCGATGATATGGACATATCTTTTCAAGGAGCCAATGGTGTGAAGACAAGTGGCCAAAAAAATGTCAACTCATCAAGGATGTAAAAATTACCATTTTACCCCTAGTGTTAGTATAAATAGAAAAAGATGGACATTGAAAGGGAGGTAATTTTTTAGGGTTAGAATAGTTTTTTTTCTCCTTGTTTTATTTTTAGAGCGGCGGCACAGTACACTTCAGTTTTTTTTTCTTAGCTTCCATTCGGCAGACTACTTTTGTTCTTCCAGCTACTCTTTTTAAGTTGTTTTTCTTTTACAATTTAGTTAATGTTCATTGCATCTTCTTCTTTACTAGTTGTTAAATTTATTGCAATAAAATTTCAATCAATCTTCAAGTTCTCGGTTTTCACTGTTACTATTCATCAATTTTATTTTTTTAGTTTGCTTCCTCTCGGTTTCAATGGTTTTCTATGTTTTCGGTTTATTTTGCAATAGGCTTTAAAACCATTTTTATGCTCTCGGTTTCTATCCACTTTTTATGCTTTTGCTTTATTTTCTATTCTATCTTCCCGGTTTCTCCCTTTTGTTTGGTTTTTGTTCATTAATCCATTAATTTTACAAGCTTTCAATTCAAGCTCTCGGTTTTCTTTCATTTTCATTGTGTTTGCCCTCTTTAATCCGTTAGTTCACAAGCTTCATTTAGCTTCCAAAGCAAGCTCTCGGGACACTGGCGTAGCTGAGTGGTGCTTCCAATTGATGCAGAACAGAAGCTAGAATGAATGATTGCAGTGGACAGGGACCTATTTCCCTCTCTGTTCTACCCTGTTTTGTGAATGCTGCAGCTGACGTTATCTGAAACAGGAGCAAGGCATGACCAGCAGCACCAGGAAATGGAGGGCAAAGCTGGGCATTAAAGGAGATGAAGCAGTGTAGTGCAGAAGCAGAACAGCAGCTGGTGCGCATAGAATGGAGACACTGCCGGGAGCAGGGGCAGCAGCACCTGGACAGAAGCTGATGCACAGCAATCCTGGATGCAACACGGATGGCGTCTGGAGATACTGCCTGGAGCATGGCAGAAGCAGACCAGCTGGAATGTACCTGCACCTGGAGACAGCCACGGCAGCAGCTGGCAAGGCAGAAGCAGGAGACGCGGGAGCTGGGGAGGAAGACAACGCAACAGTGGTCCATTCGGGACCACTTGGTGTATTTCACATGATTAAGGCCATGTTTGGCCAGCAACCTTTAATTGTTTATGGCTATTTTACTATTTTATTTGCTTTTAGTAGTTGCTAAGATTAGGTTAGTTGTTAATGGTTAGTTGTAGGATAAAATGTTTTAGTTGTTAATTTAATTTTTAATCTTAATTAATAGTTACTTTTATATTTATGTATTAGGAATTTATGTTAGTTTAATTTCAATTTAGATTAATTATGTTTCATGCATTGTTAGTTTAATTTGCTTTCAATTTAATTTGTTAGGTTTAGTTGCTTTGTTTACATAGTTTAACTTAGATTTAATTTAGTTACATTTTATTTTAAGCTTATTTAATTTTAGTTTAATTAGTTTTAGTGTTTAATTGCATTTTATTTTAATTTAGTTAATCAGTTTTAACTGTTTTAATTTCTTTTGCAGATTTTCGATTGCTTGGAGCTTTGTAAGTACTCTGAGCTCGGTTTTAGTTACTTTATTTTATAGTTTTATTAATTTATTGCTTTTGGTATTTTCAATTCTAGCTTAGTTAATCACCATCAATTCTTCATAATTTGCTAGGATATACTTAGGATAAAAGTAACCGGTAGTTAATTAGTCTAACAACTTCTCTGTGGAACGATATCTCGGGACTCACATCCTATTATTACTTGAACGACCCATGCACTTGCGGTAGATACCATTAGGGTCCATCAAGTTTTTGGCGCCGTTGCCGGGGAAGTTTTAATTAGTCATTAATTAATATCGGTGAAATTATGCTTAGGTGTAATTCTAGCTTGTAAATATTTAGGTTGTAAATATTTAGAGCCTTAGCTTAGGTTAGTTAAATTTTCTCTTAATTAAAATCAAAAAAAAAAAAAATCAAAAATTTAAAAAATTTTAAAAAATTTTTTTAAGGACTTTTAGATGATTGCAAGCGTAGAGCCAGAAGTTTTGATTGTTTTCCTCTAGATCCTAAAATCGAACACACTCTTAGAAAAATTTAATAGGACTCGAGGAAATTATTAGCTCCGCTGCAATTCACCATGATAGAAAATAGGAAAACTAGAACTATTGGAGATTATGCGATGCCGACAATTGGAGAATATTATTCCTGCATTAGGCCACTAGCTGTCCATGCAAATAATTTTGAAATTAAGCCCGCAATCATCCAGATAATCCAAACATCTTTGCAGTTCAGTGGGCTTCCACATGATGACCCACATGCTCATCTCGGGCAATTCTTGGACTTATGCAACACCTTCAAGCACAATGGATTATCAGACGATGCACTTAGGCTTAGACTATTCCCTTTCTCACTTAGGGATAGGGCGAGACATTGGTTGACCTCTCTGCCTCCAGGATCCATTTCTACATGGGATGAGTTAGCCTACCAATTTTTAGCCAAATTCTTTCCTCCCTCTAAATTAGCCCAACTCCGTAGCAATATATCTTCCTTTGCCCAGTACGACTTTGAATCTCTTTATGAAGCATGGGAACGATATAAGGAGCTTCTTAGGAAGTGCCCTCACCATGGCCTACCGTTGTGGTTGCAAGTTCAGACCTTCTACCACGGACTTACAAGCCCAAATAGGACCATTGTTGACACCGCTGCGGGTGGAGCATTGATGTGCAAAACAGAGGAGGAGGCTTATGAGTTGCTAGAAAGGATGGCGACTAACAACTATCAATGGTCCTCGGAAAGGCAGATGCTAAGGAAATCGGCGGGTATGTACGAGCTTGACACACTGTCCACCTTGACCTCTCAGATTGCCAATCTTACAAAGAAGGTGGAGTCGCTCAGTACCCAATATAATCCTCCCAACAGTCCTAACCCTATATATTCTGTCCAAAGTCCTTTTCTTTCATGCGAGCTGTGTAGTGGTACCCACTCTGTAGATAGGTGTCCGCTCAACTTAGAGTCGGTTCAGTATGTTGCTCTCCCTACGCAACAGAACAACCCTTTTTCAAACACCTATAATTCAGGGTGGAGGAATCATCCTAACTTCTCCTGGAGCCAAAACCAAGGGTAAACTTCTAATTCCATATTTGTAGAACCCCCTAGTTTTCAAGCTCCACAAGTTCAGGTACCACCACAGCAGCAATTTCCTTACCACCATCCACATCATCCATCCCCACCTCAATTTCAATATCACCCATCACCACCACCACCACCACCACCAGCATTTATGCAGCCCCAATTCTACCATGCACCAGCAGCTGAGAAGAAGCCTACATTAGAGGAGATGTTCACGACTATCCTGCAAGATCAAGCTGCTTCACTTAAGAACTTAGAAGTTCAGGTTGGACAAATAGCTAGTGCTCTTAGCCAACATCCTCAAGGGACCCTTCCTAGTAATACTGAAGTTAATCCTGATGAGCAAGGGGAGGGTAAGGAACAAGTTAGATCTATCACCCTTAGGAGTGGCAGAGAGCTAGAGGAGCCACAAGTTAAGTCCCAACCTGAACAGCACATAGTTGAAGAACACATAGGTTCTAACGAAGTAGCTCAGAAAGAGCAGGAACCTAAAGATCGGGCTGCCAAGGAAACAAAGCTAAGCTCTTCTTCATCTATACCTTCTTCGTATTCATTGCCTTCCTCGCCCTCTGATGCTACGAAGTTGACGATGAGAGTCCAAGATCAGGAAGTAAAGCTTAATGTTTTCAAACCTTTGAAGCTCCCTGTTGACTCTCAAGAATGTTTTAAGATAGAGATTGAGGAGAACATAAGGCTTGACCATATAAAATCTGAAAGAAGGAGGGAAATAGATAGGGCTCAAGAGGATTTAACTGTTAACATTCTGTCACCATTTTGGCTAATCCTCTTACTCTTCGCCCTGCTGCTGAGTGTTGTCTTCTTTAGCTGCATTTAAAGGGGCTGTGTTTTTACTTTCACTTTGTATATAGTTTGTTTTTCTTTTTCTTTTCTATTGTGTCTTTCTTTGTTTGTGTTGCAGGTTTCTTTTCCCGTTTTATGCTTTCAATCAAAGCTTCGATTGTTCATCGACATCAGAAAGGGGAGTACTCTATTCTTGAACTTTAAATTCTTATTATCTGCACACTGAGGACACTGTGCACTTTAAGTTTGGGGGATGGGATATCACTTGAGCAATTTTGTGAAAAATTGGAAAAATTTTCAAAATTTTTTCGAAAATCTGAGAAGGAATTTTCAAAATTTTTTCGATAATATGAGCTTAAATTGCTTGATTTTAGGATGATTTAGTACTTAGCATATAGTTTTCCCATATTCCGATGATATGACCCCATGATTTAGTCTGACTTTGATTGAATTAGAAGCATGATTATAGGAAAAGCATGAAGTTGAATTCTTGAATTTGTCTTGATTCTGATTGCGATTGCCTCATCTTATGCACATGTCATGTCATGAATCAGTATATTTATTTAGAGAAAGCTTATGTGTACATAGGATTGCATTTGTTCAGTTGATTTTGTGTATCATATTCTAGAATTTGTTTGATCTAATCTCGAGGCGAAATATTAGATCACACTTGATTAGGGAGATGATTTAGGCCATCTTTGGATCGTTTGAGCCTTTCTAGCCTTCCTTGTATATATTCTACCCCTAGTCACCCATCTGGGCCAAATAAGCTTTTCTCTGTAAATACACCTGCTTATTTTTGTTTCCTTAGCTTAAATATTTTTTTTCCTATCCATTACCTCGAAAGCATGAAAAGTCATTGGATATATTGTGAGCTATATGGGTATTAAGTGATAGTGAAGGAGTATGTAAAAAAAAAAAAAAAAAAAGATGAAAAAAAAAAAATAGAAAAATTCAAGAAAAAAAAATGTTTAGCAAAATAAATAAGTTTGGGGGAAATAATTAGAGCTCTTACATTAAGATCCTAGAAGTAATGCATGTTAAGGGGTAATTAAATCTAAATCGACTTTATCATACCTTAACCCCAGCCTTACATTACAAGCCTAATGAAGTCCTAATGATCTTTAGTTAAGTGTGACTACATTAGTGGAGAGAGAAGTGAAAAGCAAACTTATGGGAATGATCACATGTCATTGACTTTGCATTCACTATGTTGCATAATCTGATCCGGATAGTGTACTGTGAATTGACTTAGACATTTTTCACACACTCACGAGGAGTCCAATTTGGGTTAGGACTTATGATTGAATAATTCTAAATGTTGCACTTGTAATTGTGAGTCTTTGATTTCATAGTCTGTACTTTTTCTTTGAGGATGATATTGGGGAAATTATTATGTTTTTGTACTTGTCATTCCTACAATCATTTTGTTTTGCTTGAGGACAAGCAAAAGCTCAAGTTTAGGGGTGTGATAATTCTATATTTTTAGAATTATTTGTGCTTAATTTCCTATTATTTATTTAAATCCCCAATTTATTTTGTTAATTATCCCCTTTATTTAATTAAAATTCTCATGTTTGCAGATAAATCAAATCCGGATGAATTTTGAAGATTTCGGTAGAAAATGGACCGGAATTGGGCTAAAATCGAGATTGAGCCACGCGGACAAAACGAGTCATGACACCGAGCACATCTAATTGGACAAGAAGACCGATGATATGGACATATCTTTTCAAGGAGCCAATGGTGTGAAGACAAGTGGCCAAAAAAATGTCAACTCATCAAGGATGTAAAAATTACCATTTTACCCCTAGTGTTAGTATAAATAGAAAAAGATGGACATTGAAAGGGAGGTAATTTTTTAGGGTTAGAATAGTTTTTTTTTCTCCTTGTTTTATTTTTAGAGCGGCGGCACAGTACACTTCAGTTTTTTTTTCTTAGCTTCCATTCGGCAGACTACTTTTGTTCTTCCAGCTACTCTTTTTAAGTTGTTTTTCTTTTACAATTTAGTTAATGTTCATTGCATCTTCTTCTTTACTAGTTGTTAAATTTATTGCAATAAAATTTCAATCAATCTTCAAGTTCTCGGTTTTCACTGTTACTATTCATCAATTTTATTTTTTTAGTTTGCTTCCTCTCGGTTTCAATGGTTTTCTATGTTTTCGGTTTATTTTGCAATAGGCTTTAAAACCATTTTTATGCTCTCGGTTTCTATCCACTTTTTATGTTTTTGCTTTATTTTCTATTCTATCTTCCCGGTTTCGCCCTTTTGTTTGGTTTTTGTTCATTAATCCATTAATTTTACAAGCTTTCAATTCAAGCTCTCGGTTTTCTTTCATTTTCATTGTGTTTGCCCTCTTTAATCCGTTAGTTCACAAGCTTCATTTAGCTTCCAAAGCAAGCTCTCGGGACACTGGCGTAGCTGAGTGGTGCTTCCAATTGATGCAGAACAGAAGCTAGAATGAATGATTGCAGTGGACAGGGACCTATTTCCCTCTCTGTTCTACCCTGTTTTGTGAATGCTGCAGCTGACGTTATCTGAAACAGGAGCAAGGCATGATCAGCAGCACCAGGAAATGGAGGGCAAAGCTGGGCATTAAAGGAGATGAAGCAGTGTAGTGCAGAAGCAGAACAGTAGCTGGTGCGCATAGAATGGAGACACTGCCGGGAGCAGGGGCAGCAGCACCTGGACAGAAGCTGATGCACAGCAATCCTGGATGCAACACGGATGGCGTCTGGAGATACTGCCTGGAGCATGGCAGAAGCAGACCAGCTGGAATGTACCTGCACCTGGAGACAGCCACGGCAGCAGCTGGCAAGGCAGAAGCAGGAGACGCGGGAGCTGGGGAGGAAGACAACGCAACAGTGGTCCATTCGGGACCACTTGGTGTATTTCACATGATTAAGGCCATGTTTGGCCAGCAACCTTTAATTGTTTATGCTATTTTACTATTTTATTTGCTTTTAGTAGTTGCTAAGATTAGGTTAGTTGTTAATGGTTAGTTGTAGGATAAAATGTTTTAGTTGTTAATTTAATTTTTAATCTTAATTAATAGTTACTTTTATATTTATGTATTAGGAATTTATGTTAGTTTAATTTCAATTTAGATTAATTATGTTTCATGCATTGTTAGTTTAATTTGCTTTCAATTTAATTTGTTAGGTTTAGTTGCTTTGTTTACATAGTTTAACTTAGATTTAATTTAGTTACATTTTATTTTAAGCTTATTTAATTTTAGTTTAATTAGTTTTAGTGTTTAATTGCATTTTATTTTAATTTAGTTAATCAGTTTTAACTGTTTTAATTTCTTTTGCAGATTTTCGATTGCTTGGAGCTTTGTAAGTACTCTGAGCTCGGTTTTAGTTACTTTATTTTATAGTTTTATTAATTTATTGCTTTTGGTATTTTCAATTCTGGCTTAGTTAATCACCATCAATTCTTCATAATTTGCTAGGATATACTTAGGATAAAAGTAACCGGTAGTTAATTAGTCTAACAACTTCTCTGTGGGACGATATCTCGGGACTCACATCCTATTATTACTTGAACGACCCGTGCACTTGCGGTAGATACCATTAGGGTCCATCAGATATTACCCCACAAAAGGGTAAGGAGCCTGAGAGAGCTCCAGCTGATATGGCAGCTCCGAGGAGGAGAGCGACAGCTGAGGAGAAGGGGAAGTAGGTTATTGGAAGAGGGGGAGTGCATGCCTTGGACCAGAGGACAGCTAATGCTTCATCAGATGTGATTAGAGGTAACATCCTGATAAATGATTTAGGAGCACATGTTTTGATTGATCCTGGTGGCACGCATTCATTTGTATCACCTTCAATTGCATCTATGATAGAAAAGTATGTAGAGCATACACCTTTGAGTAGGATGATGTTGATTAGTACGCCTATGGATAATAGTTAGCGAGTGGAGTACGTGTTAAATGATTGTAAGCTAAGAGTATGGGAAAAGGATATGACAGCCAATCTAATACTGTTAAGCATGAATGATTTTGATGTAATCTTTGGAATGGATTAGTAATCGTCAAACCATGCTATTTTAGATTGTTATGCTAAGAAAGTTACGTTTCCTAACCCTAAAAAATATGTTATAAAGTTTGATAAAAAGAAATGAAAGTAGTAGTGATGATTGAAATTGATAATGTACTATGTTGACTAAGAAATGAATATGTTGAAGGTTTTATTACATACGTAGTTGATACAGATAAGGTGTAAGACCTATATTTCGATCATATTTCCTTATAATTCACTTGATATAAACATGATTATATGTAAATTGAATCATAAGAAGAGTTTTACGTGAATGAAAAATGCAAATCAAATGAATAAAATTCTTGAATGCATTTAAAGATCAAATAGAGATTTAAATGGCTACATATTAAACGAATGGGATTCAGACTATTCGGATTGGAGATAAAAATTTAAAACACTAAATGAGGAAGTGTTCGTGAAGGGAAGTTGTGTCGATTTTGTCAGACCCAGATTTTTGTAGCTTGTACCTTATGATTCCTATGTGTATGAACACTTTATTACATAGTTGAATCATAAGAAGAGTATTTACTAACTTGCAATCAACAATCTAAGAAATTTAAAAATGCATGTAAGCTACATAACAACGAGATAAGGGTTAAGTTAATTCCCGAATGAATGCAGGGGTAAAACGGTTAAATGACTGAAATTTGTTATAATTTCGATAAGACAATTTCATTAAAAATATGAAATTGAGGAATCTTGATCAAAATCAAGAAAAATATTTAATTTTGAGCCCAATTGATCAAGATATAAATTTATTAAAATTTATCAAAATTTTTACCTCGAAAAATGAGCCCAAAATAGTGAAAAATATACCGAAAAGGTAAAATCGGACTGATAAATTCATTTACGGATTAAATGAATTTAATATGATTTTTTTGAGATATTTTGAGATATTTTTGGGATATTTATGGGATATTTATTATTATTTTATAATAAAATAGTAATAAAAATATATTATAAAAAAAGGAAATCTGAAAGTTTGAATCGGGGAGAGAGAACAGAGGAAACAGAAGCAAGCCGACCCAAGGGAGAAGATCACCGGACGGCCACCACCGGTGACCCCACGGCCAGGACAGAGGTCGAAAAAGGAAGAGGAGGACCGTGCGCACCCATTGGCACCGGTCACTCCATCCATCGACGTCGGACGCTGGCGAATCGAAGAGGTGAAGTCGCGGAGGAAAAGAAGGAATCAGGCGGCCATCGGCGGTGCTTGGTCCCGATCGAGCCCAGCCGAGTGTTGCCCAGGCTTAGGCACGCCGAACGACAGTGGTGATGCTCGAGAACCGACCAGAATACGCCGGCACGACTAAAGGATGCCTGAACCGGTCGGCGGTTCAGGGGAGAAGGTTCTGCGCTGAACCGGACCGGACCGGTTCAGCCAAGGAGAAAAAGGGAAAAAAGAGGAAAAAGAAAGAAAAAGGAAAAGGAAAATTTTCAGGATTTCATCAGACTTCGGGTAAGTCGATACGAGGTCAAAAGTGACCGATTTGATTTCCGATGAATTTATTTAAATTATATTTAATCCGAAATTGACCCGGAGTTAAATATAATAAATTATGCAGTTCGATGATAAATTCTGAACGGAAGCCCGATCGAACTTCGATTTGCGTACCATCACATATTCTCGGGTAAGTAAAGTTCATTTACGACAATTTATGTCATTATTGCGTATTTAAGATTTATTTTACGCATTTCAGATTAAATTTTGTATTTAGTGAATTATATTCGAAATTTTGAATTAAATGTCGTAAATGATATACGGGCTATCCAAAGAGCTTGGAATAAAGCCCAATGGGTATTGATAGGCCCAATGAGTCGATAGACCCTAATGAAGGGAAATAATAAGTGGAAAACGGGCTTAATACGGATTAAGGCCCATTAAGGATTATTAAGGCCCATTAAGGGAAAATGGACTGTATTAATGTGTAATACAGTAGGAAAATTATAATTAACCTGAGGAATGGTTATTTACAGCTCCGAAGTTTACATTGAGAGCTGATCGGACTGCGAGATTGAGCAGCACCGAGGAAGTGAGGTCACGTGACGTGATCCGAGGTAAGGGACTTTTGCGAGTAGATAGAGATACCGACACGTATTTTTGTTTGCTTTTACATTCACTTAAAAACTCTGAGGGTCAAAGAAAGTGAATAATAATTATTGCGACCCGATAGTGGCAAATTACGATTTTACCCCTTGTTAGTCAAAAAGTCAACTTTTGTAAAAAGTTGCAAAAAGCATGGAAACTATTATTGTGATTGTTTAACTGCTGTTTAGCATGAAAATAAATAGATGGGCTAATGATTTTAAGGTTGATGTGACTTAAGCACACTTTATAGTGCTGATTTTGATGTTTTATAACAATCCCTTTTAAAGAGCCATCTATCATATTATGTGAGAATGAATCGTGCTAGAGCACAGCTCGCACTGGATTTCATATGTTTTCCACATACTTTAGTGCTGGATTTTTTTACGCACTAGATTTCCATGACATGCATGATAGAGTACTGGAGTTTTACTCGTACTCAGCTTTTAATGATATATACATGACACAGAGTGTTGGAGCGATTAGCTCGTACTCGAGTTTTACATGAGATACATGACAGAGTACTGGAGCGTTGCTTGTACTCGATTCTTCATGGTTTATACATGACATAGTACTGGAGCTATTGCTCGTACTTGATTTGATGATATTGTGCATAGCATGGTACTGGAGCTATTGCTCGTACTTGATTTAATACATGAACTATGCATTGACCTAGTTGCTGGAGGTTGCTCGCACTAGAGTTGAGTTTGTGATGTGAAACAGTGTTCGAGCGTAGTGTCGACTCTGTGTTGCACTTAAGGACGCGCATTGTATGTGATATTATTTACATGTTACCTATTCATGCCGCATTCTTGTGTGATTGAGTGTCACATTTTGAGAGGATGGCCCGCATGAGGGTATTAGAGATGTGGTATGATATTTCCACAGGCACAAGGGCTAAGACCTATAGTAGGCACCCTGACTGTGATGTTGATATTCCACGGGTGCGAGAGCTATGACCTATGATAGGCACTCTGGCCGTGATGCTGGGTCCACGGGTGTACTTTGTACCGTGCCTGAGTGGCGCGAGGTGTACGTTGTACCGTGTGTTGTTGTGGAGTTGAGGAGATATAGCTGACGGTTGTGATGGACTGACCCCCCTCCCGTTGCAGCAGTGATGCCCCGCACACTAGGATTCCTTGTAGCTTGGGATCACATTTCGGATATGATCATAGTCCAGGATACTATTTGCACTTAACCACAGAGTCTCACATGATATATCACATTGATTGACTGATTTAAATTGCGGACAAACCTGAGGGATGGGTCGGACTCCGATTTTGTGTTGTGAATCATTTAATGCCATATTTATTATGATTTAAATATACATGGCATGATTTACATAAAGGCATGATTTATATACGATGCATTGTTTTGCACTACATGCCTACATTTGAGAAAGAAAGCATGATTTTCTGTACATGGGATTTATTCTGTACAAGTATATATATTATATTTCAAGACATGCTTTTAAAGCGAGTAAAGGAAATAATGTTTTCAAGGCATAGCATTATTTTGAGTAGATAGTGTAGATATCTACTTGCTTGCCTGATTTTCTTACTGAGCGCGTTGTATGCTCACCCCTCTTTCTTTACATCTCTCTACAGAGCGTCAGCAGTAGAGCGAGAGCTATCGAGGGATAGTATCCCAGAGTCCACTGCTAGTTCCTATCGATCGCCAGGTATACATATTATGTACAGTTGTGTATCTAAACATAAAAACAGCACAGTGATGTATACGTTATATATTATGGGGAATGTATTTGTATTAGATTTTATATAATCTTACATATATAATAAAAGCAAGTACAGTCAGTAATAGTATGTTGACATGTATGTATGATATTGGATGATGTGGTAAGTGAGGACTCTGACATCGAATCACAGCCCAACCATTGAAGAGCGAAAAGGTAAGTTAAGAATGCGAAAAATTTGTAGTGTTTTTGGTTAAAGTCATGGATTGAGAATGGGTCCTGACAGAATGGTATCAGAGCAGAGGTTGGTCTGATGTGAGGCGGTGTTAGAAAATAGGAAAGTGTACATCCCTATGGTACTGTGCTGTGTTTAGATATAACTGTGTATACCAGATAGGAAATGGACTAATTCATTATTATGAATGCAGGAACTTTGCCTAAATGGCAAATATGCGTAGTGGTAGAGTTACGAGAGGTAGGGCTCGAGGACAGGGAGATAGACCCGAGGGACGAGCCTCTGCCGGACCATTACCTACACATGAGACTCCAGGTGCTACTAAGGCACCCGAGTGTGCAGAGATGCGCTTCCCGAGATTAGAGCGTGGTCTCGAGACTATTATCGAGATACTGGCAAATACGATGCCAAGTAGGCAGGGACAGGAGGTAGGAGCTGCGACAGGAGAGGCAGTTGCCCTTGATACACCTACACAGACAGCTGATGCACAGAGGACTGTAGATACTCCTACACCCCCACCGGTTTCGAGTGGTAGTGGATTAGGATACGGATGTGATCTGCATCGGTTGCGAGAATTCCAGAAGTTTAGACCTCCTTCCTTTAGTGGGGTCAAAGACCCAGTGGCTGCTGAGGAGTGGTTAGCAGAGCTGGAGAAGCTTTATGGATTCTTCAAGTGTATGACCTCGGAGATGGTCGCGTTTGCTGCGTTCCTACTGAAGGGAGCTGTAGAGCATTGGTCGAAGTGCACCCGACCTATATTGAGATCCTGACACACAGATATCAGTTGGGATATATTTCGGGAGGCCTTCAGGAGGTAGTTTGTTCCCGACACCGCACAGCGAAAACTACAGGCAGAGTTTTTGGGACTACACCAGGGGAGTTTATCTGTGGACGAGTATGAGACTCGATTCCTATCCCTAGGAAGATATGACCCGGATACCATGTATAGTGAGACCAGGAAGGTCCACAGGTTTATCGACGGGTTGAGACCGATTTTACGGTCCAAGTTGGTCCCATTAGACATAGTGACCTATGAGGAAGCAGTGCGCAGGGTGCAATTATGTGAGCAGGATTACGAGAGGAATACTTCCGAGTTTGGGAAGTTTAGCCGTAGTCGAGATATGCAGAAGGAGAGGCCGGCTAGAGATTTCAGTTATCGAGGAGGGAGGAGACTCTTCGGTAAGAAATCACGAGTAGAGGAGGCATGAGAGAGATATGCTAGACCTCCTGCTTATTCGACTGTAGCCCCAGCAAAGGGCATTGACATGGGAGGACAGAGGCCTACCGCAGATCAGTGCAGAAGATGTGATAGATCACATGGAGATAGACCATGTTCACGGGGTGCTATGGTATGTTTCCGATGTGGGAAACATGGGCATATGGCTAAAGAGTGCCAGGAGACATATGCACCACTGAGGGGCAGGGAGCCTGATAGAACCCCAGCTGGTATGTCTGCTCAGAGAGGTAGAGCGACGGCAGAGGAGAAGGGGAAACAAGTGATGGGTCAAGGGCGAGTACACGCTTTGGACCAGGGAACAGCTGATGCTTCATCGGATGTGATTCGAGGTAACATCCTGATTTATGATATTGAAGCATATGTGTTAATTGATCCTGGTGCCACGCATTCTTTTGTATCGCCTTCATTTGCATGTAAATTAGCCAGACATGTAGAGCGTACACATTTATGTATGATGATGTTGATTAGTACGCCTATAAATAGTAGTCAAGTTGTAGAATATGTATTTAATGACTGCAAGTTGAGAGTAGGGGATAAGGAGACGACAACCAATCTAATATTACTAAGTATGAGTGACTTTGATATAATGTTAGGAATGGATTGGCTATCTGCAAACCATGCTATTTTAGATTGTTGTGCTAAGACAGTTATGTTCCCTAACCCTACTAGATATGTTGTAAAGTTTAATAAGAATAAATGAAAGGAGTAGTTATGGTTATTACATGATTACTGATTTAGAAAACCTTCAACATATCAAGGTTTCATTGCGTACGTGGTAGATATGGATAAGGCACATCCGGAGTTGTCAGATATTACTGTGGTCAGTGAGTACCCAGATGTTTTCTCGGATGAATTGCTAGGGTTACCACCAGACAGAGAGATGGAGTTCTGCATAGATCTGGTACCTGGTACGGAGCCTATTTCGAGACCACCATATCGCCTGGCCTTAGTTGAGCTGGAGGAGCTCAAGAGACAGTTACAGGAGCTGTTGGATAGGGGTTTTGTTCGACCGAGTGTTTCACCTTGGGAGCACCGATTCAGTTTATGAGGAAGAAGGATGGGAGCCTCCGATTGTGTATAGACTACCGATTGTTGAATAAGGTCACCATCAAGAATAGATACACCCTTCCACGCATTGACGACTTGTTAGATCAGCTTCAGGGAGCACAGGTCTTTTCCAAGATTGACCTGAGGTCTGGGTATCATCAGCTGAAAGTTCAGAGTGGAGATGTACCCAAGACAGCATTTTGTACCCGATATGGCCATTATGAGTTCTTGGTCATGCCATTCGGATTGACGAATGCTCCAGCTGCTTTCATGGCTTTGATGAACGATGTGTTCAAGCCATATTTGGACCAGTTTGTTATCGTCTTCATCGATAACATATTGGTATATTCGAGATCTAAGGAGGAACATGAGGAGCACCTCAGGATCGTGTTGCAGATGCTACGGGAGCATGAGTTATATGCTAAGCTCAGTAAGTGTGACTTTTAGTTGTCACAGATCTCGTTTTTGGGACATGTTGTATCTAGAGATGGTGTATCAGTTGATCCATCTAAGATAGAGGTTGTAGTTCAGTGGGAACAGTCAAGGATAGTCACCGAGATCAGGAGTTTTCTGGGCTTAGCTGGATACTACCGGAGATTCGTTGAGGGATTTTTGAAGTTGGCTGCTCCGTTGACACGTCTTACTCGAAAGAGTGCACCGTTCATATGGAACGAGGATTGTGAGAAGAGTTTTGAGGAGTTGAAGCGTCGATTGACCACCGCTCCGATTCTCACTATCCCTACCAGCTCAGGAGGATTTGCAGTGTATACCGATGCTTCGCATCAGGGACTGGGCTGCGTATTGATGCAGGATGGGAAGGTAGTTGCTTATGGATCCAGACAGCTGAAGGATCATGAGAAGAACTATCCAACCCATGATTTGGAGCTAGCTGCAGTAGTGTTTGCGTTGAAGGTATGGCGCCACTACTTATACTGCGAGAAGTTCCAGATATTTATCGACCATAAGAGCCTCAAGTATCTGTTCTCACAGAAAGAGCTGAACATGAGACAGAGAAGCTGGCTAGAGCTTCTGAAGGACTACGATTGCGAGATACTTTATCATCCGAGTAAGGCTAACGTTGTAGCCGATGCCTTGAGCAGGAAGAGCCTGGGGATGGTATCGTACATGATGGTTAGGGAACATGATTTGCTAGAGCAGTTTGCTAGCCTCAGTTTGGGAGTCGTGCCTTCTGACATGGATACAGGCTATGTGATAGCTAGTCTACGCTTGGAGCCAGATCTGTTGGACAGGATCAGGGTGGCTCAGCAGACTGATCCATTTTGTATGGATATGGGTAGTCAGATGCAGAAGGGCACCGTGACTGACTTTGAGTTGAGTTCTGATGGACTACTGAGGTTCAGAGGCAGATTGTGTGTTCCCGAGGATCCAGGACTCAAGAGATTGATATTGGTGAAAGCTCATTCGTCGAAGTATACATTACATCTGGGGAGTAACAAGATGTATCAGAACCTCCGGAAGGTATACTGGTGGTCGGGTATGAAGAGAGATGTAGTAGACTTCGTGGCAAAGTGTCTCATATGTCAGCAGGTGAAGGTAGAGCATCAGAAACCTGCAAGGTTGTTGTAGCCTCTACCTATACCGACATGGAGATGGGAGCATATCACCATAGATTTCGTGATGGGTTTACTGAGAACCCGCAGGAATCACGATGCTATATGGGTGATCGTTGATAGACTGACGAAGTCGGCCCACTTCTTAGCTATGAGAGCTGCCGATACTCTGAGTTTATTAGCAGAACTATATGTACGCGAGGTAGTGAGGCTACACGGTGTACCAGTGAGTATAGTCTCTGATAGGGATTCCCGCTTCACACCCCACTTTTGGGGACATTTTCAGGAAGCCATGGGAACCCAGTTGAGTTTGAGCACCGCTTTCCATCCTCAGACAGATGGTCAGTCAGAGAGGACTATACAGACTCTGGAGGATATGTTGAGAGCATGTGTGCTAGATTATCGAGGCTCCTGGGATGACCACCTGCCACTAGCCGAGTTCGCCTACAACAACAGTTATCATTCGAGTATCGGGATGGCACCATATGAGGCTTTGTATGGCAGTAGATGTCGTTCCCCTATTGGATGAGAAGAAGTGGGTGACCGTAAGATTTTCGCTCCTGACATGGTTACGCAAGCATCTGAGGACGTCCGCTTGATTGTAGAGAGACTGAGGACAGCTCAGAGCAGACAGAAGAGTTACGCTGACAGGAGACGTAGGCCACTAGAGTTTACAGTTGGTGAATCTGTGTTTTTGAGAGTTTCTCCTTCCAAGGGCATAGCGAGATTTGGGAAGAGAGGGAAACTAAATCCTCGCTACATTAGACCCTTTGAGATACTTGATCGAGTGGGAGATAAGGCGTATAGGTTGGCATTGCCACCGGACTTATCAAGTGTCCATAACGTCTTCCACATATCGATGCTTCGAAAGTATCACCCGGATCCGACACATGTGATTAGTTACGAGCATTTGGAGCTCCAAGAGGACATGTTATATGTTGAGAGACCGATTCGGATATTGGATAGGAAGGAGAAGGTATTGAGATCGAAGACCATCGGGTTAGTGAAGATTCTATGGCAGCATCATACTTCAGAGTAAGCTACTTGGGAGCTAGAGAGTCTGATGCGAGAGGAGTACCCTCACCTATTTGATGAGTGACTTGGTTCTAATTTAGAGGACCAAATTTTCTGAGTGGGGGAGGATTGTCAGACCCAGATTTTTGTAGCTTGTACCTTATGATTCCTATGTGTATGAACACTGTATTACATAGTTGAATCATAAGAAGAGTATTTACTAACATGCAATCAATAATTTAAGAAATTTAAAAATGCATGCAAGCTACATAACAACGAGATAAGGGTTAAGTTAATTCCCGAACGAGTGCAGGGGTAAAACGGTCAAATGACTGAAATTCGATATAATTTCGATAAGACAATTTCATTAAAAATATGAAATTGAGGAATCTTGATCAAAATCGAGGAAAATATTTAATTTTGAGCCCAATTGATCAAGATATAAATTTATTAGAATTTATCGAAATTTTTGCCTCGAAAAATGAGCCCAAAAATAATGAAAAAATATACCGAAAAGGTAAAATCGGACTGATAAATTCATTTACGGATTAAACAAATTTAATATGATTTTTTTGAGATATTTTTAGATATTTTTGGGATATTTATGGGATATTTATTATTAATTTATAATAAAATAATAATAAAAATATATTATTAAAAAAAAGGAAATCTGAAAGTTTGAATCGGGGATAGAGAACAGAGGAAACGGAAGCAAGCCGACCCGAGGGAGAAGATCACCGGACGGCCACCACCGGTGACCCCACGGCCAGAACAGAGGTCGGAAAAGGAAGAGGAGGATCGTGCGCACCCATCGGCATCGGTCACTCCATCCACTGACGTCGGACTCCGGCGAATCGAAGAGGTGAAGCCGCGGAGGAAAAGAAGGATTCTGAAGGCCATCGGTGGTGCTTGGTCCAGATCGAGCCCAGCCGAGTGTTGCCCAGGCTTAGGCGCCTCGAACGGCGGTGGTGATGCGTCGAGAACCGGCCGGAATACGCCGGCACGACTAAATGATGCCTGAACCTGTCGGCTGTTCAGGGGAGAAGGTTCTGCGCTGAACCGGACCGTTTCAGCCAAGGAGAAAAAGGGAAAAAAGAGGAAAAAGAAAGAAAAAGGAAAAGTAAAATTTTTGGGATTTCACCGGACTTCGGGTAAGTCGATACGAGGTCAAAAGTGATCGATTTGATTTCCGATGAATTTATTTAAATTATATTTAATCGAAAATTGACCCGGAGTTAAATATAATAAATTGTGCAGTTCGACGATAAATTCCGAACGAAAGCCCGATCGAACTTCGATTTGCGTACCATCGCATATTCTCGGGTAAGTAAAGTTCATTTACGACAATTTATGTCGTTATTGCGTATTTAAGATTTATTTTACGCATTTCGGATTAAATTTCATATTTAGTGAATTATATTCAAAATTTTGAATTAAATGTCGTAAATGATATACGGGCTATCCAAAGAGCTTGGAATAAAGCCCAATGGGTATTGATAGGCCCAATGAGTCGATAGACCCTAATGAAGGGAAATAATAAGTGGAAAACGGGCTTAATACGGATTAAGGCCAATTAAGGATTATTAAGGCCCATTAAGGGAAAATGGACTATATTAATGTGTAATACAGTAGGAAAAATATAATTAACCTGAGGAATGGTTATTTACAGCTCCAGAGTTTACATTGAGAGCTGATCGGACTACGAGATTGAGCAGCACCGAGGAAGTGAGGTTACGTGATGTGATCCTAGGTAAGGGACTTTTGCGAGTAGATAGAGATACCTGCACGTATTTTCATTTGCTTTTACATTCACATAAAAACTCTGAGGGTCAGAGAAAGTGAATAATAATTATTGCGACCCGATAGTGGTAAATTATGATTTTACCCCTAGTTAGTCAAAAAGTCAACTTTTGTGAAAAGTTACAAAAAGCATGGAAACTATTATTGTGATTGTTTAACTGCCATTTAGCATGAAAATAAATAGATGGGCTAATGATTTTAAGGTTGATGTGACTTGAGCACACTTTATAGTGCTGATTTTGATGTTTTATAACAATCCCTTTTAAAGAGCCATCTATCATATTATGTGAGAATGAATCGTGCTAGAGCACAGCTCGCACTAGATTTCATATGTTTTCCACATACTTTAGTGCTGGATTTTTTATACGTACTAGATTTCCATGACATGCATGATAGAGTACTGGAGTTTTACTCGTACTCAGCTTTTAATGATATATGCATGACACAGAGTGCTGGAGCGATTAGCTCGTACTCGAGTTTTACATGAGATACATGAGAGAGTACTAGAGCGTTGCTCGTACTCGATTCTTCATGGTTTATACATGACATAGTACTGGAGCTATTGCTCGTACTTGATTTGATGATATTGTGCATAGCATGGTACTGGAGCTATTGCTCGTACTTGATTTAATACATGAACTATGCATTGACCTAGTTGCTGGAGGTTGCTCGCACTAGAGTTGAGTTTGTGATGTGAAACAGTGTTCGAGCGTAGTGTCGACTATGTGTCGCACTTAAGGACGCGCACTGTATGTGATATTATTTACAAGTTACCTATTCATGCCGCATTCTTGTGTGACTGAGTGTAACATTTTGAGAGGATGGCCAGCATGAGGGTATTAGAGATGTGGTATGATATTTCCACATGTGTGAGGACTAAGACCTATAGTAGGCACCCTGACTGTGATGTTGATATTCCACGGGTGCAAGAGCTAAGACCTATGATAGGCACTCTGGCCGTGATGCAGGGTCCACGGGTGTACTTTGTACCGTGCCTGAGTGGCGCGAGGTGTACGCTGTACTGTGTGTTGTTGTGGAGTTGAGGAGGATATAGCTGACGTTTGTGATGGACTGCCCCCTCCCGTTGCAGCAGTCATGCCTCACACACTAGGATTCTGTGTAGCTTGGGATCACATTTCAGATATGATCATAGTCCAGGATACTATTTCCACTTAACCACAGCGTCTCACATGATATATCACATTGATTGACTGATTTAAATTGCGGACAAACCTGAGGGATGGGTCGGACTCCGATTTTGTGTTGTGAATCATTTAATGCCATATTTATTGTGATTTAAATATACATGGTATGATTTACATAAAGGCATGATTTATATACGATGCATTGTTTTGCACTACATGCCTACATTTGAGAAAGAAAGCATGATTTTCTGTACATGGGATTTATTCTGTACAAGTATATATATTATATTTCAAGACATGCTTTTAAAGCGAGTAAAGGAAATAATGTTTTCAAGGCATAGCATTATTTTGAGTAGATAGTGTAGATATCTACTTGCTTCCCTGATTTCCTTACTGAGCGCGTTGTATGCTCACCCCTCTTTCTTTACATCTCTCTACAGAGCGTCAGCAGTAGAGCGAGAGCTATCGAGGGATAGTATCCCAGAGTGCACTGCTAGTTCCTATCGATCGCCAGGTATACATATTATGTACAGTTGTGTATCTAAACATAGAAACAGCACAGTGATGTATACGTTATATATTATGGGGAATGTATTTGTATTAGATTTTATATAATCTTACATATATAATAAAAGCAAGTACAGTCAGTAATAGTATGTTGACATGTATGTATGATATTGGATGATGTGGTAAGTGAGGACTCTAACATCGAATCACAGCCCAACCATTGAAGAGCGGAAAGGTAAGTTAAGAATGCAAAAATTTTGTAGTGTTTTTGGTTAAAGTCGTGGATTGAGAATGGGTCCTGACAGATTTGGTCCCGAAAACGTTAAATGGTAAAACGATCAAAAGACCCAAAATTCGGTGTTAATTCGGTAAGAAATTTACATTGTAAACATGGATTCAAGAAATCTTGATCAATATAGGAAAAATAATTAAATTTTAGGTTAAATTGATCAAGATATGAATTTATAGGAATAAACCGAAATTTCACATCGGGAAATTATCCCGAAAATATTTGAAAAATAACCCGAGAAATAAATAAGATAAAATATATATATTTAATTGATTTAATATATATATATATATATTTAAATATTTTAGGTATATAATATATTATATTATATTGTAATAAAATATAAAATAATATAATTAAAGAAAAGTCAAAGTCAAAGTCAAGTTAATTAAAAAAAAAGAAGAAAAGGTCAAAAACTGAATGAAGCAGAGAACCCGAGGAAGCCGGCCTCCCCCTTTTGCCTCATTGATCGGATGCCACCACCAAGGAAAAGAACCAGCCGAGCATCACCGGTGCTGGTAGGCGAAGAAGACGCGGTCGGCGAGGGAGAAAAAGGAGAGAGAGAGGAAACCCGGGGGAAAAAAGAGAAAAAATGGAGGAGAGAGGCGACCAGAGGAAGGAGGAGCGCCTCACCACAGACCAGAGGGGGACGACGGCGATGTCGATCCCGGCGCAGATAGGTCGAAAACGTCGCCGAACAGAGCGGGAAGAAAGGGGTACCGACACAGGAGGAGAGAAGAGGCCAGACCGGCCACTTTTCGATGAGCTTTACCGAAACCAACCTCAGATCCATGCACCGGACTACCCCGCGGACAAGCTGGAGGCGGAAGTCGACTGAGAACCGGCCAAAAAAGCTTCAAACGATGAGGGAGAAAGTTGAACCGGACTAAACCGGGTTGAACTGGATCGATCTGAACCGGGTTGAATCGGACTGAACCGGTTTAGCCAGAAAAAGAAGAAAAAGAAAGAGAAAAAGAAAAAGAAAAAGCTAAAGGAAAAATGGGAAAAATTTGGTGATGCAATCGAGCTCCGGGTAAGCCGGTAAGTGATCAAATAGACTAATTTAATTTTTAGAATAATTATTTAAATATATATTTGATCGGATTTATCTCGAAAAATATAAATGTGTAGCTCGATAATCGATGACAAACGAGAGCTTGAGTCAACCTCGATTTATGTACTATCATGGAATCTTGGGTAATTAACCTTTATTTATGACAAATTATATCGTTATGCATGTTAGAAATTCATCGCATAAATTACGGATTCAATTTTTGCATAAAATGAAATATATTCTAAAAATTAAGATAAAATGTCGTAAATAATTATTGGAGTTATCCAAGAGTTTAGAACTAGGCCCAATAAATTGTTGGTGCGCCCAATGAGCCCAACAGGCCTCGATGATGTGATTAGTAAATGAAAAATGAGATTAAGGCCCATTAAGGTACAATCAAGCCCAATAAGAGTAAACGAGCGCAATGTTGTAAATTAAGCTCATAAAAAGTGAAATACAAGTAAATTGTACTGTATTTAGCCCGATAAATGATTTTCTATAGCTCTAGAGAATATATTGGGAGTTAAACAGATCGGGTGATCGGTAACGACGAAAAAGGTAGAATGATCAGAGAAATTGAGGTAAGGAAATTGTGTGAGTAGATAGAGGTAGCTACATGTTTTTTTGGGTAGAGTTTCAAATAATTAATTTGTATATGGAAAATATCGGTAGAGACCCGACAAAGTAAAAATTATCGTTTTGCCCCTACTAAGGGAAATTTTAGAAAAGTTAGGATTGGATTGAAATATACATAAATATCATGTTTTGACTGTTTTCACATTGAAATATTGCTTTTTAGCACATGATTTAATATTTTCTTTGACCCGAGAGGGTAAATGATAATTTTACCCTTGTGAAGGGTAAATATTTCCACTTTTAGAAAAAGTCATGAAAAGTAAGAACTGAGTGTTCTTGATGCATTTTAATGCTTTTCAATCAGAGATTGGGTCGGCTGGCTGAAGTTTTATCAATTGACATGAAATAGCACCTGGCAGGTGTTGATTTTAGTTTTGAAAACCATTCTTTGAAACTGAGCCACCTACATGATATATGTGGAAACAAAACGTGCTGAGAGCATTACTCGCACGAGATTAACATGATTTGGGCATGTGTCAGAGTGCTGAAAGCTTGTCTTGCACTAGATTTTACATGATTTTATACATGACATAGTGCTAGGTGCATTGCTCACACTAGATTTTTTATGAAATGCATGAGGCCGTGCTGGGAGCTTCGAGTAGGCTGTGTGCCACATCGATTAAATAGGCTCACACGTGCATTTCGAGACATGGGGTTGGATATTAAGATGACATGGGCATGGGGTGTACGCTGTACCGTACTTACAGCATGGAGTACGTTGTACCGTGCCGTGATATATGATGTGTAGTCTTCGGACTAGGGATCTGATTGGCTGGCGGGATGGTTTGGTACCCACCTCCTGGGGCAGCCTCAGATATGATGTGATACCCCGTACACCTGATCAGTGTAGCCTGGGATCACAGGATATGGCCATAATCCTAGAGTTATTACCCTGATTCTTACCTAGTCTCACATGTCACTTACTTTATGAAATTGCATGTCAGTTGCGAAATTGCATAGTATTTGCTTTACGAAATCACATATTACTCATTGCTTGTTTTTGTGATTTCATTATTTTATATTGTGGGACTGAGTCCTGATGATTTTGGGGTGGATGTGGATTTGAAATAAATGGCATGTTTTGATATAAGGTGCATTATTTAAATAGCATGACGTATAATTCCATGATTTATCTGCCATTTCAGGCAATGAATTGCCAATTTGAAATAAATGGCATGTTTTGACATAATGTGCATTATTTAAACAGCATGAAGTATAATTCCATGCTTTATCTGCAATTTCACGAAATAAATTGTTTTATACGAATTATTTTACCTAGAATAAGAGTATGCATGAAATTCGTATTGAAGCATGATTTCGAAAGAGAATGATTTAATGCATAGCATCATGAGCATGTAGATAGTGTGGTTATCTACTTGCTTGCATGATTGCTTTACTGAGCACGTGGTTTGCTCATTCCCCTTATTTCCCCTCTTTTTAGAGCACTTACAGTAATTAGTAAGTGACTGAGGACTTGCATTCTTGGTATCCGCTGCTTTTCCATCATTGAAAGGTATATACACTTGGTATGATTTTATATCTAAACATGTAATTGCACAGTAATCAATTTGGAATGTAATATGGGGGATGTAAATATTAGTAAACACGTACAATTATAGAGTCTCAATTATAAAGTATACATGTTTGAATTTAAATAAATTAAAAGATAGATGTCATGGTAAATGGTAAAGGGTGATTAATACTGACTCATAGCCCAACTATTTTGGGGTGAATGTTCACGACGGGGAAAGAAAAGGAAAAAATGAAAAATTTGTAGCGATTTTTGGTAAAAATGGGTTGTGACAGAGGTGGTATCAGAGCTGAGTTGGCCTGATATGAGTCGGTATTAGTAAGTAAGAAAGTTGCATCCCCATATTACTGTGCTTTGTTTAGATATAACTGTGTATACTGAGATGGGATCAAACTAATAAATGGTTATGAATGCAAGAATATCATCATTATAAGTGATAGTCGCTACAGTAGAGGGGCGAGTACATGTACTTGAGCGTAAAGGTAGGCCTGAGAGTAATATTGAGTTATCACATGAGACTCAGGACGAGATTGAGGTAGAGGTTGATGTTGAGCATACTCCACAGGGTCCCACAATGAGACCGTACGATATTGAGACATGCTTCACGAGGTTGAAGCAGAGTGTGGAGAATATTTTAGAGTTGTTTACTCAGTATATGCAGGGAGCTAAGTGCTGATAAGACCTAGCTGTACAGCCTGCACAGATGTCTTAGACTATAGAAATTTTAACAACTCACTGGTTAGGGATACGTCTTTGCCTACAGCTCTACAATAGAGTGGTAATGATTTGGAATAAGATTATGAGCTGGACAGGTTAAGGCAATTTTAAAAGTTTATACCACCGGTAATTAGTGAGGTAAAGAATCCAGTAGCTATTGAGGACTAAATGAATAAGATAGCAAAGTTATACAGGTTCTATCGGTATATGTTGACCGAGAAAGTGACTTTTGATGTGTTTATGTTGGAGGGCGAGACAGAACATGGATGGAAGTCTGCTGACCCATCTTAAGAGTTAGGCATCCAGAGCTGACATGAGAGATAATTCTGGATGCACAGAGATAGTATATTTCGGACTCTGACCAAGAGGAATAGGTTAATTGACGAGTATGAATCTCGATTTATATCCTTAGGAAGGTATGATCCAACATTATGAATAGTGGAATCGAAAGGTTCGAAAGTCATGGAAAGAATTAGACCATCTATTAGAGTCTGATTAGCCTGTTAGATGTCATTACATACGACGAGGCAGTGCGCAGACCACGGTGGTACGAATAAGATTATGAATAGCACTCCTCAGAGTTTGGGAAAGATAATAAGGGACGAAATAGAGATAGAAAAGAATAATGGATGACAAAGGTGTCAGAGTGGAAAAGAGGCCATTTGGCAAGAGATTTAGAGTTAATAAGACATGAAGTAAGATGATTAATAAGCCCCAGTGTATCTAGTTTCAGCGTTTATGGGGGGTATTGTGATTGTAGGACCCCGACCTACTACTGAAGAATGTAGGATGTGTGGTAGATACCACAAAAATAGGCCCCGCATCTTATTGGCTAAAACATACTTTAAGAATGGTAATACGAGCCATTTATTTAAGGATTGCCTAGAGCTGGGTGAGATTGCCCCATAGAAAGGCAAAGAGCTTGAGAAAGCCTTGTTGATACTTTTATACTAGAAAAGAATGTCACAGCCGAAGAGAAAGGGGAAATAGGCTGTTAGTTGAGGGCGAGTGTATGCCTTGGACCAGGACACTATTAATGCTTCATTTAATGTGGTGGAAAGTACCACCTTAATTATGGATATTGAAGTAATTGTTTTGATTGATTCTGGTGCCACACATTATTCAAATCACCTTTGTCAGCATATAAGTTAATGAAAGAGGTGAAGCCTATACCTTTAGGCAAAATGCTGATAGTTAGTGCCCAATGAATAATAATCAACTAACTAAATGTGTTCGTAAAGATTGTATGTTGAAAGTGAGCGAAAAGGATATGTCAGTCGATCTTATTCAATTGATTTTATATGAATGATTTTAAGGTAAACCAATCTATTCCCAAATTGGTCGGCTGCAGACTATGTTGTTTAGATTGCTATTCTAAGATAGTGATATTTTCACTTGGAAAAGTGTATAGTATCTTTTGACAAGTGATGGAAAAGTGTAATGGTTGTAATTAAAGGAGTAAATGATTGTACTAACAGAATGATTAATGATGAGAAGATTTTATTACTTATGTGGTTGATATGGATAAGGTATATCTGGAGTTGACAGATATCCTAGTGGTCAGGAAGTTGCCTGATGTATTTCCAGATGATCTACCAAGGTTGTCACCAATTAGAATAGTGGAATTTTGTATTAATTTGGTAACTAGTGCTGAGCTGATAACCAAACCACTGTATAAAATGGCTTCTTCAGTGGAACTGAAGGTACTAAAGAAGCAATTACATGAGTTATTGGATAAGGATTTATTAGACTGAGTGTCTCACCACGAGAAGCACTGATCTTGTTTGTGAAAAAGAAAGATGGAAGCCTCCGACAAAGAAATTATTATTAATTTTCGAATGAGGCTATTATCAAGAATAAGTATTCCTTTCCATGTATTGATGAGCTATTAGATCAGCTTTGGGGAGCACAGATTTTTTTGAGATGATCTGAAGTTTGAGTATCATCCGTTGAGGATTTGGTATGTGGATGTTCTTAAAAAAACTTTCTGTACTGTGGGAATATTAATGAATGAGGTATTTAAACTTTACTTGGACCAAAATGTTATCATCTTTATCGATGATATGTTGGTACATTCGAAGTCCAGGGAAGATTATGAGCAGTAATTGAAAACTGTTTTACCGATGATTTGTTGAGGATTTCTTGAATTGGGCTACTCCATTGACACGTCTCATTAGGAAGAAAGTTGTATTTGAGTGGGATGATAAGTGTGAAAGTAGCTTCTGTGAGTTTTGGTATGTTGAAACATAAACTAACCACCCCATTTATTGTCACCATATCGAATAGCTTATGTGATTTCTCAGTATATATGGATGCCTCAAAATAAGACTTAGGTTGTATATTAATGTAAAATGGAAAGATAGTCACTTATGGATCCAGACACTTTAAGGACCATGAGAGAAACTATCCGACCCATGGTTTAAAGTTGATAGTAGTAGTGGTTGCACTGAGGATATGGTGCTACTACTTATACGGTGAGAAATTTCTTGTATGCACTGATCATAAATGCCCTAAGCATTTATTTACACAGAAAGAGTTGAATATGAGATAACAAATAGGGTTAGAGCTTCTGAAAGATTATGCTTATGAAATATTGTACCACCCAGGTAAGGCTAATGTTGTGACTAATGCCTTGAGCAGAAAAAGCTTCGGGATGGAATCACACATGATGGTCAGGGAGCGTGAGCTGTTATAGCAGTTTGTGAGCCTCAGTAGTGATGTGATCCCTTTTGATGCTAATAGTGTAAGGTCGAATTTTATTGTAAGTGCAAAAAAGGAATAAATAGAAATTTTTGAGTGCGTTTAAAAATGCAAAAAGACTGAAATGGTATTTTCGAAAATGTGCAAGGGCAAATTGGTTAAAAGATCAAAATTCGGTATTAATCGGGGCAAGAAAATTTAATTAAAAATATGAGATTGAGAAATCTTGATCAATAACGATGAAATAATTAAATTTCGGGTTAAATTGATCAAGATATGAATTTATTGGAATAAATCAAAATTTTCGTATCGAAAAAAATAATCCTGAAAATAATCAAAAAAATACTAAAAAGATAAAATCGGATTGAGAAATTCATTTACAGATTAAATGAATAAAATAGTAGTTTTTTTTAGATATTTTGGGATTTTAATATTATTTTAATGATTAAAATAATATTAAAAATAAATAATAAAAATAATAAAATAATAATAATAATAAATAAAATAAAAAAAGAGATGAAAATCGTGAAACACGATTTTTTGGGAAAAGGAAGCCGAGCCCGACCTCTGCCTTCACCGACGGACGGAAAACCATCGGTGATGGCGAGCCTAGGCGAGAGGCAACCCAGCTGAGGCCATCGTCGGCGCTGGTAGGCGGAAGAGAGGCGGCGAACCGTGAGAGAAATGGAATCAAGCAAAACCGAGAGGCAGAAAGGCAATTCTCGATTATCGGTGCCAATTTGAGGCTGGCCACCACCAGCCAAGCGCCCCCCAGGTGCAGGCGGCTCGATTTGTGGCAGTACCGAAAAATGGCAAGAAATAGAATCGGTACCGACGGCGAGGGGAGAAGAGCCAGACCGAACAGTTTTCGACGGCCTTGAACGAAACCAACCCCAGATCCGAGATGCAGACGACCCAGCTGAGCCACTGATGGTGAAAATCAACGGAGAACCGATCGGCAAGGCACTAAACCGGTCGAACCGGACTGAACCGACGTCTGAATCAGGTTGAACCAAACCGGAACGAACCGGTTCAGCTAAAAAGAAAAGGAAAAAAGAGAAAAAAAGGGAAAAAGAAAAAGAGAAAAAATTGGGAAAAATTCCAGTGATGCAATCGAGCTTCGACTAAGTCGGTAAGTGGTCGAATTGATCGATTTAATTTTTGGAATATTTAATTTGATAAATAATCGACTGAAAGTTTACCCGAAAATATATTTAAATGTGTAGCTCGATAATTGGTATCCACCGAGAGCTCGAGACAGCCTCGATTTGTGTATGATCATGGAATCACGGGTAAGTACCCCTTATTTATGACAATTTTATATCGTTATGCGTGTTATTGAATTTCGAATTTAATTTCCGCATAAATGAATTAAGACTTAAAAAAGTGGATAAATTGTCGTAAATACTAAATTAAGCTATTTGAGAGTTAGAATGAGGCTCAATAATTACTGATGGGCCCAATGAGCCCAATAGGCCTCGATAAAGTGTGGTAAACGAGCTTAAGGCCGATTAAGGCCCATTATGGTGCAATCGGGCCCAATATGGGTAAACGAGCCCAGTGATTTAAATTAAGCCTAGAAAAATTATGAAATACAATTAATTGTATTGTATTTGACCTGGTGAATGTGTATCCGCAGTTTCGAAGATTGGATTCGGAGCAAATGGGACTGCGTGACGAGTCATCAGTGGAAAGGTCAAACTGTACAGAAAAATGAGGTAAGGGAATTATGTGAGTAGCTAGAGATAGCTACGCTTATTTTAATAGCTTTTCTATACACTGAATATATATGTATACCTTGATTTTGTATAATGATCCTAAAAGTGGTTTGAATGATTTTAAGGATCGAAATAGGTGAAAAGACTATTTTAACCCTATTGAGGGAAGTTCACCTAAGGATGGTGAAAGTATGACATGCATGAAATGCATGATTTAAGGAAATTTCTAAATTAAGGATTTTATTGGTTTTTAAGCAAAGTAAATCGATAGATTGGCCAGTAATTGCATAAATTTCACAAGATAACACTACGTAGGTGTTATTAATATTTAAATGAATTTGTTTTTGCAAAACAGCCAACTATCAAGTTTATATGGAAACGGATAGTGCTGGCATATAGTTCGCACTATATCTGCGTTTGTGATTGTGCATAAATGTGCTTGAACGCTTGCTCGCACCGACTTGTGTGACATCATATGCATGAAATGTGCTAGAGCGGTTGCTCGCACTGATTTTTATTCCAATGAAATGCATGAGAGGTACTGGAGCCTAGTTCACACTCTGTTTTGACATGTTTTGACTTGTTTAGACGTGGTATGCATAAAATGGTGCTGGAGCGATTGCTCGCACTAGTTTTAATGATTTGACATGCATGACAGATGTTGGAGATTAGCTCGCATCCTGTTTTGATATGTTATTGCATAAAAGTCGTGTTGGAGTGTAACTCGCACGAGATTTGATGTATTTATGCATAAAGCCGTACTGGAGTATTGCTCGTATGAAGATTTGATTTATTTGAGCATTCGTTTGTGCTGGAGCGTTGCTCGCACAAAGTTTTATATGGTTTTATAATTCATTTTAAAGTCGTACTGGAGTTTTTCTCGTACGAGGTTTTCATTGAGTTTTTATACATATCCGTACTAGAGCATTGCTCGTACGTGGATTTTACTTGAATTTATAATCAGTTTAAGTCATACTGGATCGTTGATCGTACGCAAATTTTACTGATTTTTATGAAACTGTGCTAGAGCTTCACTCGCACGAGGTTTTCTGATATCATGAATATGCATGGAGCTATGCTAGAGCTTCGCTCGCACATGGATTTATATTACATGCATATAGCCGTGTTGGAGCCTCCTGTAGACTGTGTGTCATAGTGAGATGATATTCTCACACGTGCATATTGAGACAGAGATGATATGGGTGGATAAGACCTATTACAGGCACCCCTGATTGAGCTTGGGTTCACGGAGTATGTTGTACCGTGTATGTTACGCGGAGTACGCTGTATCGTGGGGATTGTTGGAGTGGAGTGGCATTAGCCACGAGGCAGCAACCCTTGCCCTCGCAATCCTGGTGTTATGCTGTTCTGGCGGGTGGGACGACCCACCTCCCGTTTCAGGTGTGATATCCCGCACACTAGGTACCGTGTTGCCAGGGATCACTAGGATATGGCCATAGTCCTCAATGTTACTGATATAATCAGCTGTTTGTCTCACATGATATAACTTGTTGTCTGTTAGACCAGGGTAGACCCAAAGGAGGGGTCAGGTCCCCGATTTGATGATTTTATGATTTCATGATTTATGATTTGTGACCCTGAAAGAAGGGTGGTTTTATAATCGAAGTTTTATAATGAATTTTAAATGAATTGTTTTATGAGATGATTGACTCGGAAGGGTTAGTTTTTCATGCAGTTAGAATAAATTGATTTAAATGCAGTAGCATGATGATGTTTTCCATACTTTCATTTGAAATCCATGATTTGTCTTACATGACATGAAAGACTGCATGATCTTGATTAAATTCATGCTTATTATGATTTAATGATGTCACATAAAATGCTTTAATGCATAAGTAGTATGATTTATATATGCACGAACAGTTTTATAAACTAAGTCATTGACGTTTGCATGACTTTGTGCTTGATGATTTTAATGAAAAGAAATGGATTTAAGGCCATGGCATTATGAGCATGTAGATAGTGGAGCTATCTACTTACTTGCATAATTGCCTTACTGAGCGTGTGGTTTGTTCACCCCCTTATTTTCCCATCTTTTTAGAGCACTTGCAATAGTTATTAAGTGGCTGATGACTTGCATGCTTGATATCCATTGCTTCCCATCGAGAGACAGGTATACACATTTGTATTGTTTTGTATCTAAATATGCAATGCACAGTACTGTATATGGATATGATGTCGGGGATGTAGAGTTATAAATACCAATGTGTATGTATTTATTTAAAATCAAAAGATAGTAAACTCTGATATATGAATGTGATTATTGAAATGAAATGATAAATAGTGTAAGGTGACTAACACCGAATCATAGCCCAACTGTGTTGTAGGATGGTCACGATGAGAGAAAGGTAAGAATTAAATAATAAATGAAAAAGCAAAAAATTTACTCTGATTTTTAGGTAATTTGGGTCATGACAGGTAATGGGGTTCATGGTATCAGAGCTAAGTTGGCCTGATATGAGTCGGTGTTAGTAGTTAAGGAAGGTTACATCTCCATGTACTGTGCATTGTTTAGATACAATTGTGTATATCGAGATGGAAGTGCAGCCAAGAATTTGGTTTTGAATGCAAGAATAGAGTTATTAACTAAAAGCTGCTATGATAGATGGGCGAGTACACGAGCTCAAGGCCGTAGTGGTAGGCCTGAGAGTTATACTGAGTCACCACATGAGACTCGAGATGAGATTGATGTGGAGGCTGATGTTGAGCATGCCCCACTAAGTCCGACAGAGAGATCGGATAGTATTGAGACACGTTTCGCGAGGTTAGAGCGGAGTGTGGAGAATATTTTGCGAGCTAATTGCTCAGAGTATACATGAGATTTTAGGGCGAGTCGAAACATTGGTGGAAGTTCGCTCAACCCATCTTAAGAGTTAGACGTCCAGAATGGACATGAGAAATAATTCTAGATGTATTCCGGAGACAGAATATCTCAGATATTGTTTAAAGGAAATTACAGATGATATTCTTTACTCTGACCTAGAGGAACTAGTTGATTGACGAGTATGAATCTCAATTTATATTCCTGGGCAAATGTGACTCGGACACGATGAACAGTGAGAGTCAATATGTCTGAAAGTACATGAAAGGGCTCAGATTGTCAATTAGAGTCCGATTAGCCTATTACATATCACTACCTATGCCGAGGCAATGCGCAGACTATAGTTATGTGAATAAGATTATGAGTTGCAAGCCTCTGAGATTGGGAAAGGTAGTAAGGGTCGGAATAGAGACAAAAGAGAATAGAGAATGACAGAGATGTCACAACAGGAAAAAGGTAATTGGTAAAAGCTTAGAGCTGATAAGTCACGGGGTAAGTTGATTGATAAGCCCCAGTGTATTTAATTTCAATACTTTTGAGTGGTATTTTGATTGGAGGACCCCAACCTGCTACGTAACAGTGTAACAGTGTAGCAAGTGTAAACAATGTAAAATGTGTGGTAGATACCACGGAAATAAGATGTTAGACGAGGGCGAGTGTATGCCTTGGACCAGGACACTATTGATGTTTCATAGGATGTGGTGGAAGATACCACACTGGTTATAAGTAATGAAGTAATTATTTTAATTACTCCTGGTGCCACGTATTTATTCATACCGCCTTCAGTTGCTTATAAGCTAGTGAAAGATGTGAAGCCTGTACCCTTAAGCAAGATGATGCTAGTTAACTGATTTTCACTAACTGAATATGGGTATAGTGATTATAAGTTGAAAATAGGGGCGAAAATATCACTAAAAAGTGTATTGTAAGTTGACAAGTAAGGAAAGAGTTTGTCATAAGTGATATATGAAAAGAGATAAGCTTCGAGATGTGATAGATCTTGAATACAAGATATATTGGAATAAGATATGTATGCAACGTAAAGATATCTTTGATATGAAAAATAATTTGGATTAAAGTAATTAGTAACAAATATGAATTGTGACCACATGGATTGATATTTAAAGTAATTGTGGTCAAGTTTGAGGGTTAATAAAGGTATTTCAAAATACTTCTCCGCCTGAAGATTTGATAGCGTCTAGAAGCGCACACATAACCTATAAATTGAATCGACAGTCGTAAAGCATATATTTAAAATTTGGGTACCTTTGCTGGTACAATAAAGAAATATAGAATTCAAGTAATCATGAAGGTTTAAAAATAAAAATTTTATAAAAGCCGTTAATATAACAAAATGTAAATGACGCGAGTTAGTACCTTGAACGGAAGCGATTTCAAAATAACATTATACGTTTATGTGTACATAGGTCAAGGATATGGGTGATTGAAATATTGAGTGGAACTCAAACTGCAATGAGGTATTTAAACCTTACCTGGATTGATTGGTTGTTATCTTTAGCGATGATATTTGGATGTATTCGAAGTCTAGGGAAGAGTATGAGTAGCAACAAGAAACTGTCTTACGGACAAGTTGTTGAGGGTTTCTCAAAATGGGCTGCTCAGTTGACACATCTCATTTGGGAAAAGATTGTATACGAGTAGGATGATAAGTATGAAAATGATTTCGATGAGTTTTTGTATATTAAAGTAATGAACTGACCACCGTAAGTATTCTCACCATAACCAACAGCTCAAGAGGTTTCAGTAAGTATGGATACCTCAAAATAAGGATTGGGCTGTGTATTGATGTAAAATGGGAAGATAGTCGTTTATGGATCCAAATTGTTCAAGGATCAGGAGAGAAACTATCCGACCCATGATATAGAGTTGGCAGCCGTAGTGTTTACACTGAAAGGATGGCGCCACCACTTATACAATGAGACATTTCGGGTATGCACTGATTGTAAAAGTCTCGAGTATCTGTTTTCACAGAAAGAGTAGAATATGAGATAACCACGAGGGTTAGAGCTTCTAAGGATTATGATTGTGAACATTGTACCACCCAGGAAAGGCTAATGTAATGGCTGATGCCTTGAGCAAAAAGTGCCTCGGGATGGTATCACATATGATGGTCATAGAGCGTAAGCTGCTAGAGCAGTGTGAACCTCAGTAGTGATGCGATCCCTTTTGATGATGACAGTAATTTTGTGATAGCTAGCCTGAGGTTATAACTAGAGTTATGTGACCGAATTTGCCAGGCTTAGCGTGATGATCGACATGGTGTCGATAGTGTGGGTCGGATTCAGAAGGGTATAGTGACAGAGTTCACAGTGAATGATGATGACTTACAGAGGTTCAGAGACAGTATAAGTGCTCCCCAAGACCATAGTTGTTAAGATAGTGTTATTGTCAGAAGCTCACTCTTCGGGATAAACAGTGCATCTGAGAAGTATTAAATATATCGAAATCTCTTAAAAGAGTATTGGTGGTCAGGTTTGAAGAAAAGAGGAATTGTAGAGATTGAGGACAAGTGTCTCGTAAGTCAGCAGATTAAGGTAGAGTACGAGAAGTCTGTAGGGTTATTGCAGCCTCTACTTATATTGACACGAAAATGGGAACAAGTTACCATGGATATCATGATGGGTTACAGAGGACCCGGAGGAATCACGAGACTATCTGGGTGATAGTTGATAGATTGACTAAGTCTGCCCACCTTCTGTTTATGGAAATCCCCAGATACTCTGAGTGCGTAGGCGAAACTATGTTTATGGAATATTGTGATACATTATGTAGCGTTCCAGTGAGCATGGTATCAGATAGGGATTCCCGCTTCACTTCCCATGTTTGGAAACATTTTCAGGAAGCTATGGGAACCCGATTGAGTGTTAGCACAGCTTCCATCCTCAGACAGATGGTCAGTCAGAGAGGACTGTACAGGTTCTGGAGGATTTGATGAGAGCGTGTGCCATTGATTTTATAAGCTACTGGGATGATCATTTGTTACTAATTGAATTCGCCAATAATGACAGTTATCACTTGAGTATCGGGATGTTTTATATGAGGCATTGTATGGCCAAAGGGATTGTTCCCTGACTTGGATAAGAAAAAGTGGGTGACAGATAGAAAATTGTTCCCGAATTGGTAAGATAAACCTCTGAGGATGTTTAGATGATTTGTGAGAAATTAAGAACACCTCAGAGCAGATAGAAAAGCTATGCTGACAAGAGACAGAAACCATTAGAATTCACCGAGGGTGAATAATTATTGTTGGCAGTTACTTGTCTTAAGGACGTAACAAGATTCGGATGGAGATATTGGACAAGTGGGAGATAAGACCTGTAGGTTGGCATTACCACTTGAATTAATAGGCATCCACAATGTGTCCTATCTTTTGATACTTAAGAAATATTATCTGGACCCGATATATGTGATTGGATATGAGCTTCAACAGCTTAGCTCAATGAAAGTATAACGTATGTTGAGAAATCTATTTGGGTATTAGACGGAAAGAGAAAGTGTTGAGGTTTTAGATGATCTCCCTAGTTAAGTATGATGGTAGTATTACACTCCGGAGAAAGTCACTTGAGGATGATAGTATATGATACAATATATGTACCCGAAGTTATTTATGGACTCATTTGACTTGGTTCTAATTTGAAGGATCAAATTTCTTAAGTGAGGGAGATTGTAAGGCCCGATTTTATTGTAAGAGCAAAAAGGGAATAAATAGAAATTTTCGAGTGCATTAAAAAATGCAAAAGGACTGAAATGGTATTTTCGAAAATGTGCAAGGGCAAAATGGTCAAAAGATAAAAATTCAGTATTAATCGGGACAAGAAAATTTAATTAAAAATATGAGATTGAGAAATCTTGATCAATAACGAAGAAATAATTAAATTTCGGTTTAAATTGATCAAGATATGAATTTATTGGAATAAATCAGAATTTTCTTATCGAAAAAAATAATCCCGAAAATAATCGAAAAATATACCGAAAAGACAAAATCGAACTGAGAAATTCATTTACAGATTAAATGAATAAAATAATAGTTTTCTTTAGATATTTTGGGATTTTAATATTATTTTAATGATTAAAATAATATTAAAAATAAATAATAAAATATAATAAAAATAATAATAATAATAATAATAATAATAATAATAATAATAATAATAGTAATAATAAATAAAATAAAATAAGTAAGTAAAAAAAAAAAAAAAGATGAAAATCTTGAAACACGATTTTCTGGGAAAAGGAAGCCGAGCCCGACCTCTGCCTTCATCGACGGACAGAAAACCACCGGCTATGGCGAGCCCAGGCGAGAGGCAACCCAGCTGAGGCCATCGTCGACGCTGGTAGGCAGAAGAGAGGTGGCGAACAACGAGAGAAACGGAACCGAGCGAAACCGAGAGGGAGAAAAGTGATTCCCGACGACTGGTGCCGATTCGAGGTTGACCACCACTAGCTAAGCGTCCCCCAGGCGCAGGTATTTGTGGCAGTACCGGTGGGTAAGACAGTGGCCAGCGCCGAAAAACGGCAAGAAACAAAATCAGTACCGACGGCGAGGGGAGAAGAGCCGGATCGGCCACTTTCCGATGGCCTTGAACGAAACCAACCCCAGATCTGAGCTGCGGATGACCCAGCGGAGCCATTGACAATGAAAAAAGACGGAGAACCGGCCGGCAAGGCACTGAACCAGTCGAACCGGATTGAACCGAAGGTCTGAACCAGGTTGAACCGAACCGGACCGAACCGGTTCAGCCAAAAAGAAAAGGAAAAAAGAGAAAAAAAGGGAAAAAGAAAAAGAGGAAAAATTGGGAAAAATTCCAGTGATGCGATCGAGCTTCGGGTAAGTCAGTAAGCGGTCGAATATGGGTAAACGGGCCCAGTGATTTAAATTAAGCCCAGAAAAATTATGAAATACAATTAATTGTATTGTATTTGACCTGGTGAATGTGTATCCGCAGTTTCGAAGATTGGATTCGGAGCAAATCGGACTGCGTGACGAGTCATCAGTGGAAAGGTCAAACTGTACAGAAAAATGAGGTAAGGGAATTATGTGAGTAGTTAGAGATAACTACGCGTATTTTTATAGCTTTTCTATACACTAAATATATATGTATACCTTGATTTTGTATAATGATCCTAAAAGTGTTTTAAATGATTTTAAGGATCAAAATAGGTGAAAAGACTATTTTACCCCTATTGAGGGAAGTTCACCTAAGAATGGTGAAAGCATGACATGCATGAAATGCATGATTTAAGGAAATTTCTAAATTAAGGATTTTATTGGTTTTTAAGGAAAGTAAATCGATAGATTGGCTAGTAATTGCATAAATTTCACAAGATAACACTACGTAGGTGTTATTAATATTTAAATGAATTTTTTTTGGAAAATGGCCAACTATCAAGTTTATATGGAAACAGATAGTGCTGGCATATAGTTCGCACTATATCTGCATTTGTGATTGTGCATAAATGTACTTGAGCGCTTGCTCGCACCGACTTGTGTGACATCATATGAATGAAATGTGCTAGAACGGTTGCTCGCACTGATTTTTATTCCTATGAAATGCATGAGAGGTGCTGGAGCCTAGGTCGCACTCTGTTTTCACATGTTTTGACATGTTTTGACTTGTTTAGATGTGGTATGCATAAAATGGAGCTGGAGCGATTGCTCGCACTAGTTTTAATGATTTGACATGCATGAGAGATGCTGGAGCTTAGCTCACATCCTGTTTTGATATGTTATTGCATAAAAGTCGTGCTGAAGTGTAACTCGCACGAGATTTGATGTATTTATGCATAAAGTCGTACTGGAGCATTGCTCGTACAAAGATTTGATTTATTTGAGCATTCATTTGTGCTGGAGCGTTGCTCGCACAAAGTTTTATATGGTTTTATAATTCATTTTAAAGTCGTACTGGAGTTTTTCTCGTACGAGGTTTTCATTCAGTTTTTATACATATTCGTACTAGAGCATTGCTCGTACGTGGATTTTACTTGAATTTCTAATCAGTTTAAGTCGTACTGGAGCATTGCTCGTACACAGATTTTACTGATTTTTATGAAACCGTGCTAGAGCTTCACTCGCACGAGGTTTTCTGATATCATGAATATGCATGGAGCCGTGCTAGAGCTTCGCTCGCACAGGGATTTATATTACATGCATATAGCCGTGTTGGAGCCTCCTGTAGACTGTGTGTCACAGTGAGATGATATGCTCACACGTACATATTGAGACAGAGATGATATGGGTGGATAAGACCTATTACAGGCACCCCTGATTGAGATTGGGTTCACGGAGTACGTTGTACCGTGGGGATTGTTGGAGTGGAGTGGCATTAGCCACGAGGCAGCAAGCCTTGCCCTCGCAATCCTGGTGTTATGCTGTTCTAGCGGGTAGGATGACCCACCTCCCGTTTCAGGTGTGATACCCCGCACACTAGGTACCGTGTTGCCAGGGATCACTAGGATATGGCCATAGTCCTCGATGTTACTGATATAATCAGCTGTTTGTCTTACATGATATAACTTGTGACCTGTTGACCCGGGTAGACTCGAAAGAGGGGTCAGGCCCCTGATTTGACGATTTTATGATTTCATGATTTATGATTTGTGACCCTGAAAGAAGGGTGGTTTTATAACTGAAGTTTTATAATGAATTTTAAATGAATTGTTTTATGAGATAATTGACCCAGAAGGGTTAGTTTTACTGTAATTATAATGAATTGATTTAAATGCAGTAGCATGATGATGTTTTCCATGCTTTCATTTGAAATCCATGATTTGTCTTGCATGACATGAAAGACTGCATGATCTTGATTAAATTCATGCTTATTATGATTTAATGATGTCACATAAAATGCTCTGATGCATAAGTAGTATGATTTATATATGCACGAACTGTTTTATAAACTAAATCATTGACGTTTGCATGACTTTGTGCTTGATGATTTTAATGAAAAGAAATGGATTTAAGGGCATGGCATTATGAGCATGTAGATAGAGGAGCTATCTACTTACTTGCATAATTGCCTTACTGAGCGTGTGGTTTGCTCACTCCCCTTATTTTCCTATCTTTTCAGAGCACTTGCAATAGTTATTAAGCGGCTGAGGACTTGCATACTTGATATCCGCTGCTTCCCATTGAGAGACAGGTATACACATTTGTATGATTTTGTATCTAAATATGTAATGCATAGTACTGTATACGGATATGATGTCGGGGATGTAGAGTTATAAATACCAATGTGTATGTATTTATTTAAAGTCAAAAGATAGTAAACTCTGATATATGAATGTGATTATCGAAATGAAATGGTAAATAGTGTAAGGTGACTAACACCAAATCATAGCCCAACTGTGTTGTAGGATGGTCACGATGAGAGAAAGGTAAGAATTAAATAATAAATGAAAAAGCGAAAAATTTACTTTGATTTTTAAGTAATTTGGGTCGTGACAGACAGTGATTATGTGACAGCTAGCCTAAGATTAGAACCGGATTGGATTGATCGGATTTGACAAGCTTAGCGTGATGATCGACAAGGTGTCGATAGTGTGAGTCAGATTCAGATGGGTACAGTGACAGAGTTCACAGTGAGTGATGATGGCTTACTGAGGTTCAGAGGTAAAATAAATGCTCCCAAGGACCACAGTTGATGAGATTTTTATTGTCAGAAGCTCATTCTTCAAGATATACAGTGCATTAGGTGAGTAATAAAATGTATTAGAATCTCAAAAAGGGTATTGGTGGTCAGATATGAAAAGAGACATTGTAGAGATTGTGAAAAAATATCTCGTATGTCAGCAAAGTAAGATAGAGTATCATAAGTCTGCAGGGTTATTGCAGCCTCTACCTATATCGACACGGAGATGGGAGCATGTAGAGTATCATAAGTCTGCAGGGTTATTGCAGCCTCTACCTATATCGACACGGAGATGGGAGCATGTTATCATGAAATTCATGATGGGATACAGAGATCCCGCGAGAATCATGAGACTATTTGGGTGATAGTCAATAGATTGACTGAGTCTGATACTTACTAGCTATGAAAGTTACTGATACTCTGAGTGCATAGGCTGATTTATATGTAAGAGAGATTGTGGAACACCATGTAATTTCCAGTGAGCATTGTATCAGATGGGGATTCCCGCTTCATTTCCCACTTTTGGGAACATTTTTCAGGGAGTCATGGGAACCCAGTTGAGTGTTAACACAGCTTTCAGTCCTCAGACAGATGGCCAATCAGAGAGGACTGTACAGGTTCTGAAGGATATGTAGAGAGTGTGTACGATTGATGTTCGAAGCTCCTGGAATGATCACTTGTCAATTGCTAAATTGCCTACAATGATAGCTATCACTCGAGTATCGAGATGACATTATATGAGGCATTGTTTGGCCGTAAGGATTTTTCCCCGATTTTGATGGGAAGAAGTGAGTGACTGACAAATAATTGCTCCTGATTTGGTAAGAAAATCCTCTGAGGATGTTCAATTAATGTGTGAGAGATTGAGAACACCTCAGAGCATACAGAAAAGTTATGCTGACAAGAGACGGAGACCATTGAAACTCAAAGAGAGTAGGTCGTATGTCATGACCCAAATTACCTAAAAATCAGAGTAAATTTTTCGCTTTTTCATTTCCTTACCCGTCGTGAACAGTTACACTACTAAACAGTTGGGCTATGATTCGGTGTTAGTCACCTCTCACCTATTTACCATTTCATTTCCATAATCACATTCATTTACATATCAATTTATTTTAACCAAATACATCCCCAATATTACATCCATATACAGTATTGTGCCTCTATATGTTCAGATACAAAAATTATATAAATGTGTATACCTGATCTTGATAAGAAGCAGCGGATAACCGAAATGCGAAACTATTGTCGCTCTCTTCTACTGAATATACCCTGTGGGGTGGAAAATGAAAGGGTGAGCGAAACGTGCTCAGTAAGGCAATAATGTAAGTAGGTAGATAACTATACTATCTACGTGTTGATAATTTCATGATATAAAATCGTTTGTATTTGGAGCATGAGGTAAGACTAAAACGATGACACATGTATGTATATATCATATAAGAGAAATCATGAAATCCATATATAAAACAAACATGAAAAAATCCTCATGTATGTCATCTCATGCTTGTCACATTTAAAACTTATTTGTTTCATCATATACTCAACACTCAAAAACTTATCTATTTCATTTCAAACTCTTCTCGTTAAAACTTATTTGTTTTATCATAAAACAGCTTCATCAAGGTCAAACCCATCTCTCGGGAATACCTTGATTCATTAAATCACGTCTCTTTTAAAAACATAAATCGGGACATTACCCCTTCCTCGGGTTTGTCCTGGTCTATTCAGACCGTATGATATCATGTGAGGCATGTAGGCTACCGTATGAAAATCGAGGACTATGGCCATACTTTGTCCCTGTGATCCCAGGCTACACGAATCCCGGTGTGCGAGGTATCATAACTGCAACAGGAGGTGGGGTCAAGTCCTACCCGCCAGAATATCAAGTAACAACATCGAGTCATCATGACTGCACGGTACAGCGTACTCCGTGTGACATACACGGTACATCGTACTCCATGGACCCATATCATAGTCTGGGGGTGCCTGCCGTAGGTCTTATCCACCCCAATACTATGTCGATAACCAACCCATGTCTCAAAGTATATGTGCGAGCATCTCAACTCTTTGTGACACACAGTCTACAGGAGGCTTCCGCACGACTATATGCATGTCAACTCACGTCTAGTGCGAGCGAAGCTCCAGCACCACGCTATGCATATCATGATATCTGAAATCTCGTGCGAGCGAAGCTCCAGCACGGTTTTGTGCACACACAAATTTCTCGTACGAGCAATGCTCCAGTACGGCTTTTCATGAGTAACAAATCAATAAACTTGAGTGCGAGAAAGACTCTAGCACTCTTTTTATTCATGTAAATACGTTATGTGGCTCAATCTTGATAAAACATATTTTAAAATAGTAACCGGTACAAACCGGTATCCTTTTGTATAATTCAAGAAATCAACAGCCAACCTATGTGTAAATTTGCTTAAACCAAAGCAATACATTCATATAAAGCATCAAAACATGAAAATCATGCAATTTATCTGCCTTACTACCCTTTTTGTAAATTTTACTATCAGGGGCAAAATTATCTTTTTCTTTATTCACCTAAGCTCCGATTTTCGTAAAATTATCATTTCGTTTTCTAAAATACTTTAAGTAATTCTAGACCCTGTAATTCCCCTCAAAATTACGTATAGGTATCTCTATGCACCTATAAAATTCCCTTACTAGGAATCGTGCACAGACTAAACCTGTCTCGATGATACCGAACCTCTCGGCCCAAATGCGCGCCAACCAAAGGTACGTAACTGCATATAACCACATAGTCGAGGTTAATTCAATTATCCTAATCAGCATATTGCATTTACTGACCAACTTTAAAGTATTGGGCCCTATCTACCTCATTGGGTCTCGGCCCATTTCAGCCCTTTTATATTTATTAATTCCCTTCTTTGGGTATACCGGGCTTATACAGCTTACTAATAATTATCGGGCTTCATTCCAAATTCATTGGATAGCCCATATACCATTTTACGGCAATTATATTACAACTCCGAGAAATATTCCTTTCTATGCGAAATTAATCCATAATTCCGTAAAATAATTAAAACTATGTATTAAAGAACTTATATTGCCGAAATTGAAATGTACTTACCCGATACGATGTGGGGTACGAAAGTCAGAGCTCAATCGGCTCTCGTTCGGTCTCTGTTGTAAAGCTGCACATTTAGGTAAATTCGGATTATTTTCCATTAAAATAATATTAAATTAAATTTTCAAAATTTACCCGTAGGTCAATCTCGACCCTCGATCAACTTACCCGAATCTCGAGTCGTCCCCGATAAATTTTCTTTCCTTTTCCCCTTTTTCCTTTCTTTTCTTTCCTTTTCCTTTCTTTTCTTTTCCGCTTTCCTTCCTTTTCCCTCCTTTTCCTTCCCTTTCCTTTCGGTCAAACGGTGCCGTTTCCTGCCACTTGTCGTCGTCGGCATTTCCGACGGTCTCGCCGGCCAAGACCGGTCTCAAAAGAACTGGTTTCTCCCCCTGAATACGTTGGTGGCCTCCGTTCCAGCCCAGTCGTGGTGGTTCACCAGGAATCGACCCGTTTCTCTCTCGATCTTCCTTCGCTCTGATTGGCTTCCTCCGGCCACCTGACGGCGTGATTTCGGTGTCCACGTGACCGTCGGCCTCTCCTCTTCCTCCTCGTGGCTTCATCGGAGGCTGTTGGTCGCCGGTGCACTGGGATCGTCGGTGAGGGTCGCGGGTCACTTTCGGTTTCTCTTTTTCGGGTTTATCCCGATTCAGACTTCTCTTTTTTTTTTTGAATTATTATTATTATTTAACAATTTGTTTTATTATTAAAATATTCATTAAAATAGTCTTAAAAAAATCTGAAAATATCTACAATTCTATTATTTTATTCCAAATAAATAAATTTAGTTTAATTTAATTTATTTATTATATTTTTAATCATTTTCGGGTATAATTTATTCGTATTTTTGGGATATTGTCCCGAGTGATTTTTCGATATTTCTAAAAATTCCGGATCTTGATCAATTGAACTCGAAATTTAATTATTTCTTCGTTATTGATCAAGATTCTCAAATCCATTATTTTTAATAAAATTTTCTTATTGAATTTATTCCGGCTTTCGGTCTTTTGACCGTTTTGCCGTTGTACGTGTTCGGGATTAATTTAACCCGACTTCCCTTCACGAATACTCATTCATTTTGTGTTTTTAATTAAATTCGGGTCTTACAAAATCTCCCCCATTTAAGAAATTTGGTCCTCCAAATTAGAACCAAGTTAGTCTGTAAATCTCTCCGGATATTTCACACATATCATACTCTTTAATTCCCTTGTGACTTTTTCGGAGTGCACTACTACCAAAGGACTTTGACTAGGGAGATCATCATAAACCTCAATACTTTCTCCTTTCTGTTTAATACCCGAATTGATTTTCCAATCATACGTTAAACTTTCATTGAGTTGAGCTGTTGAAGCTCATATCTGATCACATACGTTGGGTCCGGCCAGTAATTCTGAAGCATCATAAGATAGGACACATTGTGGATGCCTGCTAATTTAGGTGGTAACGCCAACCTACAGGTCTTATCTCCCACTTGTCCAATCTCTCAAAGGATTCAATATTACAAAATTCAATTTGCTTTCTTTCCGAAACTCGTTATGTCCTTATGTTATGTCCTAAGGACATGTAACTTCCAACAATATAAATTCACCCTCGGTGAATTCCAATGGTTTCTGTCTCTTGTCAGCATAGCTTGTCTATCTACTCTGAGGTGTTCTTAATCCTTCACAATTAATTGAACATCCTCATAGGTTTGTCTTATCAATTCGGGAACAATTCTATATCTGTTACCCTTCTTCTTAACCAAATCGGGGAAACAACCCTTACGACCATACAATGCCTCATCTGAAGTCATCCTGATACTCAAGTCACAACTGTCATTATTGACGAATTTGATTAGTAGTAACTGATCATCCTAGGAGCTTATCAGATAAATGGCACACGCTCTCATCATATCCTCCAGAACCTGTACAGTCCTCTCTGACTGACCATCTGTCTGAGGACAGAAAGCTGTGCTAACACGCAATCGGGCTCCCTTAGCTTCCTGAAAAAAAACGTTCCCAGAAGTGGGAAGTGAAGTGGGAATCCCTATCTGTACCATGCTCCCTGGAAAATACTTGATGTTCCACAATTTTCCATACACATAAATCCGCCTACACACTCAGAGTATCTGGGGATTTCCTAACTAGAAGATGGGTAGACTTAGTCAATTTATCGACTATCACCCAGATAGCCTTATGATTTATCCGAGTCCTCTGTAACCCATCACGAAATTAATGGTAACTTGTTCCCATTTTCGTTCAATATAGGTAGAAATTGCAATAACCCTGCAAACTTCTATTGTTCTACCTTACTCTGCTGACATACAAAACACTTTTTCACAATCTCCATAATATCTCTTTTCACATCTGACCACCAATACCCTTTTCTAAGATTTTGATATATTTATTACTTCTCGGATGCACTGTATATCCCAAGAAGTGAGCTTCTGACAATAACTATCTCATCACTGTGGTCCTGGGGAGCACTTATACTATCTCTGAACCTCAGTAACCATTATCATACTCTGTGAACTCTATCACTGTACCCTTCTGAATCTAACCCACACTATCGACACCATGTCGATCATCATGCTAAGCTTGTCAAATCTGGGCACTCTCATCCGATTCTAGTCTCAGGCTAGCTGTCACATAATCACTGTCATCATCAGAAGGGATCACATCACTACTGAGGCTCACAACTGCTCCATCAGCTCACGCTCCTTGACCATCATATGTAATATCATCCCGAGGCTCTTTCTGCTCAAGGCATTAGCCATTACATTAGCCTTTCCTGGGTGGTACAATTTTTCACAATCAAAATCTCTCAGAAGCTCTAACCCACTATGTATTCTTATATCCGACTCTTTCTTGTGAAAACAAATACTCGAGGCTTTTAGGATCAGTGCATACCTGAAATTTCTCACCGTATACATAGTATTGTCATATACTCAATACCACTATCGCTGTCAACTTTACATCATGGGTCAGATAGTCTTTTCATGATCCTTGAGTTGTCTGGATTCATAATTGACTATCTTCCCCTTTTTGCATCAATACGCAGTTCATTCATTATTTTGAGGTATCCATAGACTCATGAGAAACCTCTTAATCTGTTAGATATGGTGAGAATAAATGCGGTGGTCAGTTTATTACTTCAATACACCAAAACTCCTGTCACGTCTATCATCCCATTCAAATACAACTTTTTTAAGTTAAACGTGTCAATAAAGTAGTCTATTTCGAGAACTCGCAACAAATCATTTGTAAAAACAATCTCCAATTGTTGCTTATGATTTCCCTGGACTTTAAATACACCCAAAATATCATCAATATGGATGATGACAAATCGGTCCAAGTAAATTTAAATAACTTGTCGTAGTTGACTTCCACTGATATTTCAATCACTCATATCTTCGACCTATGTGCGCATAACGTAAAATGTCCTTCAAAATCGCTTCTATTGAAGCTACTAACCCGCGTCATTTCCTTTTTAACAGCTTTTATAAAATTTTAAATTCTTAAACTTTCCTGATTAATCGAATTCTATATTTCTTATTGTACCCGTAAAGGTACCCTAATTTTAAATGTATATATTACGACTCTCGCATTTCAATTTATAAGTTACGTGTGTATACTTTTAGACGCTGTCAAGTCTTCAGGCGGGGAGGTATTTTGAAATAAATTTATTAGCCCTCAGACTTGACCACAATTACTTTACGTATCGGTCCATGTAGTCACAATTCATATTTGCTACTAATTGCTTTAATCCAAATTACTTCACGTATCATAGATATTCCTACCTTGCATACGTCTCTTATTCCAATATATTTCATATTTAGGATCTATCATATCGCAAAGTTTATCTCTTTTCGTATATCACATATAACAACTATGTCATTACTCATTCCGTGAGTACAATCATTTTTTTAATCGTTGTATCCCTTTTATTACTTGTCAAAACTTACAGTATACTTTTTAGGTGATGTTTTCACCCCTATTTTCAACTTACAATTTCTTCATAATTATTTCGTTAGTTAACCCTCCTTCGTTGGGGTACTAACTATCAGCATTGTGCTCATGGGTGTAGGCATTCACGTCTTTTACTAACTTATATACAAATGAAGGCGGTATAAATATATACGTGGTACCAGGATTAATTAAATTAATTACTTCACTATTCTTAACTAGTGTGGTATCTTTCACCACTTCATATGAAACATCAATAGTGTCCGGTCCAAGGCATACACTCGCCCTTATCCAATAACCTATTTTCCCTTTCTCTTCGGCTGTGGCCTCCCTTTTTCAGTGCAGGGATATCAATAGGGTTTTCTCTATCTCTTTGCTCTTCTGTAGGGCAGTCTCACCCAACTCTGAGCAATCATTAATTAAGTGGTCCGTCTTACCACACTTAACGCTTATTTTAGTTAATAAGGTGTAGGTGTAGGCCTTTACTTCCGTGGTATCTACCACACATCCTACACTGCTTATACTGCTACTCTGCTTACACTACTACACTGCTTCGTAACAGGTCGGGGTTCTCCAATCATAATACCCCTCATAAGTGTTAAATTGGATGCACTGGGGCCTTACCAATAATCTTACCCCGTGACTCATCAGCTCTAATGTCTTACCAACTGGTCTCTTTCCCGCTCTGACATCTCTATCATTTTTTATTCTTTTCTATCTCTATTTTGGCCCTTACTACCTTTCCCAATCTCAGAGGCGTGCAACACATGATCTTCTTCATGCAACTGTATTCTGCGCACTGCCTCGACATAGGTAATGAGCCAATCGAACTCTAATCGATAATTTGAGCCCTTCCAGGAACTTTTGGGCTTCCCGACTCTCATTGCCCACGGTATTAGGTTCACACCTGCCCAGAGATATAATATTGAGTTTCATGCTCATCAATCAAACAATGACTATGGGCAGTGTAAGAAATTTTACCTGTAATTTCCCTTAAGAGTGTCCGAAATATTCTGTCACCGGAATACATCCAGAAATATTTATTATGTCGACTCTGGACCTCTAACTCTTCAGATAGTTCGAGTGAAATTCCACCAATGCTCCGCCTCGACTCCAATATAAACGTATTTAAAAGTCACATTCTCGGTCGACATACACCGAAAGATTTCATAGCACTTCGCTATCTCATTCACCCAGTCCTCAGTAATTATTGATTTCTTTATTTCGCTATATACAGGAGGGGTGGAGAATCTCTATAGTCTAAGGCATCTATTTAGGCTTTACTCTGCCTATCCTCAACTACATGCATAGACTGAGTAAACAACTCCAAAATATTTTCTACACTCCACTCCATCCTCTTGGAGCGTGTCTCAATACTGTTTGGTCTCTTTATAGCACCCTGTGGAGTATGCTCAACATCAGCCTCCACTTTACTCTCATCTTGAGTCTCATATGACGACTCATTTGACTCTCAGGCCGATCTCTACGGCCTCGAGCATGTGTACAAGCCCCTCTACCATAACGGCTATCATTTATAAAAACTATATTATTGCATTCGAAACTAAATTCTTAGCTGCTGTTCCACCTTGATATACACAATTGTATCTAAACAATGCACAATACATGGGGATGTAAATTTACTTAACCACTAACACAGACTCATATCAGGTCAACTCTGCTCTAATACCACTAATTGTCACGACCCAAATTACCTAAAAATCAGAGTAAATTTTTCGCTTTTTCATTTCCTTACCCGTCATGAACAGTTACACTACTAAATAGTTGGGCTATGATTCGGTGTTAGTCACCTCTCACCTATTTACCATTTCATTTCCATAATCACATTCATTTACATATCAATTTATTTTAACTAAATACATCCCCAATATTACATCCATATACAGTACTGTGCCTCTATATGTTCAGATACAAAAATTATATAAATGTGTATACATGATCTTGATAAGAAGCATCGAATAACCGAAATGCGAAACTATTGTCGCTCTCTTCTACTGAATATACCCTGTGGGCTGGAAAATGAAAGGGTGAGCGAAACGTGCTCAGTAAGGCAATAATGTAAGCAGGTAGATAACTATACTATCTACGTGCTGATAATGTCATGATATAAAATCGTTTGTATTTGGAGCATGAGGTAAGACTAAAACGATGCCACATGTATGTATATATCATATAAGAGCAATCATGAAATCCATATATAAAACAAACATGGAAAAATCCTCATGTATGTCATCTCATGCTCGTCACACTTAAAACTTATTTATTTCATCATATACTCAACACTCAAAAACTTATCTGTTTCATTTCAAACTCTTCTCGTTAAAACTTATTTGTTTTATCATAAAACAACTTCATCAAGGTTAAACCCATCTCTCGGGAATACCTTGATTCATTAAATCACGTCTCTTTTAAAAACATAAATCGGGACATTACCCCTTCCTCGGGTTTGTCCTGGTCTATTCAGACCGTATGATATCATGTGAGGCATGTAGGTTACTGTATGAAAATCAAGGACTATGGCCATACTTTGTCCCTGTGATCCCAGGCTACACGGATCCCGGTGTGCGAGGTATCACAACTGCAACGGGAGGTGGGGTTAAGTCCTACCAGCCAGAATATCAAGTAACAACATCGAGTCATCATGACTGCACAGTACAACGTACTCCGTGTGACATACACGGTACATCGTACTCCATGGACGCATATCATAGTCTGGGGGTGCCAGACGTAGGTCTTTTCCACCCCAAACTATGTCGATAACCAACCCATGTCTCAAAGTATATGTGCGAGCATCTCAACTCTCTGTGACACACAGTCTACAAGAGGCTTCCGCACGACTATATGCATGTCAACTCACGTCTAGTGCGAGCGAAGCTCCAGCACCACGCTATGCATATCATGATATCTGAAATCTCGTGCGAGCGAAGCTCCAGCACGGTTTTGTGCACACACAAATTTCTCGTACGAGCAATTCTCCAGTACGGCTTTTCATGAGTAACAAATCAATAAACTTGAGTGCGAGAAAGACTCTAGCACTCTTTTTATTCATGTAAATACGATAGGTGGCTCAATCTTGATAAAACATATTTTAAAATAGTAACCGGTACAAACTAGTATCCTTTCGTATAATTCAAGAAATCATCAGCCAACCTATGTGTAAATTTGCTTAAACCAAAGCAATACATTCATATAAAGCATCAAAACATGAAAATCATGCAATTTATCTGCCTTACTACCCTTTTTGTAAATTTTACTATCAGGGGCAAAATCATCTTTTTCTTTATTCACCTAAGCCCCGGTTTTCGTAAAATTATCATTTCATTTTCTAAAATACCTTAAGTAATTCTAGACCCTGTAATTCCCCTCAAAATTACGTATAGGTATCTCTATTCACCTATAAAATTCCCTTACTAGGAATCGCGCATAGACTAAACCTGTCTCGATGATACTGAACCTCTCGGCCCAAATGCGCGCCAACCAAAGGTACTTAACTGCATATAACCACATAGTCGAGGTTAATTCAATTATCCTGATCAGCATATTGCATTTACTGACCAACTTTAAAGTATTGGGCCCTATCTACCTCATTGGGTCTCGGCCCATTTCAGCCCTTTTATATTTATTAATTCCCTTCTTCGGGTATACCGGGCTTATACAGCTTACTAATAATTATCGGGCTTCGTTCCAAATTCATTGGATAGCCCGTATACCATTTACGGCAATTATATTACAACTCTGAGAAATATTCCTTTCTATGCGAAATTAATCCATAATTTCGTAAAATAATTAAAACTATGTATTAAAGAACTCATATTGCCGAAATTAAAATGTACTTACCCGATACGATGCGGGGTACGAAAGTTAGAGCTCAATCGGCTCTCGTTCGGTCTCTGTCGTAAAGCTGTACATTTAGGTAAATCCGAATTATTTTCCATTAAAATAATATTAAATTAAATTTTTGGAATTTACCCGTAGGTCAATCTTGACCCTCGATCAACTTACCCGAATGTCGAGTCGTCCCCGATAAATTTTCTTTCCTTTTCCCCTTTTTCCTTTCTTTTCTTTCCTTTTCCTTTCTTTTCTTTTCCTCTTTCCTTTCTTTTCCCTCCTTTTCCTTCCCTTTCCTTTCGGCCAAACGATGCCATTTCCTGCCACTTGTCATCGTCGGCGTTTTCGACGGTCTCGCCGGCCAAGATCGGTCTCAAAAGAACCGGCTTCTCCCCCTGAATGCGTCGGTGGCCTCCATTCCAGCCCAGTCGCGGTGGTTCACCGAGAATCGGCTCGTTTCTCTCTCGGTCTTCCTTCGCTCCGATCGGCTTCCTCCGACCACCTGACGACGTGATTTCGGTGTCCACGTGACTGCCGGCCTCTCCTCTTCCTCCTCGTGGCTTCGTCGGAGGCTGTCGGTCGCCGGTGCGTTGGGATCATCAATGAGGGTCGCGGGTCACTTTCGGTTTCTCTTTTTCGGGTTTATCCCGATTCAGACTTCTCTTTTTTTTTGAATTATTATTATTATTTAACAATTATTATTAAAATATTCATTAAAATAGTCTAAAAAAATCTGAAAATATCTACAATTCTATTATTTTATTCCAAATAAATAAATTTAGTTTAATTTAATTTATTTATTATATTTTTAATCATTTTTCGGGTATAATTTCTTCGTATTTTCGAGATATTGTCCCGAGTGACTTTTCGGTATTTCTAAAAATTCCGAATCTTGATCAATTGAACTCGAAATTTAATTATTTCTTCGTTATTGATCAAGATTCTCAAATCCATTATTTTTAATAAAATTTTCTTATCAAATTTATTTCGGCTTTCGATCTTTTGACCGTTTTACCCTTGTACGTGTTCGGGATTAATTTAACCCGACTTCCCTTCACGAATACTCATTCATTTTGTGTTTTTAATTAAATTCGGGTCTTACATCGTATGTTGAAAAGTCGATTTGGTTATTCTACGAAAGGAGAAAGTGTTGAGGTCTAAGATGATCTCCCTAGTCAAAGTCTTTTGGAAGTATTACACTCCGAAAAAAGTCACATGGGAATTACAGAGTATGATGCGATAGATTTACCCGGAGTTGTTTATGGAAACATTTGACTTGGTTCTAATTTGGAGGACCAAATTTCTTAAGTGGGAGAGATTATATAACACCCGAATTTTGATCATATTTCCTTATGATTCACTAGATATAAATATGATTATATGTAAATTGTATCATAAGAAGAGTTTTATGTGAATGAAAAATGCAAATGGAATGAATAAAATTTCTGAATGCATTTAAAGATCAAATGGAGATTTAAATGGCTACATATTAAACAAATAGGATTTGGACCATTCGGATTGGAGATAAAAATTTAAAAGACCAAATGAGGAAGTGTTCGTGAAGGGAAGTTGTGTCGATTTGGTCTCGAAAATGTTAAAGGGTAAAATGGTCAAAAGACCTAAAATTTGATGTTAATTCGGTAAGAAATTTACACTATAAATATGGATTCAAGAAATCTTGATCAATAAAGGAAAAATAATTAAATATCGGGTTAAATTGATCAAGATATGAATTTATAGGAATAAATCAAAATTTCACATCGAGAAATTATCCCGAAAATATTTGAAAAATAACCCGAGAAATAAATAAGATAAAATATATATATTTAATTGATTTAAATATTTTAGGTATATAATATATTATATTATATTATATTATATTATATTGTAATAAAATATAATACAATATAATATAATTAAAAAAAAGTCAAAGTCAAGTCAATTAAAAAAAAAAGAGCAAAATAGCGAAAATCGCGATTCTGCCAAGACTGAAAGAAGCAGAGAACCCGAGGAAGCCGGCCTCCCCCTTCTGCCTCGTTGATCGGAGGCCACCACTGAGGAAAAGAACCAGCCGAGCCTCGTCGGTGCTAGTAGGCGAAGAAGACGCGGCCGGCGAGGGAGAAAAAGGAGAGAGAGAGGAAACCGGGGGGAAAAGAGAAAAAATGGGAGGAGAGAGGCAACCGACGGCCAGAAGAAGGAGGAGCGCCTCACCACCGGCCAGAGGGGGACGATGGTGACTCTGATCAAGGCGCAGATCGACCAAAAACGCCGTCGAACGGCGCGGGAAGAAAGGGGTACTGACGCCGGAGGAGAGAAGAGGCCGGACTGGCCACTTTCCGGCGAGCTTTGGCGAAATCTACCTCAGATCCATGCACTGGACTACCCTGCAGACAAGCTAGAGGTGAAAGCCGATGGAGAACCGACCGAAAAAGCTCTGAACGACGAGGGAGAAAGTTGAACCGGATTGAATCGGGCTGAATTGGACCGGTCTGAACAGGGTTGAACCGGACCGAACCGGTTCAACCAGAAAAAGAAGAAAAAGAAAGAGAAAAAGAAAAAGAGAAAGGAAAAATGGGAAAAATTCGGTGATGCAATCGAGCTCCGGGTAAGCCGGTAAGTAGTCAAATGGACCAATTTAATTTTTGGAATAATTATTTAAATATATATTTGATCGAATTTAATCCAAAAAATATAAATGTGTAGCTCGATAATCGACGACAAATGAGAGCTCGAGTCAGCCTGAATTTATGTACTATCATGGAATCTCAGGTAATTAACACTTATTTACGATAAATTATATCGTTATGCGTGTTAGAAATTCATCGCATAAATTACGGATTTAATTTCTGCATAAAATGAAATATATTCTGGAAATTGAGATAAAATATCGTAAATAATTATTGGAGTTATACAAGAGTTTAGAACGAGGCCTAATAAATTGTTGGTGGGCCCAATGAGCCTAATAGGCCTCAATGATGTGATTAATAAATGAAAAATGAGATTAAGGCCCATTAAGGTGCAATGGGGCCCAATAAGAGTAAATGAGCCCAATGCTATAAATTAAGCTCATAAAAAGTGAAATACAAGTAAATTGTACTGCATTTAACTCGATAAATGATTTTCTGCAGCTCTAGAGAATATATTAGGAGTTAAAGAGATCGGGTGATCGGTAATGACGAAAAAGGTAGAATGATCAGAGAAATTGAGGTAAGGGAATTGTGTGAGTAGCTAGAGGTAGCTACATGTATTTTCAGGTAGAGCTTCGAATAATTAATTTGTATATGGAAAATATCGGTAGAGACCCGACAAAGTAAAAATTACTGTTTTGCCCCTACTAAGGGAAATTTTGGAAAAGTTAGGATTGGATTGAAATATGCATAAATATCATGTTTTGAGTGTTTTCACATTGAAATATTACCTTTTAGCACATGATTTGATATTTATTTTGACCCGAGAGGGTAAATGACGATTTTACCCCTGTGAAGGGTAAATATTTTCACTTTTAGAAAAAAGTCATGAAAAGTAAAAACTAAGTGTTCTTGATGTATTTTAATGCTTTTTAATAAGAGATTGGGTAGGCTGGCTGAAGTTTTATCAATTGACATGAAATAGCACGTGACAGGTGCTGATTTTGGTTTTGAAAACCATTCTTTGAAGCTGAGCCACCTACATGATTTATGTGGAAACAAAACGTGCTGAGAGCATTACTCGCATGAGATTGAAATGATTTGGGCATGTGACAGAGTGCTGGAATCTTGTCTTGCACTCGATTTTACATGATTTTATACATGACATAGTGATGGGAGCATTGCTTGCACTAGATTTTTTATGACATGCATGAGACTGAGCTGAGAGCTTCGGGTAGGCTGTGTGCCACACCAATTAAATAGGCTCACATGTGCATTTCGAGACATAGCGTTGGATATTGAGATGACATGGGCATGGGGTTTACGTTGTACCGTGCTTACAGCATGGAGTACGTTGTACTGTGTCGTGATATATGATGTGTATTCTTCGGACTAGGGATTTGATTGGCTGGCGGGATGGTTTGCTACCCACCTCCTAGGGTAGCCTCAAATATGATGTGATACCCCGCATACCTGATTAGTGTAGCCTGGGATCACAAGATATGGCCATAATCCTAGAGTTATTACCCTGATTCTTGCCTAGTCTCACATGTAACTTACTTTATGAAATTGTATGTCACTTACTTGTGAAATCTTATATTATTTGCTTTACGAAATCACATATTACTCATTACTTGATTTTGTGATTTCATGATTTTATATTGTGGGACTAAGTCCTGATGATTTTGGGGTGGATGTGGATTTGAAATAAATGGCATGTTTTGATATAATGTGCATTATTTAAATAGCATGACACATAATTCCATGCTTTATCTGCCATTTCATGCAATGAATTGCAAATTTGAAATAAATGGCATGTTTTGACATAATGTCCATTATTTAAACAGCATGAAGTATAATTCCATGCTTTATCTGCCATTTCACGAAATAAATTATTTTATACGAATTATTTTACCTGGTATAAAAGTATGCATGAAATTTGTATTTAAGCATGATTTCGAAAGAGAATGATTTAATGCATGGCATCATGAGCATGTAGATAGTATGGTTATCTACTTGCTTGCATGATTGCCTTACTGAGCGTGTGGTTTGCTCATTCCCCTTATTTTCCCTCTTTTCAGAACACTTGCAGTAATGAGTGAGCGACTGAGGACTTGCATTCTTGGTATTCACTGTTTTCCCATCATTGAAAGCTATATACACTTAGTATGATTTTATATCTAAACATGTAATAGCACAGTAATCAATTTGGAATGTAATATGGGGGATGTAAATATTAGTAAACACGTACAATTATAGAGTCTCAATTATAAAGTATACGTGTTTGAATTTAAATAAATTAAAAGATAGTGTCATGGTAAATGGTAAAGGGTGATTATTACTGACTCATAGCCTAACTGTTTTGTGGTGAGAATGTTCATGACAGGGAAAAGAAAGGAAAACGCGAAAAATTTGTAGCGATTTTTGGTAAAAATGGGTCGTGACATAAGGTACATCCGAGGGTCGTGACAAGTATAATGGGGACTTCCCTGTCTTCCTCCATGTCTAATACAATAAAATCCATAGGGAAAATAAGTTTGTCCACCTTCACTAAGACATCCTCAATGACCCCCTTCGGATATTTAATAGATCGATCAGCTAGCTGAAAGGTCACTGTGGTGGGCCTGACATCCCCTATTCCTAACTTTTTATAAACAGACCAGGGCATCAGATTGATACTTGCTCCCAAATCACATAGGGCTCTACCAAAGAATAGATTTCCTATAGTGCATGGTATGGTAAAACTCCTGGGATCTTTGGGCTTGGGGGTAATTTCCTTTGGATAATTGCTCTACATTCCTCAGTTAAGGCCACCATCTCATAATCTTCTAATCTTCTTTTCCTAAAGAGGATGTCCTTCAAAAACTTCACATAACTTGGTATTTGCTCTAAAGCATCTGGGAAAGGAATGTTGATGTGAAGTTTCTTAAAAACCTTAAGAAATTTGTGAATTGTTGGTCCAATTTTTGATTTTAGGACCTCTGAGGAAAAGGTACTAGTGGTCTAACTGGAAAGGATGTAGTGGTAACATGTATGGCATCAGATGACTTTGAAGGCTGTGAAGTAGAAGAAGGTATAGATAAAGAAGCACTTAACTTAGATTCCTTTTTAACCTGATCTTTAGGTTTTTGCTCTTTCTAAGCTGCTTCTTTAGAACCTATGGGTTTTCAACTATGGGCTCAACAGGATTGGACTTAACTTGTGGCTCATCTAACTCTTTGCCACTCTTAAGGGTGATGGATTTAACATGTTCCTTACCCTCCCTTTACCTAACAGGATTAGCTTTAGTGTTACTAGGAAGGGTCCCTTAAGGACGTTGGCTAAGAGCATTTGCTATTTGTCCCACATGAACCTCTAAGTTCTTAATTGAAGCAGCTTGATTTTGCAGGATAGTTGTGAACGTTTCCTCAAGCCAGGGTTTCTTCTCAACTGCTGGTGCATGGTAAAGTTGGGGCTGCATAAGTGGTGGTGGTGGTGGTGATGGATGATGTTGAAATTGTTGTGGGGGTGGTTGATGAGGCGGATGATATGGCAATTACGGCTGTGATGGTACATGAACCGGTGGATCTTGAAAACTAAGGGGTCTCACAGGTCTAGAATTAGAAGTTTGCCCTTGGTTTTGGCTTCAAGAAAAGTTAGGATGGTTCCTCCACCCTGGATTATAGATGTTTAAAAAAGGGTTGTTCTGTTGCTTAGAGGGGGCAACATACTGAACCGATTCTAAGTTGAACGAACACCTATCTACAGAGTGCGTACCACTACACAGTTCACAGGAAATAAAAGGACTTTGGACAGAATACACAGGGTTAGGATTGGCGGAAGGATTATGTTGGGTACTGAGCGACTCTATCTTCTTCGTAAGGTTAGCGATTTGAGATGTCAAGGTAGACAGTGTGTCGAGCTCATAAATACCCGCCAGCTTCTTTAGCAATTGCCTCTCCGAGGACCATAGATAGTTGTTAGCTGCCATCTTGTCTGAGAGCTCATAAGCTTCCTCCTATGTTCTGCACATCAGGGCTCCACCTGCAACAACGTTAACAATGGTCCTATTTTGGCTTGTAAGTCCGTTGTAGAAAGTTTGGACATGCAGCCATAAAGGTAGGCCATGGTGAGGGCACTTCCTAAGAAGCTCCATATATCATTCCCATGCTTCGTAAAGAGATTCAAAATCGTACTGGGCACAGGAAGATATGTCGCTACGGAGTCTGGCCATTTTAGAGGCAGGAAAAAACTTAGCTAAAAATTGATAGGCTAACTCGTCCCATGTAGAAGTGGATCCTAGAGGCAAGGAGGTTAACTAGTGTCGTGCTCTATCCCTAAGTTAGAAGGGGAATAGTCTAAGTCTAAGCGCATCATCAGATAATCCAGTGTGCTTAAACGTGTTGCATAAGTCCAGGAATTGCCCGAAGTGAGCATGTGGGTCATCGTACGGAAGCCCACTAACTGTAAAGAGGACTGGATCATCTGGAGGATGGAAGGCTTAATTTCAAAATTGTTAGTAGGGACAGCTGGTGGCATAATGCCAGTATAATATCCTCCAATCGTCGGCACCGCATAATCTCCAACAGTCTTGATTTCCCTATTTTCTGCCATGGTGTTTTGTTGATAATTCTATTTTTAATAGAATTATTTGTGCTTAATTTCCTAATTATTTATTTAATCCCCATATTATTTTATTAATAATCCCATTTATTTAATTAAAATTCTTTTTGTGTGTAGATAAATTAAATTCGGATGAAACTCAATCATTTCAGTCAAAATTAGGCTGAAAATGGGTTAAAGGAGACTAGACCACTTCCAATTTGCAGTCCGAGTCACCAGTTGTCTGGACACATGTGATGCAAGGTGTCCATATTTTATTCGCTCTGAAATGATAAGATCGATGGACAGCGTGCGAACCTTCTGGAAGACACACGTCGGGCCACATCGCATAACCAATTGGACAAAAAGACGGGTGACGTGGAAATATCTACTATGCAGCAAATCAAATGAAGACAAGTAGCCAAACAATGACAACTCATCTAGGATGAAAAAATTACCATTGTACCCCTAAGTGTGTGTATAAATAGAACATGATGGTAATTGAAAAGAAATTAAGAAGTAGAAAGTAGGAAGTAGAAGTAGGGTAAGTAGTGTAGCCTAGGGTAGAATTTAGGAGTAGTTTTAATTTAGGGTAGCTTTTAGAATAGTTTTATTTTAGTTTAAATTTTCCATTGCTATGTTTTATTTTTTGTTGTTTCCTTTTACTTCTCACGTTAGCTTGTTGTTTACAGCCACCATTGTTATAAGTTTTTACATGTTCTCATTTGTAATTTTTTTTTTTTTTACACTTATGCTCCTTTTATGAACATTCTTGTTTCGGTTAATGGTATTCATCTTTGGCTTGATTTTTCATTTGTCTTCACTGTTGAGAAATGTTGAATAGAGGGGAGGCTCGGGTGACAAAGCAACACTCCATAATGTTTATTTTTTTAGTTTGAGTTGATGAATAGTAAAGAAGGGAAGAAGACGCCGGTGACAGTGGTTATCTTCATCAATAATTTCACTGTATTAATTCATTAAAATTTCGGTTTAGCATTAGTTGTGTTTTGAGTTTCTTTTGTTTTCCCTTAGAACTCTTCTTTTATGTTATAAAGTAACTTGAAGATTTAGTTTAGATTAGTTTAGAAATTCATAGCATTAAGTTGTGAAGAAATTTTACTCTTATTAAATTTTTAAGATTACAATTCTGTTTCCATATGTTTGGCTTTAACGTGTTAGCCTTTATTTTCTCTAATATTGTGTAACTACTCTATGGTTGCTAGTTCATCTTTAACTTAAGTTTCTAGCTGGAAGGCCACGATTGCCACTGCCCAGCTGCAGGAATCGAGGTTGAGCAAAACTCCGACGGGAGTGACTGCGTAAAGGTGGTAAGACACGCGTTGGACAAATGAAGCTGCCGGGCTTTGCTGAACAGAAGCTGGAATACACCGTAGCAGTGAACTGGGATTAACAGTCTTCCTCTGTTCTGCTCTACTTTTAAATCCTTCTACTGTTCATCATTAAGTTGTTGTAATTTTGCACTAATCTATTGTTTGTTGTTGCTTGTGAGGGAGATCAAAGCTGAAGCCATTTACGCAAGCAGTGAGGGCCAGTATAGCAGTTTCCTTGCATCATTCCAGTCCAGTGGTGCGAACCTTCATTGTTCGGCAGTAGCTGATGTACGTGCTAGGAAATTGGAGGAACAGGGTGGTATGTACAATAGCAGCTCGAGGAATGGTATGTTGGAGCCGCACCTGGATGAAGCTCGTACTAGGAAAGGACAGGACTTGCTGTGTGTGCAGACCGTTGCACTGTCGGGACTGCTTGGTTGGTAACGTGTGAGGGTATTAGGAGCAGGACTTGGTGCTGGTGCATGCGACAAAACCTGAGACAGTAGACTGGAGCAAAACATGGAGCATGTACAGCAGTACACTACCACCAGCTGAATCACGACAGGTACAGTAGCAGCACTTGACGCAGCAGTGCAGGACGAGAGCTAGCAGGTTACAGTTTGCACCTGATGAACATGTAGAAAATGTACAATGCCAGTAGCTAGGACTGAGAGTAAGGGGGAGAAGACATGCACAGTACGAACACATATTGGGACCACTCTCCTGGCAAAGTAGTTTAAGGCCACGTTTGGCCATTTCCTCTTTACAATTTGATGTTTATTGCACTTCTATTATTTTGATTGCTTTTTTTATTAGTTGTTAATTTAGATTAGTTCTAGTGTTTTAGTTTGTTAATTTAAATTTTAGTCTTAATTTTTAGTTAATAGTTAATTTTATATTTTATGTCTTAAGATTTAAATTTAGTTTAGTATTTTAAGGGTTGCATTTATAATTAATTTAGATTAAATTTGTTACATGCATTAGTTAGATTCTATTGTTAAGTTAGTATTTAGATATAATTAGGAGTAATTTTAGATTCATTAGTTTAGACATTTAGATTTATCATTATTGTTCTTAATTTTCTAGGATTTTATTTTATTAGATTTTAGGTTATTTTAATTTGCAATTTTTATTAATTAGATTAATTTGCATGCACATTTTATTTTAGGCTTGTTTAATTTTAGTTTAATTAATTTTATTGCTTTATTTTCATATTTGCATTTTATTTGCGTTAATTCATTTTAACTATTTTAATTTTCTTTTGTAGGTTATTTGCTTTTAATTACGTGAAGCTCTGTAAGTAACTTTTAGCTCGGTTTTATTATTTAGTTTATAGTTTTTATTATTCTATTGCTTTCCAGTAATTTTAATTAGTTTAGTAGATCACCCATCACTAAACTTCATAAATTGCTAGGATATACTTAGGGTAAGATTAACTGGTAGTTAATTAAGCTGATCGACTTCTCTGTGGGACGATAATTCTGGGACTCAAATCCCATTATTACTTGTACGACCCGTGCACTTACGGATAATATGTTTAGTTTGTATCAAGTTTTTGGCGCCGTTGCCGGGGAAGTTTTAATTAGTCGTTAATTAATATCGGTGAAATTATGCTTAGGTGTAATTCTAGCTTGTAAATACTTAGGTTGTAAATGTTCAGAGCTTTAACCTAGATTAGTTAATTTTAAAAAAATGAAAAATTAAAAAAAAAACTTAAAATTTTTTTCTAAGGACTTTGTGATGTTTGCATGCGTAGAGCTAGGAGTTATGATTGCTTTCCTTTAGATCCTGAAATTGAAAGAACCCTTAGGAAAATTCGAAAGGATTCTAGGAACTTTATAGCTCTGCTAGAAAACACCATGACAGAAAATAGGAAAATCAGGACCGTTGGAGATTATAAAGTGCTGACAATTGGAGGATATTTTACCGGCATTAGGCCAGTAGCTGTCCCTACTAACAATTTTGAAATTAAGCCCGCAATCCTCCAGATGATCTAGACTTCATTACAGTTCAGTGGGCTTCCGCACGAACACCCACATGCTCACCTTGGGCAATTCCTGGACCTGTGCAACACGTTCAAGCACAATGTACTATCTGATGATGCGTTTAGGCTTAGATTATTCCCCTTCTCCCTTAGGGATAGAGCGCGACACTAGTTAACCTCCTTGCCTCTAGGATCCATTTCTACATGGGACGAGTTAGATTATTCCCCTCTCTCTAAAATGGCTAGACTCCGTAGTGAAATATCTTCCTTTGTTCAGTTCGACTCTGAATCTCTTTACGAAGCATGAGAACGATATAAGGAGCTTCTTAAGAAGTACCCTCACCATGGCCTACCTTTGTGGGTGCAAGTCCAGAACTTCTACAACGGACTTACAAGCCAAAATAGGACCATTGTTGACGCTGCTACAGGTGGAGTGCTAATGTGTAAAACAGAGGAGGAAGCTTACGAGTTGTTAGAAACGATGGCTGCTAACAACTATCTATGGTCCTCGGAGAGGCAATTACCTAAAAAGTCGACAAGTATTTATGAGCTCGACAAGCTGTCGACCTTGACCTCTCGAATCGCTAACCTTACAAAGAAGGTAGAGCCGCTCAGTACCCAGCATAATCCTTCTACCATTCCTAATCCGATTTATTTTGTCCAAAGTCCTTTCCTTTCATGTGATCTATGTAGTGGTACACACTCTGTGGATAGGTGTCCGGTTAACCTAGAATCGGTTCAGTATGTTGCCCCCTAAGCAACAGAACAGCCCTTTTTCAAACACCTATAATCCGGGGTGGAGGAACCATCCTAACTTCTCCTGGAGCCAAATCCAAGGGCAAACTTCTAGCTCTAGATATGTAGAACCCCCTAGTTTTCAAGCTCCATCGGTTCATGTACCACTGGAGTCACAATTTCCATATCATCCGCTTCATCAACCATCCCCACCTCAATTTCAGCATCATCCACCACACTTCCATCAACGACCACCTCCACAACCTATGCAGCCCAAACTTTACCATGCACCAGCAGCTGAGAAGAAACCTACACTAGAAGAGATGTTCTTAATGATCTTGCAAAATTAAGCTGCTTCAATTAAGAACTTAGAGGTTTAGGTGGGACAAATAGCAAATGCTCTTAGATAGCGTCCTCATGGGACCCTTCCTAGTAACACTGAAGCCAATCTTGTTAGGCAAAGGGAGGGTAAAGAACATGTGAAAGCCATTAACCTTAGGAGCGGCAGAGGGCTAGATGATGATCCACAAGTTATGTCCCAACCTGAATAGCACATAGTTGAAGAATCCTTAAGTTCTAACGAGGCAGCTTAAAAAGAGCAGGAACAACAAGATCAGGCTGCAAAGGAATCAAAGATAGGCGCTTCTTCATCTTTACCTTCTTCTACTTCATAGCCTTCCTTGTCCTCTAATGCTACACATGTTTTCACTACATCCTCTCCAGTTAGACCACCAGTACCTTTTCCTCAGAGGTTCCATAATCAAAAACTCGATTAACAATTCGTTAAATTTCTTGAGGTTTTTAAGAAACTTCACATCAACATTCCTTTCGCAGATGCTTTAGAGAAAATGCCAAGTTATGTGAAGTTTTTAAAGGATATCCTCTCTAGGAAAGGAAGATTGGAAGATTATGAGTCGGTGGTCTTAACTGAGGAATGTAGTGTAATTATCCAGAGGAAATTACCCCCCAAGCTTAAGGATCCCGAGAGTTTTACTAAACCCTGCACGATAGGAAATATGTTTTTTGGTAGATCCCTCTGTGATTTAGGAGCTAGTATCAATCTGATGCCTTTGTCTATCTACCAAAAGTTAGGAATAGGGGATGACAAGCCTACCATAGTGACCCTCCAGCTGGCTGATCGATCAATTAAATATCTAAAAGGGGTCATTGAGGATGTGTTAGTAAAGGTGGACAAATTTATTTTCCCTGCAGATTTTATTGTACTAGACATGGAAGAAGACAGGGAAGTCCCCATCATAGTGGGCAGACCTTTCCTAACAACTGGTAGAACATTAATTGATGTACAAAAGGGGGAGTTGACTATGAGAGTCCTAGGTCAGGAAGTGAATTTAATGTTTTCAAACCTTTGAAACTCCCTGATGACTCTCAAGAGTGTTTTAAGATGGATGTTAAGGAGGATATAAGGCTTGAGCACAAAAAATCCGAAAGGAGGGAAGTAGATAGAGCTTAGGAGGATTTAACTGTTAACATTTTGTCGCCACTCTGGCTGATCCTCCTACTCTTCGCCTTGCTGCTGAGTGTTGTGTTCTTTAGCTGCATTTGAAGTGGCCTAATTTTTCCTTTCACTTTGTATATAGTTCTTTTTCTTTTCCGTTGTTTCTTCCTTTATTTATTTTGTAGATTTCTTTTCTAGAATTACCTTTTCAATCAAGCTTCGATTGTTCATCATCATCATCAGAAAGGGGAGTACTCTGTTCTCGAGCTTAAATGTTTATATTATCTGCATACTGAGGACACTGTGCACTTTAAGTTTGGGGGAGGGGATATCACTTGAGCATTTTTCGAAAATTTGGGTAAAATTGAAAAATTTTTAAATTTTTTTAAAAAATATGAGCTTAAATTGTTTGATTTTAGGATGATTTAGTGCTTAGCATGTAGTTTTCCCATTTTTTGATGATATGACCCCATGATTAAGTTTGACTTTAATTGAATAAGAAGCATGATTATAGGAAAAGCATGAAGTTGAATTCTCGAATTTGTTTTGATTCTGATTGTGATTTCCTTATTTTATGCACATGTCATGTCATGAATCTGTATATTTATTTAGAGAAAGCTTATGTGGACATAGGATTGCATTTGTTCAGTTGATTTTGTGCATCATATTCTAAAATTTGTTTGATCTGATCGAGGTGAAATATTAGATTACACTTAATTAGGGAGATGATTTAGGCCATCTTTGGATCGTTTGAGCCTTTCGAGCCATCCCTGTACATATTTTACCCCTAGTCACCCATCTGAGCCACATAAGCTTTTCTCTGTAAATACACCTACTTACTTTTCCTTAGCTTAATACTTTGTTCCTATCCCTTACCTCGAAAGCATGAAAAGTCATTTGGATATATTGTGAGCATTGTACATATGGGTATCTGGTGATAGTAAAAGTTCGAAAAAAAATAAAAAAAATGAATGAAAATGAAAGAAAAAGAAAAAGAAAAGAAGAAAGAAGAAAAATACAAAAATAGAATAAAATGTCTAGTGAAATAAATAAGTTTGGGGGAAATAATTTGAGCTCTTATATTAAAGATCCTAGAAGTAATGCATGTTAAGGGGTAATTAAACCTAAATCGACTTTATCATACCCTAACCCCAGCCTGACATTATAAGCTTAATGAAGTTCTATTAATCTTTGATTGAGTGTGACTACATTAGTGAAGAGATAAGTGAAAAGTAAACTTATGGGAATGATCACTTGTCATTGACTTTGCATTCACTGTGTTTGCATAATCTAATCCGGATAATGTACTGTGAATTGGCTTTGACATTTTCACACACACACGAGGAGTCCAATTTGGGTTAGGACTTACGATTGAATGATTCTGAATGTTGGACTTATAATTGTGATTTTTTGAGATCATAGTTTGTACTTTATCTTTGAGGATAATATTGGAAAATTTATTATGTTTTGTACTTGTCATTCCTACATTTGTTTTGTTTTGCTCGAGGACATTTACAGTGGAGCTATAAATTTCCTAGAATCCTTTCGAATTTTACTAAGAGTTTGTTCAATTTCAAGATCTAGAAGAAAGCAGTCATAACTCTTAGCTCTACGTATGCAAGCATCAGCAAGTCCTTAGAAATTTTTTTTTCAAGTTTAAAATTTTTATTTTATTTTATTTTTTAATTAGATAGATAAAATTTAACTAACCTAACTAAGGCTCTAAATATTTACACCTAAGTATTTACAAGCTAGAATTACACCTAAGCATAATTTCACCGATATTAATTAACGACTAATTAAAACTTCCCCGGCAATGGCGCCAAAAACTTGATACGATCAGAAGGTATTATCCGCAAGTGCACGGATCGTATAAGTAATAATGAGATTTGAGTCCCTAGTTATCGTCCCACAGAGAAGTTGAATTGCCTAATTAAGTACCGGTTAATCTTACCTTTAGTATATTCTAGCAAATTATAAATTTTAAGGGAGTGATCTACATGGCTAACAATACTGAAAATAATAAAAGCTATAAAATAAAGAAAATTAAACAGAGCTAAAATTTACTTACTGCTCCAAGCAATTAAAAGCAAAAACCTACAAAAATAATTAAAACAGTTAAAACTGATTAATGCAATTAAAATAAAATGCTAAAATAAAGAAGCAAAATTAATTAAGCTAAAATTGAACAATCCTAAAATGCAATTAAACTACTTAATCAAAATGCAAATTAAACTAAGCTAAAATTTAATGAAAATAAAATCCTAGGAAATTAAGAAAATAACTATAAAACTACATATCTAAAATATTAACTCTAAGCTAATCCTAACTATATCTAATTACTAACTTAACAATAGAATCTAACTAATGCATGTAACAAATTTAATCTAAATTAATTCTGAAGGTAACTCATAAAATACTAAACTAAAATTAAGTCCTAAAACATATAATATAAAATTAACTACAAACTAAATTAAAACTACAATTAAATTAACAAACAAACACTATAACTAACCTATTTAACAATCAACCTACTTAACAACTAATGCAAGGAATGTAAATACTAATAAAAAATGCATTAAACTATAAAATAGCTAAATTGAATTATGGCCAAACATGGCCTTAGAACAAGCCAGCCTAGTGGTCTCGATTACACTATTGTACATGTCTTTAACATTTTCATTTTCATTTTGCTTTCGGTCTGTCCAGGCATGTCTATCTCTTACTCTGCTACTTCCACCAACTCTGCCTCGGTTCTGTGCTCAGCTCCAACCGCTTCAAGTTTCACTCATCAGCAACCAAGCTCCAACACACCACGTTTCCAACTGCTTCAGCTATTCTCAATGCAAAGAAGAATCCCGTAAGCTTACAGCAGCATCTCCTGCTCTTAGTTTCGTGATTCTGCTCTAGGCCTTATACTAGTTCTGCTCCTGCCGTGCTGCTGCTCCAGGCTCCAGGTTCCCGGTGCTCAGTTATGCCAATGTGATGCCATGCTAGTGTTGGCTTCGGCTGAGATGAATGTTCTGCTCCTGAACTTGTACTGATGGCTGCAGCAACATGTAAAAACGTTCTCAAGCAGCATGCACCGATCAGCTATTGTATGAAATGGAAGAAAATTATCAAATGGCAAGTCTAAGACAATGAATGAAATAAGATAGCATTAACACCAGCAGTTAACATGAGGATTGAAGATGAACAGTAAAGATAAACTAAAATAGGGTAGAACAGAGAAGATAGCTCTTGGGTTGCTGCTGCTGCTTTGCTCTCAGGTTTCTCACTTAGCTCATGAAATCAAAGCAGCTAACCACAACCTTGAGCAACAATGAAAGCTAACGAAAAGAAGAAAAAAATAAAACAAAATGGGAACAAACCGAGAGTCACAATCAGAAAGAAAACTTAAGCTATTTTTGAACAAATCGAGAGCTACACTAGGAAATAAATGTTATGTATTAAAACTTGAAAAATAAAAGAACTGGATTTAACAGAATCGAGAAGCATAAAATGATATTGATTGCCATGAAAATAAATTTATCCAAGACTGGAAATGAAGAACATAAAAATGGAATGAACAGTACAAATAGAAAATGGTTTTCGGGAAAAGCTTCTAAAAACAAGGAAAAAAAAACTATTCTAACACTACTCCTAAATTACTCATACTCTAAAACTACTTCTACACTAAAAACTACTTAATTTTCAATTGCCATCCTTTCCTATTTATACACACACTTAGGGGTACAATTGTAATTTTTCCATCATAGATGATTTGGCATTGTTTGGCTACTTGTCTTCACACCATTGGCTCCTTGAAAAAAAATATTTCCATGTCATCTATCTTCTTGTCCAATTGGATGTGCTAGGTGGCATGGCTTGTGTTGTCCGCGTGGTCCAATCTCGATTTTGGCCCAATTCCAGTCCATTTTCTACCAAAATTTTCCAAATTCATCTGGATTTAATTTATTTGCAAACATGAGAATTTTAATTAAATAAAGGGGATAATTAACAAAATAAATTGGGGATTTAAATAATTAATTAGAAAATTAAGCACAAATAATTCTATTATCATAGAATTATCAGATAGTTGCTTATGGATCTAGCCAGCTGAAGGACCATGAGAAGATCTATCCGACCCACAATTTGGAGTTAGCAGCAGTAGTGTTTGCGTTGAATGTATGACGCGACTACTTGTATGGAGAGAAATTCTAGATCTTTACCGTCCACAAGAGCCTTAAGTATTTGTTCTAAAAAAAAGAACTGAACATGAGACAGAGATGATGGCTAGAGATTCTGAAGGATTATGATTATGAGATACTTTATCATCCGGGTAAGGCTAATGTTGTAGCTGATGCTTTGAGCAGGAAGAGGCTTAGGATGGTATCGTATATGATGGTAAGGGAACATGAGTTGCTAGAGCAGTTTGTTAGCCTTAGTTTTGAAGTTGTGCCTTCTAACATGGATACAGATTGTATGATTACTAGTCTACGCTGGAGCCGGATCTGTTGGACAGGATCAAACAGGCTCAACAGACTAATTCGTATTGCATTGACATGACCGATCAGATACAGAAAGGCACAGAGACTGATTTTGAGATGAGTCCTGATAGGCTACTGAGGTTCAAAGGTAGATTGTGTGTTCTCGAGGACCTAGAACTCGAGAGATTGATATTATTGGAAGCTCATTTGTTGAGGTACACGTTACATTTGGAGAGTAATAAGATGTATCAGAACCTTCGGAAGGTGTACTGATGGTCAGGTATGAAGAGAGATGTGGTAGAATTCGTGGCGAGATGTCTCGTATGTCAACAAGTGAAGGTAGAGCATCATAAACCTCCAAGGTTATTGCAGCCTCTACCTATACCGACATGGAAATGTGAGCATATCACCATGGATTTCGTGATGGGTTTACCTAGGACCCGATGAAATCACGATGTTATATAGGTGATAGTTGATAGACTGATGAATCAGCCCACCTTTTAGCTATGAGAACTACCGATACTCTGAGTTCATTGGCCGAGTTGTATTTGCCTAAGGTAGTGAGGTTGCATTGTAGTCCAGTGAGCATTGTGTTGGATCGGGATTCCTACTTCACTTCCCACTTTTAGGAACATTTTTAGGAAGCCATGGGAATCCAGTTGAATTTGAGCGCCGCTTTTCATCCTCAGACAGAAGGTCAATCAGAAAGAACTATATAGACCTTGAAGGATATACTGAGAGCATGCGTACTAGATTTTAGAGGCTCTTGGGATGATCATTTGTCACTAACTAAATTCGTCTATAACAACAGTTATAATGCGAGTATCGAGATGGCATCATATGAGGCTTTGTATGGCCGTAGATGTCGTTCCCCTATCGGTTGGGAAGAAGTGGGAAACAGAAAGATCTTTGCTCCTGACTTGGTTACACAAGCCTTTACGAATGTCCAGTTGATTGTCGAGAGATTGAGGATAGCTCGGAGTAGACAAAAAAGCTATGCTGACAAGAGATGGAGATCGCTTGAATTCGTAGTTGGTGAGTCAGTATTTCTAAAGGTTTCTCCTTTCAAGGGTATAGCAAGATTTGAAAATAGAGGTAAGTTGAGTCCTCGTTACATTGGACCCTTTGAGATACTAGACAGAGTGGGAGATAAGGCATACAAATTGGCTTTACCATCGAATTTATCGAGAGTGCACAATGTCTTCCACATATCGATGCTGGGGAAGTATCATCTAGATCCGAATCATATGATTTAGTATGAACCCTTAGAGCTCAAAGATGATTTGACATATGTAGAGAAATTGATCCTGATACTGGATAGAAAGGAGAAAGTCTTAAGAATTAAGACCATCAGGTTAGTAAAGATTCTCTGGCAGCATCACACTTCAGAGGAAGCTGCTTGGGAGCTAGAGAGTCTGATGCGAGAGAGATATCCCCAATTATTTGTAGAGTAACTTGGTTCTAATTTGGAGGACCAAATTTCTTAAAGTGGGGAGGATTGTAAGACCTGAAATTTTATATGTAATCCTTATAACCTTGTGAATGTATGGATAAGTCACAATTGATATAAATCATAAAGAATGGATGTTTTGAAGTTGTAAATGTGTATGAAATGTAAAATGGATGGTTAAGTAAATCAAATACCAATGTAATTGTGATTTTGGGATGAAAGTTACAGCAGAACTGCTTTTGGAGAGGAGCAGATCGATCTCCTTAGCAATACAGATCAATTTCCTTAAGTCTTGGGTTGCAACAAATCGATCTCATTGCAAGGCCAAATCGATCTCATTAGGCCTAAAAGGTCGATTTTGAGGAGAAAATACAGGGCAAATCGATCTCATGTGCTTAGCAAATCAATCTCCATCAGCCAATTCTATAAATATAGGGCTCTGTACTTCAGTTTCTCATGAGAAACACTATTCCATTCAAAACCTAAAGCTAAACCTAGCCTTTTAACACTAGGAAACTTCAGTTTGTAACCCGTTTTGAGTGAGATATAGTTTAGCAAAGTTGTTCTTGGTAAAGAGGAGAGCAACATACTTGGAAACAAGAGATTGAGATCAAAGGGTTGAAGAGCAAGAAGGATTTTACCAATTTGGGTGAAAAAGGAGGAAATCTCAGCCAGGTAAGATTTAATGCACCAAGTTGATATATGTTAAACTAGGTGTATTGGTGAGTAAATTGGTATGTGTATGAAATGTTGGAAATAAAAGAACGATGAAAAATAAGCTTGACATAGCTATTGGCATGAAAGTGGGAAAATGATGAGGAAATGGTGTTGGTATAAATTTAATGATAGAATATGCTTGTATGGAATATTTTAAGCTAATCTTATGAAATGCATAAATTGAAAATATGGAGAAATGAAGATAGACATAATGAAAATGTTGTATAACACTATAAATAGAAGGAGATGATGAGATGGATGTATTAAATTGAGATTTGGCAAATGAAACAAGTATATTACGGTATACTAACGTAAATAATTATAACAGCTTCAAAAGTCATAGTGGAAGCTGATCGGACTACGAGAGTGAGCAGCATCGAGGAAGAGAGGTCACGTGACGTGATCGGAGGTAAGGGAATTTTGTGAGTAGCTAGAGAGGGCTACACGTATTTTGAATAGATTTTGATGATTATATGGTATATAAATTTTCGTAAATAGGCATGTTATGGTAATAGAGACTAATGAGGATAAGTGTGTTTTATCCAAAAATAGGGTGAAAATACATTAGAAGCATGTTGTGACTGAGATTCATGAATTGCATGATAGAGTGGCTAATGTTTTCATATATATGCAAAAACATGCACATCTTAGTGCCAATTTGATTTACTTGGGTGAATTGTGATTTGAATAGCTATCTATCGGGTTTTATGTGAAAACCATAAGTGCTAAAGATTACTCGCACTATATTTTGAGATATGCATCACATAGTACTTGAGAGTATTCTCGTACTAAGTTTTAAATACGTGTTATGCATGTTAGAGTACTGGGAGCATTGCTCGTACTCATTTTTGTGATTGATGCATTATAGAGTATTGGGAGTTATGTTCATACTCAGTTTTATATGATAGAGTATTGGGAGCTTAGCTCATACTCAATTTTCATTGATTATACATTATGGAGTATTGGGAGCTATGCTCATACTCATGTGTTTTATTATGACATAGTGCTGGGAGCATTGCTCGTACTATAGTTATATCATTGTGATATGGTCATCTTGGGAGTTTACTCGAACGTACTGGTTTTGAAAAGAGCATGAAACAACCATGTTGGGAGCCTATGCTGACTGTGTGTTGCACCGATATATATATATATATGCTCGCACGTGCATTATTTTGAGATAAGGCAGAGGGCTATCAAAATAACCTATACTATGAGGACTAAGACTCATGGCGAGCATCCCGACTATGAGGTATATCCAAGGTATGAGGACTAAGACTCATGGCGAGCATCCCACCTTGAGATAGGGTTCATGAAGTACTATGTACCGTGTATGTCACATGGAGTACGCTGTACCATGATTACTTGATGTACTTGGATAGGACTGGTTAGCAGTGGAAGTGGGATCCAGTGGGAACTGGTGTGCTCTGGGATCAGGTCCTCAGTTGAGCGCTGACGATAGAGATTTGACCCACCTCCCGTTACAGCATTTGTGAGACCCCGCAAATTGAGTACTGTGTAGCCTGAGATCTTGAAAAATGAGTTATGATCATAAACTTGAAACATGTAGTCGCCTATCTCGGTTTTCTTTTCATGCTATGTACATTGAGATTTCCTGTTTGAATTATCACATGATTTTTATTATATGAACATGTGAATTTGTGAGTTGAAAATGGATAACCCCAGGGATGGGAGAGGCCCTGATTTCCATGTTTTTAAACATGATGATATGCCATATTATTTGAATTAACTAAATGGCATGATAAATGTGATTTGTGTGAAATTACATGAAAAATGCAGTGTTATGCATAAAATGCTGAAGTTGTTAAACTAGCATATTTCCAATTTTATAACTGATGTTTTATATCTATATATATTACATAAAAGCTTTGAGAGAGATGCATGCTTTAGATACGAATGGGTAAGGAAAAGATTTCAAGGCATAAGCATTGTATTTTATAGATAGTGCGGTTATCTACTTGCTTGCCTGATTTCCTTATTGAACTTTGAGCTCACCCCTTATTATTTTCCTCTTTTCAGAGCATCCACAGTAGGTGGACAGGGCTAAGGACTGATATTCCCTGATCCGCTGCATATCCATCTTACGAGGGGTATACACACTCGAACATTTTGTACTGAACATTGTATAAGCACATTTATGTAACGATTATACGGTCAGGATGTATATGTACAAATAATGATATTAATGTATAAGAGTATTATTATAGAAAAGAATATTAAATTCTATGTATTTGGTGAATGAGTGTGAATGGGTGACTAATATCAAATCACAGTCCAATGTTTGATGTGAGTGATGACAGAAGGAAAGGTAAGTAAAATGTGAAAATTTTATGGTGATTTTGGTAGGTCACGTGTGAGGGAAGGGCATGACAGTATCTCATATAAATAAGGGAAAGCATCATGGCAGACACGTAGAATATGCATAACATGGTCAAGTCAGCCCGATCCCAAGCCGTCGGCTAGAATTCTCTTGGGTCTCACTTAATCAACCCCCAAGTTTCCCTGACTCACATGTTATTAAGCCTACAGTCTCAAAATGTACCATTATCATATTGAAAATAGTTTTGCATTCATCATAGAGCCCATAATAGTTTTCCTTCATAAATCTCATGCACATATATATTGTCCGCAAGGTTTTAAAATCACGCAATAGAGCTCAAATATAGCAAAACATGCACTCGGGTAAGAAAACTCCGGCTATAGATCTTTCTCGAGGTTTATGCTTATTTCATAAAACATTTACATGCCACCAATTGTCTATTTGTAAATAAGGAACGCATGTATTGAAATTGGTTGCATCCTTTACCTAAATGAGGCCAAGGCAGCCCTGAATCGTCGGGTTCGAGTTCACCTCATTTTACGTGCCAACATCTCAAGCTGTCCAAAATAATTTCAAAAACATTAATTGATGCTAATTTCATCTTTACTTCATAGTTATATGCCTTTGAAACTCGAACGGGGTTAATTGGACCCTTTTTCGATCATTTTTCATGTTTCGTTGATTTTACCGATAAAGTCTCGGTTTAAGCTATTTTATTAGTTTCTATCCATAAAATTTATAACTTATCAACCTAATAGATTAAACATTTATTTCAAACTCCCTTTAATCATTCACAACACCCCAATTGTCAAATTTTCATACTTTTAAGATTTTTCACCTAACTGAGCTATAAACTGAGTTTTTGGTATAAATTTAACAGTCTGCAACATTCAACTTTGTCAAAATTCATCACTTCCTTACTCTACATATTCTGGTCGAAACTAAACCCCTCTCTAGAAATCATTTTAACGATTCTTTCTTAACTAAAAATCATTCTACAACATTAAACATTCACATTTCATGAGTTCATCATTTTCCAACAATTTCTTTGAAACTTTGACCAACTTTGACAAGCCATTTTTGCACCAGCAAGAATTCTAAGCTATCAATCAACATGTAAACATCTTAAAATCATCCAAAAACAACAAGAAAAACCAATCAAAACTTTCAAAATTAAAGCATTCTCTTATTTTGGAACAGGACAGCTTATGCCCCTATTTTTCTCACTAGATGTTAGCCTAGAAAATGACTCCTTTGGGGTTAAATTTTTTATATGTTATAGAGGGGTTAAGGAGGAAGATTTAATCCTTCTTGACAAATGCTTGAAAGTATCTGGAAGATGGCCAAAAAATTCATGGAAGGCTGACTGGTCTAGAACATGAACGACAACTTGTGTAGAGTGATTCTCTCTTGTTTCAGAAGATTTCGAGGCTTGATACACCTTTTTGGAAAGCTTATCAAGTATAATTTAAATATACAAAATATCATAATTTTTTGCCTTCTGGAAGGTCTCCAATTTAGCAATTTCTGATGGGTCAACATTTTCCTAGGCTAGGGCAGCTCACTGCACTATTTTAAGTAATCCACCAAAAATAGTTTCCAGCCTATTTCTTTCACTTTTCCACTTCTCAAGTGTTTTAATATGTCCCTAGTATCTTCCATAAAACTTTTGGGTCCACTTGTTTAAGAAAAGTTTCCCGATTGAGCCTATTTTGCACGATTTGGTCAATACTAATCGAAATCGTTTAAGGTTTTCGGTTTACTTAAAAAATTAATTCTAACACTAAAACCTCATTATTTCCACTCCATCTTCATTCCCCATGTCAATTATGCCTTATGTGAATTTCCTATGGTTTCAAAATAATTTTTGTGAATTTCTAGAATTTATTCCTCTTACTAGGCCAATTTGATCGGTTTAGTGTAAACCCAAGTTTCACTAACTTTTTCACTTTTAACACCTTAGTTTCACTCTCTAATCATCAAAACATGCTTTAAATCACACTTTTTGAAAAATACTTAAAATTGCATCCTTACCTCAAAATGAGTGCCTTGGGCTTCGTGCCACTATCTCGGGCGTCTCGATCATTCTTTGCCTTACATGAACATTTACATGAGTTTTAGACTTCTCAGTTTAACTTAGAACGAATAGTAATATGGGAAAATTTGGGTTTCACACATTCCATCTAATTCGATCCGGGTTCATTCCTTAACCACCTTTTACTAATTATTCATTAAAACTCCAACTAACTTAAATCGCGTGGAAATTAAAGCATGGATCCTTACCTCAAATGTATCGTTTACTCAATTGCTACTTTCCATGTTCAGATTTAAGTTTTCCAACTTCCAAAGGTTCCTTGCATATCACAATTCAACCTTACTTATTTGGTTAAAATTGTATTGTTAACGCGTCTCTTAAAGAAAAGTAATGGGTTTTGGGTCCTATAGTTTAAGGTAGGATAAAAGATAATTTTAGGCTCAAACCCTAAGCATGCATTTTTGTTATGGATCTTTTCAAGAGATCACATAACGACCTCCAAACTTATTTTCTTATTCTCTTTCCTTGTCATCACCCTTTATTTTATTTTTTTCAACTTTTTTTTGAATCTTCAAACTTCACCTTTCTTCCATTAATTAAGGGTAGCTTTGAATATTTTTCTATCAATGATCTACATGCCCTTTAGGGTCCAGATATGGAATTATTTAGATAGGCTAAGCTACTTAATATGGGTTATAAACAAGGAAGGTACATTGAGGCTAAAAAAGGATATACTAAGGATAATTATCTAAAAAGGTAGGCTCAAAAGGCTTAAATAATTCAAAAATAGCCTAAATCATTTCCTTATCCAAATGTAATCTAGGATTTCACCTCGAGAAAATATTAAAACAAATTTTAGAACTAAAATAATAACTTTAATAATTCATGTTTCATATTCACATAATTTTCTCTATACATGTATACATATCAATGATCAAGACATGGTGTCACGACCCTCAACTTACCAAAATACGTACAAATTTTTCGCATTTTCATGCATCAATCTTCAATCATCCTTCCTCGATCGTGAACAACCACACTCATAACGGTTGGGCTGTGTGTCGACGTCTAACTCACTCCACCATACCAATTCAATTTGAAACATTATTTATGAGTAAACACTTGTATAAATGTATATATATCAAAGTTGTTACATGTGTTTACATTGTTTTACATCCCCAGTAGTTACTGTGAGATCTGAGAATTTCAGACATATTTAATGATGTAATAATAAATTGAAGTGTAATTTATTAAGCTAAGTGAATTGTAGGAATTATAATTGGAGATTTATATGTTAAGTGTGTAAAATGAGCATGAAGCATGAGGACAGATCGATCTGGGAGAAGGAGAGATCGATCTGGTGAGTTAAAAATGACAAGGAAGGGGAAATTTGAAGAGCAGATCGATCTCCAATGGAAGAGATCGATCTCCTTATGAATCTGTTTGAGAAGGGATCGATCTCACGAGGAAGAGATCGATCTCCAAATGAATCTGTTTGAGAGAAGATCGATCTCATGAGGAGGAGATCGATATCCAAATGCTTCTGTTTGGGGAGAAGATCGATCTCCTTAGGAGCAGATCGATCTCATAAAGCCATAAAGAGATCGATCTCACCCCTCGACAGATCGATCTCCTAGGCATAAAATTGCCCAGATCGTCCCCAAATTTCAAACACAGATCGATCTCATCAAGAGGCAGATCGATCTCCTACCTCCAGTCTATATAAGGAACCCGTGTTTTCTCCTGAAATCTCACTTTCTCTCTCTTCCAAACCTCCATTTTTCCGAAAACCTAGTTTCTCACTCCTCCAAATCCCCCATTTTCGACCGAATCAGCTATTGTGGTAAGAAGGAAAGTTGTTCCTCATCGAAGGGAGAACAACATACTTGGAAATCGAAGGACGAATCGGATCGAGGCGTGAGTTGTGCGTCTCACAAGCTTTGGGTAATTTCTAAACCTCGATCTTGATATTTGAGCTGATTTTGATGTTATTGGTGGTTGTAATTGTGTTGAAATAGTTGAGAAATGATTAGGGATTGATGAATTTCAATGTGGATAGGGTGACAATGATATTTAGCGATTTTGGTGAATTTAGGAAATTGTGAGCTATAAATGGAAAATTGGACAATGTGGTGAATTAGCGTAGACGATTTAACTTGAGAAATGTAGGACGTTGAGATATTGTGAATGAGGTTGTAGTTTAGGGTAGAGTGACGAGAATTGAAAAAAAAATGAGGTGTTATGAGCGATGATGCTCGATTTTGAGAATTGAGATTTATGAGATAATTGAGTATTGATGTTTTAACATCGTTTGGACAGCTCGGGAGTTCCAGAGTGGAATGCGAGACTAGTCCGTGATACGGGGGAAACGATTGCACTATACGAGGTGCAAAGAGGTAAGGAAAACTAAACCATTTGTGTATGTATTTTGATGAATTATTGTAGCATGAACCATGATTTGAGAATACAAGCATGTTTTGTGTTGTGATGTAATTGCACACGGTTTTATAGCCGGTTGGAGCCCATTATTTTATGAGTTTATAAGCTGAGTGTGAAATTACTTTATAAACCTTTGAGTTGCGTGAAAAGTAAATTGGGCTCTATGTTAAGGCGATATTGAGATTTGAGAAAATGTGTGCGTGTTTTGCCGGTTGGAACTCGGTTTTAATATGTTTTGTGTTGAGTACACAAATGTTTTAAATGAGTTTTAAGAGAAAACCATTATGAGTTCTACTTGAAGGCATAACGTTTTATAAGATAATGGCTAATGATTGAGACTTAGGCTGTCATGTTGAATACACATCGGGCATTGCTCTGGTAGCATATAAGACCGATATAGTGGGACGCCTGGGAACCGACCCATGGACCACAAGCCTTGTTCTGGTAACATATAAGTCCGATTATTCCTCCGCTCTGGTAGCGTTGGGAGGCATTGCTCTGGTAGCATGTAAGACCGAGAGAGTGGGTCGCCTGGGAACCGACCCAGGGACCACGTGTCAGTGTGCATTAGGCGAGGCATTGCTCTGGTAGCAAGTAAGGCCGGGCCTTATTCTGGTAACATATAAGTCCAATATACTTTGCATACAACCATATTGTCAACGTTCCCTCTATACGAGGATGCCTGGGATGCTCACCCAGAGGAGATACATATTTGATGTGCCATGACGAGTTCTAATTGAGTTTTATTGCCTATCTCGTTTTACACATGAGTTGTGTTTTGTGACCTTGTCACGTGTGATTTACTGAGGTGATTTTTATCACGTATTTGAGAACAGCCATTATTGCATATATTTACACATGCTTATGAGTGCTCGATGTTGAGCCTTTTATCTTCATGTTTTCACATGATTTAACGAGTTATGAGATGATGTTTTGAGAACTTTCATGCTACGATTTCAAATGAGCTTTATAAACAAATACATATTTGTGATGTGTGAAATGGTTTATATAACTGAGTTCCTTTACCCCCCTTACTGAGCGATTTAGAAGCTCACCCTGTTTTCCTTTCCCCCCAGAGTTCTTCAAGTGAAAAATGATCTCCCTGCGGCGTACGGAGTAGTGGCTAGTGGAGGACTTGAGCTCCAGGCCCTATATATTGTATTTGAGGTATATTTTATCTTTTCATGTACCCAGACTATTAATGTGATTACAGACACTTGATGTATATCATTATATGGGATGTATTAGGATTAATTAACTTGGAATTGAGTAATGTATATGATTCAATATACACTATGTCGTGATGAGATCCTGAGGCATGATAATTATGATGATGTATGACACTGCACAGGAATGCACCTTTAATTGTGAATTAACGAGTAAAAAGTTTTAAATTTGCCCTATTTTTCGTAAACTTTCGGGGCGTGACAGAGTTTCCTTGGTATCAGAGCTTAGGGTGTCTAGTACTGTCAGTGTCGGTTAAGTGAAATAGAATACATCCCAAGTGTCTGTAATAGTCTGGTCATGAACTGAAGTTGAGGATTGAGATTTCAATCGATTGTGATATGTACGCAGAGGAGACGAGTTGAGATTGAGAATGAGTAAACGACGAGGTCGTTCGAGGAGGCAGGCAGAGTCCCCTCCACTACCTGTCCCACAACCAGAGAGTCCTAACTCTCGATTTAATCGGATTGAGACCGATGTGAGGCAAGGTTTTGAGCAGATGGCGACGCTATTCGCGCAACACTTTGGAGTTAATGCCTCGGATACTACCCCTACACCACCACCAGGACCTCCCATACCCCCAGTGCCTCTCGTCACTCAGCCTGAGGACAGAAGTAAGGTCCGACTAAAGGAATTTCTGAAGATGAATCCACCCGCATTTAGGGGAAAGAAGGATCCTACAGAGGCTGAGGAGTGGTTGACGGAGTTGAGAGTTATATTTGATTTCTGGGGTGCACCGATGCTGAGAGAGTCAGTATGAGTGCCTATATGCTGAAGGGGAGAGCTCGAGATTGGTGGAGTACTACCCAGGGTATCTTGATGTCCCGCCAGGATGTGATTGGTTGGGAAGAGTTCCAGACAGCTTTTAGAACCCAATATGTACCACGAGCCGCCCAGAGAAGGAAACAGGCCGAGTTTTTGAGTTTGGTACAGGGTGACATGTCGGTGGATGACTATGAGAGCCAGTTCACCGCACTACTGAGATATGACCCAGAGACCTTCAAGAGTGAAGAGCTCCGTACAGAGAAGTTTGTGTATGGGTTGAAGCCCGTCATTAGAGATAGATTGATGGGGCTATGTATTACTGAGTTTTGAGATGCTCTGAGACGAGCACAAGAGGTTGAAAGAGGAATCAAAATGGTACAATTCCAGCATGAGCTCAGAGCAGTGCATAAAGATAAGGGCAAGAGGCCAGCGATTTTCCAAACAGAGGCTCGGAGAGGTTCCTTCAGGAGAGGAAGGATTGAGGTACAGAAGGACAGATTGGAGAGACCCAGAGCCTATCCTATTATCAAGGAGACCCCTCGATATGTTAGGCCAGAGATGAGGATTTGTAGAGATTGTGGCCGATCGCATGAGGGAAGTTGTACTGGGTCGATCCGTGGATGTTTTAGATGTGGTGACATGGGTCACAGAGTGAAAGACTGTCCCCAACCTCAGATACCACATGCTCCGGAGCCCATTAGACAACAGCCTCAAAGAGTGGATCCCCGGAGACGGGCCACTACGGCAGAGAAAGGGAAGAAACCTGTGGCACAGGGACGTGTGTTTGCCCTGGATAAGGAGACCGCAGACACTTCGACAGAAACTATAAGAGGTACACTCTCTGTCTGTAATCATAAGGCTCATGTGTTGATTGATTCAGGATCCACGCATTCGTTTATTTCTGAGCATTTTGCATGTAGATTAAACTTGAAGTTTGAACCTCTAGAATATATACTACATGTAAATACCCCTATGCGTGAATTCCAGAGAACTGAGTTAATTTGTAGAGGATGTGAGATAAAGGTGGGAGATAGAGTGATGTTAGCAGATCTAATCATGTTGAATATACATGGGTTTAATGTAATTCTGGGGATGGATTGGTTGGCGACCAATCGAGTGAGTTTAGACTGCTACACTAAGATTGTAACTTTCTCCCTACCTGAACCTTACAGTGTACGGTTGAGATATTGAGGAAATGATTATGTGGAATTCTAGTAAGTCATTTGAGAATTTTAACATTATTTTGGAGAGTATTAAATATGATTATTTATGTGAAGGTTATGAGACACTCATCTCAGACGATGAGCGGGAACATCCGAGGATTGAGGATATACCTGTGGTTTGCGAATTTCTGGATGTTTTCCCAGATGAATTGCCAGGTTTACCACCAGAGAGAGAGCTGGAGTTTACCATTGATTTGGTACCGGATACTCAGCCGATCTCTAAACCTCCCTATAGGATGGCATTAGTGGAACTTGAGGAATTGAAGAAACAACTACAGGAGTTATTGGATCAAGGGTTTATTAGACCCAGTGTTTCACCGTGGGGAGCGCCAGTACTATTTGTTAAGAAGAAGGATGGTAGTCTCAGATTATGTGTAGACTATCGGCTATTGAATAAAGCCACGGTGAAGAATAAATATCCGCTGCCCAGGATTGACGATCTACTTGATCAGCTAAGAGGGGCATCAGTCTTTTCTAAGATTGATTTGAGATCGGGCTATCACCAATTGAGGATCAAGGAGGAAGATATTCCAAAGACGGCCTTTAGGACAAGATATGGCCATTACGAATTTCTGGTGATGTCCTTTGGATTGATGAACGAGGTGTTCAGAGACTATCTGGATAAGTTTGTGATAGTCTTTATCGATGATATCCTGGTGTACTCTCGGTCGTATGAGGAGCATGCACAGCATTTGTGGTTAGTACTTCAGATACTCCGAGATAAGCAATTGTACGGAAAGCTTAGTAAGTGTGAGTTTTGGCTGAACCGGATAGCTTTCCTTGGGCATGTAGTCTCAGAGGAAGGAGTATCAGTGGATCCGAGTAAAATAGCAGCTGTGCTTAATTGGGAAAGACCGAGGACAGTGACTGAGATACGAAGCTTCCTTGGTTTGGCAGGGTATTACAGGAGATTAGTGGAAGGATTCTTGAGGATTGTCGCTCCTTTGACTAAGCTCACGCGTAAGGAGACTCCGTTCATATGGACTGATCAATGTGAGCTCAGTTTTCAAGAGTTAAAGGGGAGATTGACGGCGGCACCTGTGTTAACTATCCCTGAGGGATCAGGAGGATTCTCGGTGTATAGTGATGCATCTCATCAAGGATTGGGGTGTGTGCTTATGCAGCACGAGAGAGTGGTCGCATATGGATCGCGTCAGCTGAAAGACCATGAGCGGAATTACCCCACGCATGATTTGGAGTTAGCCGCTGTGGTATTTGCTTTGAAGATCTGGCGCCACTACTTATATGGGGAAAGATTCCAGATCTTCACTGATCACAAGAGTTTGAGATATCTCTTTGATCAGAAAGAGTTAAACATGAGACAAAGGAGATGGATGGAACTCCTTAAGGATTATGACTGCGAGATTCTATACCATCCGGGTAAGGCGAATGTAGTTGCTGATGCCCTGAGCAGGAAGAGTATGATATCTGCTATGATGATCAGGGAATGGGATTTGTTAGAGCAGTTCGCCGAACCTCGGATCAAAGTTAAAGAGGTAGAGACTGGATTTTTGGCTAGCTTGCGGATGGAGCCCAGGATCATGGATCAGATTAGAACTGGGCAGCGCAGTGATCAGAGATTGATAGATATGGTTAGCCAAGCTGAGCAGAGTTCGCAGTCGGATCTCACCATCAGTGAGGATGGATTGTTGAGATTCAGAGGACGAATTTGTGTACCGGACGATGATACCCTAAAGAGACAGATATTGAGAGAATCCCACTGCTCGCGATACACCATGCACCCAGGGGGTACTAAGATGTACCGAGACTTGAGAAAGGTGTATCGGTGGAGTGGTATGAAGCGAGACGTGGCAGAGTATGTGGCCAGGTGTTTAGTATGCCAGCAAGTGAAAGCTGAGCATCGGAAGCCCGGAGGACTACTACAGCCCTTACCTGTACCTACATGGAAATGGGAGCATGTCACTATGGACTTTATTATGGGTTTACCGAGGACCCGAAGAGGTCGTGACGCGATATGGGTCATTGTGGATGATTGACCAAGAGTGCCCACTTCCTTGCCATCAGGAGCACAGATACTATGGATGCCTTAGCTGAGCTATATGTCAGCGAGATAGCTAGATTACATGGGGCTCCAGTTAGTATTACTTCTGATAGAGATTCCCGATTTACTTCCAGATTCTGGACCCAGTTTCAGGAGTCCATGGGATCTCAATTGAGTTTTAGTACCGCCTATCATCCTCAGACAGATGGTCAGTCAGAGAGGACTATTCAGACCCTGGAGGATATGTTGAGGGCGTGTACGATGGATTTTAAGGGATCATGGGATGATCACCTGCCCCTAGCAGAGTTTGCGTACAATAACAGCTATCATGCGAGTATTGGAATGGCACCTTTTGAGGCTCTATATGGTAGGAGGTGTAGATCCCCTGTAGCTTGGGAAGAAGTCGGTGACAGAAAGATAAATGCTCCCGAGCTTGTTGAGCAAGCCGTACAGAGTATGAAACTCATATGTGAGAGGTTATGGGCTGCACAGAGTAGACAGAAAAGCTTCGCGGATGCGCGTAGACGGCCACTTGAATTTGATGTTGGTGATGCAGTATTTCTGAGAGTATCACTGAGCAAGGGTATCATGCGATTTGGGAAGAAAGGAAAATTGAGTCCTCGATACATAGGACCATTCGAGATTCTTGAGAGAGTGGGAGAGGTAGCCTACAGATTGGCATTACCCCCACAGATGTCCGGAATACACAACGTTTTTCATGTGTCTATGTTGTGGAAGTACCACCCGGACCCTTCTCATGTCATAGAGTATGACGAGATGGACATACAAGAGGACATGAGCTACACTGAGGAACCCGTCCGGATTCTCGATAGAAAGGAGAAGGTACTGAGAACCAAGAGCATCCCATTAGTGAAAGTCTTGTGGAAGCATCACTCAAGGGAAGAGGCGACGTGGGAACTAGAGAGTCTCATGAAGGAGAGATACCCCCATCTATTTTGACTAGTTGAGTTGAATTTGGAGGACCAAATTCTTTTTAAGGTGGGGAGGATGTGAGATCTGAGAATTTCAGACATATTTAATGATGTAATAATAAATTGAAGTGTAATTTATTGAGCTAAGTGAATTGTAGGAATTATAATTGGAGATTTATATGTTAAGTGTGTAAAATGAGCATGAAGCATGAGGACAGATCGATCTGGGAGAAGGAGAGATCGATCTGGTGAGTTAAAAATGACGAGGAAGGGGAAATTTGAAGAGCAGATCGATCTCCAATGGAAGAGATCGATCTCCTTATGAATCTGTTTGAGAAGGGATCGATCTCATGAGGAAGAGATCGATCTCCAAATGAATCTGTTTGAGAGAAGATCGATCTCATGAGGAGGAGATCGATCTCCAAATGCTTCTATTTGGGGAGAAGATCGATCTCCTTAGGAGCAGATCGATCTCATAAAGCCATAAAGAGATCGATCTCACCCCTCGACAGATCGATCTCCTAGGCATAAAATTGCCCAGATCGTCCCCAAATTGCAAACACAGATCGATCTCATCAAGAGGCAGATCGATCTCCTACCTCAAGTCTATATAAGGAACCCGTGTTTTCTCCTGAAATCTCACTTTCTCTCTCTTCCAAACCTCCATTTTTTCGAAAACCTAGTTTCTCACTCCTCCAAATCCCCCATTTTCGACCGAATCAGCTATTGTGGTAAGAAGGAAAGTTGTTCCTCATCGAAGGGAGAACAACATACTTGGAAATCGAAGGACGAATCGGATCGAGGCGTGAGTTGTGCGTCTCACAAGCTTTGGGTAATTTCTAAACCTCGATCTTGATATTTGAGCTGATTTTGATGTTATTGGTGGTTGTAATTGTGTTGAAATAGTTGAGAAATGATTAGGGATTGATGAATTTCAATGTGGATAGGGTGACAATGATATTTAGCGATTTTGGTGAATTTAGGAAATTGTGAGCTATAAATGGAAAATTGGACAATGTGGTGAATTAGCGTAGACGATTTAACTTGAGAAATGTAGGATGTTGAGATATTGTGAATGAGGTTGTAGTTTAGGGTAGAGTGACGAGAATTGAAAAAAAAATGAGGTGTTATGAGCGATGATGCTCGATTTTGAGAATTAAGATTTCTGAGATAATTGAGTATTGATGTTTTAACATCGTTTGGACAGCTCGGGAGTTCCAGAGTGGAATGCGAGACTAGTCCGTGATACGGGGGAAACGATTGCACTATACGAGGTGCAAAGAGGTAAGGAAAACTAAACCATTTGTGTATGTATTTTGATGAATTATTGTAGCATGAACCATGATTTGAGAATACAAGCATGTTTTGTGTTGTGATGTAATTGCACACGGTTTTATAGCCGGTTGGAGCCCATTATTTTATGAGTTTATAAGCTGAGTGTGAAATTGCTTTATAAACCTTTGAGTTGCGTGAAAAGTAAATTGGGCTCTACGTTAAGGCGATATTGAGATTTGAGAAAATGTGTGCATGTTTTGCCGGTTGGAACTCGGTTTTAATATGTTTTGTATTGAGTACACAAATGTTTTAAATGAGTTTTAAGAGAAAACCATTATGAGTTCTACGTGAAGGCATAACGTTTTATAAGATAATGGCTAATGATTGAGACTTAGGCGTGTCATGTTGAATACACATCGGGCATTGCTCTGGTAGCATATAAGACCGATATAGTGGGACGCCTGGGAACTGACCCAGGGACCACAGGCCTTGTTCTGGTAACATATAAGTCCGATTATTCCTCCGCTCTGGTAGCATTGGGAGGCATTGCTCTGGTAGCATGTAAGACCGAGAGAGTGGGCCGCCTGGGAACCGACCCAGGGACCACGTGTCAGTGTGCATTAGGCGAGGCATTGCTCTGGTAGCAAGTAAGGCCGGGCCTTGTTCTGGTAACATATAAGTCCAATATACTTTGCATACAACCATATTGTCGACGTTCCCTCTATACGAGGATGCCTGGGATGCGCACCCAGAGGAGATACATATTTGATGTGCCATGACGAGTTCTAATTGAGTTTTATTGCCTAGTCTCGTTTTACACATGAGTTGTGTTTTGTGACCTTGTCACGTGTGATTTATTGAGGTGATTTTTATCACGTATTTGAGAACAGCCATTATTGCATATATTTACACATGCTTGTGAGTGCTCGATGTTGAGCCTTTTATCTTCATGTTTTCACATGATTTAACGAGTTATGAGATGATGTTTTGAGAACTTTCATGCTACGATTTCAAATGAGCTTTATAAACAAATACATATTTGTGATGTGTGAAATGGTTTATATAACTGAGTTCCTTTACCCCCCTTACTGAGCGATTTAGAAGCTCACCCTGTTTTCCTTTCCCCCCAGAGTTCTTCAAGTGAAAAAGGATCTCCTTGCGGCGTACGGAGTAGTGGCTAGTGGAGGACTTGAGCTCCAGGCCCTATATATTATATTTGAGGTATATTTTATCTTTTCATGTACCCAGACTATTAATGTGATTATAGACACTTGATGTTTATCATTATATGGGATGTATTATGATTAATTAACTTGGAATTGAGTAATGTATATGATTCAATATACACTATGTCGTGATGAGATCCTGAGGCATGATAATTATGATGATGTATGACACTGCACAGGAATGCACCTTTAATTGTGAATTAACAAGTAAAAAGTTTTAAATTTGCCCTATTTTCCGCAAACTTTCGGGGCGTGACAGTTACATACAAAATGCTACTGTGCTATGACTAGTTTAGATACAAGTAATCCAAGTGTGTATACCTTTAGCGATGGGATGCAGCGGATTACCAAAAGGGAAACGCCTCCAATCAAGCTCAATCTATACTCAAATCTCTATAGAGACGGGGAAAATAAGGGGGGTGAGCAAACCACACGCTCAGTAAGGCAATCATACGAACAGGTAGATACTGCACTATCTACGTGATCGTGATGCCATGCTCAAAAGCATTTTATTCATTATTTATCTCAAAACATGAGTGTATGATTGTGTTAATGGTATGTAAAGCATTCATGCTATTAAAATTCAGTGCACATTTCAACTCAAAGCATGGTATAAATCCTCATGCATAATTCACAATAAAAGCATGGCATTACCCATCATGCATTTTCACAATAAAGCATGGCATTAAACATCATGCATCTGTGCACTTTAAAACCATTAACAAATCAATTCATCACTGGTCAGGTCTTGGCCCATCCCTCGGGCTTTCCTGACCCACAAATCATTTCAAACATGGATTTGATTCTCAAATAGTAGTAGACATGTGAGATAGGCAATTCAACAATAGGTAATAACCTCAAGGCCTATGTACAGAACCTGTGATACCGGCTACATAGATCAGGTTTGCGGGATATCACCACTATCTGCTTCCACATGGGAGGTGGGTCAAATCCTACCCGTCGGTCCATAGCAGATCTCGTCTGAAGATGGCACATCACAACTCAACACGGTACAAGGTACCCCATGCTACATGCATGGTACAACGTACTCCGTGGACCCAATCAACACATCATATCACGCCACATCTCAAACGCACATGTGAGCCTTTTTAATCGGTACGACCTCTTGTCTACCCGAAGCTTCTAACACGGCTAATTAATCGTCAAAACAATGCACGTGTGAGCCTATTTAATCGATGTGACACCCAGTCTACTCGAAGCTCCAAACATGGCAACATGCAAGGTGGGCATCTAGTGCGAGACAAACTCAAAGCACAATGCCAAAACAATTATGAAATCCATGTGAAAACTAGTGCCTCTTGCACTAATGTGTATAAAACACGTCAAATCTCATGCTAGTTATACTCTAGCACGCTTTTATACTCACGAAATCATGTAGGTGGCTCAAAACTTTGCAAAGTATGGTTAACAAAACCAAAACACACTCATTTCTTTTGCAAATCATTTCAATGTTAGCCAACCTACCAATCATTTGCTAAAAAGCAATAAAACATGATTTTCAAAGCAATATGCTTTTGTTTTCATGCACCTTTCTCAAACTCCCAACTTTTACCCTTCAATCACCCAACATCATTTCCTAATCTCATGCATTCTAGCAAAACATTTAAGCGCCCAAATTGCGCACAGATATCTCTAAGAGTCCACACAATTCCCTTTCCTCGATTTACTTGGTGTGACTCCTTTCCTTTTAGCTTCTCACGCTCTTGGCTTAACTCGCCTCGGCGTATCCTCGGAAGCTGCGATTCATTCATTAAATCAATTGAGTTAATGTATTTAACCCATAATTGACCTCACTAGCCAATATTATTCACTTATGCATTTTACAAATGCCTTAATCCACATTTTACCTCTTTTAGGTAAATCTCACAATTTATCCACTAACCACATCTTAAAATCATACCACAACACTATTAATAACTTCTACATATCTCATTCATCATTAATCTCCATACATTCCACTTTGTCACTCTAGACCATTTCTAGGTCATAATCATTCCAATGTATTTAGATAGTTTCTAACCATCCATACTCATGCCAAATAACTCCAAAATCAATTATATAAACAATGTACCATAGTTGGAGTGTTAGAATCTTACCCAATTTGATTTCTCTTCTTGCTCCAAATGGCAATGCCCTTAACTCCCTCAATACCAACAATGGGAAAATGCCTTCCAACTATGTTGTTCTTCTCTTTGATAGGAACAACTTTGCCTCTAATGGTCTCTCTTCAAACCTCACTGAAAATGGCTGATTTTAGAGAGAGAAAGTTAGGTTTTTGGGTTGAAAGTGGAAGGTTTGTGTTTTTCTCGAAATTTTTTGATTTTCAGCACTCCTTATATAGAAATAGCTTGAGGAGATCGATCTGGTCCAAGAGGAGATCGATCTGGTCCCCTTAAATCCCTCTTTTTTCACGACATTTTAAGCATGAGATCGATCTGTCGAAGCATGAGATCGATCTGTCGAAGCATGAGATCGATCTGCTCCCAAACAGAGAGCTAAGGAGATCGATCTAGGTGCTTGGGGATCGATCTTTTCACTACAGAATGCTTAGGAGATCGATCTGGCTCCATTGGAGATTGATCTGCTCTATTCCTTTGCCCAAATAAGAGCATTCTGGCTCTTCCAGATCGATCTCTCATCCCATGAGATCGATCTGCCCTTCACAATTTCCAGATTTTCTGCAGTTCTTCTGCAGCAACACTTACCAAACATCCTTAATTTACTACCATGATCCTTTTCTCATCCATTCATCTTTGAGACTTGAAAATGGCATCCATCCTCACTTCATACACATTAAAACTTGTGTAGAATCTTTGTATGACCAATGGCACTTAATATAAACAATAATGGAAGTGCACATCTTATGCAATTCTACTTCCATTTTACCAAACTACTCATAATCCATTCTACACGCATTCTCCACATGTTTAAGTTCATTTCTTCACATTCATACTTAATGTAACTTGTATGTACAATTACCACTCTCATTACAAGTGTGTACATTACTTATGAACTTACATCACATATACTTCACTCATGAATTCATAGTACAACTCTATTTACATTTCTATGTACATATATACCCTTATACATATACGGGGTCTCACATTCTCCCCTACTTAGAAAATTTGGTCCTCCAAATTAGAACCAATTATTCTGTGAACAACTCGGGATACTTCTCCTGCATCAAACTCTCCAATTCCCATGTGGCTTCTTCCACAGTGTGATGTTGCCAAAGTATTTTCACCAAAGGAATTGTCTTTGTCCTCAGCACTTTCTCTTTTCTGTCCAATACCCGGACTGGCTTCTCATCATAGGCCATACCTTCATTGAGCTCCAAAGGCTCATATCTTACCACATGTGCCGGGTCCGGGTGATACTTCCTCAACATGGATACATGGAAGACGTTGTGCACGCTTGCCAACTCTGGTGGCAATGCCAACCTATAAGCCTTATCTCCCACCTTATCAAGTATCTCAAATGCCCAATATATCGAGGGCTCAACTTTCCCTTCTTCCCAAATCTCATGATTCCCTTCGAAGGGGAAACATTCAAAAACACTGACTCACCCACATCAAATACTAGTGGTCTCCGTCTCTTGTCAGCATAACTCTTTTACCTGCTCTGAGCTGTCCGTAACCTCTCACATATCAATTGGACGTCCTCAGACGCTTGTCTAACCAAGTCAGGAGTAAAAATCTGTCTGTCACCAACCTCTTCCCATCCAATAGGGGAACGGCATCTACGCCCATACAATGCCTCATACGGAGCCATCCCGATACTCGCATGAAAACTGTTATTATACGTGAACTCTGCGAGTGGCAAATGGTCATCCCAGGAGCCTCCAAAATCCAATGCACATGCTCTCAACATATCCTCCAAGGTCTGTATAGTTCTCTCTGACTGACCATCTGTCTGAGGATGAAACGCGGTGCTAAAATTCAACTGGGTCCCCATCGCTTCCTGAAAACGTTCCCAGAAGTGGGAAGTGAAGCGGGCATCCCTATCAGAAACAACGCTCACTGGAATTTCATGTAGCCTCACTATCTCGCGCACATATAGGTTCGCTAACTGGCTCAGAGTATCGATAGCTCTCATAGCTAGAAAATGGGCTGATTTCATCAACCAATCCACAATCACCCATATGGCATCATGACCTCTCCGGGTCCTCGGTAATCCCATCACAAAATCCATGGTGACATGCTCCCACTTCCATGTCGGTATCGGTAGAGGCTGCAATAGCCCTGCAGGCTTCTAATGCTCTACCTTCACTAGCTGACAAACGAGACACTTAGCAACATATTCAGCAATATGCTTTTTCATTCCCGACCACCAATAAACCTTTCGAAGGTTTTGATACATCTTGGTACCCTCTGGATGTATCGTATACTTTGATGAGTGAGCCTCTGTCAAGATCAACCTTCTGATCTCTGCATCATCAGGAACACATATCCTACCTCTAAACCTCAACAATCCATCCGAACGCAACCCAAAGTTCGTCTCTATACCCCTCTGTATCTACCCGACAATATCACTACACTGCTGATCAACTCGCTGAGCCTGTCGGATTCGATCTACCAGATCTGGTTCCAACTGCAGGCTAGCTATCATAAATCCACTATCAGCGTCAGGCGGGGTCATATCCAAACTGAGGTTCGTGAATTGTTCCAACAACTCGTGTTCCCTGACCATCATAAATGATACCATCCCGAGATACTTCCTACTCAAGGCATCAGCAACCACATTTGCTTTACCCGAGTGGTATAGGATTTCACAATCATAATCCTTTAACAGCTCGAGCCATCTCCTCTGTCTCATGTTCAACTCTTTCTATGAGAACAGGTACTTAAGGCTCTTATGATCTGTATAAACTTGAAATCTCTCACCATAAAGGTAGTGGCGCCATATCTTCAGCGCAAACACCACCGCTGCCAACTCCAAATCATGGGTCGGGTAGTTCCTCTCATGATCCTTTAATTGTCTTGATCCATAGGCTACTACCTTCCCATCCTGCATCAATACACAGCCTAGTCCCAGATGTGAAGCATCCGCATACATCGAGAAACCTCCTGAGCTGGTAGGAATGGTGAAGATTGGAGCTGTGGTTAACCTCCTTTTTAGCTCCTCAAAACTTTCTTCACACTTATCATCCCACACAAACTCCACATTCTTTCATGTGAGGCATGTCAAAGGAGCAGCTAACCTTGAGAATCCCTCTACAAACCTTCAGTAATATCCAGCTAAACCCAGGAAACTTCTGATCTCTGTCACTGTCTGGGGTCTCTGCCACTGAACTACGGCCTCAATCTTAGATGGATCCACTGATACTCCATCCTTTGATACTATATGACCCAGAAAAGAGATCTGTTCCAACCAAAAGTCACACTTACTGAGTTTAGCGTACAACTTCTTCTCTCGAAGGGTCTGTAGCACTATCCTTAGATGCCTCTCATGCTCCTCTCTAGACCTTGAATACACCAGTATATCATCAATAAACACAATAACAAATCGATCCAAATACTGGTGGAATACCTCGTTCATCAAAGACATAAAAGCTGCGGGAGCATTCGTCAACCCGAATGGCATAACCATAAACTCATAATGTCCATACCGGGTGCGAAAAGCTGTCTTGGGTACATCTCCATCTCGTATCTTCAACTGATGGTACGCTGATCTCAGATCTATCTGGGAAAAGACTTGCGCTCCCTTAAGCTGATCCAACAAGTCATCGATGCGTGGAAGGGGATACTTATTCTTGATGGTGGCCTTATTCAACAACCGGTAATCTATACACAGTCGGAGGCTTCCATCCTTCTTTCTTACAAACAGAACCGGTGCTCCCCAAGGTGAGACACTCGGCCTGATGAACTCCTTCTCCAGCAACTCCTGTAACTGTTTCCTTAACTCCTCTAACTCAACTTGAGCCATTCTGTATGGTGGCTTGGACATCGGCTCTGTACCAGGTGCCAAGTCTATACCAAACTCCATCTCCCTATCTGGAGGTAACCCTGGTAACTCATCCGAAAAGACATCTGGAAATTCCTTAACCACTGGTATGTCTTCCAATTTCGGACGTGCCTTATCCGTCTCAATCACAAAAGCGATGAATCCTTCACATTATTCTTTCCGCCATTAGTATCATAAATCATCACATCACATGCATAAATGAAATCAAATTTATCTTTCATACATCATGTATCAAGATTGTACTCATCACACTTATAATAATCATGTTCTTTAATTTCATTTCATAAAATTTACTACAATATGGTCTATCTTTGGAAACATCAAAGTTTTAGCATGACAATCCATAACAACCTGATTGGCAGCCAACCAATCCATTCCTAGGATCACATCAAAATCACTCATATTTAATAAAATTAAATCGGCTGCCATCTCTTTACCTCCCATCTTCATTTTACAATCCCTATATATATGCTCAGTCAACTGACTATCATTCATAGGGGTAGATATCAACAACATCTTATCAAGCAGCATGGGTTTTACATGCTTCAACAATTTACATGCAAAGGATGGCGAAATAAAGGAATGCGTGGCACCAGGATCAAACAGTACGTAAGCTTCTAAATCAAAGATTTGGATGGTACCTTTTACCACATCCGATGCCTGATCTGCAGTATCCTGATCCAGTACGTGCACTCGTCCTCTGCTTACACCCACTGCTTGCTTCCCCTTTTCCTCAGCTGTACCAACTGGAGCTCTCTCTGGCTCCTTGCCCTTCTGTGGGGCTCTCTCTATCATCTCTGGGCAATCTCTGATTATGTGCCCTGGCTTCTCACATCTGAAGCATACTACAGGAGATCCATAGCATGGTCGAGTACCATGGTACCTACCACACTTGCCACACTGCTCCGTAGTAGGCCGTGGTCCTCCAATCACGATTCCCTTAGCTGGAGCAATGGCCGGATACATGGGAGTATCAATTGTCCTCTCCCGGATCTCATCAATTCTCAGCCTCTTTCCAAAGAATCTCTTGCTTCCTTTATAGCTGAAGCCTCTATCCATCATAGGTCTCTTCTTATCTCTGACCCTCATCTTGCCAACCTTTCTAAACTCTGAGGCGATTCTATCAACATCTTGTTCACATAATTGTGCCCTGCGCACTACCTCCTCATAGGTCGGTATATCCAGAGGAACCAATCTGGACCTGATGGTCGGTCTCAATCCATCCATAAACTTCTGGATTTTCTCAACCTCATTACTCATGGTGTTGGGATCATATCTACCCAGGGATATAAAAGCAGTCTCATACTCATCCACAGTCCTGCTCCCTTGGGTCAGTCCCAAAAATGCCATCTTTAGCTTCCGCTGTGCCGTATCCGGGACATACTGTCTCCGAAAGGCCTTTAGAAATACATCCCAGCTAATCTCAGTGTGTCGGGCTCTCAAAATAGGCCTGGTGGACTTCCACCAATGTTCTGCTAATCCCTTCAGCATAAAAGCGGCAAATGCTACCATCTCGATAGTTGTGCACTCAAAGAACCCATATAATTTCTCGATTTCATTGATCCAATCCTCAGCCACTACTGGGTCCTTTATTCCACTGAAAGATGGCAGTCCAAACTTCTGGAACTGCCGCAGTCTATCCAAATCACATCCATATCCCCAACCTCTACTGCCTGGCATAGCAACCGGCGTAGGCACATCTTGTGTGGGTGTGGTATCTGTTGTCTGAGGTCCTTGGGCTTGCCTTGCCAGTGCCTCAGAGCTGCCGCCTGCTCGGCATCACCCTGTGTAGCCAGACTCTGTCTACCGCCAACTCCAGATAAAGATTGGGTGACCAACTCCACAATCATCTCAATGCTCCGCTCAATCCTCGCGAAGCGAGCCTCAATACTCTCGGGTCTCTCCTCTGGACCCTGTGGAGCGTGCTCAACATCGGCCTACACCTCAACATCCTCCTGAGCCTCGTGCGTTTCCAGCTCAACACAACCCCCAGGCCTACCTCTACGGCCTCGAGCCTGTGCTCTCATCCCTCTACCGTGATTGGTATTAGGCATACTTACTCAATTCCCTACATTCACAACTAATTACTTAGTCAACCCATCGACACACACAATTTGTATCTAAACAAGCACAGTAACTTTGGGATGAAATTTTTTTCAACTTATTAAGTATTTTAGACACGACACACATCAAACCAACTCGAGCTCTGATACCAACTTCTGTCACGACCCTCAACTTACCAAAATACGTACAAATTTTTTGTATTTTCATGCATCAATCTTCAATCATCCTTCATCGATCGTGAACAACCACAATCATAACAGTTGGGCTGTGTGTCGATGTCTAACTCACTCCACCATACCAATTCAATTTGAAACATTATTTATGAGTAAACACTTGTATAAATGTATATATATCAGAGTTGTTACATGTGTTTACATTGTTTTACATCCCCAGTAGTTACATACAAAATGCTACTGTGCTATGACTAGTTTAGATACAAAATAATCCAACTGTGTACACCTTTAGCGATGGGATGCAGCGGATTACCAAAAGGAAAACGCCTCCAGTCACGCTCAATCTATACTCAAATCTCTGTAGAGAGGGGAAAAATAAGGGGGGGTGAGCAAACCACACGCTCAGTAAGGCAATCATGCGAATAGGTAGATACTGCACTATCTACGTGATCGTGATGTCATGCTCAAAAGCATTTTATTCATTATTTATCTCAAAACATGAGTGTATGATTGTGTTAATGGTATGTAAAGCATTCATGCTATTAAAATTCAGTGCACATTTCAACTCAAAGCATGGTATAAATCCTCATGCATAATTCACAATAAAAGCATGGCATTACCCATCATGCATTTTCACAATAAAGCATGGCATTAAACATCATGCATCCGTGCACTTTAAAACCATTAACAAATCAATTCATCACTGGTCAGGTCTCGGCCCATCCCTCGGGCTTTACTGACCCACAAATCATTTCAAACATGGATTTATTCTCAAATAGCAGTAGACATGTGAGATAGGCAGTTCAACAATAGGTAATAACCTCAAGGCCTATGTACATAACCTGTGATACCGGCTACACAAATCAGGTGTGCGGGATATCACCACTATCTGCTTCCACACGGGAGGTGGGTCAAATCCTACCCGTCGGTCCATAGCAGATCTCGTCCGAAGATGGCACATCACAACTCAACACGGTACAATGTACCCCATGCTACATGTACGGTACAACGTACTCCGTGGACCCAATCAACACATCATATCACGCCACATCTCAAACGCACATGTGAGCCTATTTAATCGGTACGACCTCTTGTCTACCCGAAGCTCCTAACGAGGCTAATTAATCATGTCAAAACAATGCACATGTGAGCCTATTTAATCGATGTGACACCCAGTCTACTTGAAGCTCCAAACACGGCAACATGCAAGGTGGGCATCCAGTGCGAGACAAACTCGAAGTACAATGCCAAAACAATTATGAAATTCATGTGAAAACTAGTGCCTCTTGCACTCATGTGTATAAAACACGTCAAATCTCATGCTAGTTATACTCTAGCATGCTTTCATACTCACGAAATCATGTAGGTGGCTCAAAACTTTGTAAAGTATGGTTAACAAAACCAAAACACACTCATTTCTTTTGCAAATCATTTCAATGTTAGCCAACCTACCAATCATTTGCTAAAAAATAATAAAACATGATTTTCAAAGCAATATGCTTTTGTTTTCATGTACATTTCTCAAACTCCCAACTTTTACCCTTCAATCACCCAACATCATTTCCTAATCTCATGCATTCTAGCAAAACATTTAAGCGCCCAAATTGTGCATAGATATCTTTAAGAGTCCACATAATTCCCTTACCTCGATTTACTTGGTGTGACTCCTTTCCTTTTAGCTTCTCACGCTCTTGGCTTAACTCACCTCGACGTATCCTCGGAAGCTACGATTCATTCATTAAATCAATTGAGTTAATGTATTTAACCCATAATTGACCTCACTAGTCAATATTATTCACTTATGCATTTTGCAAATGCCTTAATCCACATTTTACCTCTTTTAGGTAAATCTCACAATTTATCCACTAACCACATCTTAAAATCATACCACAACACTATTAATAACTTCTACATATCTCATTCATCATTATTCTCCATACATTCCACTTTCTCACTCTAGACCATTTCTAGGTCATAATCATTCCAATGTATTTAGATAGTTTCTAACCATCCATACTCATGCCAAACAACTCCAAAATCAATTATATAAACAATGTACCATAGTTGGAGTGTTAGAATCTTACCCAATTTGATTTCTCTTCTTGCTCCAAATGGAAATGCCCTTAACTCCTTCAATACCAACAATGGGAAAATGCCTTCCACCTATGTTGTTCTTCTCTTTGATAGGAACAACTTTGCCTCTAATGGTCTCTCTTCAAACCTCACTGAAAATGGCTGATTTAGAGAGAGAAAGTTAGGTTTTTGGGTTGAAAGTGGACGGTTTGTGTTTTTCCCAAAATTTTCTGATTTTCAGCACTCCTTATATAGAAATAGCTTGAGGAGATCGATCTAGTCCAAGAGGAGATTAATCTGGTCCCCTTAAATCCCTCTTTTTTCACGGCATTTTAAGCATGAGATCGATCTGTCGAAGCATGAGATCGATCTGTCGAAGCATGAGATCGATCTGCTCCCAAACAGAGAGCTAAGGAGATCGATCTGGGTGCTTGGGGATCGATCTTTTCACTACAGAATGCTTAGGAGATCGATCTGACTCCATTGGAGATCGATCTGCTCTATTCCTTTGCCCAAATAAGAGCATTCTGGCTCTTCCAGATCGATCTCTCATCCCATGAGATCGATCTGCCCTTCACAATTTCTAGATTTTCTGTAGTTCTTCTGCAACAACACTTACCAAACATCCTTAATTTACTACCATGATCCTTTTCTCATCCATTCATCTTTGAGACTTGAAAATGGCATCCATCCTCACTTCATACACATTACAACTTGTGTAGAATCTTTGTATGACCAATGGCACTTAATATAAACAAAAATGGAAGTGCACATCTTATGCAATTCTACTTCTATTTTACCAAACTACTCATAATCCATTCTACACACATTCTCCACATGTTTAAGTCCATTTCTTCACATTCATACTTAATGTAACTTGTATGTACAATTACCACTCTCATTACAAGTGTGTACATTACTTATGAACTTACATCACATATACTTCACTCATGAATTCATAGTACAACTCTATTTACATTTCTATGTACATATATACCCTTATACATATACGGGGTCTCACACATGGTGTTCAAATTTGGAAATATCATAATAAAAGACAAAACTACTTAAGAATTCATCTCATGCTTAACATAATAATAAAGAAACAACCGATTACAAGCATAAAATATCTCAAAGCAAGAAATAAAACACTAGTTTGTTTAGGAAATTAGAAAGAATTTTTAAAATTTTTGAAAACATTTAGCTCAAATCCTTCCTCCAAACTTAAATCACCATTGTCCTCAATGTGTAAGAAATTCAAGAATTCATAGAAAGGATAAAAGAAACTGCATTGATTTTTCATTGAAGCTCAATACATGCTCCTTAGTTCCTTTGCTGCCACCTTAAACTTAGACTCCAATACCTGCAAATGAAAAGAAAATGAAATCAAAGCAATGAAATACTAAAACAAAGAAATAAAATAACTGAGAAAGCAATACAATTCTTGTGTTGCCTCCCTAGAAGCGCTTGATTTATAGTCATTAGCTTGACTATGTATGTCTTTCTTCACGGTGGTTCAAATATTTTGAAAATGGATGGATGCACATAATGCAACACTCTGGCGAGAGACTTGATTAGATACCTCAGTTTGAAAGACTTGGTTCCATAGACTTTAAAGTCTTGCACTCTATAGCTCGACACCATCTCCAGTGAATAAGCTCGAATGAAGGCTACCTTATAGAACTACTCATCAACTTTTGGGATTGAGACTTTTATTTGAGCTTATCTTCAATCATCTTCTTCTTCTTCCTTCAATATCTTTAATCAGCACCTTTTCATGTGGTGCTTGCAGTGGAGCTTGATACTCAAAGTCAACTATGTCTAATGGCTCTAAGGAAGATGATGGCGGTCTTTCATAAATGCTCGACGAATAACTATCTCATATTTCTATTACTTCTACCATGCACTTTTCTTAAATAAGCTTAGGAGGTGTAGGGTCATAAACATATTCAATTACTAATTCTTATGCTAAAGCTTACAATAGAGCTATATAAGCATAATCAACTATGTTTAGTGGCTCTAAAGAAGGTGATGACTGCATGTTATAGTCATTCGAAGAATAAATGGACTGACTCCTTAACTTGGATTTTTGATATTGATTGGCATGGTGTACTTCAAGTTGGAAGGATAACTCTACCTAGCATGGTTCTCTTCACAAACTTCACAAGATACATAGGAACTCTCATATTGTTTCTCAAGCAAGGTGAATGTTTAAGAGGTCATAATAGGATCAAAATTTTGATTAGTCACAATCTTCTCAGGCGTAACTCTGTCATAATACTCATTAGAAGCCATTACCTTTAGTAAATCATAAGCTTCCTCAATAGTCTTCCACATAAGAGCTCCACCCTCTGCTACATCAATCTTTGCTCTTATGTAATGCCTTAGAAACGTGGAATTGAAGGCTAGTTTTTTTTATATAGTCACTTAACTTCCTACTCATGATGCATTCTTGTACAGTGTCAGTTTATCTCTTATCTATTCGTTATTAAACTTCTTATACTTGGTTATACTTATGTCGTTTTCCAACAAAAATCCACCAGCATCTCCCCTTATATTTATCATTATCCTCCTACAAATTTCAAAGGCAATTCAATATCCACAATGCAGTTGATTTTAAACTTTTATTTCATTATCAGACAACCCAAGAATCTCTCAACATCATATTCAAATTGACCATATCATATAGCATCAAAAGCAACCCACTTTTCTAATTTGTAAACATATACAATCCTGATTACATCCCAACGTTACATAAATATAAGTGTTTGCACTACTTATTTTGTTTGGATACAAAATGAATATTACCTCATGCGTGTACAAACAATAGGGAGAGTCTCGTCCACCAGCCTATGTCACGTACACGGCAGGTAGGGGAACTTACTGTAGATAATCTGGAAGGATGGAAAAAAGGGATGAGCTTCAAATAGCTCAGTAAGGAGTGCATATGAGATTAAAATCATCATCAAAGTATGAATACAACAATGGCACAATTTCGCATAGTTATGAACACATGAGTAAAATCACAAATCATCAAGGCATCATCTCATTTTTACAATACGTCATCTGTCAAAATAGTTATAAAGACTAGGCAATCAGTATTCATGTCATGAAAAAGAACCATCACATCATCCTCGAACGAGGGCATCCTCAGTAGAGGGAACATCGTCACATCATCCTCATACGAGGGCATCCTCCAAAGAGGGAACATCATCACCCATGGCCATTGTAAGGCGGTAGATTGGATCAGGGTCATACAACATCGACTCATTGCTACCAAAGCGAAGCCATCTCAACGCTACCAAAATGGAGTCATCTCATCGCTGCCAGAGCGAAGTCACACTTAACGCTACCAAAGCAGAGTCATGCATCGATGTGCAAATATCATGATGAGACCTTAGTTTAAAAAACATGCCATTATTAAGCTGAAAAATAGTTTCACCTTCAACGGAGAGCTCATAATATTTTTGCTTATAAATCTATTTCAAATATAAAAATATATTTTTTCGTAAAACTTTAAAATCAAGAAACCGAGCTCAAACCGGCAAAACATACACTCAAAATAAAAATCTCGGGTTAAACACTTTCCTCAAAAAATATGCTCATTTATAAAATACTTTCATGCTATAAAAGCATTTTTTGTTAGTAAAGAACACGACTACACAAAATGGTTGCATCCCTTACCTCTTACACCTTAGGGTAGTACAATATCGTCTGGTCCCGAACTAGCCTCGATTTATGTACTGCATTCCTGAGCTGTCCAAAATAACATCAAACCATCAATAAATACTCCATTTTATCTCTACTTCACATTTCTATTCATTTGAAACTAAAATGGGGTCGTTCGAACCCTTTTTCGGTTACTTTCTCTATTTTCTCGATTTTACCAATAAAGTCTCGGTTTAAGCTATTTCATTAGTTTTCTTCCAACCAAATTTAAGGCTTATCAACCTAATAGCTTAAACATTTATCTTAGACTTCATCCAAACACTCAAAGTACTAAAATCGCTAAATTTCCACTTCTTTTTTTTGTTTTTAGCTTAACCGAGTTATAAACTGAGTTTCTTCGGTATCATTTAAACATCTAGTAACCTTAAATCAAACTACATTTCATCTTTTACATTAAAATCATAGGCTGGCTGAAATCAATAATACTTATACCAATTATTTCAATCAATTTCATTTAACTAAAAATCCTTAAAAATAATCAAATATCAACATATCTCATCATCTTCATCATTCATCAACTTTCTCTTACCTTTTACCAAAGTTGACTAAGCTTTTGATTCTTTAAATTGTTCCTCAACTGTAAATCATCAAGTTTATGTCTTAAAATCATCCAAAACAACAATAAAATCCAACCAAAAACATTTAAAATCAAGCTTTCTCTCACCTCTTAACATGACAATTTCTATCCCTGACTTTCTCTCTAGGATTTAACCTAGCAAATTACCTTAAATTAGGCTAAAATTGTTATATGTTTTATAGGGGTCAATTAGGAATAATCGGTCCTTCTTAGTCAAGATCAGAAAATGGCTGGAAGAAGCTCAAAAAAATTACCTAAGCAACCCTGCACAGTGACGGCTATGTGAGGAATGGGGGACTGGTTCACTCAATTGGCTAAGGTTTTCGGGGTGATTCCAGGGGCTAAATAAATCATAAGGAGTGTAGATTTAATCTAGAGAAGGTTGGATTTTTTAGGTGTCACGACCTCCCGTGACTTACCAAAATCCACTACAATTTTTTCGCATTTTACTTACCTTTCCTTTTGTCATAATTCAATCACCAAACCGTTGGGCTATTATTCGGTATTAGTCACCTCAACCACATTCATTTCATAGCATGCATACAAGTCAATACAATTATCCGTTGACTGTAAGTACTCTTTCTTATAATTAATTTACATATATTAAATACAATTACTTGAACATATACATCCCCGACCGTACATTCGTTTATATAACTGTGTTTTTACATTGTTCATAACAAAACGTTCGATTGTGTATATACCTTTCGTAAGATCGGTATGCAGCAAATAAAGGAATACCAGTCCTCAACCGTATCCAACTACTGTGAACGCTCTGTAGAGAGGAGGAAATAAAAAAGGGGGTGAACTCACAACTCAGTAAGGAAATAAGGCAAGCAAGTAGATAACCACACTATCTACAAAATATAATGCTTATGCCATTAAATCATTTCCTTTTCGATTCACATCTAAAGCATGTATCTTTCTTGAAACATTTATGCAAGTATATATATATATATATATATATATATATATATATATATATATATATATATATATATATATATATATATACAAATCGTCAGTATGAACTGAAAACATGCTAGTTTAATAACCTCGACAATTTATGCAAAAACATTACATCGTTATGTAAATACTGTAAATCACATTTCATTATGCCATATCAATTTAATCAAAAAAAAGATGGCATATCATCATGTAAAAACATGGAAATTCGAGCCTCACCTATCCCTCGGGTTACCCTTTCACAATTCACAAAGTCACATGTCCAATTTATAAAAGCATGTGATAATTCAAACAAAAAATCTCAAGTGAGTGAAACGAGATAGGCAGCTACATGTTCGAAGATTATGATCATATCTCATTTTTCTGTGATCCCAGGCTACACAATACTCGGTGTGTGAGGCCTCACATTTTCTGTAACGAGAGGTAGGTAAAATACTCAACCGTCAGCCAACAACACTATATCATCGTGCACTCATGGTACATCGTACTCCATGTGACTTACACAGTATAAAGTACTCCATGGACCCAATCCTCACAGTTGGGACACCTTTCATAGGTCTTAGCCCTCATACCATGGATAATAGTTTTGATAGCCCTCAGCGATATCTCAAAAATTTACACATGCGAGAATATAATCTGTGCGACATACAGTCTGCATAGGCTCCCAGCATGGCTATTTCATGCTATATCTTTCAAAACCGCTACGTGCGAGTAAACTCCAGCACGACGATGTGCACAAGTTATATAAATCTAGTGCAAGCAATGCTCCCAGCACTATGTCACGTAAAACTGAGTACGAGCAATGCTCCAACACTCTATCATGCATCAATAAATAAAACTGAGTATGAGCAATGCTCCAACACTCAATCAAACATAAATCGCACTAAAATCAAGTATGAGAATTACTCAAATAGTAGGTGATGTATATTTGGTAAAATCTAGTGCGAGTATCCCTCTAGCATTGTTGGTTTTCACACTAATCGATAGATGGCTTATTGCAATTGAAATTCACTCAATTAAATCAAATCGACACTATAACATGTTGTTTTCACATATAACATGAAAATATTAGCTAGTCTATCTATGCAACTGTCAAACAAGGTCAAAACTAGTCATAAACACGGTTCCTAAGCTTTTTACCCTTAATTGGGGTAAAATCACAATTTTACCTTATCCGGTCCTACCGAAATTTTCCATATTTGAAAATTCATATACGATTTAAGTACTCAAAATCTATTCGAAGTACGTAGAGCTACCTCTAGCTATTCACAAAATTCCCTTACCTCTGATTACGTTGCGTGATCTAACTTCCTCGGTTCTGCTAAACCTCGTAGTTCGATTAGCTTCTAATATAAACTCCGAAGCTATATATAACCATTCACATCAGTATACCTTAATATACTTAGTTTTCATTTGCATGAATTTCAATCAATGCATTTAGCCCTTTTTACACCTAGTTGGCCTTATTACATCTCATTGGACCTTACTCTCTCTTAAGTGCATTTCGATTTTACCATTTATTTCTCTAGAACCTCTTAGACTCAGCAAGTCTATTGACTCGAATTGAACCGGCATAAATCTTCCATGCCTCAAGTTCATCATTTTCTCTCACTATGGTATTTCACCATACATCTCATATTCCTATTTTCATTCTTCATCTATTCCAATACATGTATTTCATAAAACTATCTTACAATCATATATACATTCTTAATAACATCACTACATGCTTAGATCATCATTACATCCATTCCAAATCAACTTTCTCTCATTTTCTCAAATTTTAGGTCATAGAGGATTAACATGTTCATGGGTGTTTTCAGCCAACAAAACATACACCAATCAACTCACCAAGATACCTATATTAACATACTTGAAGTTGGTGAATTGAAATCTTACCTAGCTTGATTTTTATGCTTTTTGCCAGATTAGGGAAAATTCACCTTGCTCTTTAAATCCTTGATTTCAACTTCTAGTTTTCAACTATGTTGTTCTCCTTCTCACAAGGAATAACTTTGCTGAAGTAAATCTCTCTTAAAACTGATTGGAAGATGAAGATTTTTGGAGTAAGAAAGTTAGGTTTTCATTTGGTTTCAATGAGGATTTCCGTTTCCTGGAGAAGGAAGGTGCAGCAGTTGAGTTTATATAGAATAACCTTAGGAGATCGATCTCCTAGCAGTGAGAGATCGATCTACCCTGTGTTTATCTCTTCAGAATTCGACCTTGAGAAGGTAGGATCGATCTGCTCTTTAGTATTTGATCGATCTGCTTGAAATAGAATCACTTAGAGATCGATCTGGCCCTTGAGAAGATATCGACCTGTGCTATCTAGAACCCTTTAGAGATTGATCTGCCTAAACCAGAATTCATCCAAGATTGATCTGTTTTGAATGAAGGATCGATCTCCCTCTTGCATAATGCTTTGGCATTGTATTTCAAACCATGAGATCGATCTCCCCTTGCTAATGAGATCGATCTGCCCTTCATCTACAGCATTCCTGCTATAATTTTCCCAGAAATTCAAAGTTATATTCATATTCAATTTCCTACACTACTCGTTTTGCATTTTATTCACATCTGGAACTTAAAAACACTCACTTCTTATGATTCATGTCAAATGTAACTTGTCAGTACATCATGAAATCATAAGAATACATATGAATTTATGGGCCTTATATTGGGCCTTGTGTCAGGACCTAAATCACCTAATAACCACTACAAATTTTTTATTTTTTTGATTATTTTTTAATTCTTACCTTTCTCTCATCGTGACCATCCTACCAACAGTTGGGCTATGATTCGGTGTTAGTTCTCTCACACTATTTACCATTCCATTTCCATATTCACATTCACATATCAGGATTTACTATCCTTTGACTTTAACTAAATACATATACAATGGTATTTACATAACTCTACATCCCCGACATCATATCCATTTATAGTACTGTGCATTTACATGTTCAGATACAAAACTATACAAATGTGTATACTTGACTCTCGATGGGACGCCGGGATACCAAAGATGCAAGTCATTAGCCGTACTCAAACTACTAAAAGTACTCTATAGAGGGGGAAAATAAGGGGGTCAGCTTTTCAGGCTCAACAAGAGATATATTTAAAATAGCTTTAAATACTCAAAACAAGGTAAAACTCGTGGTTTTACAAATCATCAAAAACACGGAGCCATTGAAACATGCTTAAATCATTGTTTAAACATTATGCATCACTTAGGTAAAACTCAAATATAGTATGCATATCATACAGTGTAAAGAAGTAAAAAGCATCTCATCTCATCAAATCATACATATCGTATCTCGAGGGCTACCTTAAAACTTCATCGTAGAAAACATGTCCTAATAGCAAGTAGTATAAAAAAGGTAGCATGAAATGTGCAAAAACATAAATATCCTTTCTTCAATTCATCGTGGAGCTAGGAATAATCATATACTCATCCCGAAGGACATCATACATCAGGTCCTGTAGGACGTTCATCATAGGTACATATGGCCATTATACAAGGGAGCCGAAGGACTGGATTAGGATCGTACGCTGCCCTATCTTGTGTACCACCAAGTGAGGACTATGCGCACGAACTCACGTGCACCACCAAATGTGGAATATACGCGCATTTCAAGTCAGAGTTGTCATGACCCATTTTTACTACTTACACACTTCTACTGGTTAGGCTGTGAGTCAATGTCAGTCACCCGATTCTTTCTTTTTAACCTTCACTTCATGCCTTAATGAAATAGGCTGATAAGTTTTTTTAACTATAATTACGTACATCAGAGTTTATAATAATTTACATCCCCTATGTTTATAAAATACATTACTGTGCATATACATGTTCAGATACAAATTCACTAGAGTGTATACCTTATATCGACAGGTAACTGTGCCAACAAATGCATGAGGATGGCAGCGGATACATTACTGAAAATACTCTGTAGAGGAGGAGAAAAAACGGGGTGAGCTAACACGCTCAGTAAGGAAAATATGAAAGCAGGTAGATAACCATACTATCTACATGCTGATGTGTGTACATTAACACTTATAAAAACAGTGCATACACTAAAACGATGCAATAATTGCAATAACCACATTTTCATTCACTGTAAAACACTTTCATTGATTTCTTTAAAACATTTCATTCGAACACTTTCAGTTCAATAAATCATTCATTAAAATAAGTGTTCACTTTCATTAAACACGTTTCACAATCATTATGCATGCTTTAACTCATTGTAAAACAAATTCATTTACTGAAAATGATAGCAATCTATGTGAAAACATTAATTCGCTAGGAAGCTTACTCAATTCACTTAGTTCACATAGCACACATTCTTTTCAAATCGCATAACACCTACTTCGAAAACACTTTGCACTCAGGAAATCAATCATAAATGAGACTAGGCTGGGATGTAATATCAATCATAGGGGACATATAGCCATAGTCACTGGATTCTAGGCAATCACGGATCAGGTGTGCGGGAATCTCATGCTTAGGGAGGCAGATCAACCATCCCGTCAGCTCACTAAGATCACTAAGATATCACGGTACATCGTACTCCATGGTTTACCTCACGGTACAACGTACTCTGAGGATCCTTATATATTGTGATATATAGCTGAGAAAATCGAGTAATCTCGAGGTCTACCTTCTCAGTATCACTATCATCCATTCCCATGTCTCAAAATCACTTGCGAGCATGTCAGTGCAAGAACACACAGCATCACACGACGGTTGCAGCATGATTTTGTACTCACACTACATCAAATCCATAAAATCACGTGCCAGCAGGTTAGTGCAAGAGCACATAGCATCACACGACGGTTTCAGCACAGTTTTACTTAGGTCATCATAAGTTTAGGAATTCACTAACAAGTCGGCCAGAGTAAAAACACCTAGTAAAACCTGACGACTCCAGCATGAATTCAAAACCTAGTGCGAGCTCTTCAGTGTCTCACTCAGCTTACACATAGCTCTAACACCGCTTTCATTCGCAAATTTAGTTTAAAAGTAAGTGCGAGAAAATCGGATAACCAATAGTACCACATTGGCTCTAGCACCTTTTTACACAGAAAATCGATAGATGGCTCATTTCTGGTGAAAACAATACTCAAAATTGAGTTCAGCACGAAAAATGGTGCAAAATAGAACATGAGGGGTAATTTCCCGATGATCACCAATCATGAAATTTCTCCCACTTAAGCACGCTTAACTTTGAAAAACGAACAATTTAATGCATACAGTAAAATCTTGAGCCAGTCTATCATTCTACACTTGCAAAACAACTTTTCACGATAAAGACACCAAAAGCATGCACTTTATGTATTTATGCTTTTTTGATAATTTTATAGTATAACTTCATCTGTAAATCTAATTTTGTTTTCCTATAGATATTTCAATATCTATATACTCTATAGTATTTATTTGCATACAGATGGTAAAAAATATATGTATAGCTATTTCTAATAGCTTGCATAAATCCCTTACTTGAAAAATGTGTCGACTGCAAATTCAATTTCCATTATCTCCTGGGATTACGCAGTCTAATTGACTCCGGATGTATTCTCGAAAGTCAAATCTTTCCTTAGTGACACATAAGTCGAGATCCGCTCAAACTCGTACACATCGCCTACCTTTTTTTCTACTACACAGCAATATCTATTTAAATCGATTAATTTCGGTCTAATATAAATTCAAATTAATTATCCAAAAAATAAATCGATCGATTTTCGACCACTTACCAGTCTACTGCTGTGCCGGGGTAGCACTGAAATTTTTTCCAAATTTTTTCTCTCTACTTTGACTAAACCGGTTCGGACCGGTTCAAAGCCTTTCACATTGAACTGGTCCGATCAGTTCAGGCTATTTTTCACCGTTTGACGTCTTTTTGGTCGGTTCTCGGCCAGCAGTGGAGAGGATCCTTTGACTAGCCTGGGTTCAGGCCAATCGGCGCCGGATTCCACCATTTTTCTCTTTTTCTCCCGCGGCCATTTCCTCTCCGATCTGCATTTTTCGGTGACCCCAGGGCGCGTGAAGGTGGTCGGACGCTCCCCTGGTGCCTTTCGTCTCATTGCCGGCCCCTCCTCCGTGCGTTGGCTCCCTCCGTTGCTTTCTGGCGAAGGAAAACAGGGGAGGATCGGTTTCGATCCTTCCCTCCCCTGTTCGCGTGAAATTGCACTCTTCTTCTTTTTTTTCTATATATATATATATTATATTCAAATATAATATTATATATATATATAAATATCTTGATAAAATACCTATTTTATTAGGAAATATCCTAAAATTTGTAATATTATTAAAATAATAATAAAAATACTACACCAAAGTATTTTTATGTTAGTATAAAAATATTATGTCATCATAATGTATTTTGTACATTAATATTCACACATCCATATACATATATTTCATTTAATTCATTTCGCCAAATATATATATGTACCTCATATTTTATTTTTATTTCTCTGAGAATATATTTATTCCTTATTATTATTTTTCAAAAATAATTTTTCATATTTCTGAGATAAATTTCGATGTAGAAAATTCGGGGTCTTACATTCCTCCCCTTCTTAAGAAATTTGGTCTTCCAAATTGAACCAAATCAGTTTTTGAATAGGTGTGGATATTTACCTCGCATCAGGCTCTCTAATTCCCACATAACTTTCTCTTAAGTGTGGTGTTGCTAGAGAACCTTAACAAGCGGGATCGTCTTAGTCCTTAACACCTTCTCCTTCATATCTAGTATCTGGATTGGCTTCTCTACATACGACATATCATTATTGAGCTCCAACGACTCATATCGAATCACATGTACCGGATTTGGATGGTACTTTCGAAGCATCGATATGTGGAAGATATTATGAATGCCTACTAGCGCAGGTGTTAAGGGTAGCCTACAGGCCTTATCTCCCACTCGCTCCAGTATCTCATTATCCCTCTCGAGGGAGAAACTTTTAAGAAAATGGATTCACCTACGGTGAATTCTAGTGGTCTCTGTCTCATGTCAGAGTAACGTTTCTGCCTGCTCTGAGCTGTTCTTAATCTCTTACATATCAACTGAACATCCTCAAAGACTTGCTTCACTAAGTCAGGAGTAGATATTTTACGATCACCCACTTCTTTCCATCCAACAAGAGAACGACACCTATGACCATATAATGCTTTATATGGTGTCATCTCGATACTTGAGTGATAACTGTTATTGTAAGCGAATTTGGCTAATGGCAAATGATCATCCCAAGAGCCTTTTAAAATCCATAACACACGCTTTCAACATATCCTCTAATATCTGGATGGTCTTTTCTAACTGATCATTGGTTTGAGGATGGAAAACTGTACTGAAATTGTTCGCAGAAGTGGGAAGTGAAGCAGAATCCCTATCCAATACAATGATCATTGGAATGCCATGTAGCCTCACAATTTCTCATACGTATAAGTCTGCCAGTGCACTCAGAGTATCTATGACCTTCATAGCCAAAAAGTGGGTGAATTTCATCAATCAATCCACCACTACCCAAATTGCATCATGGTTCCTCCTAGTCCTCGGTAATCCCATGATAAAATCTATGGTGACATCCTTCCATTTCCATGTCGGTATAGGTAGAGGCTGCAATAACCCTACAGGCTTCTGATGGTCTACCTTGACCTGATGACATACGAGACACTTCGCCACAAACTCTTTGACATCTCTTTTCATCCCTGACCACCAATACACTTTTCAGAGATTTTGATACATCTTGTTACTCCCCAGATGCAATGTATATCTCGATGAATGAGCTTCTGTCAAAATTCGTTTCTTTAACTCTAGGTCATCGAGAATGCAAATCCTGCTCTAAACCTTAGTAGACCATCATCACTCACTGAGAAATCGGTCACACTACCCCTCTAAATCTGACTAACCCGATTATCACACAGCGGCTCGGCATGTTGAGCCTGTCGAATCTGGTCAATCAAATCTGGCTCTACTCACAGGCTAGCTATCATACAGTCACTGTCAGTATCAAGAGGGTCTATATCCAAACTGAGGTGAGCAAACTACTCTAGCAGCACATGTTCCCTGACCATCATGTATGATACCACTCCAAGGCTCTTTCTGCTCAAGGCATCAACCACAACATTAGCCTTTCTCGGATGGTACAATATCTCACAATCATAATATTTCAGAAGCTCTATCCACCTTTTCTGTCTCATAGTCAACTCTTTCTGTGAAAACAAATATTTGAGGCTTTTATGATTAGTGAACACCTGAAATTTCTCACCGTACAAGTAGTGACGCTATATTTTCAATGCCAATACCATGGTCGCCAACTTTAAATCATGGGTCGGGTAGTTCCTCTCATGGTCCTTAAGCTGTTTAGATCCATAAGCGACTAACTTCTTGTTCAGCTTCAACACACAGCCCAATCCCTGTCTTGAGGCATCTGTATACACTAAAAAGCCTCCTGAGCTGGTAGGTATGGTGAGAATAAGTGTAGTGGTCAGTCGATGATTCAACTCGCAGAAACTACTTTCACACTTATCATCCCACTCAAATGCCACATTCTTCCAAGTGAGACGTGTCAACGGAGCAGCTAATTTAGAGAATCTCTCTACAAACTATCGATAATAACCTGCCAAACCTAAAAAACTATGGATCTTTGTAACTATCTTGGGTCTATCCCACTGTACCACAACCTCTATCTTAGACAGATCCACTGACACCCCATCCCTCAAGACTACATGACCCAAAAATGATATCTCACTCAGCCAAAAATCACACTTACTGAGTTTAGCATATAACTCCTCATCTTGGAGGGTCTATAACACTGTTCTCAAGTGCTGCTCATGCTCTCCCCTGAACTTCGAGTACACCAATATGTCATCTATAAAGATAATTACGAATCTGTCCAGGTATGGCTTAAATGCATCATTCATCAAAGCCATAAATGTTGCAGGAGCTTTCGTCAACCCAAATGGCATAACCAGAAACTCGTAATGGCCGTAACGGTTATGAAAGGTTGTCTTGGGCACATCTCCATTCCAAATTTTTAACTGATAATACCCATACCTTAAATCGATCTTAGATAAGATTTATGCTCATTGCATTTGATCCAATAGATCATCAATACGTGGAAGGGGATACTTATTCTTGATGGTAGCCTTATTCAACAACCGATAGTCTATGCACAGTTGGAGGCTTCCATACTTCTTTTTCACAAATAGAACCGGTGCTCCACAAGGTGAAACACTCGATCTAGTGAACCCCTTATCCAATAACTCTTGTCATTGGTTCTTTAGCTCCTCCAATTCCACTGGAGCCGTTCTATACAGTGGTTTGGATATCGGTTCAGTACCAAGCACTAAATTAATACAGAACTCCATCTCCCTGTCTGGTGGCAACCCTGGTAAATCATCCAAAAAGACATCAAGAAACTTCTTAATCACTAGTATGTCTGTTAATTTCAATTGTGCCTTATTATCAATCACACATCCTCTTTTCATTGACACCTCTGTGATTCACTTTCCTCTTCTTATCTCTATCTCTGCCCCTATCACTCTTACTAGACTCAAAGGCGTGTAACTCGTATTTCTACTTGCACATCTGTGCTCTGTGCATTGTCTCCTCATAAGTTCGGATATCCAATGGGACTTAACGTGTTCTGATGGATAGTATGAGTCCTTCCATGAACTTTCTAACCCTTCGACTCTTACTGCTCATAGTAACTAGGTCACACATGCCTAGGGATATAACCATGACTCATACTCGTCGATCAACCCGTTCCCCTAAGTCAAAGTGAAGAACTCCATCTATACCTTCCTCTAAGCAATGCCTGAAATGTACTATCTCCGAAATACATCCAGAAACATCTCCCAAGTTAACGCTGGATGTCTAACTTTCAAAATGGGTTGGGCAGACTTTCACTAATGCTCTACCTCACCCTCTAACATAAATGTGGCAAAAGCCACCTTCTCGTGCTAGAACACTGAAAATATTCATATAACTTCTCCAGTCTATTAATCTAGTCCTTCGCTTCCATTAGGTTCTCAACCCTACTGAACAATGGAGGCTTCCACTTCTGAAACTGCCTCGATCGGTCTAGCTCGCTATCGTACCCAAAACCATCACTATACTGCAGTCTGTGGCATAAGTGAAGGCTGTGTTGGCATAGGTGTGTCAGGAATAGCTGCCTGATTAGTAAGGATCTTCTGAGCAGTTGGGTCTCACATGCTCTCAATCCTGGCTATAGCCTATGTAAACTATGCCATAATAGTATCCACACTCCGCTCTATCCCAATCAGAGGTCGATTCACTACGCCTCTCGGGCTCATCACTGCAGGCTCAAGAGCGTGGACTCTCTCCTTTACTGCTGCAACGTCTATCAGACATATCCTGCATACTCAATTAGTTTTCGTTACAAGGGCACAGCTCAGTATACACAATTGTAACTAAACAATGCACAGTAACATGGGGATGTACATTTTCTAATTACTAACACTGACTCACATCGGACCAACGTTGCTTTGATACCACCTCTGTCATGACCCGTTTTCGCGACTTACAGACTTCTACGGGTTGGGTTGTGAGTCAATGTCAGTCACCCGATTCCATCTTTTTAACATTCACTTCATGCCATAATGAAATAGGCTGATATTTTTTTTAACTATAATTACGTACATTAGAGTTTATAACATTTTACATCCCCCATGTTTATAAAATACATTACTATGCATATACATGTTCAGATACAAATTCAATAGAGTGTATACCTTATACCGGCAGGTAACTGTGCCAACAAATGTATGAGGATGGCAGCGGATACACTACTGAAAATACTCTGTAGAGGAGGAGAAAAAATGAGGTGAGCTAACGCGCTCAGTAAGGAAATATGAAAGCAGGTAGATAACCATACTATCTACATGCTGATAGTATATACATTAACACTTCTAAACACAGTGCACACACTCCAAACGAAGCAATAATTGCAATAACCACGTTTTCATTCACTGTAAAACACTTTCATTCATTTCTTTAAAACATTTCATTCGAACACTTTCAGTTCGATAAATCATTCATTAAAATAAGTGTTCACTTTCATTGAACACGTTTCACATTCATTATGCATGCTTTAACTCATTGTAAAACAAATGCATTTACTGAAAATGACAACAATCTATGCGAAAACATTAATTCGCTAGAAAGCTTACTCAATTCACTTAGTTCACATAGCACACATTCTTTTCAAATCACATAACGCCTACTTAGAAAAGAGTTTTCACTCAGCAAATCAATCATAAATGAGACTAGGCTGGGATGTAATATCAATCATAGGGGACATATGGCCATAGTCACTGGATTCCAGGCAATCACGGATCAGGTGTGCGAGAATCTCATTCTTAAGGAGGAGGATCAACTATCCCGTCAGCTCATTAAGATCACTAAGATATCACGGTACATCGTACTCTGTGGTTTACCTCTCGGCACAGCGTACTATAAGGATCCTTATAAATTGTGATATATAGCTGAGAATACCGAGTAATCTCAAGGTCTACCTTCTCAGTCTCACTATCATCCATTTCCATATCTCAAAATCATGCGCGAGCATGTCAGTACAATAACACACAGCATCACACGACAGCTACAGCAAGGTTTTGTACTCACACTACATCAAATCCATAAAACCACGTGCGAGCAGGTCAGTGCAAGAACACATGGCATCATATGATGGCTTCAGCATGGTTTTACTCAAATCATCATAAGTTTAAGAATTCACCAGCGAACCGGTCAGAGTAAAAACACTTAGTAATACTTGGCGACTCTTACATGAATTCAAAATCCATTGCGAGCTCTTTAGTATCTCACTCAGCTTACACATAGCTCTAACACCACTTTCATTCTCAAATTCAATTTAAAACTAAATGCAAGCAAATCGGATAACCAATAGTACCACATTGGCTCTAGCATTTTTTTACACAAAAATCGATAGATGGCTCATATGGCACTCAAAACTGAGTTCAGCATGGAAACTGGTGCAAAACAGAACAAGAGGGGTAATTCTCGATGGTCACCTATCATGAAATTTCTCCCACTCAAGCACGCTCAACTTTGAAAAATGTGTAATTTAATGCAGATAGTAAAATCATGAGCCAGTCTATCATTCTCCACATGCAAAACAACTTTTCATGATAAAGACACCGAAAGCATGCACTTTATGCATTTATGCTTTTTTGATAATTTTATAGTATAACATCATCTGTAAATCTAATTTGGATTTCTTGTTGATATTTCAATATCTATATACTTTATAGTATTTATTTGCGTACAGATGGTTAGAAATATACGTATAGCTATCTTTAATAGCTTGCATAAATCCCTTACTTGAAAAATGTGTCGACTGCGAATTCAATTTCCTCGATCTCCTAAGATTACACAGTCTAATTGACTCCGGATGTATTCTCGAAAGCGAAATCTTTCATTGGTGGCATGTAAGTCGAGATCCGCTCGAACTCGTACACGCCGCCTATCGTTTTTTCGCTACACAACAATATATATTTAAACCGATTAATTTCGATCTAATATAAATTTAAATTAATTATTTAAAAAATAAATCGACCAATTTTTGACCACTTACTAGTCTACCGCTGTGCCGGGGTAACACTGAACTTTTTCCTAAAATTTGTTTTTCTCTCTCCTTTGACTGAACCAGTTCAGACCAGTTCAGACCCTTTCACACTGAATCGATCCGATCAATTCAGGGTTGTTTTTCGTCGTCTGACATCTTTTTGGCCGGGTCCTGGCCCCGTTTTCGACCAGCAATGTCGCACGGTAGAGAGGATCCTTTGACCGGCGCCGAATTTCGTCATTTTTCTCTTTTTCTCCCGCGACCATTTCCTCTCCGATCTACATTTTTTGGTAACCCTAGGGCGCGTGAAGGTGACACGCCCCGAAGGTATTGTCCGCAAGTGCACGGGTCATACAAGTAAAAATGGGATTTGAGTCCCGAGTTATCATCCCACAGAGAAGTTGATTAGCCTAATTAACTACCGATTAATCTTACCCTAAGTATATTCTAGCAAATTATGAAATTAAGGTGGGTGGTCTACTAAGTTTGAAATTAAAATTACGGGAAAGCAATAAAATAAGAAAAACTAAATAAAACCGAGCAAAATTACTTATAGTGCTCCACGCAATTAAAATAAAAAACCTACAAAAATGATTAAAACAGTTAAAACTAATTAACGCAATTAAAATAAAATGCAGTTATGAAAATAACAAAGCAAGATTAATTAAACTACAATTAAACTAGCCTAAAATAAAATATGCATGCAAATTAATCTAATTATGAAAATGCAATTTAAACTAACCTAAGATTTAATGAAATAAATTTACCCCTAATCTAATTCTAAATGAACACTTAATTAACTATCATCCTAATTAAAGCAAAGTTTTATACCACTAAGCAAGAATACGAATAGTTTTTGCTTTTAATCAAACAATTTTGCTATTCATGTATTTCCATTTTCTTTATGAAAAGCTTGCATTTTCCCTTCCATTGTTCTTGGTTTACAAATGAACTTGTCTATTTTTATCTCTTCACCGATTATTGGACAGTAAATAGGGGAAGGAGATGCCGGTGACAGTGGCCATTTCTTCAACTATTTAACTGTGCAACTTCATTAAGATTTCGGTTCTGTCATTAGCTTACTATGTTACTGCGGTTTGTTATTTTTATTCTCAAGTTTCTTCTAGTTCTGATTTAAAATCAAAGTTCTGGTCTGCATATTTCTCTGTTTCTCGGTATAAGTAATTTGCTGTGTTGCTTCGTGTTTCTGTTTCAAGCTATTTTATTATTGCAGGACTCTACAGGGGGGAAGACAGGAAAGATGATAACATCCTCTGTTCTGTCCTGTTATGTTGATATGGCACTGTTCATGAGCTTCATTTATTCAGGAGGGTGCGGGATGTATTGTTCTTGCTGCGTCCAACTCCTTGTTTATAGATGCATTTTCAGTGCTTGTATTTTACTCCTGGGAAGTCTTAGTTTATTTAGTAGAGTAGAGTTTTTTTTTATATATTGTTTTAGCATTTCCTACTTTGATCTGTTGTTAGTTTTAATCTGTTTTATTTTTTTTTACTGTGTTGATTAGCCAGCTAGTTCATGTTCACTGCAGGAAAGGTGATACAATGCACGGTCGGGAGAGTGGCGTAGCTGATGGATTAGCATTGCTTCCATTTGCTGAACCATACCTGGTGTGCTCCATTCTGTTGTAGGAACACCAGTATTTGGTTGCTGCATGAAGGAGAAAGTTGGTTGGCTTGTCGATGTACGTGAGGTAGGGAATGGATGTTGTACAACAAAAGTTAGTAGGGAAGGAACAACCGACTGGGTAGTACTTATAGCAGTTTAGGACAGAGCACACCGAGAGCACCTAGACAGACCGAGAATGCAGGGCCATTTCATGGAGAACAACATTTCCTACTAGCTGGGCAGGTCGAGCACAACAGCCCCGTGCAGTAGAACTGAGCACCAGTAGACAGACTGGATGCAGCAGACAGCAGGCTTAGACGTGCGCTTCAATAAGCAGACCGAGAGCATCTATGAAGGACTTGAGCAGAGAACATAACCAAGCACTGCCTGGAAATGAAACAAAGAAGAGAGTGAACAGTGTTTAGAGGGAGTTATTGGATGATTTAAACTTAAGGCTTTGTTTAGAAGGAGTTATTGAATCCATTTTTCTTGCATTTTTAGTATAGTTTAATTAGTTGTTAGTTTAGGATAGTTGTTAGTTGTCAATTTAGATTAGTTCTAGTGTTTTAATTTGTTAATTTAATTTTTAGTCTTAATTTTTAGTTACTAGTTAATTTTATATTAAATGTTTTAGGATTTTATTTTAGTTTAGTTAGTTGCATTTTAGATTAAATGTGTTTCATGCAATTTTAAGATAGTTTTCATTTTTATTAGATTTTAGGTTAGTTTAATTTGCAATTTTTATTAGTTTAATTACATGCATTTTTATTTTAAGTTTGTTTAAATTTTAGTTTAATTACTTTTATTGCTTTATTTTCATATTTGCATTTTATTTTAGTTGCGTTAATTCAATTTGACTGTTTTAATTATTTTCGTAGGTATTTGCTTTTAATTGCTCAGAGCTCGGTAAGTAAATCTTATTTCAATTTTATTTTCTTTATTTTTTAATGTTATTGTTTTCAATAAGTTTAGTTAGCCTTAGTAGATCTCCAACTTAAATTTTATAATTTACTAAAATATACTTAGGGTAAGATTAATCGGTAGTTAATTAGGCTGATCAATTTCTCTGTTGGACGATAACTCGGGACTCAAATCCCATTATTACTTATACGACCCGTGCACTTGCGGACATATACCTTTTCGGCGTGTCAAGTTTTTGGCGTCGTTACCAGGGAAGTTTTAATTAGTCATTAATTAATATCAGTGAAATTATGCTTAGGTTTAATTCTAGCTTGTAAATATTTAGATCCTTAGTTTAGTTTAGTTAATTTTCTCCATTTAATTAAAAAATATATAAATTTTTTTAAAAAATTATAAATTCAAAATTCAAAAACATTTTTCTAAGGACTTTCTGATGTTTGCATGCGTAGAGCCAAGAGTTTTGATTGCTTTCCTCTAGATCCTGAAATTGAATGAACACTTAGAAAAATTCGAAAGGACTCTAGGAAATTTATAGCTCCGCTGCAAAACACGATGACAGAAAATAGGAAAATTAGGACCGTTGGAGATTATGCAATGCCGATGATTGGAGGATATTATTCCGGCATTAGGCCACTAGCTATCCCTATAAATAACTTCGAAATTAAGCCCGTAAACCTCCAGATGATCTAAACTTTTTTACAGTTCAGTGCACTTCCACATGATGACCCACATGCTCACCTTGGGCAATTCCTAGACTTCTGCAACACGTTCAAACATAAAGGATTATCTGATGATACGCTTAGGCTTAGATTATTCCCCTTTCTCACTTAGGGATAGGGCGAGACACTGGTTGACCTCCCTGCCTCCAGGATCCATTTCTACATGGGATGACTTAGCCCATCAATTTCTATCTAAGTTTTTCCCTCCCTCTAAAATGGCCCAACTCCGTAGTAATATATCTTCCTTTGCCCAGTACGATTCTGAATCTCTTTATGAAGCATGGGAAGGATATAAGGAGCTTCTTAGGAAGTGTCCTCACCATGGCCTACCTTTGTGGTTGCAAGTCCAGACCCTCTACAACGGACTTACAAGCTAGAATAGGACCATTGTTAACGCTGCTGCGGGTGGAGCCCTGATGTGCAAAACAGAGGAGGAAGCTTACGAGCTTTTAGATAAGATGGCGGCTAACAACTATTTATGGTCCTCGGAGAGGCAATTGCCAAAGAAGTCAGTGGGTATTTATGAGCTCGACACACTTTCTACCTTGACCTCTCAAATCGCTAATCTTAAGAAGAAGGTAGAGTCGCTTAGTACCCAACATAATCTTTCCTCCAATCCTAATCCTGTTTATTTTTTCCAAAGTTCTTTTCTCTCCTGCGAGCTGTGTAGTGGTACCCACTCTGTAGATAGGTGTCCGCTCAACTTAGAATCGGTTCAGTATGTCGCCCTTTCTCAAACGCAACAGAACAACCCTTTTTCAAACACCTATAATCCAGGGTGGAGAAACCATCCTAACTTCTCCTGGAGCCAAAACCAAGGGTAAACTTCTACCACTAGACCTGTAGGACTCCCTGGTTTTCAAGCTCCACCAGTTCAGGTACCACCATAGCCATAATTTCCATTTCATCCGCCTTCTCATCAACCATACCCACATCATCCATCACCACCATCACCACCTATCCAGCCACAGTATATACTTGCACCAACACCAGCAGCTGAGAAGAAGCCCTCGCTTGAGGAAATGTTCACGACTATCCTGAAAAATCAAGCTGTTTCAATTAAGAACTTAGAGGTTCATGTAGGACAAATAGCAAACGCTCTTAGTCAACGTCCTCAAGGGATCCTCCCCAGTAACACTGATGTTAATCCTGTTAGACAAAAGGAGGGTAAGGAACATGTTAAATCCATCACCTTTAGGAGTGGCAAAGAGCTAGAGGATCCACAAGTTAAGTCCAATCATGTTGAGGCCATAGTTGGAGAACTCATAATTCCTAAAGAAGCAGCTTAGAAAGAGTAGGAACATCAGGATCAAGCTGCAAAGGAATCTAAGTCAGGCGCTTCTTCATCTTACCTTCTTCTTCTTCACAACCTTCCTCTTCATTTGATGTTACACTCGTTACCACTACACTTCCTCTAGTTAGACCCCCATTACCATTTCCTCAGAGGTTCAAAAACTAGAAGCTTGATCAGCAGTTTGCTAAATTTCTTGAGGTTTTTAAGAAGCTTTACATTAACATTCCTTTCGCGGATGCTTTAGAGCAAATGCCTAGTTATGTGAAGTTTATGAAGGATATCCTCTTGAGGAAGAGAAGATTAGAGGATTATGAGACAATGGCCTTGACTGAGAAGTGTAGTGCCATTATTCAGAGGAAATTACCCCCCAAGCTCAAAGATCCAGGTAGTTTTACCATACCTTGCACCATAGGAGATCAGTTCTTTGGTAGAGCCCTTTGTGATCTAGGAGCTAGTATAAACCTTATGCCTTGGTCCATATACCAGAAGCTAGGAATAAGAGATGCAAAACCCACCACAGTGACCCTTCAATTAGCTGATAGATCCATTAAATATCCAAAGGGGATCATTAAGGACGTGCTAGATAAGGTGGACAAGTTTATTTTCCCTGCAGATTTTATCATGTTAGTTATGGAGGAAGATAGGGAAGTCCCCATTATTCTAGGCAGACCTTTCCTAGCTACTGGTAGGACATTAATTGACGTACAAAAAGGGGAATTAACCATAAGAGTCTTAGATCAGGAGGTGACATTTAATGTTTTCAAACCTTTGAAGCTCCCTGATGACTCTCAAGAGTGTTTTAAGATAGAGATTAATGAGGATATATGGCTTAAGCACATGAAATCTGAAAGAAGGAGGGAAGTAGATAGAGCTAAGGAGGATTTAACTGTTAACATTCTATCACCATTTTGGCTAATCCTCCTACTCTTCGCCCTGCTGCTGAGTGTTGTTTTCTTCAGCTGCATTTAAAGTGGTTGTGTTTTTCTTTTCACTGTTTGTATATAGTTCTTTTTCTTTTTCTTTTCTTTGTTTATTTTGCAGGTTTATTTTCTAGTTTTGCACTTTCAATAAAAGCTTCAGTTGTTCATCATCATCAGAAAGGGGAGTACTTTGTTCTTAAACTTAAATTCTTATATTATCTGTACACTGAGGACACTGTGCACTTTAAGTTTGGGGGAGGGGATATCACTTGAGTATTTTTTGAAAATTTGAGCAAAATTGAAAATTTTTTCAAATTTTTTTGGAAAATCTAAGCTTAAACTGTTTGATTTTAGGATGATTTAGTGCTTAGCATTTAGGTTTCCCATATTCTGATGATATGACCCCATGATTAAGTATGATTTTGATTGACTAAGAAGCATGATTATAGGAAAAGCATGAAGTTGAGTTCTCAAATTTGTCTTGATTCTGATTGTGATTTCCTCATCTTACGCACATGTCATGTCATGAATCTGTATATTTATTTAGAGAAAGCTTATGTGGACTTAGGATTGCATTTGTTTAGTTGATTTTGTGTATCATATTCTAGAATTTGTTTGATCTAATCTCGAGGCGAAATATTAGATCACACTTAATTAGAGAGATGATTTAGGCCATCTTTGGATCATTTGAGCCTTTCTAGCCTTCCTTGTACATATTTTACCCCTAGTCACCCATCTGGGCCAAACAAGCCTTTCTCTGTAAATACACCTGCTTATAATTTTCCTTAGCTTAAATACTTTGTTCCTATCCCCTACCTCGAAAGCATGAAAGTCATTGGGATATATTTTGAGCTTTGTACATATGGGTATTTGGTGATATTGAAAATTCAAAAAAAAAAATGAAAATGAAAAGAAAATGAAAAAAAAGAAAAAAAAAAGAAAGAAGAAAGAAGAAAAATAGAAAAATAGAAAAAAAAAATGTTTAGCAAAAGAAATAAGTTTGGGAAATAAATTTGTAAGACCCGATATTTTCAAGTGCATTTAAAAATGCAAAAGGACTTAAATGACATTCCCGAATACGTGCAAGGGCAAAATGGTCAAAAGACCAAAATTCGGTATTAATCGAGACAAGAAAATTTAATTAAAAATATGAGAATGAGAAATCTTGATCAATGATGAAGAAATAATTAAATTTCGGGTTAAATTGATCAAGATATGAATTTATTGGGATAAATCAAAATTTTTGTATTGAAAAATAATCCCGAAAATAATCGAAAAATATACCGGAAAGGTAAAATCGGACTGAGAAAATTATTTACAGATTAGATGAATAAAATATAATTTTTAAAAGATATTTGTGTATTTTAATATTATTTTATTGATTAAAATAATATTAAAAATAAATTATAAATAAATAAAATTTGAAAAAAAAATGAAAAAAAAATGAAACAGAAACGAAATTGAAACAGCGAAGAAACGCGAAACAGAGGAAATGGCGAAAGCGAGGAAGCCGAGAACTGAGGGAGTCGGTTCCCTCCGTCCGGCAGGCCACCGGCGAGGCGGGGGTGCAGAAAATGACCGGGAGAGGAGCCTGACCACCGGGAGACCCACCAGAGACGGCGACACGCCGTGGAGTGGCTGGAAAACACCGAAAACGAAAAGGAAGTCCCGCGAAAGAGAAGCCCGATTGGCGGCCATCAGCGCCGTTTTGACACCACCCGAGGGCCGATTATGGAAGACCATGTGATTGCGCGCCGATTGGCACCGGAATCGGCCGGAGAACCGGCCGGACGGTGCCGAAACAGCAAAATGATGGGTGAACCGGACTGAACCGGCGGTTTGAGCCGAACCGGACCGAGCTGAACCGGCGGTCCGAACCGGGTTGAACCGGACCGGACCGGTTCAGCCAAAAAGAGAGGGAAAAAAAAGGAAGAAAAAGGGAAAAAGAAAAAGAGAAAAAATTGGGGAAAATTCCAGTGATGCAATCGAGCTTCGGGTAAGTCGGTAAGCGGTCAAATTGACCGATTTAATTTTCTGAATATTTAATTTAATTAATTCCGACTGGAAATTTACCCGGAAAAATATATTTAATTGTGTAGCTCGACAATTGGCATCCACTGAGAGCTCGAGACAGCCTCGATTTGTATACGATCAGGGAATAACGGGTAAGTGACCCTTATTTACGACAATTTTATATCGTTATGCGTGATTGATATTTAACGCATAAATTACGGATTTAATTTCCGCATAAATGAATTAAATTCTGGAAAATTAGATAAATTGTCGTAAATATTAAATTGAGATATCAGAGAATTTAGAACGAGGCTAAATAAATTACTGATGGGCCCAGAGAGCCCAATAGGCCTCGATAAAGTGTGGTAAACGGGCTTAAGGCCGATTAAGGCCCATTATGGTGCAATCGGGCCCAATATGGGTAAACGGGCCCAATGATTTAAATTAAGCCCAGAAAATTGTGAAATACAATTAATTGTATTGTATTTGACCTGATGAATGTGTATCCGCAGTGCCGGAGATTTGATTTGGATTCGGAGCAAATCGGACTGCGTGACGAGACATCAGTGGGAAAGGTCAGACTGTACAGAAAATGAGGTAAGGGAATTGTGTGAGTAGCTAGAGGTAGCTACGCGTATTTTAATAGTGTTCTGTACACTGAATATGTATGTATGCCTTGATGATGTATAAAGATCCTAAAAGTGGTTTAAATAATTTTGAGGATCGAAATAGGTGAAAAGACTATTTTACCCCTATTGAGGGAAGTTCACCTAAGGATGGTGAAAGCATGACATGCATGAAATGCATGATTTAAGAAATTTTCCGAATTAAAGATTTGATTGGTTTTAATCAAAGTAAATCGATAGATTGGCCAATAATTGCATAAGTTTCCCAAATTAACACTACGTAGGTGTTATTAATATTTAAATGAAATTTCTTTGGAAAAGAGGCCAACTATCAAGTTTATATGGAAACAGGTAGTGCCGACACGTAGTTCGCACTATATCTGCGTTTGTGAATGTGCATAAATGTGCTTGAGCAGTTGCTCGCACCGACTTGTGTGACATCATATGCATGAAATGTGCTAGAGCATGGTGCTCGCACTGATTTTTATTATTGTGAAATGAGAGCTGCTGGAGCCTAGCTCGCACTCTGTTTTGACATGTCTTGATTTGTTTTAACGTGGTATGCATAAAATAGTGCTGGAGCGATTGCTCGCACTAGTTTTAATGATTTGACATGCATGAGAGATGCTGGAGCTTAGCTCGCATCCTGTTTTGATTTGATATTGCATAAAGCCGTGCTGGAGTGAATCTCGCACGAGATTTGATTTAATTATGCATAAAGCCGTGCTGGAGTGTAACTCGCACGAGATTTGATTTACTTGAGCATTCATTTGTGCTGGAGCATTGCTCGCACAAAGTTTTACATGGTTTTCATAATTCATTTGAATGTCGTACTGGAGTTTTTCTCGTACGAGGTTTTCACTGAATTTATATACATATCCGTACTAGAGCGTTGCTCGTACGTGGAATTTACATGAAATTATAATCAGTTTAAGTCGTACTGGAGCGCTGCTCGTACGCAGATTTCACTGATTTTTATGAAATCGTGCTAGAGCTTCGCTCGCACGAGATTTTCAGATATCATGAATATGCATGGAGCCGTGCTTGAGCTTCGCTCGCACAGGGATTTATATTACATGCATATAGCCGTGTTGGAGCCTCCTGTAGACTGTGTGTCACAGTGAGATGATATGCTCACACGTGCATTCTGAGACAGAGATGATATGGGTGGATAAGACCTATTACAGGCACCCCTGACTGAGCTTGGGTTCACGGAGTACTTTGTACCGTGTATGTCACGCGGAGTACGCTGTACCGTGGGGATTGTTGGAGTGGAGTGGCATTAGCCACGAGGCAGCAAGCCTTGCCCTCGCAATCCTGGTGTTATGCTGTTCTGGCGGGTAGGACGACCCACCTCCCGTTTCAGGTGTGATACCCCGCACACTAGGTACCGTGTTGCCAGGGATCACTAGGATATGGCCATAGTCCTCGATGTTACTGTTGATTACCTGATTGTCTCACATGATATAACTTGTGGTCTGTTAGACCAGGGTAGACCCGAAGGAGGGGTCAGGCCCCCGATTTGATGATTTGATGATTTCAGATGATTTTATGATATGTGACCCTGAAAGAAGGGTGGTTTTATAACTCAAGTTTTATAATGAAATATAACAAATTGTTTTATGAGTTTTGAGATGATTGACCCAGAGGGGTTATTTTATACTGCGTTTTAAATGAATTGATTTAAATGCAGTGGCATGATGTGTTTTCCATGCTTTCATTTGAAAACCTTGAATTGTCTTACATGACATGAAAGACTGCATGATCTTGATTAAATTCATGCTTAATATGATTTAATGATGTCACATAAAATGCTTTGAATGCATGAGTTACATGATTTATATATGCACAAATAGTTTTGGATAAACTATGGCATTGAATATGCATGACTTTGTGCGTGTAATTTTAGATGAAAAGAAATGGATTTAAGGGCATGGCATTATGAGCATGTAGATAGTGGAGCTATCTACTTACTTGCATAATTGCCTTACTGAGCGTGTGGTTTGCTCACCCCCTTATTTTTCCATCTTTTCAGAGCACTTGTAATAATTATTGAGCGGCTGAGGACTTGCATGTATTGATATCCGCTGCTTGCTGCTACCCATCGAGAGACAGGTATACACATTGGTATGATTTTGTATCTAAATATGTAATGCACAGTACTGTAAATGGATATCATGTCGGGGATGTAGAGTCATGTAAATACCATTGGGTATGTGTTTATTTAAAGTCAAAACGATAGTAGACTCTGATATATGATTATGGGAATGAAATGTTAAATAGTGTGAGGTGACTAACACCGAATCATAGCCCAACTGTGTTGTAGGATGGTCACGACGAGAGAAAGGTAAGAATTAAATAATAAATGAAAAAGCGAAAAATTTACTCTGATTTTTAGGTAATTTGGGTCGTGACAGGTTTAATGGTATCAGAGCTTGAGTTGGCCTGATATGAGTCGGTGTTAGTGGTTAAGGAAGTTTACATCCCCTTGTACTGTGCATTATTTGGATAAAATTGTGTATATCGAGATGGAAGTGCAGCTAAGAATTTGGTTTTAAATGCAAGAATAGACTCATTGACTGATAGCCGCTATGGTTGGGAGGCGAGTACACGAGCTCAAGGCCGTTGAGGTAGGCCCATGAGTTGTACTGAGTCGCCACATGAGACTTGAGATGAGATTGACGTGGAGGCTGGTTGATCATGCCCCACAGAGTCCGATAGAGAGATCGGATAGAGTCTGACAAAGAGATCAGACAGTATTGAGATACGCTTCACGAGGTTGGAGCGGAGTGTGGGGAATATTATGAGCTAATTGCTCAGGGTATATATGAGGGCGAGTCGGAACATTGATGAAAGTTCGCTCGACCCATTTGAAGATTTCGACATCCAGATTGGACATGAAAAGTAATTCAATATGTATTCCAGTGACAGAATATCTCGGATATTATTTTAAAGAAAATTACAGATGACATTCTTTACTCTGACCCAGAGGAACATGTTGATTAACGAGTATGATACTCAGATTATATTCCTGGGCAGATGTGACTCGAACATGATGAACAGTGAGAGTCAAGATGTCTGAAAGTTTATGGAAGGACTCAGATTGTCAATTAGAGTCCGATTTGCCCGTTAGACATCACTACCTATGCCGAGGCAGTGCGCAGACTACAGCTGTGTAAATAAAATCAAGAGTTGCACGCCTCTGAGATTGAGAAAGGTAGTGAGGGCCGAAATTGAGACAAAAAGAGAAAAGAGAATGACAAAGATGTCAGAACAAGAAAAGATAGTTTGGTAAAAGCTTAGAGTTGATAAATCACGGGGTAAGTTGATTGATAAACCCCAGTGTATCCAATTTCAATACTTTTGAGGGGTATTGTGATTCGAGGACCCCGACCTGCTACGTAACAGTATAACAGAGTAGCAGTGTGAACAGTGTAAGATGTGTGGTAGTTATCACGAAAATCAGATGTTGGACGAGGGCGAATGTATGCCTTGGACCAGGACACTATTGATGTTTCATAGGATGTGGTGGAAGATACCACACTGGTTGTGAATAATGAAATAATTATTTTAATTGATCCTGGTGCCACGCATTTAATTATACCGCCTTCAGTTGCTTATAAGTTAGTGAAAAAAAAAATGTGAAGCCTATACCTTTAAGCATGAAGAGGATGATAATTAGTTGATTTTCACTAACTGAATATGGGTATAGGGATTGTAAGTTGAAAATAGGGGAGAAAATATCACTGAAAAGTGTATTGTAACTTGACAAGTAAGGAAAGAGTTTGTCACAAGTGATATATAAAAGGAGATATATTGGAATAAGAGACGTATGCAAGGTAAGGATATCCTTGATATGCAAAGTAATTTGGATTAAGCGATATGTAGTCAAGTCTGAGGGCTAATAAAGGTATTTCAAAATATCTCTCTGCCTGAAGATTTGACAGCGTCTAGAAGCGCACACATAACTTATAAATTGAAATCGAAAGTCGTAGTCGCTATATATACATTTAAAATTTGGGTACCTTTGCTGGTACGATAAAGAAATATAGAACTTGATTAATCATGAAAGTTTAAAAATTAAAATTTTATAAAAAAAAAAAAGCCGTTAATATAAGAAAAAGGAAACGACGCGGATTAGTATCCTGAACGAAAGCGATTTCGAAATGACATTGTACGTTTATACGTGCATAGGTCAAGGATATGAGTGAATGAAGTATTGAGTGGAACTCAATTACGATGAGGTATTTAAAGCTTACCTGGACCGATTGGTTGTCCTCTTTAGTGATGATATTTTGATGTATTCGAAGTCCAGGGAAGAGCTTGAGTAGCAACAGGAAACTGTCTTACAGACGAGGTGTTGAGAGTTTCTCAAAATTGGCTACTCAGTTGACACATTTCATTTCGGGAAAAGATTTCATACGAGTGGTATAATAAGTATGAAAATGGCTTCAATGAGTTTTGGTTTTATTGGAGTAATGAACTGACCACCGTAAGTATTCTCACTATAACCAACAGCTCAAGAGGTTTCAGTGTGTATGGATACCTCCAAATAAGGATTGAGCTATGTATTGATGTAAAATGGGAAGATAGTCGTTTATGGATCCAGATATGTTCAAGGACCATAAGAGAAACTATCCGACCCATGATTTAGAGTTGGCAGTCATAGCGATTACACTGAAAGTATGGCGCCACCACTTATATGGTAAGAAATTTCGGGTATGCACTGATCGTAAAAGCCCCAAGTATCTGTTTTCACAGAAAGAGTAGAATGTGAGATAACCAAGAGGGTTAGAGCTTTTAAGGATTTTGATTGTGAACATTGTACCACCCAGGAAAGGCTAATGTAATGGCTGATGCTTTGAGCAGAAAGAGCCTCGGGATGGTATTACATGTGATGGTCAGGGAGCGTGAGCTGCTAGAGCAGTTGTGAACCTCAGTAGTGATGTGATCCCTTCTGATGATGACAGTGATTTTATGACAGTTAGCCTGAGGATAGAACCGGATTTGTGTGACCGGATTTGCCAGGCTTAGCATGATGATTTCGACATGGTGTCGATAGTGTGGGTCAGATTCAGAAGGGTATAGTGACAGAGTTCACAGTGAGTGATGATGACTGACAGAGGTTCAGAGATAGTATAAGTGCTCTCCAGGACCACAGTTGATGAGATAATGCTATTGTCAGAAGCTCACTCTTCGGGATATACAGTGCATCCGAGAAGTAATAAATATATCAGAATCTCTAAAAAAGGTATGGGTGGTCAGGTATGAAAAGAAATATTGTAGAGATTGCGAAAAAGTGTCTCGTATGTCAGCAGAGTAAGGTAGAGTAAAAGAAGTTGCAGGGTCATTGCAGTCTCTACCTATATTGACACGGAAATGGGAACAAGTTACCATGGATTTCGTGATGGGTTACAGAGGACCCGAATGAATCTCGAGGCTATCTAGGTGATAGTTGATAGATTGATTTAGTTACCCACCTTCTGGTTATGAAAATCCCTAGATACTCTAAGTGTATAGGCGGATTTATGTGTGTGGAATATTGTGAAACATTGTGTAGCGTTCCAGTGAGCATGGTATCAGATAGGGATTCCCGCTTCACTTTCCACTTCTGGGAATATGTTTTTTGAAGCTATGGGACCCTGATTGTGTGTTAGCACAGCTTCCACCCTCAGACAGATGGTCAGTCAGAGAGGACTGTACAGGTTCTGGAGGATGTGATGAGAGCGTGTGCCATTGATTTTATGAGCTCCTGGGATGATCAGTTGCTACTAATCAAATTCGCCAGTGATGATAGTTGTCACTTGAGTATCGGGATGGGATTATATTCGGCATTATATGGCCGTAGGGAGTTGTTCCCTGACTTTGATAAGAGAAGTGGGTGACAGATAGAAAATTGTTCCCTAATTAGTAAGACAAACCTCTGAGTATGTTCAGTTGATTTGAGAGAGATTAAGAACACCTCAGAGCAGATAGAAAAGCCTATGCTGACAAGAGACAGGAAATCATTGGAATTCACCGAGGGTGAATCATTATGTTGGCAGTTACTTGTCTTAAGGACGTAACAAGATTCGGATAGAGATATTGGACAAAGTGGGAGGTAAGACCTGTAGGTTGGCGTTACCACTTGAATAAGCAGGCATCCACTATGTGTCTTATCTTTTGATGCTTAAGAAATACTATCCGGACCCAGTATATGTGATCAGATATGAGCTCCAACAATTTAGCTCAATGCAAATATAACGTATGATTGGAGGAATCGATTCGGGCATTAAACTTAAGGACAAAGTGTTGAGGTTTGAAATGATCTCCCTAGTTAAGTATGATGATAGTATTACACTCCGGAGAAAGTCACTTGAAGATGACAGTATATGATGCGATAGACATACCCGGAGTTGTTATGGACTCATATTACTTGGTTCTAATTTGGAGGACCAAATTTCTTAAGTGGGGGAGATTGTAAGACCCGATATTTTCAAGTGCATTTAAAAATGCAAAAGGACTTAAATGACATTCCCGAATACGTGCAAGGGCAAAATGGTCAAAAGACCAAAATTCGGTATTAATCGAGACAAGAAAATTTAATTAAAAATATGAGAATGAGAAATCTTGATCAATGATGAAGAAATAATTAAATTTCGGGTTAAATTGATCAAGATATGAATTTATTGGGATAAATCAAAATTTTTGTATTGAAAAATAATCCCGAAAATAATCGAAAAATATACCGGAAAGGTAAAATCGGACTGAGAAAATTATTTACAGATTAGATGAATAAAATATAATTTTTAAAAGATATTTGTGTATTTTAATATTATTTTATTGATTAAAATAATATTAAAAATAAATTATAAATAAATAAAATTTGAAAAAAAAATGAAAAAAAAATGAAACAGAAACGAAATTGAAACAGAGAAGAAACGCGAAACAGAGGAAATGGCGAAAGCGAGGAAGCCGAGAACTGAGGGAGTCGGTTCCCTCCGTCCGGCAGGCCACCGGCGAGGCGGGGGTGCAGAAAATGACCGGGAGAGGAGCCTGACCACCGGGAGACCCACCAGAGACGGCGACACGCCGTGGAGTGGCTGGAAAACACCGAAAACGAAAAGGAAGTCCCGCGAAAGAGAAGCCCGATTGGCGGCCATCAGCGCCGTTTTGACACCACCCGAGGGCCGATTATGGAAGACCATGTGATTGCGCGCCGATTGGCACCGGAATCGGCCGGAGAACCGGCCGGACGGTGCCGAAACAGCAAAATGATGGGTGAACCGGACTGAACCGGCGGTTTGAGCCGAACCGGACCGAGCTGAACCGGCGGTCCGAACCGGGTTGAACCGGACCGGACCGGTTCAGCCAAAAAGAGAGGGAAAAAAAAGGAAGAAAAAGGGAAAAAGAAAAAGAGAAAAAATTGGGGAAAATTCTAGTGATGCAATCGAGCTTCGGGTAAGTCGGTAAGCGGTCAAATTGACCGATTTAATTTTCTGAATATTTAATTTAATTAATTCCGACTGGAAATTTACCCGGAAAAATATATTTAATTGTGTAGCTCGACAATTGGCATCCACTGAGAGCTCGAGACAGCCTCGATTTGTATACGATCAGGGAATAACGGGTAAGTGACCCTTATTTACGACAATTTTATATCGTTATGCGTGATTGATATTTAACGCATAAATTACGGATTTAATTTCCGCATAAATGAATTAAATTCTGGAAAATTAGATAAATTGTCGTAAATATTAAATTGAGATATCAGAGAATTTAGAACGAGGCTAAATAAATTACTGATGGGCCCAGAGAGCCCAATAGGCCTCGATAAAGTGTGGTAAACGGGCTTAAGGCCGATTAAGGCCCATTATGGTGCAATCGGGCCCAATATGGGTAAACGGGCCCAATGATTTAAATTAAGCCCAGAAAATTGTGAAATACAATTAATTGTATTGTATTTGACCTGATGAATGTGTATCCGCAGTGCCGGAGATTTGATTTGGATTCGGAGCAAATCGGACTGCGTGACGAGACATCAGTGGGAAAGGTCAGACTGTACAGAAAATGAGGTAAGGGAATTGTGTGAGTAGCTAGAGGTAGCTACGCGTATTTTAATAGTGTTCTGTACACTGAATATGTATGTATGCCTTGATGATGTATAAAGATCCTAAAAGTGGTTTAAATAATTTTGAGGATCGAAATAGGTGAAAAGACTATTTTACCCCTATTGAGGGAAGTTCACCTAAGGATGGTGAAAGCATGACATGCATGAAATGCATGATTTAAGGAATTTTCCGAATTAAAGATTTGATTGGTTTTAATCAAAGTAAATCGATAGATTGGCCAATAATTGCATAAGTTTCCCAAATTAACACTACGTAGGTGTTATTAATATTTAAATGAAATTTCTTTGGAAAAGAGGCCAACTATCAAGTTTATATGGAAACAGGTAGTGCCGACACGTAGTTCGCACTATATCTGCGTTTGTGAATGTGCATAAATGTGCTTGAGCAGTTGCTCGCACCGACTTGTGTGACATCATATGCATGAAATGTGCTAGAGCATGGTGCTCGCACTGATTTTTATTATTGTGAAATGAGAGCTGCTGGAGCCTAGCTCGCACTCTGTTTTGACATGTCTTGATTTGTTTTAACGTGGTATGCATAAAATAGTGCTGGAGCGATTGCTCGCACTAGTTTTAATGATTTGACATGCATGAGAGATGCTGGAGCTTAGCTCGCATCCTGTTTTGATTTGATATTGCATAAAGCCGTGCTGGAGTGAATCTCGCACGAGATTTGATTTAATTATGCATAAAGCCGTGCTGGAGTGTAACTCGCACGAGATTTGATTTACTTGAGCATTCATTTGTGCTGGAGCATTGCTCGCACAAAGTTTTACATGGTTTTCATAATTCATTTGAATGTCGTACTGGAGTTTTTCTCGTACGAGGTTTTCACTGAATTTATATACATATCCGTACTAGAGCGTTGCTCGTACGTGGAATTTACATGAAATTATAATCAGTTTAAGTCGTACTGGAGCGCTGCTCGTACGCAGATTTCACTGATTTTTATGAAATCGTGCTAGAGCTTCGCTCGCACGAGATTTTCAGATATCATGAATATGCATGGAGCCGTGCTTGAGCTTCGCTCGCACAGGGATTTATATTACATGCATATAGCCGTGTTGGAGCCTCCTGTAGACTGTGTGTCACAGTGAGATGATATGCTCACACGTGCATTCTGAGACAGAGATGATATGGGTGGATAAGACCTATTACAGGCACCCCTGACTGAGCTTGGGTTCACGGAGTACTTTGTACCGTGTATGTCACGCGGAGTACGCTGTACCGTGGGGATTGTTGGAGTGGAGTGGCATTAGCCACGAGGCAGCAAGCCTTGCCCTCGCAATCCTGGTGTTATGCTGTTCTGGCGGGTAGGACGACCCACCTCCCGTTTCAGGTGTGATACCCCGCACACTAGGTACCGTGTTGCCAGGGATCACTAGGATATGGCCATAGTCCTCGATGTTACTGTTGATTACCTGATTGTCTCACATGATATAACTTGTGGTCTGTTAGACCAGGGTAGACCCGAAGGAGGGGTCAGGCCCCCGATTTGATGATTTGATGATTTCAGATGATTTTATGATATGTGACCCTGAAAGAAGGGTGGTTTTATAACTCAAGTTTTATAATGAAATATAACAAATTGTTTTATGAGTTTTGAGATGATTGACCCAGAGGGGTTATTTTATACTGCGTTTTAAATGAATTGATTTAAATGCAGTGGCATGATGTGTTTTCCATGCTTTCATTTGAAAACTTTGAATTGTCTTACATGACATGAAAGACTGCATGATCTTGATTAAATTCATGCTTAATATGATTTAATGATGTCACATAAAATGCTTTGAATGCATGAGTTACATGATTTATATATGCACAAATAGTTTTGGATAAACTATGGCATTGAATATGCATGACTTTGTGCGTGTAATTTTAGATGAAAAGAAATGGATTTAAGGGCATGGCATTATGAGCATGTAGATAGTGGAGCTATCTACTTACTTGCATAATTGCCTTACTGAGCGTGTGGTTTGCTCACCCCCTTATTTTTCCATCTTTTCAGAGCACTTGTAATAATTATTGAGCGGCTGAGGACTTGCATGTATTGATATCCGCTGCTTGCTGCTACCCATCGAGAGACAGGTATACACATTGGTATGATTTTGTATCTAAATATGTAATGCACAGTACTGTAAATGGATATCATGTCGGGGATGTAGAGTCATGTAAATACCATTGGGTATGTGTTTATTTAAAGTCAAAACGATAGTAGACTCTGATATATGATTATGGGAATGAAATGTTAAATAGTGTGAGGTGACTAACACCGAATCATAGCCCAACTGTGTTGTAGGATGGTCACGACGAGAGAAAGGTAAGAATTAAATAATAAATGAAAAAGCGAAAAATTTACTCTGATTTTTAGGTAATTTGGGTCGTGACAAAATTTGAGCTCTTACATTAAAGATCCTAAAAGTAATGCATGTTAAGGGGTAATTAAACCTAAATCGACTTTATCATGCCTTAACCCTAGCCTTACATTACAAGCTTAATGAAGTCCTATTAATCTTTAGTTAAGTGTGACTACATTAGTGGAGAGAGAAGTGAAAAGTAAACTTATGGGAATGGTCACATGTCATTGACTTTGCATTCACTGTGTTTGCATACAATTATTTTGTTTTGCTTGAGGACAAGCAAAAGCTCAAGTTTGGGGGTGTGATAATTCTATATTTTTAGAATTATTTGTGCTTAATTTCCTAATTAATTATTTAAATCCTCAATTTATTTTGTTAATTATCCCCTTTATTTAATTAAAATTCTCATGTTTGCAGATAAATTAAATTCGGATTAATTTTGAATATTTTAGTAGAAAATGGACTGGAATTGGGCTAAAATCGAGATTGGACCACGCGGACAACACGAGCCTAGCACATCCAATTGGACAAAAAGACAGATGACATGGAAATATTCTTTTTCAAGGAGCCAATGGTGTGAAGACAAGTGGCCTAACAATGTCAACTCATCTAGGATGGAAATATTACAATTGTACCCTTAAGTATGTGTATAAATAGAAACAAATGTCAATTGAAAAAGGGGTAGCCTAGGTTAGAATAGAGGTAAATTAGGGTAGAATAGTTTTTAAGTTAATTTTAAATAGCTTTCTTGGTAATTTTCGAATAGTTTTTGCTTTTAATCAAATAATTTTACTGTTCATGTATTTCCATTTTCTTTATGAAAAGCTTGCATTTCCCCTTTCATTGTTATTGGTTTACAAATGAACTTGTCTATTTTTTCTCTTCACCGATTGTTGGACAGTAAAGAGGGGAAGGAGATGCCGGTGACAGTGGCCATTTCTTCAACTATTTAACTGTTCAACTTCATTAAGATTTTGGTTCTGTCATTACTTGCTGTGTTAATGCGGTTTGTTATTTTTATTCTCAAGTTTCTTCTAGTTCCGGTTTAAAATCAAAGTTCTGGTCTGCATATTTCTCTGTTTCTCGGTTTAAGTAATTTGCTGTGTTACTTCGTGTTTCTGTTTCAAGCTATTTTATTATTCCAGGACTTTACAGGGGGAAGACAGGAAAGATGATAACATCCTCTGTTCTGCCCTGTTATGTTGATATGGCACTGTTCATGAGCTTCATTTATTCAGGAGCGGTGCGGGATGTATTGTTCTTGCTGCGTCCAACTCCTTGTTTATAGATGCATTTTCAGTGCTTCTATTTTGCCCCTGGGAAGTCTTAGTTTATTTAGTAGAGTAGAGTTTTTTTTTTTATATTGTTTTAGCATTTCCTACTTTGATCTATTGTTAGTTTTAATCTGTTTTGTTTTTTTTTTACTGTGTTGATTAGCCAGCTAGTTTATGTTCACTGCAGGAAAGGTGATACAATGCACGGCTGGGAGAGTGGCATAGCTGATAGGTTAGCATTGCTTCTATTTGCTGAACCATACCTGTTGTGCTCCATTCTATTGCAGGAACACCAGTATTTGGTTGCTGCATGAAGGAGAAAGTTGAGTGGCTTGTTGATGTACGTGAGGTAAGGAATGGATGTGGTACAGTAGAAGTTAGCAGGGAAGGAACAACCGACTGGGCAGCACTTGCAGCAGTGCAGGACAGAGCACACCGAGAGCACGAGGACAGACCTAGAATGCAGGGTCATTTCATGGAGAACAACATTTCCTGCTAGCTAGGCAGGTCGAGCACAATAGCCCCATGCAGCAGAACCGAGCACCAGTGGACAGACTGGATGCAGCAGGCAACAGGCTTGGACGTGCGCTTCAGCAAGTAGATCGAGAGCATGTATGAAGGACCTGAGCAGAGAACATAACCAAGTACTGCCTAGAAATGAAACAAAGAAGAGAGTGAACAGTGTTTGAAGGGAGTTATTGGCTGATTTAAACTTAAGGCTTTGTTTGGCATTCAACTCTTGCATGAATCCATTTTTCTTGCATTTTTAGTATAGTTTAATTAGTTGTTAGTTTAGGATAGTTATTAGTTGTCAATTTTGATTAGTTCTAGTGTTTTAATTTGTTAATTTAATTTTTAGTCTTAAGTTTTAGTTATTAGTTAATTTTATATTAAATGTTTTAGGATTTTATTTTAGTTTAGTTAGTTGCATTTTAGATTAAATGTGTTTCATGCAATTTTAAGATAGTTTTCATTTTTATTAGATTTTAGGTTAGTTTAATTTGCAATTTTTATTAGTTTAATTACATGCATTTTTATTTTAAGTTTGTTTAAATTTTAGTTTAATTACTTTTATTGCTTTATTTTCATATTTGCATTTTTTTTAGTTGCGTTAATTCAATTTGACTGTTTTAATTATTTTCGTAGGTATTTGCTTTTAATTGCTAGGAGCTCGGTAAGTAAATCTTAGTTCAGTTTTATTTTCTTTATTTTTTAATATTCATTGTTTTCAGTAAGTTTAGTTAGCCTTAGTAGATCTCCAACTTAAATTTTATAATTTGCTAGAATATACTTAGGGTAAGATTAACCGGTAGTTAATTAGGCTGATCAACTTCTCTGTGGGACGATAACTTGGGACTCAAATCCCATTAACTTGTATGACCTAAGCACTTGCGGACATATACCTTTTGGGCGTGTCATCTTCTCTTCCTCGAGAGGATATCCTTTAGAAACTTCACATAACTTGGCATTTTCTCTAAAGCGTCTACGAAAGGAATGTTGATGTGAAGTTTCTTAAAAACCTCAAGAAATTTGGCGAATTATTGGTTAAGCTTTTGATTTTGAAACCTCTGAGGAAAAGGTACTGGTGGTCTAACTGGAAGGGATGTAATGGTGACATGTATAGCATCAGAGGACTTTGAAGGCTGTGAAGTAGAAGAAGGTATAGATGAAGAAGTGCCTAGCTTTGATTTCTTTGCAGCCTGATCTTTAGGTTCCTGCTCTTTCTGAGCTGCTTCTTTAGAACCTAAGGGTTTATCAACTAGGGGTTATTCAGGTCCAGACTTAACTTGTGGCTCATCTAGCTCTCTGCCACTCCTAAGGGTGATGGATCTAACATGTTCTTTACCCTCCCTTTTCCTAATAGGATTAGCTTCAGTGTTACTATGAAGCTAATTGTCCAACTTAAACTTCTAAGTTCTTAATTGAGGCAGCTTGATTTTGCAGGACAGTCGTGAACATTTCCTCAAGAAAGGGCTTCTTCTCAGCTGCTGGTGCATGGTAAAGTTGTGGTTGCGTAGGTTGTGGTGGTGGTGGTGGTGGTGGTTGATGGAAGTGAGGTGGATGATGTTGAAATTGAGGTGGATGGGGATGATGAGAAGGCGAATGATGAGGAAATGGATGCTGTGGTGGTACTTGAACCAGTTGAGCTTGAAAACTGAGGGGTCCTACAGATATGGAGTTAGAAGATTGGCATTGATTTTGGCTCCATGAAAAGTTAGAATGGTTCCTCCACCCTGGATTATAAGTGTTTGAAAAAAGGTTTTTCTGTTGCTTAGGGGGGCAACATACTGAACCAATTCTAAGTTAAGTGGACACTTATCTACAGAGTGGGTACCACTACATAGATCATGGAAAAGAAAAGGACTTTGGACAAAATAAACATGATTAGTACTGGAGGAATGATTATGTTGGGTACTGAGCGACTCTACCAAGGTTAGCAATCTGAGAGGTTAAGGTAGACAGCGTGTCGAGCTCATAGATACCCATCGACTTCTTTGGCAATTGCCTCTTCGAGGACCATAGATAGTTGTTAGCCGCCATCTTGTCTAAAAGCTCGTAAGCTTCCTCCTCTGTTTTGCACATCAGGGCTCCACCCGCAGCAGCGTCAACAATGGTCCTATTCTGGCTTGTAAGTCCGTTGTAGAAGGTTTGGACTTGTAACCACAAAGGTAGGCCATGGTGAGGGCACTTCCTAAGAAGCTCCTTATATCATTCCCATGCTTCGTAGAGAGATTCAGAGTCGTACTGAGCAAAGGAAGATATGTCACTACGGAGTCTGGCTATTTTAGAGGGAGGGAAAAACTTAACTAGAAATTGATGGGCTAACTCGTCCCATGTAGAAATGGATCTTGGAGGGAAGGAGGTTAACCAGTGTCTCGCCCTATCTTTAAGTGAGAAGGGGAATAGTCTAAGTCTAAGCGCATCATCAGATAATCCATTGTGCTTGAACGTGTTGCATAAGTCCAGGAATTGAGCATGTGGGTCATCGTGTGGAAGCCCACCACACTATAAAGAAGTCTGGATCATCTGAAAGATTGCAGGCTTAATTTTGAAGTTGTTTACAGGGACAGCTGGTGGCCTAATGCAGGAATAATATCCTCCAATCGTCGGCATTGCATAATCTCCAGCGGTTATAATTTCCCTATTTTCTGTCATAGTGTTTTGGAGCGGATCTATAAATTTCCTAGAGTCCTTTCAAATTTTCCTAAGGGTTCTTTCAATTTCAGGATTTAGAGGAAAGCTATCATAACTCTTGGCTCTACGCATGCAAACATCTAAAAGTCTTTAGAAAAGTTTTTTAAGTTTTTTTTTAATTTTTCAATTTTTTAATTTTAATTTTTTCAATTAACTAATCTAGATTAAACTTCTAAATATTGACAACCTAAATATTTACAAGCTAGAATTACACCTACGCATAATTTCACTGATATTAATTAACGACTAATTAAAACTTTCCCAGCAACAGCGCAAACAACTTGACACGCCCTGAAGGTATTGTCCGCAAGTGCACGGGTCATACAAGTAATAATGGGATTTGAATCTAGAGTTATCGTCCCACAGAGAAGTTGGTTAGCCTAATTAACTACCGATTAATCTTACCCTATGTATATTCTAGCAAATTATGAAATTAAGGTGGGTGGTCTACTAAGTTTGAAATTAAAATTACTGGAAAGCAATAAAATAATAAAAACTAAATAAAACAAAGCAAAATTACTTACAGTGCTCCACACAATTTAAATAAAAAACTACAAAAATAATTAAAACAGTTAAAACTAATTAACGCAATTAAAATAAAATGCAATTATGAAAATAACAAAGCAAGATTAATTAAACTACAATTAAACTAACATAAAATAAAATATGCATGCAAATTAATCTAATTATGAAAATGCAATTTAAGCTAACCTAAGATTTAATGAAATAAATTTACCCCTAATCTAATTCTAAATGAACAATTAATTAACTATCATCCTAATTAAAGCTAAGTTTTATACCACTAAGCAAGAATACTAACATGTAATTTAATTAAAAACTCTAAACTAAGCTATCAAATTAAATTGAAATTAAACTATTCTACAAATGCATGAAAATGAATTAATTAACTACAATGCACTAGCCAAACAAAGCTTTAATAAATTTTAAATTAGCCAAGAGGTCCCTCCATTCACTGTGCAAGTCTTCAATATTGTTTATTTTCATCTCCACGTGCTCTCGGTTTGTCCTCTACTCTAGGCTGCTGTCCTCGGTCTGACTCTCACCAACTCTACTCGGTTTTGTGTGTAGCATCCATTCCTGCAACAACCCAGCACATTACCAACCACTTCAGCTTCATTTTCTACCCATGCCGCTGCCTGCCCCAAGCGTGTCCAGCTCTCATTCTCAGTTCTGTCCTGCACGTCTCCAATTGCTTTTGCTGCCCAGGCATGTTTAGCTACTATTCTCGATTTTGTCATGCACTACTGAGTGAGATACACACCGCAACTTGCTCCAAGTTGCTCTAGCTTTCACTAGTACCTTTCTGCAACCGACAACAACATTGTTTCTGGCTAAGGAACCAGCAGCAGTGCTGTCCTGTTCAACTTGTCATCCAGCTGTACCCTGATTCTGTTGATGGCTTCATTCCCGATCTTCCTTGGTCTTCAACTTGCATCCAATCAACCTCACCCCATGACAAGGAATGAGATTAGAGAAAAGACTTGATTAAAACCAGAAGTTAAACAGAAAATGAAAATGAGCAGTAACTAAAAGTTACGACAGAGGAGAACAGAGCAATGATCGGTCTGCTAGGTTGCTTCCTTCTTACGATCCAGAACCAAGACATGAAGTTCATGCAAATAAGAAGGAACTACAGAAAAGAAAGAACAAGAAAGCTTAGCAAAACATGAGATTAAAACCGAGAGGAAAAATGTGAAAACTACAACTAAAAACATCAACGTGCTTTATCAATGTGAATCCAGCGGCGCAGGATGCTTCCTTCCTTTCTCCAACCGAGGTTCCACTTTGCCATTGATATGGATAAATGCTAAGCATCAACCCACATCAAAGCATCGAAACCAAAAGGCATAATCAAAGGAGGAAGCTGTTACCTGAATGCACCAAGAGTAAACCGAGAGCAAGATAAAAAATAAAGATTGATCAAAACAAAAACATAAACAAAGAAGGAAAACCGAGAGTTAGAAACAAAAGAGGCAATTACTTTTCATTAACTTTCATTAAATCAAATATAAAGAAAATAATCTTGATAATATGAACTACAAATGACCGAGCAACGAAAATAAAAAAATTCATAAAAAACATTAAGAAAGTTGCTTGAACAGTAAAATTGGAAATGGTTTCGGGAAAAGCTTCTAAAAATAAAAACTAAACTAATCTAACTAAGCTACTCTAACACTACTTCTACACTAACACTACTCCTAACTTACATTACATTCCCTACTCCTACTTACAGTACATACCCTAATCCTACTTCTACACTACCTTACATAGTTTTTCAATTGCGATTCATGCCTTATTTATACACAAACTCAGGGGTATAATTGTAAGTTTTCCATCCTAGATGAGTTGGCATTGTCTGGCCACTTGTCTTCACACCATTGGCTCTTTGAAAAGATATTTCCATGTCATCTGTCTTTTTGTCCAATTGGATGTGCTAGGTGGCATGGCTCGTGTTGTCTACGTGGTCCAATCCCAATTTTAGCCAAATTTCGATCCATTTTCTATCGACATATTCAAAATTCATCCAGAATTAATTTAGTTGCAAACATGAGAATTTTAATTAAATAAAGGGGATAATTAACAAAATAAATTGAGGATTTAAATAATTAATTAGGAAATTAAGCACAAATAATTCTAAAAAATATAAAATTATCAGAAGGTGGTCGGACGCTCCCCTGGTGCCGTTCGTCTCCTCACCGGCATCCTCCATACGCTGGCTCCCTTTGCTACTTGCCAACGAAGGAAAATAGTGAAGGATCGGTTTCGATCCTTCCCTCCCCTGTTCGCGCAAAATAGCGCTCTTTTTTTTCTATATATATATATATATATTATATTCAAATATAATATTATATATATAAATATCTTGATAAAATACCTATTTTATTAGGAAATATCCTAAAATTTGTAATATTATTATTATAATAATAATATTACACTAAAGAATTTTTATATTATTATAATAATATTTTGTCATCATAATGTATTCTGTACATTAATATTCACACATCCATGTACATTTATTTCATTTAATTCATTTCTCCAAATATATATATGTACCTCATATTTTATTTTTATTTCTTCGGGAATATATTTATTCCTTATTATTATTTTTTGAAAATAAATTTTCATATTTCCGAGATAAATTTCAATGTAGAAAATTCAGGGTCTTACAAGCGCCTTGCCCATTCCCTGGCCGTCAGCTAGGAAGATCCTCGATCGTCTTCATGTGCTACCCTATGTATGTAAGACCGATTCCAGATCACTCTGACCTCGTCACATCATGCCTTTGCGGGACTCTAGCCCGCTTAACCCAAAAACATGGTTGTCATAAATCTTTATGGGCATCTTACCCATTTCTTGTGGAAAACCATAGTTTCAAATCATTTCTTGGGACTTTAACCCATGTAATCATAAAAACATAGTTTGTAAACCCTTTCGGGAATTTAACCCGTATCATGAAAACATTGCTTTCGTAAAACATTCTCGGGGCTCTTCCTTGTCATTTCATGAAATCAAACCATGTTTTCTTCTTCATATTGAAAAATTACATTTTCATAAGACATGTGAAGTAAAATGTATCTCGTGCATGTAGCAAACACATTGAAAAACTTGGGAAATGGTTTCGTTTCAATTTCTAAGGCATTGAAGCATATTTCATAAAATCTCATTCCACTAACATGCATAAAGTCATTGGTAATGTAGGTGGAGCACTAACACTACTTTAAATTATATCTCTTACCTCACTTTACTTTGTACAGTCTGACTTTTACCAAAAATGTCGCGTCATACAGTCCGATTTGCTCCCAATCAAATCTCTAGAGCTGCGTATAATTATTTATCGGGTCAGAAATCATACAGTTAACTGCATTTCATAATTTATGAGCTTAATTCAAAGTATTGGGCCCGATTGCACCTTAATAGGCCTTAATCAACCTTAAGCCCATTTTTCACTTACTATTCACATCATCGAGGCCTATTGGGCTTATTGGGCCCACCAACAATTTATTGGGCCTCGTTCTAAACTCTGGGATAGCTCAAATAATTATTTACGATGATTTATCTCCAATTCCAAAATATATTTCATTTTATGCGGAACTAAATTCGTAATTTATGCGGTAAATTTTTAACACGCATAACGATGCAAATTGTCATAAATAAGGGTTACTTACCCGAGATTTCGTGATAGTACACAAATCGAGGCTGACTCAAGCTCTCATTTGTCGCCAATTATCGAGCTACACATTTATATATTTTTCGGGTCAAATTCAGTCAAATATATGTTTAAATAAATTTTTCAAAAATTAAATTTGTCACGACCCAATTCCATTCTCTTTAACCGAAAATCATTGAAAATTTTTCGCGTTTTACTGTTACCTTACCCGGTCGTGAACTAAACTCACCACACACTGTTGGGCTGTGAGTCAATAATAAACACCACATCTCATTCATTCTCAATTAATTAAAACGATGTCATACATCTGTATTTAATCGTGTATTTGTACGAATACATGTTTTACTGACATCTACATCCCCCATAAGTACAACTCAAAAGAATACTGTGCTTTTACATTGTTTAGATACAAAAAGAATCACTGTGTATATACCTTTCAGCGATGGAGATGCAGCGGAGTCCAAAATAATACGCCTCAGTCCTCACTGGGCTACTATGCACGCTCTGTAGGGGGGAAAATAGAGTGGGATGAGCAACCACACGCTCAGTAAGGCAATAATGCAAGCATGGTAGATAACTACTCTATCTACATGCTGATAGTGTTATGCATAAATCGTTTATAGTAGGAGCATGAGGAATAAAACTATGCCATGTGAATATACATATATATCTTGTATCAAATCATGTGAATTGGCATATAAAACATGGTAGAAACATCATGTATAAATCATCTCATGCTCAATCTCATTTAAATTCATTAAAGGGCAATTCTTTAAGAAAGTTCCTTTTTAAACTAACACCATAACACCACCAAATCAACTCACAAACCACAACCACATTTACATTCCACAATTCACGCATGTGTATAAATCTAGGTCACTATATCAAAAGTGCCTATGTAAATCATTACATCATAAATCATCCCAGACCACACGTATCCAGGTGTGCGGGGTATCATGCTGGCACGAAGATGGATTATCCCTCGCCAGACTTTCTCATCACATAACTATCATGCGGTACATCGTACTCCATGTGATATACACGGTACAGCGTACTCCGCAACTCATATCGTGATCGGGGGTGCCATTCCTAGGTCTTATCTACCCCATACCAAGAGTTTCTCATATTCCGTGAAGGAGAGCCTCCCTGCCGAACAGAGCCTCCCCGCCTAACAGAGCCTCCCCGCCTCTTGGGCTTAAGGATGTTAGCTTAAGGATGTAGGGCTTAAGGATCCTTTCCGTAAGAGAGCCTCCCCACCAAACAGAGCCTCCCCGCTTAACAGAGCCTCCCCGCCTAACAGAGCCTCCCCGCCTCTTTGGGCTTAAGGATGTTGGCTTAAGGATGTTAGCTTAAGGATGTAGGGCTTAAGGATCTTACCTTTACCGTACCTATGTAGGAGAGCCCCCCTGCCTAACAGAGCTTCCCCGCCTCTTTGGGCTTAAGGATGTTGGCTTAAGGATCCCACCGTAAGAGAGCCTCCCCACCAAACAGAGCCTCCCCGCCTCTTTGGGCTTAAGGATGTAGGGCTTAAGGATGTAAGGCTTAAGGATCTTACCCACTTTCACAACCTTATACGTATCCCCTCGTGCAAACTTGTGCGAGCAAAGCTCTAGCACGACTCATGCATCATGCATCTTCTCATAAAGAGGCGCGTACGAGCATTGCTCTAGTACGGTTGTACTCGTAAGACAACCACTCAAAATCCACGTACGAGCAGAAGCTCCAGTACGGTTTATAAATATCATTATGGTTTCCAAATCAAGGTGCGAGCTAGGCTCCAGCACGTTTCATACAAATGAAAACATAGAAATCCAGCGCGAGCGAGGCTCGAGTGCGATTTATGTCATACAAGTGTGATAGGCGGCTCATATACAATTCATCAATCCCGGCAATTCGGGTTTAGCACTCACAAATGCTTTTCTACAACAACAATACAATACTAGCCGTCCTATCTACGAGCTTGCTTAAAACCAAGCAAATTCGTTTTGGAAAAACATCAAAACATTAGATTTATGCAATTATTAGCCTTACTATCCCATTTCATAAAATCCACTTCAAATCCAAAACCACGCATATACTCGTCATCATTCACGAATACCATCCATCATTTATTTGAGCAATTCATGCATTTCATACAACACCCAATATTCACCCACAAGTTTAAAGTACGAGCAGCTACCTCTATATACTCACAAAATTCCCTTACCTGGAATCGCGATGCGTGATTCCACTTCCTTAAGCTGCTTACTCGTACGGTTCGGTTCGTCTTCAACGAACTCTTCGGGACTGCACAAAATCGTATCCCGCATTATATTCGATCCATACATTGCAACCCTTGCGCTTGCTATAGTCAATTTAACCTATAGCCTCTATTAACGCTTATATGGCCTCGTTTCATTACTTTACTCATAACTCGAGTTCTATGGATCTTCTTAGGCCTATTAACTTATTCGAAGTCGATATCAAATCGACATAAAGCTCATAGCGTTCATCTTTCATGAATCCCCTCACTATGGCATTTATCAATCATATTCATACCCATTTTCACAATTCCTTCACACTCACAATGTAATCTCATTTAACCGTTTAAAATCATAAATATTATCCCAATAACAACTTTAGCATGCCATAAATCATAAACTCATTCAATCCCACATATCCTCACTTTACACCCATTTTAGATTTCTAGGTCACACCAATTCCACTACATTCCTAGGTAGTTTATCCATCAATACTCATATCAATCAACTCCAAAATAAATTAAATAGCTAATACATTTGGATTAGAGTGTTAGAATCTTACCAATATGATTTCTCTTCTTGCTCCAATTAGTAATGCCCTTAACTCCTTCAACTCCAAGAATGGGAAAATGCCCTCTCACTATGTTGTTCTTCTCTTTGATGGGAACAACTTTGCCTCTAATGATCTCTCTTCAAATCTCACTGAAAATGGCTGATTTTAGAGAGGAAAAGTTGGGTTTTTGGGGTTAAAATTGTAAAGTTTGGTGTTTTTTCGGGATTTCTAGATTTTCAGCTCTCCTTATATAGAAATGACTTGAGGAGATCGATCTGGTCCAAGAGGAGATCGATCTGGTCCCTTAAAATCCCTCTTTTTCACGTCATTTTTAAGCCTAAAGATCGATCTATCGAAGCAATGAGATCGATCTGTTGAAGCATGAGATCGATCTGTCGAAGCATGAGATCGATCTGGTCCCAAACAGAGAGCTAAGGAGATCGATCTGGGTGCTTGGGGATCGATCTTTCCACTACAGAATGCTTGGCAGATCTATCTGGCTCCATTGGAGATCGATCTGCTCTATTCTTTCGCCCAAATAAGAGTATTCTGGCTCTTCCAGATCGATCTCTCATCCTATGAGATCGATCTGGACCTCATGTTTTCCAGATTTCCTGCAGTTTCTTTGCTGCAACTCATACCAACACATCCTTAATCTATTGCCATGGCCATTTTCTCATCCATCCACCTTTATAACTTGAAAATGGCATCCATTCATACCTTATGCACATTGAAACTTGTGTGCATTCATTGTATGTTCAAAGGTATGCTACATAAAACCAAATGGAAGCATAACTCCATTCCATTTTACCACACTACTCATCTTGAGTCTCAATCACATCCATCACTTGCTAGAACTCATTTCTTCGTATTCATGCTCAATGAAACTTGTATGTACGTTACAATTTATATTACACATACATACATTGAATCTATGGACTTACATCAATCATACTTTACATTACAAGTCCATTCATATTATTTGATCCAAGTACACACATTACCCTTATACATATACGGGGTCTTACAAAATTGGTCTATTTAACCACTTACCGACTTACCTATAGCTCGACTGCATCGTCGAATTTTTCCCCAAAATTTTACTCTTTTTCTTCTCTTTTTTGTTTCTCTTTTTTCCATTTCTTCCTTGGTTGAACCGGCTCGGTCCGGTTCAGCTCGGTTCAGTCAGGTTCAGTCCAATTCGATTTTCTCCTTCGCCGTTCAGAGCTTTACTGGCCGGTTCTTCGTCGGCTTCCTTTTCCAGCTCGTCCGCGGATCTGGTGTTCATTTCACCGGGATCGGTTGGAAAGTGGCCGATCCAGCCTCTTTTCCCTTCGGCCTCACTACCGTTTTCTCTCCTCCACTGTCGATGGCGTTGGTAGCCGTTTCACTGGCCAATTCAACCACCAATCGGTCGGTCTTCGCTTGGGGAATGTTCGACTGGTGGTGGTTGGGGCTAATCGGTGCCGGTGACTATCGAATCCCACTTTCTCTCTCGATTTCTCTCTTTCTCTCTCTCGATCTCCAATCATCGTTTCCTTTACCCTCTACCAGCGCTGGCGATGGCTCGGCTGCCTCCTCCTTCGACCATCTCGCCTGGGTCCATCGTCGTTGGCCTCCGTTCGTTGAGGCAGAGGGGAGGCTCAGCTTGCCTCTTCTATTTCCTTTTGTTTTTCCAGAATCGCGATTTCACGATTCGGTTTCTTTCTTTATTATTTTTATTATTATTATTTTCATTGAATAAAATATAATATTTTTGCCAAAATATCCCAAAAATATTATATTTTATTCATTTAATCAATTAATGTATTTATTTGTCATATTTTATCTTTCTGGTTTATTTTTTCAATATTTTTGAGAAAATTTCTCGAGGTGAAAATTTCGGTTTATTCCAATAAATTCATATCTTGATCACTTTAACCTAAAATTTAATTATTTCTCCTTTATTGATCAAGATTTCCTGAATCCATGTTTACAGTGTAAATTTCTTACCAAATTGACACTGAATTTCGAGTCTTTTGACCGTTTTACCTTTCAACGTGTTCGGGACCAAATCAACACAACTTCCCTTCATGAACCCTTTCTCATTTCGTGTTTTAAATTCTTATCTCCAATCCGAATAGTCCGAATCTCATTTATTTCATATGTGGCCATTTAAATCTCCATTTGATCTTTAAATGCATTTGAGAATTTTTATTCATTCCATTTGCATTTTTCATTCACGTAAAACTCTTCTTATGATTCAATTTACATATAATCATGTTTACATCAAGTGAATCATAAGGAAATTTGATAAAAATTCGGGTCTTACATAATCTCCCCCACTTAAGAAATTTGGTCCTCCAAATTAGAACTAAGTAAAATGGGTCCATAAACAACTTCGGGTACGTCAATCGCATCATACTCCTTAATTCTCGTGTGCCTTTTTTCGGAGTGTAATACCTCCAAAGGACTTTAACTAGGGAGATCATCTTACACCTCAACACTTTCTCCTTCCATCTAATGTATGAATCGACTTTTCAACATACGACCTACTCTCTTTGAGCTTCAACGGTCTCTATCTCTTGTCAGCATAGCTTTTCATTCTGCTTTGAGGTGTTCTTAATCTCTCACACATCAACTGAACATCCTCAAAGGATTGTCTTACCAAATCAAGAGCAATTATCCGTCAGTTACCCACTTCTTCCCATCTAATCGGGGAATAACCCCTACGGCCATACAATGCCTCATATTATGTCATCTCGATACTCGAGTGATAACTATCATTGCAGGCAATTTAGCAAATGACAAGTGATCATTCCAGGAGCTTCTAACGTCAATTACACACGCTCTCTACATATCCCCCAAAACCTATACAGCCCTCTCTGACTGACAATCTGTTTGAGGACGGAAAGTTATGCTAACACTCAACTGGGTTCCCATGGCTTACTAAAAAGTGTTCCCAGAAGTAGGAAATGAAGTGGGAATCTCTATATGATACAATACTCACTGGAAAGTTACATAATGTTCCACAATCTTCCTTACCCATAAATCTGCCCACCACTCAGAGTATCTAGGGATTTCATAACTAGAAGGTAGGTAGACTTAGTCAATCTATCGACCATCACCCAAATAGCCTTGTGATTCCTACGGTTCCTCCATAACCCATCACGAAATTCATGTTAACGTACTCCCATTTTCATGTCAATATAGGTAGAGGCTGTAATAACCCTGCAAACTTCTGGTGCTCTACCTTACTCTGCTGACATATAAGATACTTCGCTACAATTCTACGATGTCTCTTTTCAGGCCTAACCACCAATACCTTTTTAGAGATTCTGATACATTTTTTTTACTCCCCTGATGCACTATATACCTCGACTAATGAGCTTCTGTCAATAAAAATCTCATCAACTGTGGGTCCTTGGGAGCACTTATTCTGCCTCGAAATCTCAATAAGTTATCATCACTCACTGTAAATTCTATCACTGTACCCATCTGAATCTGAGTCACACTATCGACACCTTACCGATCATCATGCTAAGCCTATCGAATCCGATCAATCGAATCTGGTTCTAATCTCAGGCTAGCTGTTACATAATCACTGTCAGTATCAGAAGGGATTACATCACTACTGAGGCTCACAACTGCTCTAACAACTCACGCTCCCTGACTATCATATGTGATACCATCCCAAGGCTCTTTCTGCTCAAGGCATTAACAACTACATTAGCCTTACCCAGGTGGTACAATATCTCACAATCATAGTCCTTCAAAATCTCTAACCTTCTTTGTTATCTCATATTCAACTCTTTCTGTGCAACAAATACTTAGGGTGTTTATGATCAGTGCATACATGAAATTTCTCACCGTATAAGTAGTGGCACCATACCTTCAGTGCAAACACTATAACTACCAATTCTAAATCATGGGTCGGATAGTTTCTCTCATGGTCCTTAACTGTTGGGAACCATATGCGACTATCTTCCCATTTTACATCAGTATACAACCTAATCCTTGTTTTGAGGCATCCATATACACTGAGAAACCTCATAAGCTGTTAGGTATGGGGAGAATAAATGTGGTGGTCATTTTATGCTTCAATTTACTAACTCTCACAGAAGCTACTTTCACACTTATCATCCCACTCAAATACAACTTTCTTCTGAATGAGACCTATCAATGGAGCAGCCCATTTCGAGAAATCCTCAACAAATCATCTATAAAATAGTTTTCAATTGTTGCTCATAATCTTCTCGAAACTTTGAATGTACCAACATATCATCGATAAAGATGATAACAAATCGATCCATGTAAAGTTTAAATACCTTGTTCATTAATGTCATAAGGGGTACAGAAAGTTATCTTGAGCACATCCACATACTAAATCCTCAACGAATGGTAGCCATAGTTTAGATTGATCTCAAAAAGATATATACTCTCCAAAGTTAATACAATAGTTCATCAATGTGTGGAAGGGAATACTTATTATTGATGGTAGCCTTATTCAACTGTCACGACCCCTTTTCTACTAAAATATCGCTACAAATTTTTCACTTTTTCCTTTCTTTTTCCGGTTGTGAACATTCTCACCACCAAACAGTTGGACTATGAGTCAGTATTAATCACCCTTACCATCTACCAAGTCATATATCTTTTAACTTATTCAAAAACAAACACGTATACTTTATAATTGAGGTTCTATACTTGTACGTGTTTACTAATATTTACATTCCCCATGTTATATTCCAAAATGATTACTGTGCTATTACATGTTTAGATACAAAATGATACCAAAGTGTATACCTTTCGATGATGGGAAGCAGCGGATACAAAGAATGCAAGTCCTCTGCTACTCATTAACTACTGCGAGTGCTTTGAAAAGAGGGAAAAATAACGGGGGTGAGCAAACCACGCGCTCAGTAAGGCAATCATGCAAGCAAGTAGATAACCACACTATCTATATGATCATGATACCATGTATTAAATCATTCTCTTTCGAAATCATTCTTAAATACGAATTTCATGCATACTTTTATGCTAGACAAAATAATTTGTATAAAGCAATTTATTTCGTGAAGTGGCAATTAAAGCATGGAATTATACTTCATGCTATTTCAATAATGCACATTATGTCAAAACATGCCATTTATTTCAAATTGACATCCATCCCAAAATCATCAGGACTCAGTCTCAAAACGTAAAATCATGAAATCACAAAATCAAGTAATAAATAACATGTGATTTCGCAAAGCAAGTGACATGTGAGACTAGGCAAGAATAAGGGCAATAACTCTAGGACTATGGCCATATCCTGTGATCCCAAGATACACTGATCAGGTGTGCGAGCTATCACCTCATCTGTTTCCACACGGGAGGTGGGTCAAGTCTAGCCTGTCGGTCCATAGCAGATCTGAACATCGTCCGAAGATGGCATATCACAATCTCAACACGATACAACGTACTCCATGCTACCTGCATGGTACAGCGCACTCCGTGGACCCATATCAACACATAATATCACGTCACGTCTCAATAAGCACGTACGAGCCTATTTAATCGGTGTGGCACACAGCCTACTGAAGCTCCCAACACGGCACTCAACATGTCATAAAACCACGTGTGAGTAGTCTCAAGCATGACAACAAGTATAGTGGACATCTAATGCGAGCTATGCTCCATCACCATGTCAAAACTCGTATGAAAACTAGTGCGAGCTAGGCTCCAAGACAATGTCATGTATAAAATAATGTAAAAATCGAGTGTAAGCCAAGCTTCCAGCACTCTGTCACATGCACAAATCATGTCAAATCTCGTGCGAGTAATGCTCTCAGCATGTTTTGTTTCCACATATATCATGTAGGTGTCTCAATTTCAAAAAATGGTTTTCAAAACCAAAATCAGCACCTGCCACGTGCTATTTTATGTAAATTGATAAAACTTTAGCCAGCCTACCCATATCCTTGTTGAAAACAATTAAAAATCATCAAGAACACGCAGTTCTTGTTTTTCATGACTTTTTCTAAAAGTGAAAATATTTATCCTTCATAGGGGTAAAATCATCATTTACCCTCTCGGGTTGAAATAAATATTATTTAATGTGCTAAAAAGTAGTATTTTATAGTGAAAACACTCAAAACATGCTGTTTATGCATGTTCCAATTCAATCCAAACATTTTTAAAATTTTCCTTATTAGGGGCAAAACAATAATTTTTTATGTCGGGTCTCTACTGATATTTCCATATTCGAAATTTATATACAATTTAATTATTCAAAAATCTACCCAAAAATACGTGTAGCTACCTCTAGCTACTCACAAAATTCCCTCACCTCAATTTCTCTGATCATTCTACCTTTTTAGACGTTATCGATCACCTGATCCGTTTAACTCCCAGTATGTTCTCTAGAGCTGCAGATAATCATTTATCGGGTTAAATATAGTACAATTTACTTGCATTTCACTTTTACTGGGCTTAATTTACAATATTAGGCCTAATTGCAACTTAACAGGCCTTCATCGGCCTTAAGCCCATTTTTCACTTACTATTCACATCATCGAGACCTATTAGGCTCATTGGGCCCATCAACACTTTATTGGGCCTCGTTCTAAACTCTTGGATAGCTCAATTAATTATTTACTATAATTTATCTCTAATTCCAAAATATAATTCATTTTATGCGAACTTAAATTCGTGATTTATGCGGTAAATTTTTAACACGCATAACGATGCAATTTTTCATAAGTAAGGGTTAATTACTCGAGATTCCATGACTCGAGCTCTCGTTTGTTGCCAATTATTGAGCTACACATTTATATATTTCCAGGTTAAATTCGATCAAATATATATATTTAAATAATCATTCTGAAAATTAAATTGGTCTATTTGACCACTTATCGGCTTACCCGTAACTCGATTGTATCACCGAATTTTGTTGCCATTATTTTTTCCTCTTTTCTTTTTCTTTTTCTCTTTCTTTTTCTTCTTTTCTGGCTGATCCAGTTCGGTCCGGTTCAGCATGGTTCAGATCGGTTCGGTTCATCCCGGTTCAGTCCGGTTCAATTTTCTCCCTCGTCGTTCAGAGCATCGTCGGTCGGTTCTTCGCTGCCTTTCATCTCCAGTAGGTCTGCGGGGTCGTCCGGTGCATGGATCTAGTGTCGGTTTCACCAGTTCTAGCCCGAAAGTGGCCGATCCGACCTAACCCTTCGGTGTCTGTGTCGTTTCCTTTATGCCACCACTGATGGCGCTGCTGGCCGTTTCACTTGCCGATTCAGCCATTGATTGCGTCGCCTGCGCCTGGGGAACCATAGACTGGTAGTGGTCGGGGCTAGATCGACGTCGGCTCGTCGAATTTCTCCTTTCTCCCTCGGTTTCTCTCTTTCTCTCTCTTTCTCTCACGGCCGCTTCTATTCCTCCGCCTACCAGCGCCGATGAGGCTCTGCTGCCCCTCTAGTCTAGCTTTTCATCCAGCTCGCCCTTCGGTGGCCTCCGTTTGGTGGAGGCAGAATGGGGCGTGGTCTCCCTCGGGTCCTCTTTCCTTCATTTCTGACAGAATCGCGATTTCACAATTCTGTTATATTTTTATTTATTATTATTATTATTATTATTATTATTATTTTAATTGAATAAAATATAATATTTTGCCAAAATATCCCAAAAATATTTTATTTTATTCATTTAATCAATTAATGTATTTATCTGTCTGATTTTATCTTTCCGGTGTATTTTTTCAATATTTTCAGGATAATTTTCCGAGATGAAAATTTTGGTTTATTTTACAATAAATTCATATCTTGATCAATTTAACCTGAAATTTAATTATTTCTCCTTTATTGATCAAGATTTCCTGAATCCATGTTTACAGTGTAAATTTCTTACTGAATTGACATCGAATTTTTGGTCTTTTGATCGTTTTACCCTTTAATGTGTTCGGGACCAAATCAACACAACTTCCCTTCACGAACCCTTTCTCATTTCGTGTTTTAAATTCTTATCTCCAATCCAAATGGTCCAAATCTCATTCGTTTAATATGTGGTCATTTAAATTTCCATTTGATCTTTAAATGCATTCGAGAATTTTTATTCATTCCATTTGCATTTTTTTCATTCACGTAAAACTCTTCTTATGATTCAATTTACATATAACTATTTTTGCATCACATGAATCATAAGGAAATATGATAAAAATTCGGGTCTTACATAATCTCCCCCAATTAAGAAATTTGGTTCTCCAAATTAGAACCAAGTAAAATGGGTCCAAAAACAACTCCGGGTACATCTATTGCATCATACTCTTTAATTCTCGTGTGCCTTTTTCTAGAGTGTAATTATACCAAAGGACTTTAAATAGGGAGATCATCTTAAACCTCAACACTTTCTCCTTCCGTATAATACCTAAATCGACTTTTCAACATACGACTTACTCTCTTTGAGCTTAATCGATCTTCATCTCTTATCAGCATAGCTTTTTTGTCTGCTCTGAGGTGTTCTTAACTCTCGTACATCAACTGAACATCCTTAGAGGATTGTCTTACCAAATGGGGAACAATTATCAGTCAGTCACCCACTTCTTCCCATCCAATCGGGGAATAATCCCTACAGCCATACAATGCCTCATATAATGTCATCCCGATACTCGAGTGATAACTATCATTATAGGCAATTTAGCAAATGACAAGTGACCATTCCAGGAGCTTCTAACATCAATTGCACATGCTCTCTACATATCCTCCAAAACCAGTACAATCCTCTCTGACTGACCATCTGTCTGAGGACAGAAACCTGTGCTAACACTCAACTGGGTTCCCATGACTTCATGAAAAAATGTTCCTAAAAGTGGGAAATGAAGCGGGAATCCCTATATGATACAATGCTCACTGGAAAATTACATGGTGTTCCACAATCTCCCCAACACATAAATCCACCCATACACTCAGAGTATCAGTAGCTTTCAAAGTTAGGAAGTGGCAGACTTAGTCAATCTATTGACTATCACCCAAATAGCCTTGTGATTCTTGCGGGTCCTCTGTAACCCATCACAAAATTCATCGTAACATGCTCCTATCTCTGTGTCGATATAGGTAGAGGCTGCAATAACCCTGCAAACGTTTGGTGCTCTACCTTACTCTGCTGACATACAAAATACTTTACTACAACTCTACGATGTCTTTTTTCATGCCTGACCACTAATACGCTTTTAGAGATTCTGTTACATTTTATTACTCCCCTGATGCACTGTATATCTTGAAGAATTAGCTTATGACAATAAAAATCTCATCAACTGTGGGTCCTTGGGAGCATTTATTTTGCCTCTAAACCTCAGTAAGCCATCAACGCTCGCTGTGAACTCTGTCACTCTACCCATCTAAATCTGACTCACACTATCGACATCCTGCCGATCATCACTCTAAGCCTGTCAAATTCGATCAACCAAATTCTGTTCAAATCTCAGGCTAGCTATCACATAATCACTGTCAGTATCAGAAGGGATTACATCACTACTGAGGCTCACAACTGCTCTAACAGCTCACGCTCCCTGACCATCATATGTTATACCATCCTGAGGCTTTTTCTACTCAAGGCATTAGTCACTACATTAGCCTTACCCTGGTGGTACAATATCTCACAATCATAGTCCTTCAGAAACTCTAGCTCTTTTTGTTATCTCATATTCAATTCTTTCTGTGTAATAAATACTTAGGGCATTTATGATCAGTGCATACATGAAATTTCTCACTGTATGAGTCGTGGAGCAATATCCTCAGTGCAACCACTACAGCTATCAACTTTAAACCATGGGTCGGATAGTTTCTCTCAAGGTCTTTAACTGTCGAAATCCATATGCGACTATCTTCCTGTTTTACATCAATACACAGCCTAATCCTTGTTTTCAGGCACCCATATATACCGATAAACCTCTTGAGCTGTTGGGTATGGTGAGAATAGATGCGATGGTCAGTTTATGCTTCAATTTACTAACTCTCATAGAATCTACTTTCACACTTATCATCTGACTCAAATACAACTTTCTTCCGAATGAGACTTATCAACGGAGCAGCCCATTTCAAGAAATCCTCAACAAATCATGTGTAAAACAGTTTTCAATTGTTGCTTATGATCTTCTCCGGACTTTGAATGTACCAACATATCATCGATAAAGATGATAACAAATTGACCTAGATAAAGTTTAAATTTCTCGGTCATTAATATTCTAACGGTTACGAAAAGTTATCTTGGGTACATTCACATCCCAAATCCTCAACAGATGTTACCTAGACTTCAAATCGATCTAAAAAAAGATCTGTGCTCTCCAAAGCTAATCTAATAGCTTAACAATGCATGGAAGGGAATACTTATTCTTGATGGTAGCCTCATTCGACAACCAATAATCAATTCCTTATTGGACGCTTCATCTTTCTTTTTCACAAATAGGACCAGTGCTCCTTATGGTGAGACACTCGGTCTGATAAACCCTTATCCAATAACTCTTGTAATTGTTTCTTTAACCTTCCAGTTCCACAAAAGCCATTTTATACGGTGGTTTGGGTATCAGCTCAGTACCAGGTACTAAATCAATACAAAATTTCTATCTCTTTAACTGGTAGTAACCCTGGTAGATCATCCAGAAAGACATCAGGCAACTTCCTGACCATTGGGATATCTGTCAACTCCAGATGTGCCTTATCCATATCAACCACATAAGCGATGAAATCTTTTCATCATTACTCATTCCGTTAATACAATCATTCACTCATTTAATTACAACAATTGCATTCTTTCTTCACTTGTCAAAACTTACAGTCTTTACACACATATTCAGTTAGCTGACTCTCCTTCATTGGGGTGATAACTATCAGCGTTTTGCCTAAAGGTACAAGCTTCACCTCTTTCACTAACTTATATGCTAACGAAGGCGATTTAACTAGGATCAATTAAAAACAATTACTTCAACATTAACAATCAAAATGGTACCTTCCACCACATCAGATAAAGCATCAATAATGTCCTGGTCTAAGGCATAGAGTCACCCTCGACCAACAGCCTATTTTCCCATTCTCTTCGACTGTAGCCTTCTTTTTTGGTACAGAGGTATTAGTAGGGCTTTCTCAGGCTCCTTGCCTTTCTATGGGCAATCTCACCCAGCTCTGGATAATCCTTAAATAAATTGCTCGTATTACCACTCTTAACGCATATTTTAGTCAATAAGATGTAGGGCTTATTTCTGTGGTATCTACCACACATCCTACACTACTTACTAGTAGGTCGGGGTCCACCAATCACAGTACCCCTCGTAGGCGCTGAAACTAGATACACTGGGGGCTTACTAATCATCTTACCCTGTGACGTATCAATTCTAAATCTTTTGCCAAATGGCATCCTTCCCACTCTAACACTTTTGTCATCCACTATTCTCTTTCTATCTCTATTTCAGCCCTTATTACCTTTTCCAAACTTAGAGGCGTGTAACTCATAACCTTATTCACACCCTGTGATCTGCGCACTTCCTCTTCGTATGTAGTGATATCTAACAGGGCCAATGGGACTCTGATATACGATCTGAGTCTTTCCATGACTTTCGGACCTTTCGATTCTCACTATTCATAATGTCGTGATCACACCTGCCCAGGGATATAAATCAAGATTCATACTCGTCGATTGACCTATTCCTCTAGGTCAAAGTAAAGAATTTTATTTGTAAATTCCTCTGAACAGAGTACAAAATATACTATGTCTGTGCATCCAGAATTATCTCTCATGTCAGCTTTGGATGTCTAACTCTTAAGACAGGTCGAGCGGACTTCCACCATGTTCCATCTTGCCCTTCAACCTAAAACAATCAAAAGTCACTTTCTCTGTCGACATACACCGATAGAACCTGTACAACTTTGCTATCTCATTCATTTAGTCCTCAATAGCTACTAGGTTCTTTACCTCACTAATTATTGGTGATCTGAACTCTTAAAATTACCTTAACCTGTCCTACTCATAATCATATTCCCAATCATTACCACTCTGCTGTAGAGCTGCAGGCGAAGACGTATCCTACATCGGGGAGGTGCTGGAGTCTCTATAGTCTGAGGGGTATGTGCAAGCTGTACAACTGGGTCTCGTCAGTCCTCAGCTCCCTGCATAGACTGGGTAAACAACTCTAAAATATTCTCCACACTTTGCTTTAACCTCATGAAGCATGTCTCAATATCGTCCAGTCTCACTATGGGACCCTATGGAGCATGCTCAACAACAACATCCACCTCAATCTCATCCTGAGTCTCATGTGATGACTCAATACGGCTCTCAGGCCTACCTCTACGGCTTCGAGTGCATGTAATTGCCCCTCTACCATAGTAGCTATCAGTTATAATGACTATGTTCTTGCATTTATAACCATTCATTAGTCTAATCTCATCTCGGTATACACAGTTATATCTAAACAAAGCATAGTAATATGGGATGTAACTTTCTTACTTACTAATACCGACTCATATCAGGGTAACTCAGCTCTGATACCACCTCTGTCATGCCCCCTTTTCTACTAAAATATCGCAACAAATTTTTCACTTTTTCCTTTCTTTTCTCGATCATGAACATTCTCACCACCAAACAGTTGGGCTATGAGTCAGTATTAATCACCCTTACCATCTACCAAGTCATATATCTTTTAATTTATTCAAAAGCAAACACGTATGCTTTATAATTGAGGTTCTATACTTGTACGTGTTTACGAATATTTACATCCCCCATATTGTATTCCAAAATGATTACTGTGCTATTACGTGTTTAGATACAAAATGATACCAGGGTGTATACCTTTCGATGATGGGAAGCAGCAGATACAAAGAATGCAAGTCCTCAACCGCTCATTAACTACTGCGAGTGCTCTGAAAAGAGGGAAAAATAAGGGGGGTGACTAAACCATGCGCTCAGTAAGGCAATCATGCAAGCAAGTAGATAACCACACTATCTACATGATCATGATGTCATGCATTAAATCATTCTCTTTCGAAATCATTCTTAAATACGAATTTCATACATACTTTTATGTCAGACAAAATAATTCATATAAAGCAATTTATTTCGTGAAATGGAAGATAAAGCATGGAATTATACTTCACGCTATTTAAATAATGCATATTATGTCAAAACATGCCATTTATTTTAAATCCACATCCACCCCAAAATCATCAGGACTCAGTCTCCAAACATAAAATCATGAAATTACAAAATCAAGTAATAAATAACATGTGATTTCGCAAAGCAAGTGACATGTGAGACTAGGCAAGAATAGGGGCAATAACTCTAGGACTATGGCCATATCATGTGATCCCATGCTACACTGATCAGGTGTGCGGGGTATCACCTCATCTGCTTTCACACAGGAGGTGGGTCAAGTCCAACCCGTCGATCCATAGTAGAACTGAACATCGTCTGAAGCCAGCATATCACAATCTCAACACGGTACAACGTACTCCATGCTAGGTGCACGGTACAGTGTACTCCGTGGACCTATATCAACACATCATATCACACCACGTCTCAATAAGCACGTGCCAGCCTATTTAATCGGTGTGGCACACAGCCTACCCAAAGCTCCCAGCACGGCACTCAACATGTCATAAAACCACATGCGAGTAGTCTCAAGCACGGAAACAAGTATAATGGACATCTAGTGCGAGCTATGCTCCAGCACCATGTCAAAACTCATATGAAAACTAATGCGAGCTAGGTTCCAGCAAAATGTCATGTATAAAATAATGAAAAATCGAGTGCAAGCCAAACTTCCAGTACTCTGTCACATGCACAAATCATGTCAATTCTCGTGCGAGTAATACTCTTAGCACGTTTTGTTTCCACATATATCATGTAGGCGGCTCAATTTCAAAGAATGGTTTTCAAAACCAAAATCAGCACCTGCCACGTGTAATTTTATGTAAATTGATAAAACTTTAGCCAGCCTACCCATATCCTTGTTGAAAAGCAATTAAAATTCATCAAGAACACTCAATTCTTGCTTTTCATGACTTTTTCTAAAAGTGAAAATATTTACCCTTCACAGGGGCAAAATCAACATTTACCCTCTTGGGTTGAAATAAATATTATTTAATGTGCTAAAAAGCAGTATTTCATAGTGAAAACACTCAAAACATGCTCTTTATGCATATTCCTATCCAATCATAACTTTTCCAAAATTTCCCTTAGTAGGGGCAAAACGATAATTTTTCTATGTCGGGACTCTACTGATATTTCCATATTCGTAATTTATATACAATTTAATTATTCAAAAATCTACCCAAAAATACGTGTAGCTACCTCTAGCTACTCACAAAATTCCCTTACCTCAATTTCTCTGATCATTCTACCTTTTTCGTCGTTACCGATCACCTGATCCGTTTAACTCCCAGTTTGTTCTCTGGAGCTGCAGATAATCATTTATCGGGTACAATACGATGCAATTTACTTGTATTTCACTTTTATTGGGCTTAATTTACAATATTGGGCCTGTTTACTCTTATTGGGCCCGATTGCACCTTAATAGGCCTTAATCGACCTTAATCAGTCTTAATCAGCCTTAAGCCCATTTTCCACTTACTATTCACATCATCGAGGCCTATTAGGCTCATTGGGCCCATTAACACTTTATTGGGCCTCGTTCTAAACTCCTGGATAGCTCATTTAATTATTTACAATAATTTATCTCCAATTCCATAATATAATTCATTTTATGCATAATTAAATCTGTGATTTATGCGGTAAATTTCTAACACGCATAACGATGCAATTTGTCATAAATAATAATTACTCGAGATTCCATGATAATACATAAATCGAGGCTGACTCGAGCTCTTATTTGTCGTTAATTAGCGAACTACACATTTATATATTTCTGGGTTAAATTCAATCAAAGATATATATTGAAATAATCATTCTGAAAATTAAATTGCTCCATTTGACCACTTACTGGCTTACCCGTAGCTCGATTGCATCACCAAATTTTTTTCCCATTTTTTTCCTCTTTTCTTTTTCTTCTTTTCTAGCTGAACTGGTTCTGTCCAGTTCAGCTCGATTTAGATCTGTTCGTTCATCCCGGTTAAGTCCGATTCAATTTTCTCTCTTGCTGTTCGGAGCTTCGCCAGTCATTTCTTTACCGACTTTCGTCTCCATCAAATCTGTGTCGGTTTCACCAGATTTGGCCGAAAAGTGGTCGGTCTGGCCTCTTCTCTCTTCGACGTCGGTGTCGTTTCCTTTCTGCCGTTGTTGAAGGCGCTGCCGACCGTTCCACTGGTCGATTCGACCACCGATCGCGTCGCCTGCACCTGGGGAACCATCGGCTGGTGGTGGTTGGGGCTAGATCGGCGCTGGCTCGTCGGATTTCTCCTTTCTCTCTCTGTTTCTCTGTTTCTCTCTCTTTCTCTCGTCGATTTCTTCTATTCCCCGGCCTACCAGCGCCGGCGAGGCTCTGCTGCCCCTCTCGTCTGGCTTCTCGTCTAGCTCACCCTCCAATGGCCTCCGTTCGGTGGAGGCAGAAGGGGGCCTGGTCTCCCTCGAGTCTTCCTTCCTTCATTTCTGACAGAATTGCGATTTCGTGACTCTGTTTTATTTTTATTTTTATTATTTTATTATTATTATTATTATTATTTTAATTGAATAAAATATAATATTTTGCCAAAATATCCCAAAAATATTATATTTTATTCATTTAATCATTTAATGTATTTATCTCTGTGATTTTATCTTTCCGGTGCATTTTTCTAAAATTTTCTAGATAATTTCCCGAGGTGAAAATTTCGGTTTATTTTACAATAAATTCATATCTTGATTAATTTAACCTGAAATTTAATTATTTCTCCTTTATTGATCAAGATTTCCTGAATCCATGTTTATAGTGTGAATTTCTTTTCGAATTTACACCGAATTTTGGGTTTTTTGACCGTTTTACCCTTTAATGTGTTCGGGATCAAATCAACATAAATTCCCTTCACGAACCCTTTCTCATTTCTTGTTTTAAATTCTTATCTCCAATCCAAATGGTCCGAATCTCAATTGTTTAATATGTGGTCATTTAAATTTTCATTTGATCTTTAAATGCATTTGGGAATTTTTATTCATTCCATTTGCATTTTTTTCATTCACATAAAACTCTTCTTATGATTAAATTTACATATAACCATATTTACGTCACATGAATCATAAGGAAATATGATAATGATTCGGGTCTTACATCACCAATCAAAATCACTATATAGTCAAAGGCTTCCATCTTTCTTTTTCACAAACAGAACCGGTACTCTTCAAGGCGAAACACTCAGTCTGACAAACCCTTATCCAATAACTCCTGTAATTGCTTCTTTAGTCCTTCCAATTCCTCTGAAGCCATTTTATACGGTGGTTTGGATATCGGCTCAGTACCAGGTACCAAATCAATACAAAATTTTATTTCTCTAACTGGTGGCAACCTTGGTAGATCATCCGAAAAGACATCAGGCAACTTCCTGACCATTGGTATATATGTCAACTCCGGATATGCCTTATCCATATCAACCACATATGCGATGAAATCATCTCATCATTATTCATTCCGTTAGTACAATCATTTACTGTCACGACCCAAACTACCCAAAAATCAGAGTTAATTTTTCGCGTTTTATTATTTACTTAAATTCTTACCTGTCCTCGAATCGTGACAAACACTCCACTAATAATTGGGCTGTGCGTCAATGCCAGTCCCACCATTCAATTATCATCTAACTTATTTCTTCTCCAGTCATTTATAATTGTTTACAATATTTATACATCCCCTAAAGTTGCTTATAAACATGTTACTGTGCTATGCTTATGTAGATACAATATGTACAAGTGTATATACCTTATGTTGATGGGCAGCAGCGGATATCCGGAATGCAGTACTGAGTCGTCCAACTTCAACTGGAGATTATCTGTGGGAGAAAATGAAAGGGGTGAGCACATCAAGCTCAATAAGGTAATCCTACGAACAAGTAGGTAACCATACTACCTACATGAACGTGGTGCCATGCATAAACCACCCTTTCTCCACACATTTAAAAACAATGATATGCGTTATGATGTTATGTAAAACACATTTGCACGGAAAATCAACATGCAATTATTACAAATCATTTCTTTCTCAATTAAAATTTTCACAATAAAGTCAGGACTCGACCCCTCCTGTGGGTGATCCTGACTCACACTAAACCATGAAAACGGTTTACATCACACGTGGGTTTGAAAAGCATGAAAATACCATCATGCAAATTTAGTTTAAAAACCCAGTTTAAATCATCGAAATCGTCGACATGCGAGACGAGGCAATATCTGTATAACGGCAATAACTAGGACTATGGCCATATGTGTCCTCGGGAGTTCCTCAGCTACACGGATCCTAGTGTGCGGGTTCTCACCATGATCGGGAACCGCCCAGGAGGTGGGTCAATCCATCCCATCAGTCTTATCCGATCCCAAGCATCCGAAGATGCTGCAATCGGAGATGCCGTATCCGAAGATACCACACGGTACATCGTACTCCATGCTACTTGCACGGTACATCGTACTCCATGAACCCATATAATATCTCTAGGTACTCCAGCCCAAATGGCCTGCTTCCCACAGAGGTTTTGTTTCTCAATACTCATGCCATGTCTCAAAACGCACGTGCGAGCCTATTAAATCGGTGACACACAGTCTACCCGATGCTCCAAGCACGGCTCATCGCATGTTCTCATAAAATCAGTGCGAGCGATGCTCAGCACTCTCATCAACTCAAATAAAACTAGCAGAGCCCGCTTTACATTCCCACAATGCCGCCAACCTCATCCCTCACTCTCACCCAACCTAAGAGGTCTCTTGAGCCTGTTGGGCCTTTTGGCTGACTCCAAGGGCAGACAGCGGTACTCCACAAATCCGGTAAAACTAGTGCGAGGTAAGCTCAGCACTCTGTATATAAATCACATGAAAATCTTATAAAATCTGGTGCGAGTTAAACTCTAGCACCCTACCTCGAAAAAGCATATGAAATCTGGCGCGAGTTGTACTCTAGCACCTATGCATGTAAAACTCTAGTGCGAGCTCTCGCTCTAGCACTAATGCATGCATCACACAAATCAAATATCGTACGAGCTGGGCTCTAGCACGTCATATGTCAATAAAACACGTAGGCGGCTCTGTTTCCTCAAAACAGTTTTCAAAATAATTATATTGTTGAAAGTATGCAATGCTGTGCATTTTCTTTCCAAGTGAGCCAGCCTACTCATGCATGTGTCAAAATACCTCCACAATGAGCAGGAACCTTTTGTTCTTGCTCCTCCCAATTTTTCCTAACTTTGTAAATTTTACCCTTAACAAGGGTATTTTAGTAATTTTGCCCATACGGGGCACAAAAATTATTCTTCGACCTCTAGACCCTTCAGAGAAATTTTTAAATGACTGCAATGAATTTAAAACTTCGTAAAGTTTACCTCTAGCAGTCCGCAGAATTCCCTTACCTTATTTTCCTGTCGAGTCTGACCTTTTTCTTTTCCAATGTAGTCCCGTAGCGCAGTCCGATATGCTCCCAAATCAAATGCCCGGAACTGCGTATTAATATTCCTCAGGTCAGATAACATACAATTTAATTGTATTTAATATTTTCTGGGCTTAATTTAAATCATTGGGCCCGTTTACCCCTATTGGGCCCGATTGCACCTTAATGCGCCTTAATCGGCCTTAAGCCCGTTTACCACTTAATTTTCACTTTATCGAGGCCTATTGGGCTCACTGGGCCCACCAATAATTTATTGGGCCTCGTCCTAGCTCTCGAATATCTAAATTCACTATTTACGACAATTATCTAAATTTCCATAATTTAATTCAATTTATGCGGAAATTAAATTAATATCACGCATAATGAGGTAATTGTCGTAAATAAGGGTCACTTACCCGAGATTCCATACTAGTCCGTAAATCGAGGCTATCTCGAGCTCTCGGTGGATGCCAATCGTCGAGCTACACAATTAATTATATTTTTGGGTAAACTTTTCGGTCAAAATTTAATTAAATAAAATATTCCAAATTTAAATCGGGTCAATTTGACCGCTTATCTACTTACCCGAAGCTCGATTGCATCACAGGAATTTTCCCTAATTTTTTTCTCTTTTTCTTTTTCCCTTTTTTCTCCTTTTTTCCCCTCTTTTTGGCTGAACCGGTTCAGTCCGGTTCGGACCGGTTCAAACCACCGGTTCATCCCGGTTCGGCCGGTTCACCGTCGGTTCACCATCTTGCCGACCGGTTCTCCGTCGGCTTCCACCGCCAGTCGCTCCGTTGGGTCGTCCGCATCTCAGATCTGCCCTCGGTTTGGGTCAAGCTCGCCGGAACGCCGCCGGTTCGGCCTCTTCTCCCTCGGCCGCCGGACCCGTTTTCTCCTCTTGGCCGTCGCCGGCGTTTCCCGCTGTTTCGCCGGGTGCTATCGGTCTCAAAAGCACCGCCGTCACCTGGGCTCTCGAAATCGGACCTCGGTTCCGTCCGGATTGCCGCCGTTCGTCGGGACCGAGCCCCTAAATCCCGTCGGCCTTTCTCTCCTCCGATCGGCTTCCTCCGGCGTCGGTTGGGCATGCTGCCAGTACCAGTGAGGTCGCCAGCCTCTCCTCTCCATTTCCCGGTGGTCGTCGACGATCAAGGATCGCCGGATCTTCTCCCCCTTTCCGGCTCCGTTTCTCTTTCTCTCTCCCCGACCCATTCTCTCTCTCTTCGTTCTCTTTTTTTTTGTTTTCAGATTCCTTTCTTTTTTTTTTATTATTTTTTTATTATTATTTATTTTAATCATTAAAATACATTAAAATACCCAAAATATCCACCAAAAATTATTATTTTATTTCAAATTAACTAATTTAATTTTTATTTAATTTATTTATTAAATTTTAACCTCTTTTTCGGGTATAATTTCTCCGTATTTTCGGGATATTGTCCCGGGTGACTTTTCGGTATATTTTTCGATTATTTTCGGGATTATTCTTCCGAACTAAAAATCCCGATTAATCCCGATTAATTCCAATAAATTAATATCTTGATCAATTTAACCCAAAATAAATTTATTTCACTTTTATTGACCAAGATTTCTTAAATCCATATTTTAATTAAATTTATCTTATCGAAATTATATCGACCTTTGGTCTTTTGACCATTTTGTCCTTACACATATTCGGGATTAATTTAACCCGACTTCGTTTATACTTTCCCCATCTTTTCTTATTTAATTTCCGTATTTTAATTAAATTCGGGTCTTACAACTCTCCCCCACTTAAAGAATTTGGTCCTCCAAATTAGAACCAATTCATATGAGTCCATAAACTACTCCGGGTACATCGATCGTATGATACTCTTAAATTCTTGTGTGATCTTTTCTCCGGAGTGTATTACTACCAAAAGACTTTAATTAGGGAGATCATCTTAAACCTCAATACTTCCTCTTTCCTGTTTAATGCCCGAATCAACTTATCAATATACTTATATTGCACTGAGCTGAACTGTTGGATCTCATATCCTATCACCTATGCTGGATCTGGATAGTATTTTCGAAACATCAAAAGATGGGACACATTGTGGGTGCCTGCTTATTCAAATGATAACGCCAACCTGCAGGTCTTATCTTCCACTTGTCCAATCTCTCAAAATATTCAATCCAGCGAAACTCAATTTACCTTCTTCCAGAAGCTCGCTATGTCCTTATTCTCTTAGGACAAGTAACTTTCAACCATACCAATTCACCAAAGGTGAATTCCAATACATGTCTATCTGCTCTGAGGTGTTCTTAATCTCTCATCCTTAACTAAACATCCTCAGAGACTTATCATTCAAAGTCGAAAATAATTTCTATCTGTCACCCACTTTTTCTTATCCAATTTGGGGAACAACCCCTACAACCATACACTGCCTCATATCTTGTTATCCCGATACTCAACTGCCAACTGTCGTTATTGGCAACTTCAATTAGAAATCAACTGATCATTCCAGGAGCTTATAAAATCAATGGCACACGCTTTCATCGGATCCTCCAGAACTTGTACAGTCCTCTCTAACTGACCATCTGTCTGAGGATGGAAAGCTGGTGCTAATACTCAATCGGGTTCCCATAGCTTCCTAAAAATATCCTCAGAAATCGAAAGTGAAGCAGGAATCCCTATATGATGCCATGCTCACTGGAACGCTACTTAGTGTTCCACAATCTTCCTTACACATAAATCCTCATATATACTCTGAGTATTTGAGGATTTCATAACCAAAAGGTGGGTAGACTTAGTCACTCTATCGACTATCATCCAAATAGCCTCGTAATTCACCTGGGTTCTCTGTAACCCATCACGACATTCATGGAGACTTGCTCTCATTTCCGTGCCGTGTCGATATAGGTAGAGACTGCAATAATTCTGCAGACTTTTAATACTCTACCTTATTCTACTGCCATACTAGGCACTTTTTCACAATCTCTACCGTGTCACTTTTCACATCTGACCACCCATACCCTTTTCAGATATTTTATATATTTTTATTACCTTCCGTATGCACTGTATATCCCGAAGAGTGAGCTTCTGACAATATTATTATCTCATCAACTGTGGTCCTGGGGAGCACTTATACTATCTCGGAACCTCTGTAAATCATTATCATATTCTGTGAACTCTGTCACTGTACCCTTCTGAATCTGACCCAAACTATCGACATCGTGCTGATTATCACGCTAAGCCTGTCAAATCCGGGCACTCTCATCCGGTTCTAATCTCAGGCTAGCTGTCACACAATCACTGTCATCATCAGAAGGGATCACATCAATAGTGAGGTTCACAACTGCTCTAGCAGCTCACGCTCCCTGACCATCATATGTGGTACCATCCCGAGGCTCTTATACTCAAGGCATCAGCCATCACATTAGCCTTTCCTGGGTGGTACAATTTTTCACAAATCAAAATCTCTCAGAAGCTCTAACCCACTATATATTCTCATATTCGCCTCTTTCTGTGAAAATAGATACTCGGGCTTTATGATCAGTGCATATCCATAATTTCTCACCATATACATAGTAGTACCACATCCTCGGTACAAATACTGTTGCCAACTTTAAATCATGGGACAGATAGTTTATTTCATGATCAAGGAGTTGTCTGACTCTATAATTGACTATCTTCCCATTATACATCAATACACAGCTCCATCATAATTTTGAGGTATCCATACTCACTAAGAACCTATTGAGCTGTTGGGTATGGTGAAATTAATCACGGTGGTCAGTTCATACTTCACTACACCGAAATTTACGTCACATCCATCATTTTATTTATCATCTCATCCAAAGACTACGTTTTCATAATTAAACGTGCCATCAAGGTATATCCTTTTAGAATTCGCAGCAACCCATTTGTAAAAGCCATTTCTAATTGTTGCTTACAATCTGCCCTATACTTTAACTACACCCAACATATCCTCGATAATAATGATTACCAATCGGTCCAATCCTTGATTTATTTATGCATAAGCGTATAAGATCCTTCAAAATCACTTACGTTCAAGGTACTGACCCGCGTCATTTCCTTTTCTTATCTTAACCGCTCTTATTAAATTTTTCTATGTTAAACTTTATAATTTGTCGAATTTTTTTAATATTCTTATCATCTTAGTAAAGATATCCTAATGCTAAAGGTATTTATTACGACGATCGATTTCATGTTATAGGTTATATAGATATACTTTTAGACGCTGTCAAGTCTTCAGGCGGGGAGGTATTTTGAAATACCTTTATTAACCTTCAGACTTAACCACAACTACGTTATATCTCAGTCTATGTGGTCACAATTTATATTCGCTACTAATTGCTTTAATCCTAATTACTTCACGTATCATAGATATTCTTACCTAGCATATGTCTCTTACTCCAATACATCTTGTATTTAGAATCAACATATCTTAAAGATTATCTCCTTCGTATATCAATCACGACAAAACTCTTTCATTATTCATTTCGTGAGTACAATCCTTTACTCCTGTAATTTCAACCGTTGCACCCCTTTTTATTACTTAAAATCTCTATATCCATATTCCGTTAATTAATCCTCCTCCACTGGGGTACTCATTTATCAGTATTGTGCCCAATGATGTAGGCATTCATGCCTTTTACTCACTTATATGCGAATGAAGGCGGTATGAATAAATGTGTGGCACCAGGATTAATGAACATATGTACTTCATTATTCATAACAAGTGTGGTATCTCACACCACATCCATGAAACATCAATAGTGTCCTGGTCCAAAACATCCTCTCGCCTTCGTCCAACAGCCTACTTTCTTCTTTTTCTTTTCGGCTATGGTCTCCCTTTTCGTTGCAGCTATACCAATGAAGTTTTTCTCTGTCTCTTTACTTTTCTGTGGGACGATTTCACCCAATTCTGTGCAATCAAAATCAATGGTCCGTCATACCACATTTAACGGCCATTTTCCATCAATACAGTTATATAGACCCTCTTTCCGTGGTATCCACCACACATCCCGCACTGCTTACAGTGATCACACTGCTACTCTGCTTCGTAGCAGGTCGGGGTCCTCCAATCACAATGCCCCTCAAGAGTGTCAAAATTGAATGCACTAGGGCCTTACCAATTATCTTACTCCATGACTCGTCAAATTAAATCTTTTACCAATTACCATTTTCCCATTTTTAACATCTTTGTCATTTCTCGATTCTCTTTTCTGTCTCTATTTCAGCCCTCACTACCTTTCCCAATCTCAGAGGCGTGCAATTCATGTTCTTATTTACCCAACTGTAAATCTGCGCACTGCCTCGGTATAAGTAATATCTCACGGGCTAATCAGACTCTAACTGAAAAGTCGAGCCATTTCATGAACTTTTAGACATCTCTACTGTCACTTGTTCATAATGTCGAGGTAATATCTACCAAAGAATATAACTGAGTTTCATACTCATAATCAATTTAGTATTCCTAGGCAATGTAAGAAATTTTTCCTTTAAATCATGTCCGGGATATCCTGTCACCGGAATACATTCATAAACATTTCTCTTGTCAACTTTGGATGTTTAACACTTAAGATGGGTCGAGCGGGTTTCCACCAATGCTCTGCTGCGCCCTCTGATCTTATTTATAATCTGAGCAATTAGCTCCTCACAATAATCTCCACACTCCGCTCCAACCTCGCGAAGCGTGTCTCAATACCGTCCGATCTCTCTGTCGGACTCAGTGGGGCATGCTTAACATTAGCCTCCATTTCAATTTCATCCTGGTTCTCACAAGTCAACTCAGCACGACTTAGCAGATTCAGGTCTACCTCTACGACCTCTGCCTCGTGCACTATCTCATCTAACGCGACTCATATTAGGCATTCCTGCATTCTCAACCATTTCTTAGTCAAAACCCATCTCGATATACACTATTGTATCTAACTAAGCACAGTAACACGGGGATGTAATTTCCTAATTACTGACACTGATACACATCAGACCAATTACTGCTCTGATACCATAACAATTGTCACGACCCAAACTACCCAAAAATCAGAGTTAATTTTTTTCGCATTTTGTTATTTTCTTTATTTAATTCTTATCTGTCCTCGAATCGTGACCAACACTCCACTAATAATTGGGCTGTGCGTCAATGCCAGTCCCACCATTCAATTATCATCTAACTTATTTCTTCTCCAGTCATTTATAATTGTTTACAATATTTATACATCCCCTAAAGTTGCTTATAAACATGTTACTGTGCTATGCTTATGTAGATACAATATGTACAAGTGTATATACCTTATGTTGATGGGCAGCAGCAGATATCTGGAATGCAGTACTGAGTTGTCGCAACTTCAACTGGAGATTATCTGTGGGAGAAAATGAAAGGGGTGAGCACATCAAGCTCAGTAAGGTAATCCTACGAACAAGTAGGTAACCATACTACCTACATGAACGTGGTGCCATGCATAAACCACCCTTTCTCCACACATTTAAAAACAATGATATGCGTTATGATGTTATGTAAAACACATTTGCACGGAAAATCAACATGCAATTATTACAAATCATTTCTTTCTCAATTAAAATTTTCACAATAAAGTCAGGACTCGACCCCTCCTGCGGGTGATCCTGACTCACACAAAACCATGAAAACGGTTTACATCACACGTGGGTTTGAAAAGCATGAAAATTCCATCATGCAAATTTAGTTTAAAAACCCAGTTTAAATCATCGAAATCGTCGACATGCGAGACGAGGCAATATCTGTATAACGGCAATAACTAGGACTATGGCCATATGTGTCCTCGGGAGTTCCTCAGCTACACGGATCCTAGTGTGCGGGTTCTCACCATGATCGGGAACCGCCCAGGAGGTGGGTCAATCCATCCCATCAGTCTTATCCGATCCCAGGCATCCGAAGATGTTGCATCCGGAGATGTCGTATCCGAAGATACCACACGGTACATCGTACTCCATGCTACTTGCACGGTACATCGTACTCCGTGAACCCATATAATATCTCTAGGTACTCCAGCCCAAATGGCCTGCTTCCCACAGAGGTTTTGTTTCTCAATACCCATGCCATGTCTCAAAACGCACGTGCGAGCCTATTAAATCGGTGACACACAGTCTACCCTATGCTCCAAGCACGGCTCATCGCATGTTCTCATAAAATCAGTGCGAGCGATGCTCAGCACTCTCATCAACTCAAGTAAAACTGGCAGAGCCCGCTTTACATCCCCACAAGGTCGCCAACCTCATCCCTCACTCTCACCCCACCTAAGAGGTCTCTTGAGCCTATTGGGCCTTTTGGCTGACTCCAAGGGCAGACAGTGCTACTCCACAAATCCGGTAAAACTAGTGCGAGCTAAGCTCAGCACTCCGTATATAAATCACATGAAAATCTTATAAAATCTGGTGCGAGTTAAACTCTAGCACCCTGCCTCGAAAAAGCATATGAAATCTGGCGCGAGTTGTACTCTAGCACCTATGCATGTAAAACTCTAGTGCGAGCTCTCGCTCTAGCACTAATGCGTGCATCACACAAATCAAATATCGTGCGAGCTGGGCTCTAGCACGTCATATGTCAATAAAACACGTAGGCGGATCTGTTTCCTCAAAACAGTTTTCAAAATAATTATATTGTTGAAAGTATGCAATGCTGTGCATTTTCTTTCCAAGTGAGCCAGCCTACTCATGCATATGTTAAAATACCTCCAGAATGAGCAGGAACCTTTTGTTCTTGCTCCTCCCAATTTTTTCCTAACTTTGTAAATTTTACCCTTAACAAGGGTATTTTAGTAATTTTGCCCCTACGGGGCACTAAAATTATTCTTCGACCTCTAGACCCTTCAGATAAATTTTTAAATGACTGCAATGAATTTAAAACTTCGTAATGTTTACCTCTAGCAGTCCGCAGAATTCTCTTACCTTATTTTCCTGTCGAGTCTGACCTTTTTCTTTTCCAATGTAGTCCCGTAGCGCAGTCCGATATACTCCCAAATCAAATGCCCGGAATTGCGTATTAATATTCCTCAGGTCAGATAACATACAATTTAATTGTATTTAATATTTTTTGGGCTTAATTTAAATCATTGGGCCCGTTTACCCCTATTGGGCCCGATTGCACCTTAATGGGCCTTAATCGGCCTTAAGCCCGTTTACCACTTAATTTTCACTTTATCGAGGCCTATTGGGCTCACTGGGCCCACCAATAATTTATTGGGCCTCGTCCTAGCTCTCGAATAGCTAAATTCACTATTTACGACAATTATCTAAATTTCCATAATTTAATTCAATTTATGCGGAAATTAAATCAATATCACGCATAATGAGGTAATTGTCGTAAATAAGGGTCACTTACCTGAGATTCCATGCTAGTTCATAAATCGAGGCTATCTCGAGCTCTCGGTGGATGCCAATCGTCAAGCTACACAATTAATTATATTTTCGGGTAAACTTTTCGGTCGAAATTTAATTAAATAAAATATTCCAAATTTAAATCGGGTCAATTTGACCGCTTATCGACTTACCCGAAGCTCGATTGCATCACAGGAATTTTCCCTAATTTTTTTCCTCTTTTTCTTTTTCCCTTTTTTCTCCTTTTTTCCCCTCTTTTTGGCTGAACCGGTTCAGTCCGATTCGGACCGGTTCAACCCGTCGGTTCACCCCGGTTCGGCCGGTTCACCGTCGGTTCACCATCTTGCCGGCCGGTTCTCCGTCGGCATCCACCGCCAGTCGCTCCGCATCTCAGATCTGCCCTCGATTTGGGTCAAGCTCGCCGGAACGCCGCCGGTTCGGCCTCTTCTCCCTCGGTCGCCGGACCCGTTTTCTCCTCTTGGCCGTCGCCGGCGTTTCCCGCCGTTTCGCTGGGTGCTATCGGTCTCAAAAGCACCGCCGTCACCTGGGCTCTCAAAATCAGACTTCGATTCCGCCCGGATTGTCGCCGTTCGCCGGGACCGAGCGCCTCAATCCCGTCGACCTTTCTCTCCTCCGATCGGCTTCCTCCGGCGTCGGTTGGGCATGCTGCCGGTACCAGTGAGGTCGCCGGCCTCTCCTCTCCATTTCCCGGTGGTCGTCGGCGATCAAGGATCGCCGGATCTTCTCCCCCTTTCCGGCTCCGTTTCTCTTTCTCTCTCCCCGACCCATTCTCTCTCTCTTCCTTCTCTTTTTTTTGTTTTCAGATTCCTTTCTTTTTTATTTTATTTTATTATTTTATTATTATTATTTATTTTAATCATTAAAATACATTAAAATACCCAAAATATCCACCAAAAATTGTTATTTTATTTCAAATTAACTAATTTAATTTTTATTTAATTTATTTATTAAATTTTAACCTCTTTTTCGGGTATAATTTCTCCGTATTTTCGGGATATTGTCCCGGGTGACTTTTCGGTATATTTTTCGATTATTTTCGGGATTATTCTTTCGAACTAAAAATCCCGATTAATCCCGATTAATTCCAATAAATTAATATCTTGATCAATTTAACCCAAAATAAATTTATTTCACTTTTATTGACCAAGATTTCTTAAATCCATATTTTAATTAAATTTTTCTTATCGAAATTATACCGACCTTTGGTCTTTTGACCATTTTGTCCTTACACATATTCGGGATTAATTTAACCCGACTTCCTTTATACTTTCCCCATCTTTTCTTATTTAATTTCCGTATTTTAATTAAATTCGGGTCTTACATTTACTCCTTTAATTACCACCATTACATTCTTTATTCACTTGTCAGTACATATTATACATTGTTCAAGGGTAGAAACATCATTAACTTAGAATAGCAATATAAACCGCATAGTTTGCAGTCGACTAATTTTAGGAATGGATTAGTTTACCTCAAAATCATTCATTTTCAACTGAATAAGATCGACTGACATATCCTTTTCCTTCACTTTCACTTCAATCTCTACATACATATTCAGTTAGCTGACTCTCCTTCATTGGGGTGCTAACTATTAGCATATTGCCTAAAGGAATAGGCTTCTCATATTTCACTAACTTTTATGCTAACAAAGGCAATTTGACTAAATGCGTGGCACCAAGATCAGTGAAAACAATTGCTTCAATATTCACAATTATGGTGGTACTTTCCACCATATCAGATGAAACATCAATAGTATCCTAGTCTAATGTGATGCCCCGGAAGCGCGAAAAACAGGGCAAATTTAAACTTTTATTTACATCAATACACAATTATGGGTGCATTCCTGTGCAGTCTCATGCATCATCATATATATATAAGTTATAAAACTTAAACCTCAGGATCTCATCATCAAGCATTCAGAAATCATATCATATCCATTTCTAAATTTAGTATTAATTAATCCTAATACATCCCATACGTCATTATACATCAACTGTTTGCAAATACACATTAGTCTGGGTACATGAAATGTAAATTATACCTCTAATACAAATATATGGCCTGGAGCTCAAGTTCTCCACTAGCCACTACTCCGTACGTCGCACACTTGAAGAAATCTGGAGGGAAGATAAAACAAAGTGAGCTTCTAAATCGCTCAGTAAGGGGGGTAAGGGACTCATTGTTAAATTAATGATTCGAACACATAATCATTTTATTTCATAGTTGAAGATCAATATAAAATGTAGCATGAACTCATTAAAACATTATTCTCATCTCATTTCTCTAAAATCATGTAAAACATGGGAGTACATACTTAGTACAAATCACAGTCACAAGCATGTGGAAATCAGGATGTGATAATGGCTTTTCTCTTTAAAACATGATAAAAATCACCTCAATAGAATGCACGAGGCACAACCACCAAATACAATCGGCACGTGGCACAGTCACTGAATACAATTTACACGTGGCACAACCACTGAATACAATTTGCACGTGGCACAGCCACTGAATACAGTCCTCACATGGCACAGCCATCAAATAGAATTCACACATGGCAGAGCCACCAAACACAATCCACACGTGGCACAGCCACCAAATAGAATTTGCATTTGGCACAGCCACCAAACACAATCTACACATGTAAAACGAGGCTAGGTAAGTAACCAGCGCTACCAGAGTAGGAGAAAATATGTTGGGCTTACATACTACCAGAGTAATGCCCGACGTGTATTCAACATGACACACCTAAGTCTCAATTAATAGCCATTATCATAAAAATCGTTTTGTCTTACGTACAACTCATAACGGTTTTCTCTCATAAATCGCCTTTAAAACATTTGTGTACTCAATACAAAACATGTTAAAATCGAGTTCCAACCGGTAAACCCACGTACACATTTCTCAATCTCAGTACGCCTTAACGTAGAGCCCAAATCTCTTTTTACATTTTAAACACAAAATGGTTGTAAAACAATTTTCATATTTAGTTTACAATTCAAACAATAGGGCCCCAACTGGCTATAAAATCGTGTGTAATAATAACTCATAAAAACATGCTTGTTTTCTCAAATCTCATTTCATGCTACAATATCATCACAAAAAAACATACACAAACAGGTTTGAGTTTTCCCTTACCTCTTTGCACCTCGTATAGTGCAATCGTTCCCTCATATCACGGACTAGTCTCGCATTCCTCTTTGGAACTCCCGAGCTATCCAAACGATGTAGAAACATCAACAACCCAACTCAATCTCATTATTGAGCGCACATTTGCTCATATTCTCATTAACACCTTAAATAACTCAATTCCAATTTATAGTCATAATTCCCAAAACTACCACAAATTACCTAACGTCACATTTGCTCCAACAAAATCATAGTTTCATCAATCCTTAACCATTTCCTAGCTATTTAAGCACAATGCTTACAACCATAATCACCAAAAATCACTTTAAAATCCAAGATCAAAGTTTAGAATTTACCCAAACTTGTGGAGTGCTCAACTCTCACCTCAATTCAATTCGTCTTTCGATTTACAAGTATGTTGTTGTCATTTGGATGAGGAATAACTTTCCTTCTTGCTACAACCGTCGATTTGGATGAAAATGAGGACTTTGGAAGAGAGAGAAAGCTAGGGCTCGGCTAAAATGGAGGTTTAGAAGAGAGAGAAAAGATGAAATACAGGAAAACATTGGGATCCTTTTATAAACAGAGGGTAGGAGATCGATCTGGTCCTTGATGAGATCGATTTGTATTTGAATTTGAGAACGTTTTGGGCTAATTTTATGCCTAAAAGATCGATCTGTCGTGGGGTGAGATCGATCTCTTTATGGCTTTATGAGATCGATCTGTTCCAATTTTGAGATTGATCTTCTGTTTACAGAACACTTAATGAGATCGATCTGCTCCCTAAGGAGATCGATCTTCTCCTTACAGAATGGTTTATGTGATCGATTCCTTCCTGATAAGATTGATCTCTTCATTACATAATCATAAGAAGATCGATCTGCTCACTTAAATTTCCTCATTCCTTGTCAATTTAGCCTACTAGATCGATCCTCTCTTCTCCAAGATCGATCTGGCCTCATAGTTTCACACTTTCGTTAAACACTTAACATAAAATCTCTTTCATGACTCATTTATCACTTAGAAATTCATTCCATACCACCTCAATGTAAGAGTACATTACATTCATCTCAATAAATTACATTTCAAATTCACATTACATAATTGGATATGTGTAAAATTCTCAGATCTCACATCCTCCCCAACTTAAAAAGAATTTGGTCCTCCACATTAAACTCAACTAGTCAAACAAATGGGGGTATTTCTCCTTCATGAGACTCTCAAATTCCCACATTGCCTCTTCCATTAAGTGATGTTTTCATAAAACTTTCACTAATGGGATGCTCTTAGTCCGAAGCACTTTCTCTTTTCTATCGAGAATTCGGACGGGTTCTTCAGCGTAGCTCATGTCCTCTTGTATTTTCGTCTCTTCATACTCTGACATGAGAAGGGTCCGGGTGGTACTTCCTTAACTTAGCTACATGGAAGACATTTTGTATTCTGAACATTTGTGGGGGTAATGCCAACCTGTAGGCTACCTTTCCCACCCTCTCAAGAATCTCAAAAGGGCCTATGTATCGAAGACTCAGTTTCCCTTTCTTTCCAAACCCCATGATACCTTTACTCGATGATATCTTCAAAAATACTGCATCACCAACATCGAACTCGAGTGGACGTCTACGCACATCCACGTAGCTTTTCTGTCTACTTTGTGCAGCCCGTAATCTCTCACATATGAATTTCACACTCTGTACAGCCTGTTCAACAAATTTGGGAGCATTTATCTTTCTATCACCCATTTCTTCCCAAGCTACAAGGGATCTACACCTCCTACCATATAGAGCCTCAAAAGGTGCCATTCTAATACTCGTATGATAACTGTTTTTTACAAAAACTTTGCTAGGGCTAGGTGATCGTCCCATGATCCCTTAAAATCCATCGTACACGACCTCAACATATCCTTCAGGGTCTGAATAGTCCTCTCTGACTGACCATCTGTCTGAGGATGATAGGCGGTACTAAAACTCAATCGAGATCCCATGGACTCTTGAAACTGGGTCTAAAATCTGGAAGTAAATTGGGAATCTCTATCAGAAGTAATACTCATTGGAGCCCCATGTAATCTAGCTATCTCGCTGACATATAAGTCAGCGAAGGCATCGGCAGTATCTGTGCTCTTAATGGCAAGGAAGTAGGCACTTTTCGTCAGTCTATCCACTATGACCCATATCACATCACGACCTCTCTGGGTCCTCGGTAAACCCATAATAAAGTCCATGGTGACATGCTCCCATTTCCATGTAGGCACAGGTAAAGATTGCAATAATCCTTTGGGCTTTCGATGCTCAGCTTTCACTTACTGGTACACTAAGCATCTGGCCACATAATCTGCCACGTCTTGCTTCATACCACTCCACAATTCACCTTTCTCAAATCTCGGTAAAGTTTAGTACTCCCTGGGTGGATGGTGTATCGCGAGTAGTGGGATTCTCTCAATATCTGTCTCTTCAGGGTATCATCGTTTGGTACACAAATCCGTCCTCTGAATCTCAATAATCCATCCTCATTGATTGTGAGATCTGATTGTGAAGTCTGCTCAGCTTGGCTAACCATATCTATCAACCTCTAATCACTGCACTGCCCAGTTCTGATCTAATCAATGATCCTAAGCTTTATTCCCAGGATAGCCAAAAATCCAATCTCTACCTCTTTAACTCTAATCCGAAGTTCGGTAAATTGCTCCAGTAAATCCCATTTACTAGCATCATAGCAGATATCATACTCTTCCTACTCAAGGCATTAGCAACTACGTTCACCTTACCTGGATGGTATAAAATCTTGCAGTCATAATCCTTAAGGAGTTCCATCTATCTCCTTTGTCTCATATTTAACTCTTTCTTATCAAAGAGATATCTCAAACTCTTGTGATCCGTGAAGATTTGAAATCTTTCCCCATATAAGTAGTGTCGCCAGACCTTCAAGGCAAATACAACAACAGCTAACTCTAAATCATGCGTGGGGTAATTCCGCTCATGATTTTTTAATTATCGCGATACATAAGCGACCACTATTCAATGCTGCATGAGCACACACCCCAATCCTTTATGCGAGGCATCACTATACACTGAAAATCCTCCTAATCCCTCAGGAATAGTCAACAGAGGTGCCATTGTCAATCCTGATGCGATCTGAAGGTATTGTCCGCAAGTGCACGAGTTGTACAAGTAATAATGGGATTTGAGTCCCGAGTTATCGTCCCACAGAGAAGTTGAATTGCCTAATTAAGTACCGGTTAATCTTATCTTAAGTATATTCTAGCAAATTATGAATTTTAAGGGAGTGATCTACATGGCTAACAATACTGAAAATAATAAAAGTTATAACGCAATTAAAAGCAAAAACCTACAAAAATAATTAAAACAGTTAAAACTAATTAACACAATTAAAATAAAATGCTAAAATAAAGAAGCAAAATTAATTAAGCCAAAATGGAACAATCCTAAAATGCAAATTCAACTAAACTAAAATTTAATAAAATCCTAGGAAATTAAGAAAATAACTATAATCCTAAATGTCTAAAATATTAATTCTAAATTACTCCTAATTATATCTAATTACTAATTTAACAATAAAATTTAACTAATGCACGATAAATATCTTTTGCATGATAAATTCTAAATTAATCCTAATGCATGATAACTTATCTAACGCATGATAAAATAGAAATGAACTAAGGACAAAATTAAATCTAATTCATGAACTAATCAAGCTATTGACTATAACTAATCATGCAACTATGTTTATAATTTTACTCCTTAAGCTAACACATTAAATTGAAATTAGGCTATGCAGGAAAAATGGATTTTTGTGCAAAGGTTAAATGCCAAACAAAGCCTTGATCGGTTTGCAAGATGGCCAACAGTCCCGTGTAGAAATGGTATTGTACACATCTTCTTTGTTTCATTTGCATTTTGCTGCCAGGCGTGTCCAGGTGCTACTCTGCTGCTTCCACCAACTCTACCTCGGTTTTGTGCACTTCTTCCTTCTATGCACAACCCAGCACAACACGTTACCAACCACTTCAGCTTTATTTTCTGCCCACGCCGCTGCCTGCCTAGACCTGCTCTACACATCCTCAGCTCCATTCCCTGCAACCATCTGCTTTTCGTGCTGTCTCCAGGTTTAGCTCCAGGCTACTGTCCAGCTAGCAGGTACATCCAAGTGCTCTCGGTTCTAGATTTGCTTCAGGTGCTACCTATGTGATGACATGCTAATGTCGACTTCAGCTGAAATGAATGTTCTGCTCCAGACCTTGTACCGATGGCTGCTGCTGCTTTGCTCTCGGGTTTCTCACTTAGCTCATGAAATCAAATCAGCTACCCACAACCTTGAGCAACAATGAAAGCTAACGAATAGCAGAAAAAAATAAAACCAATATGGGAACAAACCGAGAGTAAAAAAAATATAATGATTTATCAAACAACGACATAAGTAAGTTTAGCAAACCGAGAGCTTCATTGAATAATAACAAAACACAAAACAACCACAAATAGGAAGCAAAACAGAGAGCTATATAAAAACAATAGAGGTTCTTCAAATAAAAACACAAGCAATTTTTTATGGAAATCGAGAGCTACACTAGGAGACATGAGCTATCTATTAAAACTTGAAAAACATAAGAACTGATTTTAACCAAACCGAGAACATGAAATGGTATTAATCACCATGAAAAATTATCCAATACTAGAAAATGAAGAACATAAAAATGGCATGAACAGTAAAAGTAAGGAAGGTGGCTAGCTCTAACGGGAAAGCAAAAAAAAAAAAAAAAGGAAAGTAAATCCTAAAATTTTTATCTAAAACTATTCTACTCTACCTTACATCACTTTTTTCAATTGCCATCCTTTCCTATTTATACACACACTTAGGGGTACAATTGTAATTTTTCCATCCTAGATGAGTAGGCATTGTTTGGCCACTTGTCTTCACACCATTGGCTCCTTAAAAAAAAATATTTCCATGTCATCTGTCTTCCTGTCCAATTGGATGTGCTAGGTGGTATGGCTCGTGTTGTCCGCGTGGTCCAATCTCTATTTTAGCTCAATTTCAGTCCATTTTCTACCGAACATTTCTAAATTCATCCGGATTTAATTTATCTGCAAAAATGAGAATTTTAATTAAAAAAAGAGGATAATTAACAAAATAAATTAGGGATTTAAATAATTAATTAGGAAATTAAGCACAAATAATTCTATTTCATAGAATTATCACACCCCCAAACTTGAGCTTTTGCTTGTCCTCAAGCAAAACAAAATAATTATAGGAATGACAAGTACTAAAGACAATAATTTCCCCAATATTATCCCCAAAGAAAAAGTACAGACTATGATCTTAAAGACTCACAATTACAAGTCCAACATTCAAAATCATTCAATCATAAGTCCTAACCCAAATTGGACTCTTCGTGAGTGTGTGAAAAATGTCAAAGTCACTTCACAGTACATTATCCGGATCAGATTATGCAAACATAGTGAATGCAAAGTCAATGACATGTGATCATTCCCATAAGTTTGCTTTTCACTTCTCTCTCCACTAATGTAGTCACACTTAACCAAAGATCAATAGGACTTCATTAAGCTTGTAATGTAAGGCTGGGGCTAATGTATGATAAAGTCGATTTAGGTTTAATTAGCCCTTAACATGCATTACTTCTAGGATCTTTATGTAAAAGCTCAAATTTATTTCCCCCAAACTTATTTATTTCACTAAATGTTTTATTCTATTTTTGTATTTTTCTTCTTTATTCTTTTGCTTTCATCATTTTTTTTAAAGTACATACTCCATCACTATCACTTAATACCCATATAGCTCACAATATATCCCAATGACTTTTCATGTTTTTGGGGTATGGGATAGGAACAGAGTATTTAAGCTACGGAAAAAAATAAGTAGGTGTGGTGTATTTATAGAGAAAAGCTTATTTGGCCCAGATGGGTGACTAGGGGTGAAATATGTACAAGGATGGCTAGAAAGGCTCAAACGATCCAAAGATGGCCTAAATCATCTCCCTAATTAAGTGCGATATAATATTTCACCTCCAGATCAAATCAAACAAATTCTAGAATATGATGCACAAAATCAACTAAACAAATGCAATCCTATGTCCACATAAGCTTTCTCTAAATAAATATACAAATTCATGACATGACATGTGCATAAGATGAGGCAATCATAATCAGAATTAAGACAAATTCAAGAATTCAACTTCATGCTTTTCTTATAATAATGCTTCTTAGTTAATCAAAGTCAGACTAAATCATAGGGTCATATCATCGGAATATGGGAAAACTACATGATAAGCACTAAATCATCCCAAAATCAAGCAATTTGAGCTCATATTATCGAAAAAAAATTTGAAAATTCTTTCTCAGATTTTCGAAAACATTTTGAAAATTTTTTCAATTTTTGACAAAATTGCTCAAGTGATATCCCCTCCCCCAAACTTAAAGTGCACAGTATCCTCAATGTGCAGATAATGTAAGAATTTAAGCTCAAGAAACAACAGAAAAGAAAAAGAAAAAGAACTATATACAAAGTGAAAAGAAAGGCACAGCTACTTTAAATGCAGCTGATGAAAACAACACTCAGTAACAGGGCGAAGAGTAGAAGGGTCAGTCAAAGTGGTGACAGGGTGCTGACAGTCAAATCCTCCTGAGCCCTATCTACTTCCCTCCTTCTTTCGGATTTCTTATGTTCAAACATTTTAGATTCCTTAACCTCCATCTTGAAACACTATTGAGAGTCATCAAGGAGCTTCAAAGGTTTGAAAAACATTAAACTTCACTTCCTAATCCTGAACTCTCATTGATAACTCCTCATTTTATACATCAATTAAGGTTCTACCAGTCGCTAGGAAAGGTCTGCCTAGTATAATGGGGACTTCCCTGTCTTCTTCCATGTCCAACACGATAAAATCCGTAGGGAAAATAAACTTGTCCACCTTTACTAAGACATCCTCAATGACCCCCTTCAGATATTTAATGGACCGATCAGCTAGCTGAAGGGTCATTGTGGTGGGCTTGGCATCCCCTAATCCTAACTTCTGAGAAATAGAAAAAGGCGTCAGATTGATACTTGCTCCTAAATCACATAGGGCTCTACGAAAGAATAGATTTCCTATAGTGCATGGTATGGTAAAACTATCGGGATCTTTAAGCTTGAGGGGTAATTTTCTCTGGATAATGGCACTGCATTCCTCAGTTAAGGCCACTATCTCATAATCTTTCAGTCTTCTCTTCCTCGAGAGGATATCCTTTAGAAACTTCACATAACTTGGCATTTGTTCTAAAGCATTTGGGAAAGGAATGTTGATGTGAAGTTTCTTTAAAACCTCAAGAAATTTAGCGAATTATTTATCCAGCTTTTGGTTCTGGAACCTCTGAGAAAAATGTACTGGTGGTCTAACTGGAAGGGGTGTAGTGGTAACATGTATAGCATCAGAGGACTTTGAAGGCTGTGAAATAGAAGAAGGTATAGATGAAGAAGTAACTATCTTTGATTCCTTTGCAGCCTGATCGTTCGGTTCCTGCTCTTTCTGAGCTGCCTCTTTAGAACATACGATTTCTTCAACTATGGGTTGTTCAGGTCTGGATTTAACTTGTGGTTCATCATCTAGCTCTCTGTCGCTCTTAAGGGTGATGGATTTCACATGTTCTTTACCGTCCATTTGCCTAACAAAATTAGCTTCAGTGTTACTAAGAAGGGTCCCTTGAGGACGCTGACTAAGAGCATTCGCTATTTGTCCCACCTGAACCTCTAAGTTCTTAATTGAGGCAGCTTGATTTTGTAGGATCGTTATGAACATTTCCTCACGCGAGGGCTTCTTCTCAGATACTGGTAAGTGCTGGGGTTGTGGTGGTGGTGGTGGTTGATGGAAGTGAGATGGATGATGCTAAAATTGAGGTAGGGATGGTTGATGAGGCGGATGATATGAAAATTGCAACTGTGGTGGTACTTGAACTGGTGGAGCTTGAAAACCAAGGGGTTCTATAGGTTTAGAATTAGAAGATTGCCCTTGGTTTTGGCTCCAGGAAAAGTTAGGATGGTTCTTCCACCCTGGGTTATAGGTGTTTGACAAGGGGTTGTTATGTTGCTTAGGAAGGGCAACGTACTGAACCAATTCTAAGTTAAGTGGACACCTATCTACAGAGTGGATAACACTACACAGCTTGCAGGAAAGAAAAGGACTTTGGACAGAATACACAGTGTTAGGACTAGTGGAAGCATTATGTTCGGTACTGAGCGACTCTACCTTCTTCTTAAGATTAGAGATTTGAGAGGTCATGGTAGACAGCGTGTCGAGCTCATAAATACCCACTGACTTCTTTGGTAGTTGCCTCTCCGAGGACCATAGATAGTTGTTAGCAGCCATCTTGTCTAAGAGCTCGTAAGCTTCCTCCTCTATTTTACACATTAGAGCTCCACCCACAGCAGTGTCAACAATGGTCCTATTTTGGCTTGTAAGTCCGTTGTAGAAGGTCTGAACTTGCAGCCACAAAGGTAGGCCATGATGAGGGCACTTCCTAAGAAGTTCCTTATATCGTTCCCATGCTTCGTAAAGAGATTCAGAGTCGAACTGGGCAAAGGAAGATATATCACTACGGAGTCTGACCATTTTAGAGGGAGGGAAAAACTTGGCTAGAAATTGATAGGCTAAATCATCCCAAGTAGAAATGGATCCTGGAGGCAAGGAGGTTAACAAGTGTCGCGCCCTATCCCTAAGTGAGAAGGGGAATAGTCTAAGTCTAAGTGCATAATTAGATAATCCATTGTGCTTGAACGTGTTGTACAAGTCCAGGAATTGCCCAAGGTGAGCATGTGGGTCATTGTGCGGATGCCTACTGAACTATAAAGAGGTCTGGATCATGTGGAGGATGGAAGGCTTAATCTTGAAATTGTTAGCAAGGACAGCTGGTGGCCTAATGCCGATGTAATATCCTTCAATCGTCGGCACCACATAATCTCCAACGGTTTTGATTTCCCTATTTTCTGCCATGGTGTTTTGTACTGGAGCTATAAATTTCCTAGAATCCTTTCGACTTTTCTAAGGGTTCTTTCAATTTCGGGATCTAAAGGAAAGCAATCGTAACTCCTGGCTCTACGCATGCAAACATCTAAAAGTCCTTGAAAAAAAGTTTTAAGTTTTTTAAATTTTCAATTTTTTTTATGAAAGAGAAAATTAACTAATCAAACTAAGGCTCTAAATATTTATAACCTAAATATTTACAAGCTAGAATTATACCTAAGCATAATTTCACCAATATTAACTAATGGCTAATTGAAACTTCCCCGATAACGGCGCAAAAAGCTTAATACGATCTGAAGGTATTGTCCACAATGCACGGGTCATATAAGTAATAATGGGATTTGAGTCCCGAGTTATCGTCCCACAGAGAAGTTGAATTGCCTAATTAAGTACCGGTTAATCTTATCCTAAGTATATTCTAGTAAATTATGAATTTTAAGGGAGTGATCTACATGGCTAACAATACTGAAAATAATAAAAGCTATAACGCAATTAAAAGAAAAAACCTACAAAAATAATTAAAATAGTTAAAACTAATTAACGCAATTAAAATAAAATGCTAAAATAAAGAAGCAAAATTAATTAAGCTAAAATTGAACAATCCTAAAATGCAATTAAACTACTTAATCAAAATGCAAATTAAACTAAACTAAAATTTAATAAAATCCTAGGAAATTAAGAAAATAACTATAAGCCTAAATGTCTAAAATATTAATTCTAAATTAATCCTAATTATATCTAATTACTAATTTAACAATAAAATTTAACTAATGCATGATAAATATCTTTTGCATGATAAATTCTAAATTAATCCTAATGCATGATAAAATAGAAATGAACTAAGGACATAATTAAATCTAATTCATGAACTAATCAAGCTATTGACTATAACTAATCATGCAACTAAGTTTATAACTTTATTCCTTAAGCTAACACATTAAATTGAAATTAGCCTATGCATGAAAAATTGATTATTGTGCAAAGGTTAAATGCCAAACAAAGCCTTGATCGGTTTGTAAGATGGCCAACGGTCCCGTGTAGAAATGGTACTGTACACATCTTCTATGTTTCATTTGCATTTTGCTGCCAGGTGTGTCCAGTGCTACTCTGCTCCTTCCACCAACTCTGCCTCGGTTCCGTGCACTTCTTCCTTCTCTGCACAAGCCAGCACAGCACGTTACTAACCACTTCAGCTTCATTTTTTGCCCACGTCGCTGCCTGCCCAGACCTGCTTTACACATCCTCAGCTCAATTCCCTGCAACCATCTGCTGTTTCTTGTTGTCTCCAGGTTTAGCTCCAGGCCACTGTCCAGCTAGCAGGTGCATCCAAGTGCTCTCGATTCCAGATTTGCTTCAGGTGCTACCTATGTGATGCCATGCTAGTGTCGTATTCAGCTAAAATGAATGTTTTGCTCCAGACCTTGTACCAATGGCTGCAACAACATGTAAAAACGTCCTCAAGCAGCATGTACCGATAACCTATTATATGAAATGGAAGAAAAATTATCAAATGGTAAGCCTAAGACAATGAATGAAGTAAGACAACATTAACACCAGTAATTAACATGAAAAATGAAGATGAACCATAATGGAAACATAGAACAGGGGATAACAGAGGTAAGCTCTTGGGTTATTGCTGCTACTACTCTCGGGTTGCCGTTGCTGCTTTGCTCTCGAGTTTCTCACTTGGCTCATGAAATCAAATCAGCTAAGCACAACCTTCAGCAAAAATGAAAGCTAACGAAAAGAAGAAAAGAATAAAACCAATATGGGAACAAACCGAGAGTAAAAAAAATATAATGATTTATCAAACAACGACATAAGCAAGTTTAGCAAACCGAGAGCTTCATTGAACAATAACAAAACACAAAACAACTACAAATAGGAAGCAAAATCGAGAGCTATATAAAAAAATAAAGGTTCTTCAAATAAAAACATAAGCAATTTTTTTATGGAAATCGAGAGCTACACTAGGAGACATGAGCTATCTATTAAAACTTGAAAAACACAAGAACTGATTTTAACCAAACCAAGAAACATGAAATGGTATTAATTGCCATGAAAAATTATCCAAGACTAGAAAATGAAGAACATAAAAATGGCATGAACAGTAAAAGTAAGAAAGGTGGCTAACTCTAATGGGAAAGCTAAAAAAAAAGGAAAGTAAATCCTAAAATTTTTATCTAAAACTATTCTACTCTACCTTACATCTCTTTTTTTCAATTGCCATCCTTTCCTATTTATACACACACTTAGGGGTACAATTGTAATTTTTCATCCTAGATGAGTTGGCATTGTTTGGACACTTGTCTTCACACCCTTGGCTCCTTGAAAAATAAATATTTCCATGTCATCTGTCTTCTTGTCCAATTGGATGTGCTAGGTGGTATGGCTCGTGTTGTCTGCGTGGTCCAATCTCGATTTTAGCCCAATTCCAGTCCATTTTCTATCGAAATTTTCTAAATTCATCCGAATTTAATTTATCTGCAAACATGAGAATTTTAATTAAATAAAGGGGATAATTAACAAAATAAATTGGGGATTTAAAGAGTTAATTAGGAAATTAAGCACAAATAATTATATTTTCATAGAATTATCAAATCTCTTCTTCAATTCCTGAAAATTGAGTTCACATTGTTCAGTCCATAAGAACGGAGTCTCCTTTCGCGTGAGCTTGGTCAAAGGAGAGGCAATCCTGGAAAATCCTTTCACAATTCTTTTGTAATACCCGGCCAAACCAAGAAAGCTTCGTACCTCTGTATCTGTCCTCGGTCTTTCCCAATTAAGCATAGCCTCCACTTTAGTACTCCCTCCTCTGAAACTATGTTACTAAGGAAAACTATCCGATCCAGCAAACAATCACACTTACTAAGCTTTGCATATAGTTGTTATCGATCCGCTTGCCTATGAGATTGATCTGCCTAACTGTTCTTACACACTTCCTGCATTCTGAAGCCATAAGATCGATTTGGCCTTCACAGATTGCACTGCTGCATCAATTTGCAAAAAAATCAATGTAAAACTTCCCAAAATCTACCCCATAGTCCATATTTCAATCCATACACAATTAAGACTTAAAAATCTCATCTTTTTATGCTTTAGCATATTTAAAACTTGCGTGTACATTAACATATCATAATTACATACACCAAATTACAATTCTCATAAATGAAGTATACAAAATTCAAAGTTCTCACATCCTCCCCACCTTCAAAGAATTTGGACCTCCAAATTCAACTCACCTCATCAAACAGATAGGGGTACTTCTCCTTTATGAGACTCTCTAATTCCAAAGTTTTCTCTTCCATTGTGTGATGTTTCCACAAAACTTTCACTAATGGGATGCTTTTGGTTCTTAGTACCTTCTCTTTTCTATCGAGAATTTGGACGGGTTCTTCACTATAGCTCATGTCCTCTTGTATATCCATCTCTGCATACTCTATGACATGAGAAAGGTCTAGGTGGTACTTCTTTAATATAGACACATGAAAGACGTTGTGTATTCTGGACATCTATAGGGGTAGTACGACCTTGTAAGCTACCTCTCCCACTCTCTCAAGAATCTCGAATGGTCCAATGTATCGAGGACTCAATTTCGCTTTCTTTCCAAATCTCATGATACCATTACTCAGTGATATCTTCAGAAATACCTCATCACCAACATTAAACTCGAGTGGCCATCTTCATACATCCGCTTAGCTTTTCTATCTACTCTGTATAGCCCGTAATCTCTCACAAATGAGTTTCACACTTTGTACAGCCTGTTCAACATGTTCGGGAGTGTTTATCTCTTTGTCACCCACTTCTTCCTAAGCTACAGGGGATCTACACCTCCTACCATATAGAGCCTCAAAAAGTACCATTCCAATACTCGCATGATAGCTATTATTGTACAAAAACTCTGCTAAGGGCAGGTGATCAACCCATGATCCCTTAAAATCCATCATACACGCCCTCAACATATCCTATAGGGTCTGAATAGTCCTCTATGATTGACCATCTGTTTGAGGATGATAGGCGGTACTAAAGCTCAATCGAGATCCCATGAACTCCTGAAACTGGGTCCAAAATCTGGAGGTAAATCGAGAATCTCTATCAAAAGTAATACTCATTGGAGCCCCATGTAATCTAGCTATCTCATTGACATAGAACTCAGCTAAGGTATCCACAGTATCAGTGCTCTTGATGGCAATAAAGCGGGAACTTTTCATCAGTCCATGTAGGCACAGGTAAAGGCTATTGTAATCTAGTTATCAGTGATGCTATATAGGTGACATGCTCCCAGTTCCATGTAGGCACAGGTAAAGGCTGTAGTAATCCTCCAAGCTTCCGATGCTCAGCTTTCACTTGCTTGCATACCAAACATCTGGCCACATACTCTGCCACATCTCATTTCATACCACTCTACTAGTACACCTTTCTCAAATCTCGGTACATCTTAGTACTACCTGGGTGCATGGTGTATCACGAGCAGTGAGACTCTCTCAGTATCGGTCTCTTTAGGGTATCGTCGTCCGGTACAAAAATTCATCCTCTGAATCTCAACAATCCATCCTCACTGATTGTGAGATTCGACTACGAAGTCTGCTCAGCTTGGCTAACAATATCAATCAAACTTTGATCATTATGCTGCCTAGCCCTCATTTGATCCATGATCCTTGGCTCCATTCCCAGGCTTGCCAAAAATACAGTCTCTATCTCTTTAACTCTGATCCAGAGTTTAACAAACTGCTCTAATAGATCCCATTCCCTGATCATCATAGCAGATATCATAGTCTTCATGCTCTGGGCATCAGCAACTACGTTTGCCTTACCCGGATGGTATAGAATTTCGCAGTCATAATGCTTAAGGAGTTCCATCCATCTCTTTTGTCTCATATTTAACTCTTTCTGATCAAAGAGATACCTCAAACTCTTGTGGTCAGTGAAGATCTGGAATCTTTCTCCATATAAGTAGTACCGCCAGATCTTTAATGCAAATACCACAGCGTCTAACTCCAAATCATACGTGGGGTATTCCGCTCATGATCTTTCAACTGTCGCGATCCATAGGCGATCACTCTTCCGTGCTACATTAGCACACATCCCAATCCACGATGGGAAGTATCATTGTAAACTAAAAATCCTCAGGATCCTTTAGGAATAGTCAACACAAGTGCTGCTGTTAATCTCCAATTTAACTCCTAAAAATTGAGCTCACATTGATCAGTCCATACGAACGGAGTCTCCTTGCCCGTGAGCTTGGTCAAAGGAGCGACAATCTTGGAAAATCCTTCCACAAATCTTCTGTAATACCCTTCCAAACCAAGGAAACTTCGTACCTCTGTAACTATCCTCGGTCTTTCCCAATTAAGCACAGCCTCTACTTTACTTGGATCCACTGATACTCCTTCATCTGAAACTATATAACCAAAGAAAGTAATCTGATCCAACCGAAACTCACACTTACTAAGCTTTCCATATAATTATTTATCTCAGAGCATCTGAAGCACTAACCACAAGTGCTGTGCGTGCTCCTCATAAGACCGAGAGTATACCAAAATATCATTAATAAAGACTATCACAAACTTATCTAGATAGTCTCTGAACACTTCATTCATTAGCCTCATAAAGGCTAGAGGGGCGTTCGTTAATCCAAAGGGCATCACTAAAAATTCATAATGGCCATACCTTGTCCTGAAGGCCATCTTCGAAATATCTTCCTCCTTAATCGTCAACTTGTGATAGCCCAATCTTAAATCAATCTTAGAGAAGACTGAGGCTGTAAGACCCCGTGTATGTATGATGGTAATATGTATAATTGGATCAAATAATATAAATGGACTTGTAATGTAAAGTATGATTGATGTAAGTCCATGGATTCAATGTATGTATGTGTATATGAATTGTAATGTACATACAAGTTTCATTGAGTACGAATATGAAGAAATGAGTTCTGGCAAGTGATGGATGTGATTGAAACTCAAGATGAGTAGTGTGGTAAAATGGAATGGAGTTATGTTTCCATTCGGTTTCATGTAGCATACCTTTGGACATACAATGAATGCACACAAGTTTCAATGTGCATAAGGTATGAATGGATGCTATTTTCAAGTCATAAAGGTGGATGGATGAGAAAATGGCCATGGCAATAGATTAAGGGTGTGTTGGTATGAGTTGTAGCAAGGAAACTACAGGAAATCTGGAAAAACATGAGGCCAGATCGATCTCAGGGGATGAGAGATCGATCTGGAAGAGCCAGGATGCTCTTATTTGGGCGAAAGAATAGAGCAAATCGATCTCTAATGGAGCCAGATCGATCTCCTTAGCTCTCTGTTTGGGACCAGATCGATTTCATGCTTCGACAGATCGATCTCATGCTTCGACAGATCGATCTCATGCTTAAAAATACCGTGAAAAAGAGGGATTTTAAGGGACCAGATCGATCTCTTCTTGGACCAGATGGTTAGATGGAATTGGTGTGACCTAGAAATAAAAAAAATGGGTATAATGTGAGAATATGTGGGATTGAATGAGCTTATGATTTATGGCATGCTAAAGTTGTTATTGGGGTAATGTTTATGATTTTAGATGGTTAGATGGAATTACATGGTGAGTTGGAGGAATTGTGAAAATGGGTATGTATATGATTGATAAATGCTATAGTTAGGGGATTCATGAAATATGAACAGTGTGAGCTTTATGTCGATTTGATATCGATTTTGAATAAGATAATAGGCCTAAAAAGATCCATAGACTCGAGCTATGGGTAAAGTAATGAAACGAGGCCAAATAAGCTTTAATAGAGGCTATAGATTAAATTGGATATAGCAAGCACAAGGGTTACATTTTATGGATCGAATATAATGCGGGATACGATTTTGTGTAGTCCCGAAGAGTTCGTTGAAGACGAATCAAACCGTACGAGTAAGCAGCTTAAGGAAGTGGAATCACGCATCGCGATTCCAGGTAAGGGAATTTTGTGAGTATATAGAGGTAGCTGCTCGTACTTTGAACTTGTGGGTGAATATTGGGTGTTTATGAAATGCATGGTTGCTCAAATAAATAATTGATGGTATTTGTGAATGATGATGAGTATATGCGTGGTTTTGGTTGTTTGAAACGGTTATTGAAAAAGGGATGGTAAGGCTAATAATGGCATAAATCATGTGTTTTGAATGCTTTTACAAAACACAATGCTTTGATTTGAGCAAATAAAAGGATAGGTTGGCTAGTACTTGAATGATGTTGTGAAATAGCCCATATGAGGCACTAAGCATATTATGAGATGTTTTGAATGCATGTGAGCCGCCTATCGCGTGTATGTGATTTAATTCGCGTTAGAGCCTCACTCGCGCTGGATCTCTATGTTTTCACTTGTGTGAAACATGCTTGAGCTTAGCTCGCACTTTGAATTTGAATTGCGTTGATGTTTGTAGACCGTACTGGAGCTTACGCTCGTACGTGGATTTGAGTGGTTTTTCTTATGCATATAACTGTACTGGAGCTATGCTCGTACATGGTTTCTTCATATTTTATGCATAAATGTCGTACCAGAGCATTGCTCGTACGAAGTGATTGGTTTCGATGCATGAATTCGCGCTAGAGCGTAGCTCACGCTGGTTTTCACACTGTGGTATGTATGAGTCCGTGGTGAGAGATACGGATTAACTCAGGGAACCCAACAGGCCTAATAGACCTCTTGAGTGGGGTGAGGGTGAGGGGCTAGGACCTGAATCAGGGAACCCAACAGGGGCGAGCAAGGCCATGAGGGGCTAGGACCTGGTATTGAGGTTACTCCCACGCGTTCTTGAGACTATAAAGGTTACACATGGTATAGGGTAGATAAGACCTATGGCAGGCACCCCCAACCATGTTATGGGTCCGCGGAGTACGATGTACCGTGTATATCACATGGAGTACGATGTACCGCGTGGTGGTTACTTGATTGAGAAGTCTGGCGGAGAACTAACCCACCTTCGTACCAGTATGATACCCCGCACACCGGGATCCGTGTGGTCTGGGATGATATGTGACGATTGGCCAACGTAGTCACTTGAGATATAGTAACCTGTCTCCTTGCTTGATTTACTTACTACCACATGATTTTAAATCTCTAAGTGTGATTTGTGATTGTTTAAGGTAGACCCGAAGGAGGGGTCGAGCCTCGTGGATTTGATTTGTGAATTGATGTGATGTGATTGTATGTGTTGAGAAAGAGTTTTATGACGTGGGTTTAAAAAGGAGGTTTCTTAATGAATTGCCCTTTTTATGAATTTAAATGAGATCGAGCATGAGATGATTTATACATGATGTTTTACCATGTTTTATATGCCAATTTTACATGACTTTGATACATGATATATATGTATACTCATATGGCATAGTTTTATTCCTCATGCTCCTACCATAAATGATTTATGCATAACACTACCAGCATCTAGATAGAGTAGTTATCTACCATGCTTGCATTATTGCCTTACTGAGCATGTGGTTGCTCATCCCTCTCTATTTTCCCCCCTACAGAGCGTGCATAGTAGCCTAGTGAGGACTGAGGCGTGGTATTTTGGACTCCGCTGCATCTCCATCGCTTAAAGGTATATACACAGTGATTCTTTTTGTATCTAAACAATGTAAAAGCACAGTATTCTTTTGAGATGTAATTATGGGGGATGTAGATATCAGTAAAACATGTCCTTGTATAAGTACATGATTAATGAGAATGAATGACATCATTTTATTTAACTGTGAACGAATGATAAGTGAAGTTTATTATTGACTCACAGCCCAACAGTGTGTGGTGAGTTAGTTCACGATCGGGTAAGGTAGCAGTAAAACGCGAAAAATTTTTAGTGCTTTTTGATTAAAGAGAATGGAATTGGGTCGTGACAGAGATTGGTATCAGAGCTGTGTTGGCCTGATGTGAGTCATTAATAAGACGTAGGAAAGTACATCCCCATAGTACTATGCTTTTGTTTAGATATAACTGTGTATAGTGTGATGGATTGAGCTTAATAAATTATTATAATACAGGAAGTTAGGCACTATGCCAGTTACACGCAAAGGTAGAGGGGCGAGAGCACGTGCTAGAGGCCGTAGAGGTTGGCCTGAGAGCCGTACGAAGCCACAGACTGAACAGGCTCCACAGAACCCTGCTGGGAGAGCAAAGGATACTGAGGCTCGCTTCGCTAGGTTAGAGCGGAGTATTGAGAATTTGGTGGAGATAGTCACGCAGGCCTTGGGCACCGGTGACAGACGAGGTCCCGCGGCACAGCCTGCTACGGAACAGGCAGCCGCAGAGGCTGAGAGACCTCACATTGCTGAGACAGCTACAGTTACACCACCTCCAGCTTAGGATATAGCTTCTCCTATCGCTCCACAGCAGAGCGGTAGTGATTTGGGATATGACTGCGACCTGAGCAGGTTGCGAGAGTTTCAAGCACTAAAACCCCCAGTGTTTAGAGGGGTGAAGGACCCAGTGATTGCGGAGGATTGGCTGTAGAGATGGAGAAACTGTATAGGTTTTTCCAATGCACTTCAAGTGAGAAGGTTGCCTTTGTCGTGTTTATGCTGAAAGGCAAGGCCGAGCATTGGTGGAGGTCCACCGAGGTTATTTTGAGGGCCAGACACTCTGAGATCTCGTGGGAGATATTTTTAGAGGCCTTCAGGAGGCAGTATATTCCAGCTACCGAACAGAGGAAATTGCGGATGGAATTTATGAACCTGGTTCAAGGGAATCGAACTGTGGACGAGTATGAGTCCAAGTTTATGTCATTGGGAAGATATGACCCTGACACGATGGGTAGTAAGACCCGGAAGATTCAGAAATTCATGGATGGATTGAGATTGGCCATCCGGACTAAGCTAGCTCCCTTTGATATCTTGACCTATGAGGAGGCTGTACATAAGGCTCAGTTATGTGAGCAAGACTTTGAGCGAAATGCCTCCGAGCTTGGGAGAGTCAGTGTTAGGAAGGACAGAGATCGGAAGAGATCCGGGTTTGGAAGAGTGGCCAAGAGAGGTGGCCAAAGGTTTTTCGAGAAGAGGCCTAAGATCGAGGAGGTGCAGGAGAGAGCTGCTAGACCTCCCGTATACCCAGCTTTGACTGCACCGAGGGGTATAACTATTGGAGGACCACGACCTACCACAGATCAGTGTAGGAGATGTGGGAGATACCATGGGACTAGGCCATGTCAGGCGCCCCCTGTTTCGTGTTTTAGGTGTGGGAGGCCAGGACATATATCAAGGTTCTGCACTGAGATGATTGAGGTTACCCCACAGAAGGGCAAGGAGCCTGAGGGAGCTCCAGTTGAGATAGCAGCCCCGAGGAGGAGGGCTACAGCTGAGGAGAAAGGGAAACAAGCTGCGGGTGTGAGCAGAGGAAGAGTACATGCACTAGATCAGGACACCGCAAATGCTTCGACAGATGTGATTAAAGGTACCACCTGAATCTTTGATTTAGAAGCATTGGTATTATTTGATCCTGGTGCCACGCATTCTTTCATATCACCTTCCTTTGCACATAAATTGTTGAAATATGTGAAACCAACATTGTTGGATAAAATGTTGATGATTTCCACACCCATGAATGATAGTCAATTGACTGAGCATGTATGTAGAGATTGTAAGTTAAAGATAGAGGGGAAGGAAATGATAGCCAATCTAATTTTATTGAATATGAATGATTTTGATGTAATTTTGGGAATGGATTGGTTGGCTACCAATCGGGTTGTTATGGATTGTCATGCCAAGACATTAATGTTTTCAGGATTAGACAATCTTATTGTAAATTTTTGATGAAAAGAAATGATGTGAAACTTGTATAATTGTGGTAAATAAAAGAGTATGATTTTAAATGCATATTGTTTGAGAGATAAATTATTGTTTATGATAAATGTTGAATTTGGAGTGATGGTTTATGTTACTAACGATGGAGAGGATAATGTGAAGGGTTCATTGCATATGTGGTCGATACAGATGAGGCACACCCGGAATTGAAGGACATACCCGTAATTACGGACTACCCTGATGTCTTTTCGGATGAATTACCAGGACTACCACCTGAAAGGGAAATGGAATTTTGCATTGAGTTAGTGCCTGGTATAGAGCCGATATCGAAACCACCCTATAGAATGGCTCCGATAGAATTGGAAGAGCTGAAGAAACAGCTGCAAGAGTTGCTGGAGAAGGGGTTTATAAGACCGAGTGTCTCACCTTAGGGAGCACCAATTCTATTTGTAAGGAAGAAGGATGGAAGCCTCCGACTGTGTATAGATTACCGGTTGTTGAATAAGGCCACCATTAAGAACAAGTACCCCCTTCCAAGAATCGATGATTTGTTGGATCAACTTCAGGGAGCCGAAGTATTTTCTAAGATAGATCTGCGGTCAGGGTATCATCAATTGAGGATCAGGAGTGGAGATGTACCCAAGACAGCATTTCGTACCCGTTATGGCTACTACGAGTTTTTGGTGATGCCATTCGGATTGACGAATGCTCCCGCAGCATTTATGGCATTGATGAATGACATATTCAAGCCATACCTGGACAAGTTTGTGATTGTTTTCATAGACGATATTTTGGTGTACTCTAAGTCCAGGGAAGATCATGAGGAGCACTTGAGGATAGTTCTGCAGACCTTCCGAGAGAAAGAGTTGTATGCCAAACTCAGCAAGTGTAACTTTTAGTTGGAACAGATCTCATTTCTGAGGCATGTTGTGTCAAAGGATGGGGTATCAGTGGATCCATCCAAGATAGAGGCAGTTGTGCAGTGGGAACAGCCCAAGACAGTAACTGAGATCAGGAGTTTTCTGGGATTGGCAGGATATTATCGGAGATTTGTAGAGGGTTTCTCCAGACTAGCTGCTCCATTGACACACCTCACGCGTAAGGATGTTAAGTTTACATGGGATGAGGCATGTGAGAGGAGTTTTGAGGAGCTTAAGCGTCGATTGACGACTGCTCCAGTTCTCACCATTCCTACCAGCTCAAGAGGATTCTCGGTGTATACGGATGCATCACACCAGGGACTGAGCTGTGTGCTTATGCAGGATGGGAAGGTAGTTACCTATAGATCTAGAAAGTTGAAAGATCATGAGAGGAACTACCCTACACATGATTTGGAGTTGGCGGCCGTAGTATTTGCTTTGAAAATATGGCGCCACTATCTCTATGGTGAGAAATTTCAGGTGTTTATAGATCATAAGAGCCTTAAGTACCTGTTCTCGCAGAAAGAGCTGAATATGAGAGAGAGGAGATGGCTCGAACTCCTAAAGGACTATGATTGTGAAATCATGTACCACCCGGGTAAGGCTAATGTAGTTACCGATGCTTTGAGTAGAAAGAACCTTGGGTTGGTGTCTTATATGATGGTACGGGAACATGAATTGTTAGAACACTTTGCGAACCTCAGTTTGGATGTAACCCCACCTGGATCTGAGAGACTTGAGATCATGGCTAGTTTAAGACTGGAGCCAGAATTGATTGGCCGTATTCGGTAAGCCCAGCAGAGTGATCGACGGTGCATCGATTGGCTTAGGCAGATACAGATAGGTATGGGTATTGATTTTGAGCAGAGTGCTGATGGCTTATTGAGGTTCAGAGGCAGAGTATGCGTTCCCAGGGATCCTGAGATCAGGAGAACGATTTTATCAGAGGCTCACTTATCGAAGTATACGATACATCCGGGAAGTACCAAGATGTATCAAAACCTTCGGAAGGTTTATTGGTGGTTCGGAATGAAGAAAGACATTGCTGAATATGTCGCTAAGTGTCTCGTTTGTCAGCAAGTGAAGGTAGAGCATCAGAAGCCTGCAGGATTATTGCAGCCTCTACTGATACCGACATGGAAGTGGGAGCATGTCACCACAGATTTTGTGATGGGGTTGCCGAGGACCCGTAGAGGTCATGATGCCATATGGGTTATTGTGGACCGGTTGACTAAGTCCGCCCATTTCTTGGCTATGAGAGCTACCGACACCCTAAGTCAGTTGGCGAACCTGTATATTCGAGAGATAGTACAGCTACATGGTGTACCAGTGAGCGTTGTTTCTGATAGGGATGCCCGCTTCACTTCCCATTTTTGGGAACATTTTCAGGAAACGCTGGGGACCCGATTGAGCTTTAGCATCGCTTTTCATCCTCAGACAGATGGGCAGTCAGAGAGGACTATACAGACCCTCGAGGATATGTTGAGAGCGTGTGTACTGGATTTTAGAGGCTCCTGGGATGACCACCTACAGTTAGCCGAGTTCGCTTATAATAATAGCTATCATGCTAGTATCGGGATGGCACCCTATGAGGCATTATACGGGCGTAGATGCCATTCCCCTATTGGATGGGAAAAGGTTGGTGACAGACAGATTTTTGCTCCGGACTTAGTGCAACAGGCATCTGAGGACATCCAGTTGATATGTGAGAGATTACGAACAGCTCAGAGCCGGCAAAAGAGTTATGCTGACAAGAGACGAAGACCACTAGAGTTTGATGAGGGTGAGTCGGTATTTCTGAGGGTATCACTATCGAAGGGTATTATGAGATTTGGTAAGAAGGGCAAGCTGAGCCTTAGATATATCGGACCCTTCGAGATTTTGGAGAGAGTGGGAGATAAGGCGTATAGGTTGGCATTGCCACCGGACTTGGCAAATGTCCACAACGTCTTCCACGTCTCGATGCTTCGGAAGTATCACCCAGACCCGGCACACGTGATAAGATATGAGCCGTTGGAGCTCCATGAGAGTATGACGTATGTTGAGAAGCCGGTTCGAATATTGGACAGAAAATAGAAAGTGTTGCGGAATAAGACAATTCCCTTGGTGAAAGTGCTTTGGCAACACCACACGGCGAAAGAGGCCAAGTGGGAATTGGAGAACTTAATACGGGAGAAGTACCCCCAACTTTTTGAAGAGTGACTTGGTTCTAATTTGGAGGACCAAATTCCTTGAAGGAGGGGAGAATGTAAGACCCCGTGTATGTATGATGGTAATATGTATAATTGGATCAAATAATATAAATGGACTTGTAATGTAAAGTATGATTGATGTAAGTCCATGGATTCAATGTATGTATGTGTATATGAATTGTAACGTACATACAAGTTTCATTGAGTACGAATATGAAGAAATGAGTTCTGGCAAGTGATGGATGTGATTGAAACTCAAGATGAGTAGTGTGGTAAAATGGAATGGAGTTATGTTTCCATTCGGTTTCATGTAGCATACCTTTGGACATACAATGAATGCACACAAGTTTCAATGTGCATAAGGTATGAATGGATGCCATTTTCAAGTCATAAAGGTGGATGGATGAGAAAATGGCCATGGCAATAGATTAAGGGTATGTTGGTATGAGTTGTAGCAAGGAAACTACAGGAAATCTAGAAAAACATGAGGGCCAGATCGATCTCAGGGGATGAGAGATCGATCTGGAAGAGCCAGGATGCTCTTATTTGGGCGAAAGAATAGAGCAGATCGATCTCCAATGGAGCCAGATCGATCTCCTTAGCTCTCTGTTTGGGACCAGATCGATCTCATGCTTCAACAGATCGATCTCATGCTTCGACAGATTGATCTCATGCTTCGACAGATCGATCTCATGCTTAAAAATACAGTGAAAAAGAGGGATTTTAAGGGACCAGATCGATCTCCTCTTGGACCAGATCGATCTCCCCAAGCTATTTCAATATAAAGAGGGCTGAAAATCTGGAAATCTCGAAAAAACATATTAACCTCCCATTTTCAACCCAAAAACCTAACTTTTCCTCTCTAAAATCAGCCATTCTCAGTGAGATTTGAAGAGAGATCATTAGAGGCAAAGTTGTTCCTATCAAAGAAAAGAACAACATAGTGAGAGGGCATTTTCCCATTTTTGGTATTGAAGGAGTTAAGGGCATTTCCATTTGGAGCAAGAAGAAAAAATCATATTGGTAAGATTCTAACACTCCAATCCAAATGCATTAGCTATTTAATTGATTTTGGAATTGTTTGGTATGAGTATTGATGGATAAACTACCTAGGAATGTAGTGGAATTGGTGTGACCTAGAAATAAAAAAAATGGGTATAATGTGAGAATATGTGGGATTGAATGAGCTTATGATTTATGGCATGCTAAAGTTGTTATTGGGGTAATGTTTATGATTTTAGATGGTTAGATGGAATTACATGGTGAGTTGGAGGAATTGTGAAAATGGGTATGTATATGATTGATAAATGCCATAGTGAGGGGATTCATGAAATATGAACACTATGAGCTTTATGTCGATTTGATATCGATTTTGAATAAGATAATAGGCCTAAGAAGATCCATAGACTCGAGCTATGGGTAAAGTAAAGAAACGAGGCCAAATAAGCTTTAATAGAGGCTATAGATTAAATTTGATATAGCAAGCACAAGGGTTACATTTTATAGATCGAATATAATGCGGGATACGATTTTGTGCAGTCCCGAAGAGTTCGTTGAAGACGAATCGAACCGTACGAGTAAGCAACTTAAGGAAGTGGAATCACGCATCGCGATTCCAGGTAAGGGAATTTTGTGAGTATATAGAGGTAGCTGCTCGTACTTTGAACTTGTAGGTGAATATTGGGTGTTTATGAAATGCATGGTTGCTCAAATAAATGATTGATGGTATTTGTGAATGATGATGAGTATATGCGTGGTTTTGGTTGTTTGAAACGGTTATTGAAAAAGGGATAGTAAGGCTAATAATTGCATAAATCATGTGTTTTGAATGCTTTTACAAAACACAATGCTTTGATTTGAGCAAATAAAAGGATAGGCTGGCTAGTACTTGAATGATGTTGTGAAATAGCCCATATGAGGCACTAAGCATATTATGAGATGTTTTGAATGCATGTGAGCCGCCTATCGCGTGTATGTGATTTAATTCGCGTTAGAGCCTCACTCGCGCTGGATCTCTATGTTTTCACTTATGTGAAACGTGCTTGAGCTTAGCTCGCACTTTGAATTTGAATTGCGATGATGTTTATAAATCGTACTGGAGCTTACACTCGTACGTGGATTTGAGTGGTTTTTCTTATGCATATAACTGTACTGGAGCTATGCTCGTACATGGTTTCTTCATATTTTATGCATAAATGCCGTACCAGAGCGTTGCTCGTATGAAGTGATCGGTTTCGATGCATGAATTCGCGATAGAGCGTAGATCGCGCTGGTTTTCACACTGTGGTATGTATGAGGCCGTGGTGAGAGATACGGATTAACTCAGGGAACCCAACAGGCCTAACAGACCTCTTGAGTGGGGTGAGGGTGAGGGGCTAGGACCTGACATAATCCATTCAAGGAACCCAACAGGCCTAACAAACCTCTTGAGTGGGGTGAGGGTGAGGGGCTAGGACCTGAATCAGGGAACCCAACAGGGGCGAGCAAGGCCATGAGGGGCTAGGACCTGGTATTGAGGTTATTCCCACGCGCTCTTGAGACTATAAAGGTTACACATGGTATGGGGTAGATAAGACCTATGGCAGGCACCCCCAACCATGTTATGGGTCCGTGGAGTACGATGTACCGTGTATATCACATAGAGTACGATGTACCGCGTGGTGGTTACTTGATTGAGAAAGTCTGGTGGAGAACTATCCCACCTTCGTACCAGCATGATACCCCGCACACCGGGATCCGTCTGGTCTGGGATGATATGTGACGATTGGCCAACGTAGTCACTTGAGATATAGTAACCTGTCTCCTTGCTTGATTTACTTACTACCACATGATTTTAAATCTCTAAGTGTGATTTGTGATTGTTTAAGGTAGACCCGAAGGAGGGGTCGAGCCTCGTGGATTTGATTTGTGAATTGATGTGATGTGATTGTATGTGTTGAGAAAGAGTTTTATGATGTGGGTTTAAAAAGGAGGTTTCTTAATGAATTGCCCTTTTTATGAATTTAAATGAGATCGAGCATGAGATGATTTATACATGATGTTTTACCATGTTTTATATGCCAATTTTACATGACTTTGATACATGATATATATGTATACTCATATGGCATAGTTTTATTCCTCATGCTCCTACCATAAATGATTTATGCATAACACTACCAGCATGTAGATAGAGTAGTTATCTACCATGCTTGCATTATTGCGTTACTGAGCGTTTGGTTGCTCATCCCTCTCTATTTTCCCCCCTACAGAGCGTGCATAGTAGCCCAGTGAGGACTGAGGCGTGGTATTTTGGACTCCGCTGCATCTCCATCGCTTAAAGGTATATACACAGTGATTCTTTTTGTATCTAAACAATGTAAAAGCACAGTATTCTTTTGAGATGTAATTATGGGGGATGTAGATATCAGTAAAACATGTCCTTGTATAAGTACATGATTAATGAGAATGAATGACATCGTTTTATTTAACTGTGAACGAATGATAAGTGATGTTTATTATTGACTCACAGCCCAACAGTGTGTGGTGAGTTAGTTCACGATCGGGTAAGGTAGCAGTAAAACGCGAAAAATTTTTAGTGCTTTTTGATTAAAGAGAATGGAATTGGGTCGTGACAGAGGCCCCTCTCAACTGATCAAGCAGATCATCAATCCTCGGTAATGGGTATTTATTCTTCACCGTGACCTTTTTTAATAGTCGGTAGTCTATGCATAATCTCAGACTACCATCCTTCTTCTTTATGAATAACACTGGACCTCCCCACGATGAGACACTGGGTCTAATAAATCCCTTATCCAATAACACCTATAGTTGCTTCTTTAATTCCTCAAGTTCCACTAATGCCATCCTATATGGAGGTCTAGAGATAGGTTGAGTATCTGGTACCAAATCAATGGTAAATTCTAGCTCTCTCTCTGGTGGTAAACCAAGCAACTCATCTGGGAAGACATCCTCCGAAAATTCGTACACCACCGGTATATCCTCAATCCTCAGATGTTCACAGTTATCATCTGAGATGAGTGCTTCATAACCTGCACATGTATGATCAAATTTAGTACTCTCAAAAGTAACTTCATAATTTCAAATTACTTACAAAAATTCCACACATTTATTTCCTCAATATTTCAAATGTACACTGTAAGGTTCAGGTAAGGAGAAAGTTATAATCTTAGTGTAGCAGTCTAATCTCACTTGATTGGTTGCCAGCCAATCCATTCCCAAAATTACATAAAATCCATGTATATTTAGCATCATTAGATCTGGTAACAATACTCTATCTCCCACCTTTATTTCATACCATCTACAGATTAAATCAGTTCTCTGGGACTCACGCATAGGGTATTTACATGTAGTACATACTCTAGAGGTTTAAACTTCAATTTTAAACTACATGAAAATGCTCAGAAATAAATGAATGCGTGGATCTTGGATCAATCAACACATGAGCCTTATGATTACAGACAAAGAGTGTGCCTCTTATAGTTTCTGAAGAAGTGTCTGTTATTTCCTTATCAAAAGCAAACACATGACCCACTGTAACATGTTTCTTTCCTTTCTTTGAGGATTTACTATCTGAGGCTGTTGTCTAAGGGGCTCCAGAGCATGTGGTCTCTGGGGTTGTAGGTAGTCTTTACGACCCATTTCTCCACATTTAAAACATCAATGGATCAACCCAGTACAATTTCCCTTATGCGATCAACCACAATTTCTACAAACTCTTATCTCATGCCTGACATCTCGAGGGGTCTCCCTGTTGATAGGATAAGCTCTGGGTCTCTCCATTCGGCCCTTCTGAACCTCAATCCTTCCTCTTTTGAAGGAACTTCTCTGAACATCTATCTGTGAAATCGTTGGCCTTTTGCCCTTATCCTGAGTCACTGCACTGAACTCATTTTGCGATTGCACCATTTTGATTCCCCTCTCAATCTCTTGTACTTGTCTCAAAGCATCTCCAAACTCAATAATGCATAGCCCTATCAATCGATCTCTGATGATGTGTTTCAATCCATACACAAATCTCTCTATGTAGAGCTCTTCATTTTTGAAGGTCTCTGGATCATATCTCAATAGAGCGGTAAATCGGCTCTCGTAATCGTCCACGAATATATCTCCCTGTACTAGATTCAAAAACTCTGTATGCTTCCTTCTTTGAGCAGCTCATGGTACATATTAGGCTCTAAAGGTTGTCTAAAACTCGTCCTAGCTAAACACATCCTGGTTGGACCTCATAATACCCTGTGTAGTACCCCACCAATCTCGAGCTCTGCCTTTCCACATATAAGCGCCTATACTGACCCTCTCAGCATTAGTGCATCCCAAATAGTCAAATATAACTCTCGACTTAGTTAGCCACTCCTCAGCCTCTGTGGGATCCTTTTTCCCTTTGAACGTGGTTGGATTCATTTACAAAAAGTCCTTCAGTAGAACCAAACTTCTATCATCGGGCTGAGTAACGAGAGGCACTGGGTCCATGAACACTAGAGGCACTGGAGATCCTTGTGGTGGTGTAGGAGTAGTACCCGAGGCGTTAACTCTAAAATGTTACGCGAATAGCACTGCCATTTGCTCAAAACCTTGCTAAACATCATGCTCAATTCGGTTAAATCGGGAGTGAGGACTCTCCGATTGTGGGGCAAGTGGTGGAGGTGCCGCTGCCTGCCTCCTCGAACGACCTTGTCGTCTACTCATTCTGTCAGGACCCGTTCTCAATCCATGATTTTAACCAAAAACCACTGCAAATTTTTCGTATTTTGACTTACCTTTCCTCTCTTCAATGGTTGGGCTGTGATTCAATGTCAGAGTCCTCACTTACCACATCATCCAATATCATACATACATGTCAACATACTATTACTGACTGTACTTACTTTTATCATATATGTAAGATTATATAAAATCTAATACAAATACATTCCCCATAATATATATCATATACATCACTGTGCTGTTTCTATGTTTAGATACACAACTGTACAAAATATGTATAACTGGCGATCGATAGGAACTAGCTGTGGACTCAGGAATACTATCCCTCGATAGCTCTCGCTCTACGGACGCTCTGTAGAGAGATGTAAAGAAAGGGGGTGAGCATACAACGCGTTCAATAAGGAAATCAGGCAAGCAAGTAGATATCTACACTATCTACTCAAAATAATGCTACGCCTTGAAAACATTATTTCCTTAACTCACTTTAAAAGCATGTCTTGAAATATAATATATATACTTGTACAGATTAAATCCCATGTACAGAAATCATGCTTTCTTTCTCAAATGTAGGCATGTAGTGCAAAACAATGCATCTTTATATAAATCATGCATTTATGTAAATCATGCCATGTATATTTAAATCACAATAAATATGGCATTAAATAATTCACAACACAAAATCGGAGTCCAACCCATCCCTCAGGTCTGTCCGCAATTTAAATCAGTCAATCAATGTGATATATCATGTGAGACTTTGTGGTTAAATGCAAATAGTATCCTGAACTATGATCATATCCGAAATGTGATCCCAAGCAACACAGTACTCGGTGTGCGGGGCATCACTGCTGCAACGGGAGGATGGTCAGTCCACTACAGCCGTCAGCTATACGTAACACACGGTACAACGTACTCCTCGTGCCCCCAGGCACGGTACAAAGTACACCCGTGGACACTACATCACAGCCAGGGTGCCTGCCATAGGTCTTAGCCCTCGTAACCATGAAATATCATACCACGTCGATATTAACCTCATGCGGATATCCTCTCACAAGATGTGACACACAGTCACACAAGGACTCGGGCATGGGTTTTAACATGTACTATATATCACATACAGTGTGCATCGTGAGTGCGACCCATAGTCGACACTCTGCTCAAACACTGTTTCACATCACAGACTCAACTCTAGTGCGAGTAAACCTCCAGCAACTAGGTCAATGCATAGTTCATGTATTAAATCAAGTACGAGCAATAGCTCCAGTACCATGCTATGCACAATATCAAATCAAGTACGAGCAATAGCTCTAGTACTATGTCATGTATAAACTATGAAGAATCGAGTACGAGCAACGTTCCAATACTCTGTCATGTATCTCATGTAAAACTCGAGTACGAGCTAATCGCTCCAGCACTCTGTCATGCATATATCATTTAAAGCTGAGTACGAGTAAAACTCCAGTACTCTATCATGCATGTCATGGAAATCTAGTGCGTATCAAAATCCAGCACTAATGTATGTGGAAAACAGATGAAATCCAGTGCGAGCTGTGCTCTAGCACGGTTCATTCTCACATAATATGATAGATGGCTCTTTAAAAAGGGATTGTTTACAAAATATTAAAATCAGCACTACAAAGTGTGCTTAAGTTACATCAACCTTAAAATCATTAGCCCATCCATTTATTTTCATGCTAAACAGCAGTTAAACACTCACAATAATAGTTTCCATGCTTTTTGCAACTTTTCACAAAAGTTGACTTTTTGACTAACTAGGGGCAAAATCGTAATTTTCCACTATCGGGTCTCAATAATTATTATTCACTTTCTCTGACCCTCAGAGTTTTTAAGTGAATGTAAAAGCAGACGAAAATACGTGCAGGTATCTCTAACTACTTACAAAAGTCCCTTACCTCGGATCACGTCAAGTGACCTCACTTCCTCGATGCTGCTCAATCTCACAGTCCGATCAGCTCTCAATGTAAACTCCGGAGCTGTAAATAACCATTCCTCAGGTTAATTATCATTTTCCTACTGTATTACACATTAATACAGTCCATTTTCCCTTAATGGGCCTTAATAATCCTTAATGGGCCTAACTATACCTTAAGCCCATTTTTATTTTACTATTCATTTTCGTTGGGCCTATTGGGCTTGTGGGGCCCACCAACTCTTATTGGGCTTGTTCTAGGCCCATTACACCTTATTGGGCCTAACATATTTGGACTTGGCCTATTGGGCCTCTCGGCCACATGCCATGGCCGAGAGCTACCCATGCCTCGGTTTTACCATGGCATGCCATCCATGCCTATTATTTAGCCAATTTCACTTAGGCATTTTCACAAACACTTGGTAGGCAACATTACCAATCATCATAGAGTTCATTTAGGCATTTTATCAAACACCTTGATTGCCAACAATTTACATGTATTAATTAATCAATTTGATTAATTCTAATTACACCATTAACATTAATACATGTACACTAATCCATTTATGTCTTAAAATCATATTGACATAATTCAATATCCCATTACTCACTCTCGGCCTAACCCACTTCATGGTGATTTAATATGTTTCAATGCTTAAAACATATATCAACATACTTAAAATCATTCATACATTAACATATATGAAATTGGAAATTAGAAAATATACCAATGTTGTGTTCACTCTTTTGGTCGAAACTTTGGATGCTCTTGGTTTGCACTCTATGGCTCCTTGATAGCCAATTCCAACATATGTCACTCTCCTTTCAATTTGGAACAACTTCTATGAAGAATGCAAGTTCCAAATATGCCTAATTCCTAGTGATTTCTAGTGAGAGAAAGCTTGGAAAATATGTTTCAATGGTTTCTTCTTCTAGCCGGATTTGGTGTGATGAAGATGACAATGGTGTGGCTGAATTTATAAGCCACATACTTAGCCATAAAGCTTTACTTTTCAGCCATTTAACTTGACTTTCCAAGCCTTAGCCATGAGTCACCTTATGAGTCACCTTATGAGTCATAGTTAACTTTAACTATGGTTAGATATTTATCTCATGGGCTTTTCCATTTGGGCTTCTAGGTTTGGGCTTTCTTAATGGGCTTTCGGGCTGAAATTTTTACTATGTCTCGGGCCTTTAATTATCTCAAAATTTGGCCAATCAATTGGTCCAACAATTCGGTCTTAAGGACCTAAAAATTTCGATATACGTTTAGTATACCTTAATAGGCTTTAAAATTTTCACCTTAGGCCCATTGCGTTTTTAACCATTAAATTTATTCTGAAATCCTTCCGAATAAATTTTCCTTAATTCTAGGGATGATTAACTTGTATTCTAGCCAAGAATATTTTTTCCCAATTTTTTCTCCACACTTAGGTTAATTTTTAACCATGATTAGTCAACTATGGTAAAAGTCCACTTTCTTAACTATAGTTGACTTTTTCCTTAACCATTGACCAAGTTGACTTTTTTTCCAAATTTCGAAAGTGTCATATCTTATGTCTTACACTCTCGTCTTTATGTTTCAACCGTTCTCGGTGGATAATTTCACCCGAAACACCTTTTCTCGCTAAAAAGGTCCATTTTACCCTTTTTAGCTTTTACTCTCGTTTTCTATGTTCGGGACTAAATCATTCTGACTTGCCTTCATGAGCTCTCTTATTTTAAGTTCTTATTTTCAGTCAGAATGATTTAGAATAACTCGGTTTAGCCTGTGATACTCATTGCTTACATTAGGCATTTTATGTAGCTTTTGCGTGTTAAATCATTTCACTAACACTTTTAGTCTAGTAAATACTCTTCTTATGATTTAACTATAATTACATAGTGTTCATACACATAGGAATCATAAGGTACAAGCTACAAAAGTATGCGTCTGACACATTCCCAATCTCAACTCGTTTCCTGCGCGTACACATCAAATTCGATTGAAATATCAATCCTCAATTATAGTTCATGACCAGACTTATACAAATACTTGGGATGTATTCTATTTCACTTGACTGAAACTGACAATACTAAAGACCCTAATGCTTTATGAGATCGATCTGCTCCTTGAGGAGATCGATCTTCTGTTTACAGAATACAATTGCATATCGATCTGCTTGCCTATGAGATCGATCTGCCTATCTGTTCTTGCACATTTCTTGCATTCTGGAGCCATAAGATCGATCTCTCATCCTTGGAGATCGATCTGACCTTCACAGATTGCACTGCTGCTACATCAATTTGCAGAAAACTCAATGTAAAACTTCCCAAAGTCTACCTCATAGTCCATATTTCAATCCATACACAATTAAGACTGAAAAATCTCATCTTCTTATACTTTATCATATTTAAAACTTGCGTGTACATTGGCATATCATAATTACATATACCAAATTACAATTCTCATAAATGAAGTATACAAAATAAAAAAAGTTCTCACATCCTCCCCACCTTCAAAGAATTTGGACCTCCAAATTCAACTCGACTCATCAAACAGATGGGGGTACTTCTCCTCCATGAGACTCTCCAATTCCAAAGTTTCCTCTTCCATTGTGTGATGTTTCCACAAAACTTTCACTAATGGGATGCTTTTGGTTCTAAGTACCTGCTCTTTTCTATCAAGAATTCAGACGGGTTCTTCAGTGTAGCTCATGTCCTCTTATATGTCCATCTCTTCATACTCTATGACATGATAAAGGTTCGTGTGGTACTTCTTCAACATAGACACATGAAAGGCGTTGTGTATTCTGGACATCTGTGGGGGTAATGTGAACCTGTAGGCTACCTCTCCCACTCTCTCAAAAATCTCGAATGGTCCAATGTATCGAGGACTCAATTTCCCTTTCTTTCCAAATCTCATGATACACTTACTCAGTGATATCTTCAGAAATACTGCATCACCGACATCAAACTCGAGTGGCCATCTATGCATATTCGTGTAGCTTTTCTGTGTACTCTGTGCAGCTCGTAATCTCCCACAAACGAGTTTCACACTTTGTACAGCTCGTTCAAGAAGTTCGGGAGTGCTTATCTTTCTGTCACCTACTTCTTCCTAAGCTATGGGGGATCTACACCTCCTACCATATAGAGCATCAAAAGGTGTCATTCCAATACTCGCATGATAGCTATTATTGTACGGAAACTTCTCTAAGGGCAAGTGATCAACCCATGATCCCTTAAAACCCATGATCCCAAAATCTGGAAGTAAATCGAGAATCTCTGTCAGAAGTAATACTCACTGGAGCCCCATGTAATCTAGCTACCTCGTTGACATATAACTCAACTAAGACATCCGCGGTATCAGTGCTCTTGATGGTAATGAAGTGGGTACTTTTCGTCAGTCTATCCACTACGACCTATATAGCATCACACCTCTTCAGGTCCTCGATAAACCCTGAATAAATTCCACGGTGACATGCTCCCATTTCCATGTAGGCACAGGTAAAAGCTGTAGTAATCCTTCGGGCTTCTAATGCTCAGCTTTCACTTGCTCGCATACTAAACATCTGGCCACATACTCTGCCACATCTCGCTTCATACCACTCCACTAGTACACCTTTCTCAAATCTCGGTACATCTTTGTACTACCTAGGTGCATGGTGTATCGCGAGCAGTGGGACTCTCTCAGTATCTATCTCTTTAGGGTATCATCATCTAGTACATAAATCCGTCCTCTGAATCTCAGTAATCCATCCTCACTGATTGTGAGATTCGACTACGAAGTCTGCTCAGCTTGGCTAACCATATCAATCAACCTCTGATCATTACGCTGCCCTATCCTAATCTGATCCATGATCCTGGGCTCTATTCGCAAGCTAGCCAAAAATCCATTCTCTTTCTCTTTAACTCTGATCCAGAGTTTGACGAACTGCTCCAATAGATCTCATTCCCTAATCATCATAGCAGACATCATACTCTTCCTGCTCAAGGCATCAGCAGCTACGTTCGCCTTACCTGGATGGTATAGAATTTTACAGTCATAATCCTTAAGGAGTTCCATCCATCTCCTTTGTCTCATATTTACCTCTTTTTGATCAAAGTGATACCTCAAACTCTTGTGGTCAGTGAAGATCTAGAATCTATCTCCATATAAGTAGTGCTGCAAGATCTTTAATGCAAATACCACAATGGCTAACTCCAAATCATACGTGGGGTATTCCGCTCATGATCTTTCAACTGTCGTGATCCATAGGCAACCACTCTTCCATGCTGCATGAGCACACATCCCAATCCTTGATGGGAAGCATCATTGTAAACTGAAAATCCTCATGATCCCTTAGGAAAAGTCAACACAGGTGCCGCTGTTAATCTCCTATTTAACTCCTGAAAATTGAGCTCACATTGATCAGTCCATACGAACGGAGTCTCCTTGCCCGTGAGCTTGGTCAAAGGAGCGACAATCCGGGAAAATCCTTCCACAAATCTTTTGTAATACCCTGCCAAACCAAGGAAACTTCATACCTCTGTAGCTGTCCTCGGTCTTTCCCAATTAAGCACAACCTCTACTTTACTTGGATCCACTGATACTCCTTCCTCTGAAACTATATAACCAAGGAAAGCAATCTGATCCAGCCAAAACTCACACTTACCAAGCTTTCCATATAATTGTTTATCTCAGAGCATTTGAAGTACTAACCACAAGTGTTGTGCGTGCTGCTCATAAGACGGAGAGTACACCAAAATATCATCAATAAAGACTATCACAAACTTATCTAGATAGTCTCTAACAACTTCATTCATTAGCCTCATAAAGCCTGCAGGGGCGTTTGTTAATCCAAAGGGCATCACTAGAAATTCATAATGCCATACCTTGTCTTGAAGGCCGACTTCGAAATATCTTCCTCCTTAATCCTCAACTTCTGATAGCCCAATCTTAAATCAATCTTAGAGAAGACTGAGGCCCCTCTCAACTGATCAAGTAGATCATCAATCCTCGAAAATGGATATTTATTCTTCACCATGGCCTTTTTTAATAGTCGGTAGTCTATGCATAATCTCATACTACCATCCTTCTTCTTTACGAATAACACTGGACCTCCCCAAGGTGAGACACTGAGTCTAATAAATCCCTGATCTAATAACACCTGTAGTTGCTTCTTCAATTCCTCAAGTTCCACTAATGCCATCCTATACAGAGGTCTAGAGATAGGCTGACTATCTGGCACCAAATCAATGGTAAACTCCAGCTCTCTCTCTGGTGGTAAACCAGGCAACTCATTTGGGAAGACATCTGAAAAGTGACACACCACAGGTATATCCTCAATCCTCGGTTGTTCCCAGTTATGATCTGAGATGAGTGCTTCATAACCTGCACATGAATGATCAAATTTAGTACTCTCAAAAGTAACTTCATAATTTCAAATTACTTAAAAAAATTCCACACATTTATTTCCTCAATATTTCAAACGTCCACCGTAAGGTTCAGGTAGGGAGAAAGTTATAATCTTAGTGTAGCAGTGTAAGCTCACTCGATTGGTTACCAGCCAATCCATTCCCAAAATTACATAAAATCCATTTATATTTAGCATCATCAGATCTGGTAACATTACTCTATCTCCCACCTTTATTTCACACCCTCTACAGATTAAATCAGTTCTCTGGGACTCATGCATAGGGTATTTACATGCAGTACATACTCTAGAGGTTCAAACTTCAAATTTAAACTACATACAAAGTGCTCAGAAATAAATGAATGCGCGGATCCTGGATCAATCAACACATGAGCCTTATGAATAAAAACAGAGAGTGCCTCTTTTAATTTCTGAAGAAGTGTCTGTTGTTTCCTTGTCCAAAGCAAACAAACGACCCACTGTAACAGGTTTCTTTCCTTTCTCCGCAGCAATGGCCCATCTTTGAGGATTTACTCTCTGAGGCTGTTGTCTAATGGGCTCCGGAGCATGTGGTATCTGGGGTTGAGGGCAGTCTTTGTGACATATGTCTACATATCTAAAACATCAATGGATCAACCCAGTACAATTTCCCTCATGCGATCAGCCACAATTTCTGCAAACTCTTATCTTAGGCCTGACATCTCGAGGGGTCTCCCTGTTGATAGTATAAGCTCTGGGTCTCTCCAATCGGCCCTTCTGAATGTCAATCCTTCATCTTCTGAAGCAACTTCTCCAAACTTCTATTTGTGAAATCGCTGGCCTCTTGCCCTTATCCTGAGTCACTACACTGAACTCATTCTGGGATTGCACCATTTTGATTCCCCTCTCAATCTCTTGTGCTCGTCTCAAAGCATCTCCAAACTCAGTAATGCACTACCCTATCAATCGATCTTTGATGATGGGTTTCAATTAATAAACAAATCTCTTTATGTGGAGCTCTTCATTTTTTAAGGTCTCTGGATCATATCTCAATAGAGCAATAAATCGGCTCTCGTAATCGTCCACAAACATATTGCCATGTACTAGATTCAAAAAATCTGCCTGCTTCTTTCTTTGAGCAGCTCGTGGTACATATTGGACTCTAAAGGCTGTCTGAAACTTGTCCTAGCTAATCACATCCTGGTTGGACATCATAATACCCTGGGTAGTACCCCACCAATCTTGAGCTCTGTCGTTCAACATATAAGCACCTATACCGACCCTCTCAGCATTAGTGCATCCTAAATAGTCAAATATAACTCTCAACTTAGTTAGCCACTCCTCAGCCTCTGCGGGATCCTTTTTCCCTTTGAACGCGGTTGGATTCATTTACAAAAAGTTCTTCGGTCGAACCATACTTCTATCATCGGGCTGAGTAACGGGAGGCACTGGGTCCATCAGCACTGGGGGCACGAGAGGTCCTTGTGGTGGAGTAGGAGTAGCACCCGAGGCGTTAACTCTAAAATGTTGCGTGAATAGCGCTTCCATTTGATCAAAACCTTTCCATACATCATGCTCAATTCGATTAAATCGAGAGTGAAGACTCTCCAGTTGTGCAGTAGGTGGTGGAGGTGGCGCTGCCTGCCTCCTCGAACGACATCGTCGTCCACTCATTCCCAATCTCAACTTGTTTCCAGCTCGTACACATCAAATTCGATTGAAATATCAATCCTCAATTACAGTTCATGACCAGACTCATACAGACACTTGGAATGTATTTTATTTCAGTTGACCGACACTGATAGTACTAAACACCTTAATTCCTCATGAGATTGATCTGCTCTTTGAGGAGATCGATCTTCTGTTTATAGAATACAATTGCAGATCGATCTGTCTGCCTATGAGATCGATCTGCCTATTTGTTCTTGCACATTTCCTGCATTCTGGAGCCATAAGATCGATCTCTCATCCTTAGAGATCAATCTGGCCTTCACAGATTGCACTACTGCTGCATCAATTTGCAGAAAACTCAATGTAAAACTTCCCAAAATCTACCCCATTGTCCATATTTCAATCCATACACAATTAAGATTTAAAAATCTCATCTTCTTATGCTTTATCATATTTAAAACTTACGTGTACATTGACATATCATAATTACATACACCAAATTACAATTTTCATAAATGAAGTATACAAAATAAAAAAGTTCTCACATCCTCCCCACCTTTAAAGAATTTGGTCCTCCAAATTCAACTCGACTCATCAAACAGATGGGGGTACTTCTCCTTTATGAGACTCTCTAATTACAAAGTTTCCTCTTCCATTGTGTGATGTTTCCACAAAACTTTCACTAATGTGATGCTTTTGGTTCTAAGTACCTCATCTTTTCTATCAAGAATCTGGACGGGTTCTTCAGGGTAGCTCATGTCCTCTTGTATGTCCATCTCTTCATACTCTATGACATGAGAAAGGTCCGGGTGGTACTTCTTCAACATAGACACAGGGAAGGCATTGTGTATTCTGGACATCTGTAGGGGTAATGCGAACCTGTAGGCTGCATCTCTCCCTCTCTCAAGAATCTCGAATGGTCCAATGTATCGAGGACTCAATTTTCCTTTCTGTCCAAATCTCATGATACCCTTACTCAGTGATATCTTCAGAAATATAGCATCACCAACATCAAACTCGAGTGGCCATCTACGCACATCAGCGTAGCAGTTCTGTCTACTCTGTGCACCCCGTAATCTCTCATAAACGAGTTTCACACATTGTACAGCCCGTTCAACAAGTTCGAGAGTGTTTATCTTTCTGTCACCCACTTCTTCCGAAGCTACGGGGGATCTACACCTCTTACCATATAGAGCCTCAAAAGGTGCCATTCCAATACTCGTATGATAGCTATTATTGTACGAAAACTCTGCTAAGGGCAGGTGATCAACCTATGATCCCTTAAAATCCATCGTACATGCCCTCAACATATCCTTTAAGATCTGTATAGTCCTCTCTCACTGACCACCTGTTTGAGGATGAAAGGCGGTACTAAAGCTCAATCGAGATCCCATGGACTCCTGAAACTGGGTCCAAAATTTTGAGGTAAATCGAGAATCTCTGTCAAAAGTAATACTCATTGGAGCTCCATGTAATCTAGCTATCTCGTTGACATATAACTCAGCTAAGGCATCCACAGTATCAGTGCTCTTGATGGCAATGAAGTGGGCACTTTTTGTCAATCTATCCACTACGACCTATATAGCATCACGACCTCTTCAGGACCTCGGTAAACCCATAATAAATTCCATGGTGACATGCTCCCATTTCCATATAGGCACAGGTAAAGGCTATAGTAATCCTCCGGGCTTCCGATGCTCAGCTTTCACTTGCTCTCATACCAAACATCTGGCCACATACTCTGCCACGTCTCGCTTCATACCACTCTACCAGTAAACTTTTCTCAAATCTTGGTACATCTTAGTACTACCTGGGTGCATGGTGTATCGCGAGCAGTGGGACTCTCTCAGTATTTGACTCTTTAGGGTATCATCGTACGGTACACAAATTTGTCCTCTGAATCTCAACAATACATCCTCATTGATTATGAGATTCGACTATAAAGTTTGATCAGCTTGGCTAACCGTATCGATCAACCTCTAATCATTACGCTGCCTAGTCCTAATCTGATCAATGAACCTGGGCTCTATTCGTAGGCTAACTAAAAATACAGTCTCTATCTCTTTAACTCTAATATAGAGTTTGACGAACTGCTCTAATAGATCCCATACACTGATCATCATAGCAGATATCATACTCTTCCTGCTCAGGGCATCAGTAGCTACGTTCTCCTTACCCGGATGGTATAGAATTTCGCAGTCATAATCCTTAAGGAGTTCCATCCATCTCCTTTGTCTCATATTTAACTCTTTCTGATCAAAGAGATACCTCAAACTCTTGTGGTCAGTGAAGATCTGGAATCTTTCTCCATATAGGTAGTGCCGCCAGATCTTTAATGCAAATACCGCAACAGCTAACTCCGAATCATACGTGGGGTATTTCATTCATGATCTTTCAACTGTCGCGATCCATAGGCGGCCACTCTTCCGTGCTGCATGAGCACACATCCCAATCCTTAATGGGAAGCATCATTGTAAACTGAAAATCCTCGTGATCCCTCAGGAATAGTCAACATAGGTGCCGCTGTTAATCTTCTCTTTATCTCCTGAAAATTGAGCTCACATTAATCAGTCCATATGAACGGAGTCTCCTTGCCCGTGAGCTTTGTCAAAGGAGCGACAATCATGGAAAATCCTTCCAAAAATCTTTTGTAATACCCTGCCAAACCAAGGAAACTTCGTACCTCAGTAACTGTCCTCGATCTTTCCCAATTTAGCACAGCCTCTACTTTACTTGGATCCACTGATACTCCTTCCTCTGAAACTATATAACCAAGGAAAGCAATCTGATCTAGCCAAAACTCACATTTACTAAGCTTTCCATATAATTATTTATCTCGGAGCATCTGAAGTACTAACCACAAGTGTTGTGCATGCTCTTCAAAAGATCGAGAGTACACCAAAATATCATCAATAAAGACTATCACAAACTTATTTAGATAGTCTCTGAACACTTCATTCATTAGCCTCATAAAGGCTGCAGGGGTGTTAGTTAATCCAAAGGGCATCACTAAAAATTCATAATGGCCATACCTTGTCCTGAAAGCCGTTTTCGAAATATCTTCCTCCTTAATCCTCAACTTGTGATAGCCCAATATTAAATCAATCTTAGAGAAGACTGAGGCCTCTCTCAACTGATCAAGCAGATCATCAATCCTTGGCAATGGGTATTTATTCTTCACCGTGGCCTTTTTTAATAGTCGGTAGTCTATGCATAATCTCAGACTACCATCCTTCTTGTTTACGAATAACACTGGACCTTCCCAGGGTGAGACATTGGGTCTGATAAATCCCTGATCCAATAACACCTGTAGTTGCGTCTTGAATTCCTCAAGTTCCACTAATGCCATCTTATAAGGAGGTTTAGAGATAGGCTGAGTATCTGGTACCAAATCAATGTTAAACTCCAACTCTCTCTCTGGTGGTAAACCAGACAACTCATCTGGAAAGACATCCGAAAATTCACACAACACAGGTATATCTTCAATCCTCGGATGTTCTCAGTTATCATATGAGATAAGTGCTTCATAACCTACACATGAATGATCAAATTTAGTACTCTCAAAAGTAACTTCATAATTTCAAATTACTTACAAAAATTCCACACATTTATTTCCTCAATATTTCAAACGTACGCTGTAAGGTTCAGATAGGGAGAAAGTTATAATCTTAGTGTAGCAGTCTAAGCTCACTCAATTGGTTGCCATCCAATCCATTCCCAAAATTACATCAAATCCATGTATATTTAGCATCATTAGATCTGGTAACATTACTCTATCTCCCACCTTTATTTCACACCCTCTATAGATTAAATTAGTTCTCTGGGACTCACGCATAAGGTATTTACATGTAGTACATACTCTATAGCTTCAAACTTTAAATTTAAACTACATGCAAAATGCTCAGAAATAAATGCATGCGTGGATCCTGGATCAATCAACACATAAGCCTTATGATTACAGACAGAGAGTGTGCCTCTTATAGTTTCTGAAGAAGTGTCTGTTGTTTCCTTGTCCAAAAGCAAACACACGACCCACTGTAATAGGTTTCTTTCCATTCTCTGCAGCAGTGGCCTGTCTCTGAGGATTTACTCTCTGAGGCTGTTGTCTAAGGGGCTCCGTAGCATGTGGTCTCTAGGGTTGAGGGTAGTCTTTGTAACCTATGTCTCCATATCTAAAACATCAATGGATCAACCTAGTATAATTTCCCTCCAATCGGCCCTACTGAACCTTAATCCTTCCTCTTCTGAAGGAACTTCTCCGAACATCTATATGTGAAATCGCTGGCATCTTGCCTTTATCCTGAGTCACTGCACTGAACTCATTTTGGGATTACACCATTTTGATTCCCCTCTCAATCTCTTGTGCTCATCTCAAAGCATCTCCAAACTCAGTAATGCACACCCTATCAATCGAGCTCTGATGATGGGTTTCAATCCATACACAAATCTCTTTATGTGGAGCTCTTCGTTTTTGAGGGTCTCTGGATCATATCTCAATAGAGCGGTAAATTGGCTCTCGTAATCGTCGACAAACATATTGCCTTGTATTAGATTCAAAAACTCTGCCTGCTTCCTCCTTTGAGCCACTCGTGGTACATATTGGGCTCTAAAGGCTATCTGAAACTTGTCCCAGCTAATCACATCCTGGCTGGACATCATAATACCCTGGGTAGTACCCCACCAATCTCGAGCTCTGCCTTTCAACATATAGGCGCCTATACTGACCATCTCAGCATTAGTGCATCCCAAATAGTCAAATATGACTCTTAACTTAGTCAGCCACTCCTCAGCCTCTGCGGGATACTTTTCCCTTTTGAACGCGGTTGGATTCATTTACAAAAAGTCCTTTGTCGAACCATACTTCTATCATCGGGCTGAGTAACGGGAGGCACTGGGTCTATCAGCACTGAGGGCACGGGAGGTCATTGGGGTGGTGTAGGAGTAGTACCTGAGGCGTTAAATGTTGCGCAAATAGCGCTGCCATTTGCTCAAAAGCTTGCCACACATTATGCTCAATTCGGTTAAAACGAGAGTTAGGACTCTTCGAATTTGGGGTAGGTGGCGAAGGTGGCACTGCCTGCCTCCTCGAACGACCTCGTCGTCCACTCATTCTCAATCTCAACTCGTTTCCTATGCGTACACATCAAATTCGATTGAAATCTCAATCCTCAGTTCTGGTTCATGACCAGACTTATACGGACACTTGGGATGTATTCTATTTCACTTGATAGACATTGACAGTATTAAACACCCTAAGTTTTGATACTAAGAAAACTTTGTGATGCTCCGGAAGCACAAAAAACAGGGCAAATTTAGAACTTTTTCACATCCATTCACAATTAAGGGTGTATTCCTATGCAATGGCATACATCATAATACATATATTTTCAAACTTTCACCTCAGGATCTTATCATCTCATAATTATATATCATACCATATACATTACTCAATTCAAGGTTAATTAATCCTAATACATCCCATACATCATTGTACATCAAGTATCTGCAAATACAATATAGTCTGGGTACATGAAATGATAAATTATACCTCAAAGTACAATGTATGGCCTAGAGCTCAAGTCCTCCACTAGTCATTACTCTGTATGTCGGAGGGAAACTCCCTTCACTTGAAGAAATTTGGGGGGAGATAAAACAGGGTGAGCTTCTAAATCGCTCAGTCAGGGGGTAAGGGACTCATTGATAAAATAATGATTTGCACAACACAATCATTTTATTTTGTGGGTGAAAACCCAATAAACTCAATAGAATGTAAGATGAACAATTAAAACATCATCTCAACTCATTTCTCAAAGCTCATGTAGAAACATGATAATCAATGGCTTAACACAAAACCATGGTTACAAGTAGATACAAGCATGTGGAACAAGCATGTATAAAACATGATGCGATAATAGCTTTTCTCATAAAATGTGCAAAAATTACCGCAATAGTAATGCACGTGGCACAACCACAAAACACAATTTAATGTGTAAAACGAGACTATGTAAATAAAACTCATATAAAAACTCGTCATGGCACATTAAAACGATTGAGCTCGTCCCCTAGGTGGACATCCCCAATCGAGGGATTTCGTCGACAATAGAACACCCATGGCCATGGTTTGTTGTAGACTTGATCAGAGTCGTACAACAGTCGGTCTTACATGCTATCAAAGCCCGACTCGATCTTACATGCTATCAAAGCAATGCCACCCTACGCTGTCGTGGAGCGGGGTCATCTCACATTACCAAAACAGAGGAATATCGGACTTACATGCTACCAGAGTAAGGCCCGAACTTACATGCTATCAGAGCAAGGCCCGATGTGTATTCAACATGACACGCCTAAGTCTCATAATAGCCATTATCAAATAAAATCGTTTTGCCTTCATGTAGCGCTCACAATGGTTTTTCTTATAAAATGCATCTCAAAACCGTTTTGTACTCAACAAAAAACATGTCAAAATCGAGCTCAAACCGGTAAAACCACGTACACATTTCTCAAATCTCAGTACTCCTTAACATAGAGCCCAAATCACTTTTCACTTTTTAAACTCAAAACGGTTGTAAAACAATTTCGCATTTAGTTTACAACTCATAAAAATTAGGCCCCAACCGGCTATAAAATCGTGTGCAAATACTTGTTCACAACTCATAAAACATGCTTGTTTCTCAAATCACATTTCATGCTACAATATTATCACAAAACACATACACAATTGAGTTTAAGTTTTCCTTTACCTCGCTGCACCTCGTATAGTGCAATTGTTCCCCTAAACGATGGACTAGCCTCGCATTCCTCTCTGAAACTCCTGGGCTGTCCAAACGATGTTAAAACATCAATAATTCATCTCATTCACATCACCGAGCACATATTTGCTCATATGCTCGTTAAACACTACAAACCTCATTTTTCACATATTCCTATCATAATCCACATTCTCATCCACTATATTTCAAATTCTACATTTTTCATGCATAATATCTATGCCAAAATCACCTCATTGCCTCATTTCCAATTTCTAGCCATAATCCCCAAAATTACCACAAATTGGATAATATCATCATTACTCCAACAAAATCCCAATTTCATTAACTCTAATCATTTCTTAGCTATTATATCACAACACCCATAGTCACAATCATAGGAATCTACTTCCAAATCAAAGATTCAAGCTTAAAAATTTACCCGAAACTTATGGAGAGCTCTATTCACACCTCAATTCAATGTGTCCTTTGATTTCCAATTATGTTGTTCTCCTTTGGATGAGGAATAACTTCCCTTCTTGCTACAACCTCTTATTCAAACAGGAATAGGCGATTTAGAGGAGAGATAAAGTTAAGGTTTCGGTTGAAATAAGGTTTTTAGAGGGAGAAAATCTGAGATGCAGGAAAAACACAAGGGTTCTTTTGTAGATGGAGGATAGGAGATTGATCTCGGGTCCTTGATGAGATCAATCTCTTTTTAAATTTGGGAACATTTTGGGGTAATTTTATGCCTAGGAGATCGATCTATTGTGGGGTGAGATAGATCTCTTAATTGCTTCATGAGACCGATCTGCTCCTTGAGGAGATCAATCTTCTGTTTCTAGAATACATTTGGAGATCGATCTGCTTACCTATGAGATCGATCTGCATATTAGTCCTTGCACATTTCCTGCATACTGGAGCCAAAAGATCGATCCCTCATCCTTGGAGATCAATCTGGCCTTCACAGATTACACTGTTGCTGCATCAATTTGTAGAAAACTAAATGTAAAACTTCCCAAAATCTACCCCATAGTCCATATTTCAATCCATACACATTCAAGAGTTAAAAATCTCATCTTCTTATACTTTATCATATTTAAAACTTGCGTGTACATTGACATATCATAATTACATACACCAAATTACAATTCTCATAAATGAGTTATACAAAATTCACAGTTCTCACATGTATACCTCTCGACGATGGGCAGTAACGGACACTAGGAGTTCAAGTCTCTGCTCGCTCTTGGCCACTATGGATGCTCTGTAGGGATGGAAAATGAAAGGGTGAGCAACCACACACTCAATAAGGAAATACTGTAAGCAGGTAGACAACTACACTATCTACATCATTTATATCTTGAGCATGAGGTAGATCAAATCCATGCCACATGAATATGTACTTAATCTATGAAAAACTCATAAAAACAGGCATGATGTCAAATAGAAGATCAACACCTAAAACATCTCACGCTCATCATATCAAACTCATCACAATTTATTTGAATCAAATCTAATCCCATCTTCCGGGATTACCTTATCCATAAAATCACATTTCCTTTCAAAACAAAGTCACGGGTGTCACCCATCCTTTCGATCTACCCAAATCCATCATTTAAAACATAATATCAAGTGAGGCATGTAGGTTACATTTTAGAATAAATTGGGAATGATGGCCATATATATAAATCCTTATGATCTCAGCTACGTAGATCCTGGTGTGCAAGGTATCAGAACTGTAATGAGATGTGAGGTCAACCCTACTTGTGTAAAACTCAACCAATTAGTCATTAAGATTACATGATACAGAGCACTCCAAGTGACATATATGGTACAACATACTCCATGGACCCACACGGTCTGAGGGTGCCTGCCATAGGTTTTAGCCCACATCATTGTCAGGGGTGCCTGTCATAAGACTTAGCCTACATGACTATTTATCTAGAGTACCTGCCATAGGACTTAGCCCCACCATGGTTCGGGGGTGCCTGCCATAGGTCTTAGCCACCCTATAGCATGTCGGTAACCATTTCATGTCTCAAAACACGTGTGCATTACATCATCTCACTGTGACACACAGTCTACAGGAGGCTACAACACGATTTTCTATAAAGGATGTCAAATCTTCGTACGAGCAAAGCTCCAGTATGATTTTCATGCGTAGTAAACCTATAAAACTAGTACGAGCAGAACTCCAGTACTATCATTATAAATAAAAGCATTTTATTTATGTAAAAACATTAAGTTCATGGGAATTCATGCATTTTTGGATCCTTACTACCCCTTTCATAAAATTCCTACCAAAGTAAAACTTATGTTTCCTTCCTTATTTTTGGAATTTATCACAAAAACTCTTAATGCATTATTAGATAATAGGTAAAATTTGCGCCCTATAATTCCCCTCAGAATACGAATAGCCACCTCTAGGAACTTACAAAACCCCTTACCTCGAATCACGTCAAGCGTAGTATAAGTTCCACTATTGGAAGCTCGTCTAATCAAATTTGGTCCTAATCTGGTCTTTGAAGCTGCAAGTATTCATAGATCACTTCATTACTATCTATACATCTTATCGGACTTTATGGTATTAAGCTTGGCCCCTTTTTCACATTTAGACAACATTGTGTCGTTCCTAATCAATTTGGCTAGTAACTCATTTAGCTATCAAATCAAACACTTGATTTGCACGCTTAATCCTTAGTTCCTCCATTCATTAGTACATTTAACAATTACCATATATGCACATTTCCTCACTTTACCCCATTCTATAATTTGCTTTCACAACCCAATCTCAAAATCATGAATATAACATTCCTAACACCTTAATATAACCTATTCATCATCAACTCAACCATATTATATCTTCTCACTCTAAACCCATTATAAGTTATACTCGATTCATTACATTCTACTTGTTTTCAACCAATGATATGCATACCAATCTACTCCTAACATCTTATTATACATTTTTAGAGTTGGTGTATCGAGAACTCACCTAGCTTGACTTTTCCCTTGTTTGAACTTGAAGGATCCTTTTGCTCCTTCAATCCAACTAGTTGAGTTTTGATTCCAAGGTATGTGGTTCTCCTCCTCAAAATGAACACCTTTGGCTCTAATAGCTTTTTCCAAATTCCTTTTGGAAAGAAGGTATTCTAGAGAGAGAAAGCTTGGTATTTGGGTAAAAATTGAGGGGAAATGTTTGATTTGTTGAAGAATGAAGTTTTACCATCGGGTTTTTATAGATTGAGAGTGAAGAGATCGATCTGCTAGGGTAGGAGATCAATCTTCCCTTGGTGTTTTAGCTATCGGATTGTTCCACCATGAGAGGGTGGGATCGATCTACTCTTATGTGAAGGGATCGATCCTTTATTGGCAGAGGCTTGAGGAGATCGATCTACTCATGGGGAGAGATTAGTCTGCACTTTAGAAAACCAAATGGAGATCGATCTGCAGTTAATAGGGGATCGATCTCTACTTTACAGAGGCAAATGCAGATCGATCTGCTCATTGGGGAGATTGATCTAACCTTAGCAGATTCATTCGAAAATTATTCTGCTTGAACATGGGATCGATCTGCCTTAAATAGGAGATCGATCTGGCTTTTGTCAGTGGCATTTTCTACTGTGTTTTTTTTTTTATTTTCCAAGGGAGAACTTGCGTTCGATTGCCTCACTAGTCATTTTGAAATCTATTTACACTTCAGACATGGAAAGGCTCATTTCTTATAAGTTTCGTGTTATGGAATTTATGTGTATTTCTTGGAAATCAGAAGGGATACACAAATTCAAAATCCATGCTTTATAATCTCATATTTTAATTCCTTATCTCCAGTTCAGATGCTTTAAGTTCTATTTGTTTAGTTTGTGGCCACCGCAGCCCTTATTTAACCTTTACATGCATCCTCGATACTCATTCATTCTCATTTCCAATTCATTCACATTTGCATGGTCTAAAATCATCTGTCTTATAATTCCAGTAACATATAATAATTTCATACATACATGGGGTCTCACAGTATAGTTATCTTTTGTATGAAAAGGATGTATATGACAGAAACTGATTTAAACGTTTTCGCGTATTTATAAAATAAGAGTTTCTATTTCATTAAATGAATTATAAATTATGAATGGATGAGATGTGGATATGGATGTTGACTTATAGCCCAACTGTTAGTAGTTAGAATAGTCACGGGAAGAGGGTCGTGACACCATTCCTTTAAAGTCCACACCTATTGAACCATGTAAGACAGTTGAGCCTAGCTCCCAGTTCCATTTCCATAGAGGCTTGCTAAGCCCAATTTTTCTCAGTCTCTCCTTAGTTCAAAGCCCATAGCACTTGTCGAGAAATGCAGAGCCATCATTCAAAGACTAGTTATACCTAAGATTAATGATTCAAGTAGCTTTTCTATTCCCTGCATTATCATTAATTAGTTCTTTCCTAATGCCTTCCTTGACCTTGGAATCTAGTGTCAACCTTATCGCTTTAGCTGTGTTAGAGAGACTAGGTTTCGAGGAAGTTAAGCCGACCATGACCACCCTGCAGATAGTTTATAAATCTATTAGATACCCTTAAGGAGTAGCAGAGGATGTGCCAATCCAGGTTGATGATTTCGTTATTCTAGCAGATTTCTTGAACATGGATATGAGAAAAAGTAAAAGTGTTCTGCTCCTCTTTGTTAAACCATTTTTAGCTTCAGGGAGAGCTCTATTTGATATGGAGCACAAAGATCTTATCTTAGGCTTAATGGCAAAGAAGTTACGTTTAAAATGGGCAAGAAGAAAAATTTTAATGGTCATCCTAAAAGGATTAAAAAGGACTTAGCATTCGAGAAGGATGTTAATGAGCTATTTAAGGATAATCGTGTTAAGCCTTATGAAGTGACCACTACTTCCTCTCAAAATTATGATGATGAGATTAGGAAGATTGTAGATGTCAAAGGTGAGGTGACTAGATTTATCGTTTATGTCTTCAAAGAGAAGGATGTGAATAGAAGATTTTTTAAAAGCTATTCTGGGAGAGCCACTTCACCTCATCAGACACTACTCCAAAGAGTACCATCCATAGTGAAGAGTGTCGTACTAAAACTTTATGAGACCAATTTCGTCATAGTCTGCTAAGGACTATAAACTCATCTCAACCTCATTTTTTGATTTTCTTTTCTTACTTTTGATCTTTGTACAAAATGTTTCTAGTTTGATACTATTTTTCTTTTATAAGTGCCATTGGTAGCCCAATCCTGGGTTGAGTTTTGCTGCATGCATCTTCAGGAGATTTGGGGATTATGGGTTTCTAAGCCTCATTGTATATGTTTATTTTCACACTGAGGATGTCATGCATTTTAAGTTTAAAGGAGGGAATTAACATGGGCAATTTTTAAAAAATTTTGTATAAAATTGAAAAAATTTATTTAAATTTTGAGCTGAGCATGTTTTGATTTAAGGTGATTGGGTGCATGACTTGTCATTTTCCCATGACATTATCATTGATTTAGTCTTATTATGATTAATGAGCTGATGATTGTTATGAAAGCATGGAGTTAATTCCTTGAATTTGTCTTCTCTTGAAGTGAAATTATTAGATCACACTTGAATGAGGAAAAGATTTAGGCCATACTTGGATCATTTAAGCCTTTCTTGCCAACCTTGTATATATTTTATCCCTATTCACCCCTCTAAGCCAAATAAGCCTTTCTCTGTATATACACCTATATAGTTATATTTCCTTAACCTAAATACTTTTTCCTATCCCTTGCCCCTATAGCTTGTGATTTACTAGGATATATTCAAAGTTATGTACATATTGGGTGTAGAGATAGGGAAAAGGAATAAGAAAAATTCAGAAAAAAAATAGAAAAGAAGTGTTTAGCAAAAGAAATAAATTTGGGGGATAATTAAGAGCTATAACGTCATTGATCCTAGTAGGTAATGCATGTAACGTCATGGAAGAAAATTCTGGCTAACTTTTTCCTTTAGTTTTCTTAGTTCTCTGCAATTAATATGGAATCTTATTAACCTAATAAGTTAATCGCTACCAGTTTCCTTTATGAATATGTCACGACCCTCAACTTACCAAAATACGTACAAATTTTTCGCATTTTCGTGCATCGTTTATCATTCGTCCTTACCTCAATCGTGAATAGCAACTCTCCTCAATAGTTAGGCTGTGTATCGACGTCTAACTCACTCCACCATACCAATTCAATTTGCATGTTATTTATGAGTAAACACTTGTATAAATGTATATATATCAGAGTTGTTACATGTGTTTACATCGCTTTACATCCCTAATAGTTACATACAAAATGTTACTATGCTATCGTAAGTTTAGATACAAAATTTCAACAGCGTGTATACCTTTAGCGATGGGATGCAGCGGATTACCAAAAGGGAACGCCTCCAGTCACAGTCACTCTATACTCAAATCTCTGCAGAGAGGGGGAAAATAAGGGGGTGAGCAAACCACACGCTCAGTAAGGCAATAATGCGAACAGGTAGATACTGCACTATCTTCGTGATCGTGATGCCATGCTTAAAAGCATTTAATTCATCATTTTATCTTAAAACATGAGTGTATGATTGTGTTAATGGTATGTAAAGCATTCATGCTATTAAAATCCAGTGTACATTTCAACTCAAATAAGCATGGCATTAACCATCATGCATTTTCTCAAATAAGCATGGCATTAAACATCATGCATTTTCTCAAATAAGCATGGCATTAACCATCATGCATTTCTCAAATAAGTATGGCATTAAACATCATGCATTTTCTCAAATAAGTATGGCATTAACCATCATGCATTTCTCAAATAAGCATGGCATTAAACATTATGCATTTTCTCAAATAAACATGGCATTAAACATCATGCATCCGTGCACTTTAAAAACCATTAACAATCAATATCTCAAAACAATTCAACACTTGTCAGGTCTCAGCCCATCCCTCGGACTGTCCTGACACACAAATCATTTTAAACAGGATTTATTCTCAAAACAATAGACATGTGGGATAGGCAATTCTATAATAGGTAATAACCTCACGGTCTATGTACATAACTTGTGATACCAGCTACACAGATCAGGTGTGCGGGATATCACCACTATCTAGTTCCACACGGGAGGTGGGTCAAATCCTACTTGCTAGTCCATAGCAGATCTCGTCCGAAGATGACACATCACATCTCAACACGGTACAACGTACTCTATGCTACATGCACGGTACAACGTACTCCATGGACCCAATCAACACATCATATCAAGCCACATCTCAAAACGCACGTGTGAGCCATTTAATCGGTACGACCTCTTGTCTACCCGAAACTCCTAACACGGTTAATAAATCATGTCAAAACAATGCACGTACGAGCCTATTTAATCGATATGACACCCAGTCTACTCGAACCTCTAAGCACGGTAACAAGTAATGTGGGCATCTAGTGCAGACAAACTCCAAGCACAATGCCAAAACAAATATGAAATCTAATGGAAAACTAGTGCCTTTAGCACTCATATGTATAAAACATGTCAACTCTTGTGTGAGTCGTACTCTAGCACGCTTTCATTCTCACGAAAACAATGTAGGTGGCTCATTTCTTTGCAAAGTGTGGTTAACAAACCAAAACAACTCATTTCTTTTGCAATTCATTTCAAATGCTAGCCAACCTACCAATCACTTGCAAAAAAGCAATAAAACATGATTTTCAAAACATTATGCCTTTGTTTTCATGCAAATTTATCAAACTTCCAACTTTTACCCTTCAATCACCCAACATCCTTTCCTAATATCTCATGCATTCTAGCAAAGCATTTAGGAGCCTAAATTGCGCACAGATATCTCTAAGAGTCCACACAATTCCTTTACCTCGATTTACTTGGTGTGACTATTTTCCTCTTAGCTTCTCACGCTCCTAGCTAAACTCGCTCCGACGTATCCTCGGAAGCTGCGATTCATTCATCCAAATCAATTGAGTTAATGTTTTTAACCCATATTTGACCTCACGATTCAATATAAGTCACTTATGCATTTTACCACTGCCTTAATCCACATTTTATCCTTTTTAGGTAAATCTTACAATTTATTCACCAACAACATCTTAAAATCATACCGATAACACTATTGTCACCTCTAGACATCCCATTTCTCATTAATCTCCATGCATTCCACTTTCTCACACTAGACCATTTCTAGGTCATAATCATTTCAATGCATTTTAGATAGTTTCTAACCATCCATACTCATGCTAAACAACTCCAAAATCAATTAAATAGACAATGTACTATAGTTGGAGTGTTAGAATCTTACCAAATCTGATTTCTCTTCTTGCTCCAAATGATAATGCCCTTAGCCCCTTTAATACCAACAATGGGATTTTGGGTTCCAACTATGTTGTTCTCTTTCTCAAGATGAACAACTTAGTGTCTAATGGCCTGCCCTCAAATCTTACTGGAAATGACTGATTTTAGAGAGAGAAATTTAGGTTTTTGGGTTAAAAATGGAAGGATAGTGTTTTTCCCAAAATTTTTAGATTTTCAGCACTCCTTTTATAGAAATCACTTGAGGAGATCGATCTGTACCAAGAGGAGATCGATCTGGTCCCCTTAAATCCCTCTTTTTCACGATATTTTAAGCATGAGATCGATCTGTCGAAGCTTGAGATCGATCTGCCTCCAAACAGAGAGCTAAGGAGATCGATCTGGGTGCTTGAGGATTGATCTTTTCATTACAGAATGCTTAGGAGATCGATCTGGCTCCATTGGAGATCGATCTGCTCTATTCCATTGCCAAATAAGAGTATTCTGGCTATTCCAGATCGATCTCTCATCCTATGAGATCGATCTGACCTGCATAATTCCCAGATTTTACTACAGTTTTCTGCAGAAACTTATACCAAAACATCCTTAATTTGGTGCCATGGTCATTGTCTCATCCAATCATCCCTGAGACTTGAAAATGGCATCCATTCATACCTTATACCTATTGAAACTTGTATGGAATCCTTGTATAACAAAAAGTATACGATATAAACCAAATGGAAGTGCACAACTTATGCAATTCTACTTCCATTTTACCACACTACTCATAATCCATTCTACTCACATTCCTCACATGTTTAAATCCATTTCCTCTTATTCATACATAATGTAACTCGTATGTACAATCACAACTCTTATTACATGTGTGTACATAATCTTATGGACTTACCTTACATATACTCCACGTTACAAGTGCATCATCATACTTATGATTTCATTTAAATTTCTATGTATATATACTCAATTATACATATACGGGGTCTTACAGAATAAGTGCAGTCCATGTTCCTAGTCAGAAGGTTAGTGATGTAATACCATTACACACACCATCATTCTTTCCATTCATGTGATAATAGTAAACATTTTTATAGTTGACGTCACTAATACAAAAGATTATACTTGAAATTCATATATGAATAAACATCCCCCTAAACATCCAATGGCCAAAAAGAATATATAATTGCACTTACAAGTTCTAGAGGAATAAACTAAACAAAAAGAGAGGTTATATACCTCACAAAGTACAGTAGCTTGCCTGAGGAGACTCCTTATCCACCAACCTAAATCCTGTATTCCGCTGCATCTCATAAAAAAAATTCTGGGAGGGGGTGAGCTTTGGGAAAAGCCCCATAAGAGATACATGCAGGAGTAGGATTACGAAAACATGATGATTATGATGGAAAAACATACATTTGCTCAACATATATCGCAAATCAAAACCAAAATCATATTTGTAATATTATTAAGAACATAAATCATAAACATTTCCAAAAGCATAAGTCTAAAGCATAATTCAAAAACATATTCAAAAGCATAAATCATAATCTAAGATCATAGCCCAAAAGCATAGATAGAGATTAGGCAATCATCCTTGCAATGTGACAGCTCGAAAGGGCGAAAAATAGGGCAAATTTAAAATTTTTGTTAAATTAAAACTAACAACTCAGGGTGCATTCCTATACAGTATCTTTAAATCGCTATCGTTTATAAACCAACATAATCCCCCAAGATCATACAACTCATACTTAATGAAATCAAATACATAATATCCCAAAAAGAATTAACCCATAAGTCCCAACTCATTTCTTTCATATCAACCTAATTACATCCCAAAAATATACTCCTCACAACTCTCCGTATTACATCATTGTCTAGATACAAAATGAACTAAATTATACCTTATGCGTGTATAAGCGATAGCCTGGGGAGATCTTGTCCACCAGCCTATTACACGTACGCGGTAGGCTTAATCTCGCTTACTTCAAATAATCTGGAGGCGGAGGAAAAAGGGTGAGCACTCAAAACGCTCAGTAAGAAGGATAAGGGAAGTATATAAAAATCATCATCACAAACACAATAAGATGGAAATATTTGAGCATGCAAATCACTATTACATATCTCACGTGATGAAAATCACAAATCACTATTACATCAAAGCTCAGTGTGTGATATAAATCACAGTTATAAAATCACATCATCATCAAAGAAATCGAGACTAGGCATTCATAAAAACTCATATGAAGTCAACATCATAGGCACATCACATCAATAGAATTCATCCCCTAGACGGACATCCCCAAGAGAGGGATTTCGTCAACAATAATACACATAGCCATAATTCGTTGTAGACTTGATCAAAGTCGTACAACCGTCGGTCTTACATGCTATCAAAGCATAACCCGATCTTGCGTGCTATCAAAGCAAGGCCACCCATCTCTACCGAAACGAGGTCATCTCACGTTACCAAAACAGAGGCATCGGTCTACATGATACAAGAGCACGACCCGACCTTACATGCTACCAGAGCAAAGCCCGATGTGCATCTCATGACAAGCCATAGTCTCAGTAAAAAATTGTTTTACCTTCACATAGAGCTCTTAGTGGTTATCACAAAAACCATTTAGGTTATAAGACATTGTGTTCACATTTACACAAAACACATCAAAATCGAGCTCGAACCTGCAAAACACTCACACATTCATCAAAACATCAATTTATCTCATTTCTCATGAAATATGCCATTGTTGTATAAAAATCGTTTTGCCTTCACGTAGAGCTCATGGTGGTTATCATAAAACCCATTTTGGTTATAAACCATATGTGTTCACAATTACACAAATCAAATCAAAATCGAGTTCAAACTGACAAAACACTCACAAATTCATCAAAACATCAATTCATCTCATTTCTCATAAACATGCTTATCTCATTAAACCTTGTACATGTTATTAAAACGTTTTCTTTCATTTGAAAACTCATAAGCAGAAATGGTTTATTTTCCTTACCTCTTGCACCTTGAGTGGTATAGTATCCTCGGTTCTCGGACTAGCCTCGTTTCCCATGTTGGATTCTCGAGCTGTCCATACACATCATTAACCATCAATATGCATCATTCTCATTTCTCTTTTCTTTCTCTTACTCATTTTAACTGAACATTATCTCAAAACTCTTTTTACGTTTTTATTAACACTTTAGTTAACTCATAACCATCACAATACATCTACATTAAATCTCTTAACCAAACCCATTTATTGGTTCCATCATGCCTTAAACATTTCTAACCAAATATATAAACATGTATGTTTATTGACCCATATATAAAATGAAAATACTCAAGAACAAGGGTCTTGTGAGCTTACCTAGCTTGTCCTCTCTTGACCAAACTTCTAGAATGCTTGTCTCTTCCCTTTCTTCAAGACAACCTTTGATTTTTTTAGCATGTTGTTTTTATTGCCAAGAGGAACAACTTTGTCTCTTGCCCCTTTGTCTAATTTTGTCTAGAATAGGGTGAATCTTAGAGAGAGAAAGCTTGGTTTGGGTGAAAATTGTGAAGATTGGTGTTTCAGAGAGAGAAGCGCAGTTTCAAAGTAAAATCTCGTGATCCTTATATAGACAGGGCTTATGAGATCAATCTGGCATTGATGGGGATCGATCTCTGCTTCATTTCAACGGCTCCATCTGCTCAATTAACAACTATAAGATCGATCTGGTCGAGGGAGGAGATCTATTTTTCCTTCTAAGTGGAGACCAATCTGGCATTGAATTAGGGATCAATCTCTTCAAGGCCGAGAGTTAAGGAGATCGATCTGCCCTTGTGGCAAGATCGATCCTCGCTAGGCAAAGGCATTAGGAGATCGATCTTCTTCCTTATGAGCTCGATCTGCCTGTTTACTTATGCATATTTTTCTGCATTTTGGAGCTATGGGATCGATCTGTCATCCTTAGAGATCAATCTGGCCTTCACAAATTCTACTGATGCTGCATCAACTGCTGGAACTCAATGCAAAACTCACCATAATCTTCTTCATAGGCCATATTTCAATCCATACACATTTAAGACTTAAAAATTTCATCTCCTTATACTTCATTAAATTTAAAACTTGCGTGTACATCAAAATATCATAATTACATTTACCAATTTACAATTCTCACTTAGCAAATCTCATAAAATTTATAGTTCTCACATGCAGTGATCATGCTCCAAAATCATAGTTACAAATATACCAATAGCCATGGTCTTACTATAGACTGGATCGAGGTCATGCATTGTCCAAAATCATAGTTACATTTTTGGTCACATACGTAGAACCATGCATGTAGCATTGGTCGAGCATAAGCATAGGCACCATTTGGCACTCACCATGCCAATAAAGCAAACCATGGAAAATATTGAAAATCTCATGGTGATGCTATCCCGCTTGACTACCATATAGGCATAAACTATGGGTGTCAAATCTCAAAATGTAGTTCCAAAAATATATCTAAAAACATAGTTAATCTAAACAAAATCATAGTTCACACCTCATAAGATAGCCCACTCATTTCTTATCAAAATAAAGTTTTAAAATAAAATTTGTAATCTTTAGAAATCTTTCGTACTATTAGTAGGTCGATTGATACTTTGAAAATGGATTTTTAAAGCTTTTAAATCAAATATGTGCATTGCGAATCGGTCTCATAGAGGCAAGGGATCTGTGAGACCCATATTTTGTATGACATTCCTTATGATTCACACGTTATATGACATTATTATATGTAATGGAATCATAAGACAAATGATTTTGATCATATAAATGTGAATGAAGTAGTTACACATGTACGTAAAATGCGAAAAAGGGTAAATAGGTCAAAAAGACCCAAAATTTGGTATCGATTCGGTAAGAAATTGTCATTTTAATCATGGATTTAGGAAATCTTGATCAATAAAGAAGATATCATTGAATTTCGAGTCCAATTGATTAAGATACAAATTTATTACGATAACCCAAAATTTTCACCCTAGGAAATTATTTCAAAAATGTAGGAATACTACTCCGAAAATATAATAAAATAAGATAAATATATAAATATTTAATCAATTAAATATATAAATATATTGGAGTAGAAGATATTTGTGTAAAATAATATATTTTATTCTATTAAAATAATAATATAATGCATTATATATAAGAAAACAAAACAGAATCGCGAAATTGCAAAAAAGGAAAAAAAAGGGAGACGAAAGCTGAGGGAGACGATCCCCTGCTCTGACGAGCCACCGGCGAGAGAGACGAGCAAAGGACAACCGACGAGAGGAGCCCGACACCGGGAGAGTGTCCAGTTGACCCCAAGCGTGCCAACAATGTCGAAAAGAGGGGATCGGTGAGGGAGATTACCGAGGAGATAAGGGAGAAATTTGACAGAACCAGCGCCGATCGGTCCGATCCAAGGTTAGCCGAACGTTCCCTAGCCAAAGATGTGTCGAACGGTGGCAAAGTGGAGTCGGGAAACGGTTGAAAACATCATAAACGACGAAGTGAGGACTAAACCGGTACGACCGGTTCAATGAAAATGGAACTGTGCTGAATCGGACGGGACCGGTTCAGCCAAGAATGAAACGAAAAAAGGGAAGAAAAATAGAAAAAATGGAAAAAATGGGGAGAAAAAATTTGGTGATCCAATCAAGATACGGGTAAGCAGGTAAGCGGTCAAAATTGGCCGATTTAATTTTCAGAGTATTTAATTAAAATTATATTTGACCAAAATTGACCCGGTAAATATATAAATGTGTAGCTCCACAATTGGCAACAAACGAGAGCTTGAGTCAGCCTCGATTTGTTACCATCACAAAATCTCAGGTAAGTAAATCTCATTCACGACAATTTGTATAGTTTTGCGCGTTAGAAATTCATCGCATAAGTTACAGATTAATTCTGTATAAAATGAATTATGTTTTGGAATTGGAAATCAATTGTCATAAATAATTGTATGAGCTATCTAAAGAGCCTAGAACGAGGCCTAGTAAGTGTTGACGAGCCCCATGAGCCTAATAGACCTTGATGAAGGGAATAGTAAGTCAAAGTGGGCGTAAGATCGATTATGACCCATTAGGGTGCAATCGGGCCCAATAAGATTAAACGGGCCCAAATGCTTTAAATTAAACCCTATACAAGTCAAACATGGGTAAATATATTGTATTTAACCCGAAAAATGGTTATATGCAGCTCCGAAGATTTAATTACGAGCAAATTGGAATGAGTGATTTCTCAGCATTGGAAAGTCTGACAGTACAGAGTGATTTGAGGTAAGGGAATTTTATAAGTGCTTAGAGATATCTATGCGTATTTTTGAGGGGATTTACAAGGCCTAAAATTTCCTAAAGTATCTAGAAATGAACTAATAATTTCTATGAAAATAGGGGTATTGGTGGAAAAAGACCGTTTTGCCACTAGTTAGGAATTTTAAAAAAAGGGTAGTAAAGCTAATAAATTGAATGAATAACATGTTTTTGATATTTTTATCAAATATATTGCTTAATTTAAGCAATTTAACCATAGGTTGACTATTGATTTTCATGATTTGCATGAAAGGGGCACGTGTGAGGTGCCAATTATGATTTTGAAAATGTTTTATCGAAATAAAGTAGCTTATCAGATTTATATGAGTATAAATCATGCTAGAGCCTTGCTCGTACTAGATTTTGATGTTTTGACTTACATAGAGAGTGCTGGAGCCTTGCTCGCACTGAGTTTTGCTGATTTATATGCATGAAAATCGTACTGGAGCCTTGCTTGTACGTAATTTTGCATTGATTTATTGTGTATAACACCATACTGGAGCTTTGCTCGTACGTGATTTACATCAATTTATTTTGCATGAAAGTCGTACTGAAGCGTTGCTCGTACCAGGATTTTTGTATGTCAATAAAATCGTGCTGGAGCTTCATTCACACGAGATTTTATATATCATGATATACATGGCGTCGTGCTGGAGCTTCGCTCGGACTATACGTGATGTGACATCTATAGATCCGTGCTGGAGCCTCTTGTAGGTTCTGTGCCATAGGGAGATAATATGCTCGTACGTGTATTTTGAGACATGGGTTTATTATCGACATGGTATAGGGTGGATAAGACCTATGGCAAGCACCCCCAGACTGTGATATGGGTTCATAGAGTACGTTGTACCATGTATGTCACATGGAGTACGTCGTACCGTGTAGTCATGACTATTAGATTAATGATCTGATATTTTAGCGGGTAGAACTGACCCACCTCTCATTGCAACCGTGATGCCTCGCACACCGGAATCCGTGTAGCCTGGGAACACAAGGACATAGTCATCGATTTTTCATATATAGTAACCTACATACCTCACATGATACCATATGGTTTAGATAGACCAGGGCAGACCCGAATGAGGGGTTACACCTCGATTTGTGATTTTAAAACGAAATGTGGTTCTAATGATGTGTTAATGAGTTTTACTAAGTTTTGATAATGTGTTAAGCCTTGAGGGGTTGTTTTATGATAATTTTTCAATGTGTTGAGCATGAGACGTTGAGATGATGATTTCCCATGTTTACATGGCAATTTTCTTGTTTTCAGTACGTGATATATTTATATACATGTGACATAGTCTTAATTATACCTCATGCTCTGGATATAAATGATTTTTATATCATGACATTATAAGCATGTAGATAGTGTAGTTATCTACTTGGTTACATTATTGCCTTACTGAGCAAGTTGTGCTCACCCTTTTACTTTCCACCCCTACAGAGCATCAATAGTAGTTGAGAGCGGGTATAGACTACATTCCTTGTTATCCGTTGCTTCCCATCACGAATCAGGTATACACATTGTTCAGTTTTGTATTTAAACATATAATAGCATAGTTTTGTAAACGAATGTAATTATGGGGGATGTAAATATATGTAAACATATGTACATACAGTTTTATAACATATGTAGTTATTATTACACTGTAAAGAGACTCTAGTATCATTACCATAATAATAATATGATTAAAAGGAATAGGCATTGAGATTATTACTGGCTCATAGCCTAACTCACCCAAAATGGAATTGTCACGAGGATGTGAGATATATAGAAAAAGCAAAAAATTTGTAGTGATTTTTGGTAGAACGAGCCGTGACAAGATCGATCTTAAAAAGTCATAATTCAAAACCCTTTCGAAGACGTGTAAAGCCTTAAGCATTTTAAACCATTCCCTCCCTTTACTGTTCATCCTTCATTTCTTCATTTCCATTTCCAGGTATGGCTCGGTTTTTGCCCTCTGGTCCGCTGCATCCTGCTATTACATCTGTTGTATCTCGATTCCAAATGCTCACGGGTTCCTGCTGCCTAGTCTGCTCTCAGTTCAGGGCTAGACTGTGCTCCAACTGCTGCTAGGTGCTCCAGGCTACTCGATTTGCTGTGTCAAATCGGGATGCTGCACTCTGCTTGCTTTTAGGTCTGCTGTGTCCTACTGTGTGGTTTTGCTTCTGCACCATTTCTTACTTCAGACTTGCTTCTCAGTTCTGCTGCATTCTGCATGTTCGTCAGTCACCCTGCTAGCTCTCGGTTTGTCAAGCATGTCTTCTGCTCATGCAATTTCCAACTCCCAATAGCAGTGATCTGCTGCTTTACTGCCGACAGCACCCAACCTCGCGTTTGTCTTCCTCCTTGTGCCGGTCTTTTACCCCTGCTATTTTTGTGCAAGCATCAGCTGAAACCAGCAACTGCAGTAACTGAGGCCTCTTCACTCAACAACCATTCCCCTTCCCGGTTAACTAATTGCAAATCTGAACAGTGGAAGAGGCTTTAAAACAGAGGAGAACAGAGCTGTGATTTTCTGCAATGAAAAATGAACAGAGGTTAAGTTGATGAAGACTTTGTTGAGTTACTTAGTCTTGAACCGAGCAACAATGTTAAACCCAACCAAACCAGCAAATCTGATTGAACAGTTGAAAATCAAAAGAATAACACCAAAATAATAAGCAAACTGATAGCTAAAAACAGATTTAAAAACTCTAGTGCCGATTCAACAAAAGAAAAAGCTAAACTTACCAAATCGAGAATAAGAAATAAAAATGGTTACCATGAACTTGAACTACAAACGAAAAAGAAATGATAAAACGTTACATAAAATCCAGTAAATTGAAAGTTGACATGAACAGTAGAATATAAAATGGTAGCTAAAATCTAATCGAAAAAACTTGAAAGGAAGAATAAAAACTTTAAAAACTAAAATTACTCCTAAATTACTCTACACTACTCCTACCCTAAAACTACCCTAAATTCTACTCCTAAAAATTACATAACATTTTCAATTGTCATCCTTTCCTATTTATAAACACACTAGGGGTAAAATGGTAATTTCCACATCCTTGATGAGTTGGCATTTTTTTGGCTACTTGTCTTCACACCATTGGCTCCTTGAAAAGATATTTCCATGTCATCGGTCTTCTTGTCCAATTGGATGTGCTAGGTGGCATGACTCGTGTTATCCGTGTGGCTCAATCTCGATTTTAGCTCAATTGCGGTCCATTTTCCACCGAAAAATTCAAAATCCATCCGGATTTAATTTATCTGCAAACATGAAAATTTTAATTAAATTGTCACGCCCCGAAAATGCGGAAAATAGGGCAAATTTATAACTTTTTACTCGTTAATTCACAATTAAAAGTGCATTCCTGTGCAGTGTCATACATCATCATAATCATCATTCCTCATGATCTTATCAATAGAATTTATATATCATATCAAATACATTAATCCATCTCAAGTTAATTAATCCTAATACATCCCATATAATGTTATACATCAAGTGTCTGCAATTACAATAATAGTCTGGGTACATGAAAAGATAAAAGATACCTCAAAATACAATATATGGCCTGGAGCTCAAGTCCTCCACTAGCCACTACTCCGTACGTCGCAGGGAGATCCTTTTTCACTTGAAGAACTCTGGGGGGAAAAGAAAACAGGGTGAGCTTTTAAGTCGCTCAGTAAGGGGGGTGAGGAACTCATTTCATAAACCAAAATGCACATCACATAATGTTTATTTGTATGTGAAACTCATTTGAAAACCATAGCATGAAAGTACTCAAAACGACATTCTCATGTCTCAAGTCATGTGAAAACATGAAGTAAAAGGGCTCAATCTAGAGCAATAACAAAGCATGTGAAAACAATGTGATAAACGCTTTCTCAAATACGTGATAAAATCACTGAAATAGTAATGCACGTGGCACAGCCACTAAACACACGTGGCATAGCCACTGATTTAAATTCTCACGTGGCATAGCCACAAAACACACGTGGCAAAGCCACTGATTTAATTTCTCGCGTGGCATAGCCACAGAATAGGGTTTCTCAATGTGGCAACGGCCACCAATGGGGTATAACGTGGCACAGCCACTAATGGGGTATAACATGGCACAGCCACCAATGGGGTATAACGTGGCACAGCCACCAATGGGGTTTCTCAACGTGGCAACGGCCACCAATTTGGGGTTCTCACGTGGCAACGGCCACTAAGTATACGTGGCACAGCCACTGAATGGGTTATTCTCACGTTACCAGAACGGAGAAGAAATCGGGCTTACATGCTACCAGAGCAATGCCCGGTGTGTACTCACAACTACACACCTAAGTCTTATCACATAAGACTGGTTTGCCTTCACGTAGAACTCGTAATGGTTTTTCTCTCATAAAACTCATTTGAAATCGTTTTGTACTCAACACAAAACATAATAAACATAGAGTTCCAACCGGCAAAGCACACGCATACATTTCTCAAATCTCAATATTGCCTCAACGTAGAGCCCAGTTATAAACTCATAAAAACTTTGGGCTCCAACCGGCTATAAAAATCGTGTGCAATTAAATCTCAACACAAAACCCAACATGCTTGTTTTATAAACCACAATTCATGCTATAATAGTTTACAAATCACATACACAAATGGTTTAGATTTCCCTTACCTCTTTGCACCTCGTATAGTGCAATCGTTCCCCCCGTATCATGGACTAGCCTCGCATTCCACTCTGGAACTCCCGAGCTGTCCAAACGATGTTAAAACATCAATACTCAATTATCTCATCAATCTCAATTCTCAAAATCGAGCATAATTGCTCATAACTCCTTAAATCTCTCGATTCTCATAACTCTACCCTAAACTACAACCTCATTCACAACATCTCGACGTTCCACATTTCTAATACCAATTATCTATGCTAATTCACCACATTGTCTATATTTCCATTTATAGCACAAATTCTCAAAATTACCAAAATTACCAAATATCTACATTACTCCCACTACATTGCAATTTCATCAATCCCTAATCCTTTCTCAAATATTTCAACACAATGACAACCACCAATATCATCAAAATCATCTCAAATATCAAGATCGAGGTTTAAAAATTACCCAAAGCTTGTGAGACGCACAACCCACGCCTCGATCCGATTCGTCCTTCGATTTCCAAGTATGTTGTTCTCCCTTTGATGAGGAACAACTTTCCTTCTTGCCACAACCTCTGATTCGGCCAAAAATGGGTGATTTGGATGAGTGAGAAAGCTAGGTTTTTGATGGAAATGGGTTTGGAAGAGAGAGAAAGTGAGTTTGCAGGAGAAAAACACGGGTCCCTTATATAGACTGGAGGTAGGAGATCGATCTGCCTCTTGATGAGATCGATCTGCGTTTGAATTTTGGGGACGATCTGGGCAATTTTATGCCTAGGAGATCGATCTGTCGAGGGGTGAGATCGATCTCTTTATGGCTTTATGAGATCGATCTGCTCCTAAGGAGATCGATCTTCTCCCAAACAGAATCATTTGGAGATCGATCTCTTCCTCATGAGATCGATCCTTTCTCAAACAGAATCATTTGGAGATCGATCTCTTCCATTGGAGATCGATCTGCTCCTCAAATTCCTCTTTCCTCGTCATTTTTAACTCACCAGATCGATCTTTCCTTCTCCCAGATCGATCTGTCCTCATACTTCATGCTTATTTTACACACTTAACATATAAATCTCCATTTATAATTCCCACAATTCACTTAGCTCAATAAATTACACTTCAAATTCTTATTACATCATTAAAATATATCTAAAATTCTCAGATCTCACATCCTCCCCACCTTAAAAAGAATTTGGTCCTCCAAATTGAACTCAACTAGTCAAATAGATGGGTGTATTTCTCCCTCATGAGACTTTCTAGTTCCCACGTTGCCTCTTCCATTGAGCGATGTTTCCACAAAACTTTCACTAATGAGATGCTCTTGGTTCTCAGTACCTTCTCCTTTCTATCGAGAATCCGGACGGGTTCCTCAGTATAGCTCATATCCTCTTGAATGTCCATCTCGTCATACTCTATGACATGAGAAGGGTCCGTGTGGTACTTCCTCAACATAGACACATGAAAAACACTGTGTATTCCGGACATCTGTGGGGGTAATGCTAATCTATAAGCTACCTCTCTCACTTTCTCAAGAATTTCGAATGGTCCTATGTATCGAGGACTCAATTTTCCTTTCTTCCCAAATCGCATGACACCCTTACTCGGTGATATTCTCAGAAATACTGCATCACCAACCTCAAACTCGAGTGGCCATCTACGCACATCCGCGTAGCTTTTCTGTCTACTTTGTGCAGCCCGTAACCTCTCACATATGAGTTTCACACTCTGTACGGCTTGCTCAACAAGCTCGGGGGCATTTATCTTTCTGTCACCGACCTCTTCCCAAGCTACAGGGGATCTACACCTCCTACCATATAGAGCCTCAAAAGGTGCCATTCCAATACTCGCATGATAGCTGTTATTGTATGAAAACTCTGTTAGGGGCAGGTGATCATCCCATGATCCCTTAAAATCCATCGTACACACCCTCAACATATCCTCCAGGGTCTGAATAGTCCTCTCTGACTGACCATCTGTCTGAGGGTGATAGGCGGTACTAAAACTCAATCGAGATCCCATGGACTCCTGAAACTGGGTCCAAAATCTAGAAGTAAATCAGGAATCTCTATCAGAAGTAATACTCACTGGAGCCCCATGTAATCTAGCTATCTCGCTGACATACAGTTCAGCTAAGGCATCCACAGTATCTGTGCTCTTGATGGCAAGGAAGTGGGCACTCTTGGTCAATCTATCCACAATGACCCATATCGCGTCACGACCTCTTCGGGTCCTCGGTAAACCCATAATAAAGTCCATAGTGACATGCTCCCATTTCCATGTAGGTACAGGTAAAGGCTGTAGTAGTCCTCCGGGCTTCCGATGCTCAGCTTTCACTTGCTGGCATACTAAACACCTGGCCACATACTCTGCCACATCTCGCTTCATACCACTCCACCAATACACCTTTCTCAAGTCTCGGTACATCTTAGTACTCCCTGGGTGCATGGTGTATCGCGAGCAGTGGGATTCTCTCAGTATCTGTCTCTTTAGGGTATCATCGTTCGGTACACAAATCCGTCCTCTGAACCTCAATAATCCATCCTCACTGATGGTGAGATCCGACTGCGAACTCTGTTCAGCTTGGCTAACCATATCTATTAATCTCTGATCACTGCGCTGCCCAGTTCTAATCTGATCTATGATCCTGGGCTCTATCCGCAGGCTAGCCAAAAATCCAGTCTCTACCTCTTTAACTCTGATCCGAAGTTCGACGAACTGTTCTAACAAATCCCATTCCCTGATCATCATAGCAGACATCATACTCTTCCTGCTCAGGGCATCAGCAACTACATTCTCCTTACCCGGATGATATAGAATCTCGCAGTCATAATCCTTAAGGAGTTCCATCCATCTCCTTTGTCTCATGTTTAACTCTTTCTGATCAAAGAGATATCTCAAACTCTTGTGATCAGTGAAGATCTGGAATCTTTCCCCATATAAGTAGTGTCGCCAGATCTTCAAAACAAATACCACAGTGGCTAACTCCAAATCATGCGTGGGGTAATTCCGCTCATGGTCTTTCAGCTGTCGCGATCCATATGCGACTACTCTTCCGTGTTGCATAAGCACACACCCCAATCCTTGATGAGATGCATCACTATAACCGAAAATCCTCCTGATCCCTCAGGAATAGTTAACACAGGTGCCGCTGTCAATCTCCTCTTTAATTCCTGAAAACTGAGCTCATATTGGTCAGTCTATATAAATGGAGTCTCCTTGCGCGTGAGCTTAGTCAAAAGGGCGGCAATCCTTGAAAATCCTTCCACAAATCTTTTGTAATACCCTTCCAAACCAAGGAAGCTTCGAACCTCAGTAACTGTCCTTGGCCTCTCCCAATTAAGCACAGCCTCCACCTTGCTTGGATCCACTGATACTCCTTCCTCTGAGACTATATGACCAAGGAAAGCTATCCGGTTCAGCCAAAACTCACACTTACTAAGCTTTCTGTATAATTGCTTATCTCGGAGTATCTGAAGTACTAACCACAAATGCTGTGCATGCTCCTCATACGACCGAGAGTATACTAGGATATCATCAATAAAGACTATCACAAACTTATCCAGATAGTCTCTGAACACCTCGTTCATCAATCTCATGAATGCTGCAGGGGCGTTCGTCAATCCAAAGGACATCACCAGGAATTCGTAATGGCCATACCTCGTCCTGAAGGTCGTCTTTGGAATATCTTCTTCCTTGATCCTCAATTGGTGATAGCCCGATCTCAAATCAATCTTAGAAAAGATTGATGCCCCTCTTAGCTGATCCAGTAGATCATCAATCCTGGGTAGTGGGTATTTATTCTTCACCGTGGCTTTATTCAACAACCGGTAGTCTACACATAATCTGAGACTACCATCCTTCTTCTTAACAAATAATACTGGCGCTCCCCACGGCGAAACACTGGGTCTAATAAACCCTTGATCCAATAACTCCTGTAGTTTTCTCTTCAACTCCTCAAGTTCCACTAATGCCATCCTGTAAGGAGGTTTAGAGATCGACTGAGTATCTGGTACCAAATCAATGGTAAACTCCAGCTCTCTCTCTGGGGGTAAACCTGGCAATTCATCTGGGAAAACATCCAGAAACTCACACACCACAGGTATATCCTCAATCCTCGGATGTTCCCGCTCATCGTCTGAGATGAGTGTCTCATAACCTTCACATGAATAATCATATTTAATATTCTCCAAAATAATATTAAAATTCTCAAGTTATTTACTAGAATTCCACATATTCATTTCCTCAATATCTCAATCGTACACTGTAAGGTTCAGGTAGGGAGAAAGTTACAATCTTAGTGTAGCAGTCTAAACTCACTCGATTGGTTGCCAACCAATCCATTCCCAGAATTACATCAAACCCATGTATATTCAACATGATTAGATCTGCTAACATCACTCTATGTCCCACCTTTATTTTACATCCTCTACAGATTAACTCAATTCTCTGAGATTCACGCATAGGGGTATTTACATGTAGTATATATTCTAGAGGTTCAAACTTCAAGTTTAATCTACATGCAAAATGCTCAGAAATAAACGAATGCGTGGATCCTGAATCAATCAACACATGAGCCTTATGATTACAGACAGAGAGTGTACCTCTTATAGTTTCTGCCGAAGTGTCTGCGGTCTCCTTATCCAGGGCAAACACACATCCCTGTGCCACAGGTTTCTTCCCTTTCTCTGCCGCAGTGGCCCGTCTCCAGGGATCCACTCTCTGAGGCTGTTGTCTAGTCGGCTCCGGAGCATGTGGTATCTGAGGTTGGGGATAGTCCTTCACTCTGTGACCCATGTCGCCACATCTAAAACATCCACGGATCGACCCAGTACAACTTCCCTCATGCGATCGGCCACAGTCTCTACAAACCCTTATCTCCGGCCTGACATATCGAGGGGTCTCCTTGATAATAGGATAGGCTCTAGGTCTCTCCAATCTGTCCTTCTGTACCTCAATCCTTCCTCTTCTGAAAGAACCTCTCCGAGCCTCTGTTTGGAAAAGTGCTGGCCTCTTGCCCTTATCTCTATTCACCGCTCTGAGCTCATTCTGGGATTGTACCATCTCAATCCCTCTTTCAATCTCTTGTGCTCGTCTCAGAGCATCTCCAAACTCCGTAATACATAGCCCTATCAATCTATCTCTGATGACAGGCTTCAACCCATACACAAACTTCTCTGTGCGGAGCTCTTCACTCTTGAAGGTCTCTGGGTCATATCTCAATAGCGCTATGAATTGGCTCTCATAGTCATCCACAGATATGTCACCCTGTACCAAACTCAAAAACTCAGCTTGTTTCTTTCTCTGGCAGCTCGTGGTACATATTGGGTCCAAAAGGCTGTCTGGAACTCTTCCCAACCAATCACGTCATGGTGGGACATCAGAATACCCTGGGTAGTACCTCACCAATCTCGAGCTCTCCCCTTCAGCATATAGGCACTCATACTGACCCTCTCAGCATCGGTACACCCCAAGAAATCAAATATAATTCTTAATTCCGTCAACCACTCCTCAGCCTCTGTAGGATCCTTCTTTCCCCTAAACACGGGTGGATTCATCTTCAGAAAATCCCTTAGTCGGACCATACTTCTATCCTCAGGCTGAGTGACGGGAGGCACTGGGGGTATGGGAGGTCCTTGCGGTGGTGTAGGGGCAGTATCTGAGGCATTAATTCCAAAGTGTTGCGCGAATAACGCTGCCATCAGCTCAAAACCTTGCCTCACATCGGTCTCAATTTGATTAAATCGAGAGTTAGGACTCTCTGGTTGTGGGACAGGTGGCGGAGGGGACTCTGCCTGCCTCCTCGAACGACCTCGTCGTTTACTCATTCTCTATCTTAACTCGTCTCCTGCGCGTACATATCAAAATTGATTGAAATCTCAATCCTCAATTTCAGTTCATGACCAGACTATTACAGACACTTGGGATGTATTCTATTTCACTTAACCGATACTGACAGTACTAGACACCCTAAGCTCTGATACCAAGAAAACTCTGTCACGCCCCGAAAATGCGGAAAATAGGGCAAATTTAAAACTTTTTACTCGTTAATTCACAATTAAAGGTGCATTCCTGTGCAGTGTCATACATCATCATAATCATCATTCCTCAGGATCTTATCAATAGAATTTATATATCATATCAAATACATTAATCCATCTCAAGTTAATTAATCCTAATACATCCCATATAATGTTATACATCAACTGTCTGCAATTACAATAATAGTCTGGGTACATGAAAAGATAAAAGATACCTCAAAATATAATATATGGCCTGGAGCTCAAGTCCTCCACTAGCCACTACTCCGTACGTCGCAGGGAGATCCTTTTTCACTTGAAGAACTCTGGGGGAAAAGAAAACAGGGTGAGCTTCTAAATCGCTCAGTAAGGGGGGTGAGGAACTCATTTCATAAACCAAAATGCACATTACACAATGTTTATTTGTATGTGAAACTCATTTGAAAACCATAGCATGAAAGTACTCAAAACGACATTCTCATGTCTCAAGTCATGTGAAAACATGAAGTAAAAGGGCTCACTCTAGAGCAATAACAAAGCATGTGAAAACAATGCGATAAACGCTTTCTCAAATACGTGATAAAATCACTGAAATAGTAATGCACGTGGCACAGCCACTAAACACACGTGGCATAGCCACTGATTTAAATTCTCACGCGGCATAGCCACAAAACACACGTGGCAAAGCCACTGATTTTATTTCTCGCGTGGCATAGCCACAGAATAGGGTTTCTCAACGTGGCAACGGCCACCAATGGGGTATAACGTGGCGCAGCCACCAATGGGGTATAACGTGGCATAGCCACCAATGGGGTATAACGTGGCACAGCCACCAATGGGGTTTCTCAACGTGGCAACGGCCACCAATTTGGGGTTCTCACGTGGCAACGGCCACTAAGTATACGTGGCACAGCCACTGAATGGGTTATTCTCACGTTACCAGAACGGAGAAGAAATCAGGCTTACATGCTACCAGAGCAATGCCCGGTGTGTACTCACAACTACACACTTAAGTCTTATCACATAAGACTGGTTTGCCTTCACGTAGAACTCGTAATGGTTTTTCTCTCATAAAACTCATTTGAAATCGTTTTGTACTCAACACAAAACATAATAAACATCGAGTTCCAACCGGCAAAGCACACGCACACATTTCTCAAATCTCAATATTGCCTTAACGTAGAGCCCAGTTATAAACTCATAAAAACTTTGGGCTCCAACCGGCTATAAAAATCGTGTGCAATTAAATCTCAACACAAAACCCAACATGCTTGTTTTATAAACCATAATTCATGCTATAATAGTTTACAAATCACATACACAAATGGTTTAGATTTCCCTTACCTCTTTGCACATCGTATAGTGCAATCGTTCCCCTCGTATCACGGACTAGCCTCGCATTCCACTCTGGAACTCCCGAGCTGTCCAAACGATGTCAAAACATCAATACTCAATTATCTCATCAATCTCAATTTTCAAAATCGAGCATAATTACTCATAACTCCTTAATTCTCTCAATTCTCATAACTCTACCCTAAACTACAACCTTATTCACAACATCTCGATGTTCCACATTTCTAATACCAATTATCTATGCTAATTCACCACATTGTCTATATTTCCATTTATAGTACAAATTCTCAAAATTACCAAAATTACCAAATATCTACATTACTCCTACTACATTGCAATTTAATCAATCCCTAATCCTTTCTCAACTATTTCAACGCAATGACAACCACCAATATCATCAAAATCATCTCAAATATCAAGATCGAGGTTTAGAAATTACCCAAAGCTTGTGAGACGCACAACCCACGCCTCTATCCGATTCGTCCTTCGATTTCCAAGTATGTTGTTCTCCCTTTGATGAGGAACAACTTTCCTTCTTGCCACAACCTCTGATTCGGCCGGAAATGGGTGATTTGGATGAGTGAGAAAGTTAGGTTTTCGGTGGAAATGGGTTTGGAAGAGAGAGAAAGTGAGTTTGCAGGAGAAAAACACGGGTCCCTTATATAGACTGGAGGTAGGAGATCGATCTGCCTCTTGATGAGATCGATCTGAGTTTGAATTTTGGGGACGATCTGGGCAATTTTATGCCTAGGAGATCGATCTGTCGAGGGGTGAGATCGATCTCTTTATGGCTTTATGACATCGATCTGCTCCTAAGGAGATCGATCTTCTCCCAAACAGAATCATTTGGAGATCGATCTCTTCCTCATGAGATCGATCCTTTCTCAAACAGAATCATTTGGAGATCGATCTCTTTCATTGGAGATCGATCTGCTCCTCAAATTCCTCTTTCTTCGTCATTTTTAACTCACCAGATCGATCTCTCCTTCTCCCAGATCGATATGTCCTCATACTTCATGCTTATTTTACACACTTAACATATAAATCTCCATTTATAATTCCCACAATTCACTTAGCTCAATAAATTACACTTCAAATTCTTATTACATCATTAAAATATATCTAAAATTCTCATATCTCACATAAATAAAGGGGATAATTAACAAAATAAATTGGGGATTTAAATAATTAATTAGGAAATTAAGCACAAATAATTCTAAAAATATAGAATTATCACACCCCCAAACTTGAGCTTTTGCTTGTCCTCAAGCAAAACAAAATGATTGTAGGAATGACAAGTACAAAACACAATAATTTCCCTAATATCATCCTCAAAGAAAAAGTACAGACTATGAAATCAAAGACTCACAATTACAAGTCCAACACTTAGAATTATTCAATCATAAGTCCTAACCCAAATTGGACTCCTCGTGAGTGTGTGAAAAATGTCTAAGTTACTTCTCAGTACATTATCCGGATCAGATTATGCAAACACAGTTAATGCAAAGTCAATGACATGTGATCATTCCCATAAGTTTGCTTTTCTCTTCTCTCTCCACAAATGTAGTCACACTTAACTAAAGATCAATATGACTTCATTAAGCTCGTAATGTAAGGTTGGGGCTAAGGTATGATAAAGTCGATATAGGTTTAATTACCCCTTAACATGCATTACTTCTAGGATCTTAATGTAAGAGCTCAAATTTATTTCCCCCAAACTTATTTTTTTGCTAAACATTTTTTTTAATTTTTCTTCTTTTCTTTTTTTTTCTTTTTCTTTCTTTTTCATCATTTTTTTATACATACTCTTTCACTATCACTTAATACCCATATAGCTCACAATATATCCCAATGAATTTTCATTCTTTTGGGGTAAGGGATAGGAAAAAGTATTTAAGCTAAGGAAACAAAAATAAGCAGGTGTATTTACAGAGAAAAGCTTATTTGGCCCAGATGGGTGACTAGGGGTAGCATATGTACAAAGAAGGCTAGAAAGGCTCAAACGATCCAAAGATGGCCTAAATCATCTCCCTAATCAAGTGTGATCTAATATTTCACCTCAAGATCAGATTAAACAAATTCTAGAATATGATGCACAAAATCATCTAAACAAATGCAATCCTAAGTCCACATAAGCTTTCTCTAAATAAATATACCGATTCATTACATGACATATGCATAAGATGAGGCAATCACAATCAGAATCAAGACAAATTCAAGAATTCAACTTCATGCTTTTCCTATAATCATGCTTCTCATTCAATCAAAGTCAGACTAGCTCATGGGGTCATATCATCGGAATATGGGAAAACTACATACTAAGTACTAGATCATCCCAAAATCAAACAATTTAAGCTCATATTATAGAAAAAATTTTAAAAATTCTTTCTCAGATTTTAAAATTTTTTTATTGAAAATTTATCCAATTTTTCTCAAAATAGCTCAAGTGATATCCCCTCCCCCAAACATAAAGTGCACAGTGTCCTCAGTGTGCAGATAATATAAGAATTTAAGCTCGAGAACAGAGTACTCCCTTTTCTGATGATGATGAACAACTAAAGCTTGATTGAAAGCATAAAACTAGAAAAGAAACCTACAACACAAACAAAGAAAGAAACAACAGAAAAGAAAAAGAAAAAGAACTATATACAAAGTGAAAAGAAAAACACAACCACTTCAAATGCAGCTGAAGAACACGGCACTCAGCAGCAGTGCAAAGAGTAGGAGGATTAGCCAAAATGGTGACAGAATGTTAATAGTTAAATCCTCTGAGCCCTATCTACTTCCCTCATTCTTTCAGATTTCATATGGTCAAGCCTTATATTCTCCTCAATCTCTATCTTAAAACACTCTTGAGAGTCATCAGGGAGCCTTAAAGGTTTGAAAACATTAAACTTCACTTCGTGATCTTGCACTCTCATAGTCAACTCCCCCTTTTGCACATCAATTATCGTCCTACCAGTAGCTAGGAAAGGTCTGCCTAAAATAATGGGGTCTTCCCTGTCTTCCTCCATATCTAGTACAATAAACTTGTCCACCTTTACTAAGACATCCTCAATGACCCCCTTTGGATATTTAATGGATCGATCTGCTAGCTGAAGGGTCACTGTAGTGGGCTTGACGTCTCCTATTCCTAACTTTTGATAGATAGATAAAGGCATTAGATTTATACTACCTCCTAAATCACACAGGGCTCTACCAAAGAATAGATTTCCAATAGTGCAAGGTATGGTAAAACTCTCGGGATCCTTGAGCTTAGGGGGTAATTTCCTCTGGATAATTGCACTACATTCCCCAGTTAAGGCCACCGTCTCATAATCATCCAATCTCTTTTTCCTCGAGAGGATATCCTTTAGAAACTTCACATAACTTGGCATTTGCTCTAAGGCATCTGCGAAAGGAATATTGATGTGAAGTTTCTTAAAAACCTCAAGAAATTTAGTGAATTGTTGTTCTAGTTTTTTTATCTTGGAACCTCTGAGGAAAAGGTACTGGTGGTCTAACTAGAGGCAATGTAGTGGGAACCTGTGTAGAATCAGAGGGCGAGGAAGGCAATGAATAAGAAGAAGGTATAGATGAAGAAGTGCCTAGCTTAGATTCTTTTGCAGCCTGATCCTGATGTTCCAACTCTTTCTGAGCTGCTTCTTTAGAACTTACGAATTCTTCAACTATGTGTTGTTCAGGTTGGGACTTAACTTGTGGCTCATCTAGCTCTTTGTCGCTTCTAAGGGTGATGGATCTTACATGTTCTTTACCCTCCCTTTGCCTATCAGGATTAGCTTCAGTGCTACTAGGAAGAGTCCTTTAAGGACGTTGGCTAAGAGCACTAGCTATTTGTCGAACCTGAACTTCTAAATTCTTAATTGAGGCAGCTTGATTTTGCAGGATAGTCGTGAACATTTCCTCAAGCGAGGGCTTCTTCTCAGCTGTCGGTGCTGGTGTAAGTATATGCTGTAGAAGTGCTGGCGGTGGTGGTTGATGTTGAAAATGAGGTGGGGATGGTTGATGAGGCGGGTGATATGAAAATTACGGCTGTGGTGGTACATGAACCGGTGGAGCTTGAAAACTAGGGGGTCCTACAAGTCTAGAGATGGAAGTTTACCCTTAGTTTTGGCTCCAGGAGAAGTTAGGATGGTTCCTCCACCCTGGGTTGCAGGTGGTTGAAAAAGGGTTGTTCTGTTGCGTTTGAGAAGGGGCAACATACTGAACCGATTCTAAGTTGAGCAGACACCTATCTACAGAGCTGGTACCACTACACAGCTCATAGGAAAGAAAAGGACTTTAGACAGAATAAATCGGATTAGGACTGGTGGGAGTATTATGTTGGGTACTGAGCGACTCTACCTTCTTCGTAAGATTAGCGATTTGAGAGGTTAAGGTAGACAGTGTGTCGAGCTCATAAATACATGCCAACTTCTTTGGCAATTGCCTCTCCGAGGACCATAGATAGTTGTTAGCTGCCATCTTTTCTAACAACTCGTAAGTTTCCTCCTCTGTTTTACACATTAGTGCTCCATCCGCCACAGCATCAACAATGGTCCTATTTGGGCTTGTAAGTTCGTTGTAGAGGGTCTAGACTTACCATAAAGGTAGGCCATGGTGAGGGCACTTCCTAAGAAGCTCCTTATATCGTTCCCATGCTTCGTAAAGAGATTCAGAGTCGTACTGAGCAAAGGAAGATATATTACTACGGAGTTGGGCCATTTTAGAAGGAGGGAAAAACTTAGATAGAAATTGATGGGCTAACTCATCCCATGTAGAAATAGATCCTGGAGGCAGGGAGGTCAACTAGTGTCTCGCCCTATCCCTAAGTGAAAAGGGGAATAATCTAAGCCTAAGCGCATCATTAGATAATCCATTATGTTTGAAGGTGTTGCACAAGTCTAAGAATTGCCCAAGGTGAGCATGTGGGTCATCATGAGGGAGCCCACTCAACTGCAATGAAGTCTGGATCATCTGGAGGATTACGTGCTTAATTTCGAAGTTGTTAGCAGGGACAGTTGGTGGCCTAATGCCGGTATAATAACCTCCAATAGTTAGCATTGCATAATCTCCAACGGTCTTAATTTGTCACGACCCAAACTACCCAAAAATCAGAGTTAATTTTTCGCATTTTATTATTTACTTAAATTCTTACCTGTCCTCGAATCGTGACCAACACTCCACTAATAATTGGGCTGTGCGTCAATGCCAGTCCCACCATTCAATTACCATCTAACTTATTTATTCTCCAGTCATTTATAATTGTTTTCATTTTTTATACATCCCCTAAAGTTTCTTACAAACATGTTACTGTGCTATGCTTATGTAGATACAATATGTACAAGTGTATATACCTTATGTTGATGGGCAGCAGCGGATATCCAGAATGCAGTACTGAGTCGTCGTAACTTCAACTGGAGATTATCTGTGGGAGAAAATGAAAGGGGTGAGCACATCAAGCTCAGTAAGGCAATCCTACGAACAAGTAGGTAACCATACTACCTACATGAACGTGGTGCAATGCATAAACCACCCTTTCTCCACACATTTTAAAACAATGATATGCGTTATGATGTTATGTAAAACACATTTGCACGGAAAATCAACATGCAATTATTACAAATCATTTCTTTCTCAATTAAAATTTTCACAATAAAGTCAGGACTCGACCCCTCCTGCGGGTGATCCTGACTCACACAAAACCATGAAAACGGTTTACATCACACGTGGGTTTGAAAAGCATGGAAATACCATCATGCAAATTTACTTTAAAAACCCAGTTTAAATCATCGAAATCGTCGACATGCGAGACGAGGCAATATCTGTATAACGGCAATAACTAGGACTATGGCCATATCTGTCCTCGGGAGTTCCTCAGCTACACGGATCCTAGTGTGCGGGTTCTCACCATGATCGGGAACTGCCCAGGAGGTGGGTCAATCCATCCCGTCAGTCTTATCCGATCCCAAGCATCCGAAGATGCTGCATCCGGAGATGCCGTATCCGAAGATACCACACGGTACATCGTACTCCATGCTACTTGCACGGTACATCGTACTCCGTGAACCCATATAATATCTCTAGGTACTCCAGCCCAATTGGCCTGCTTCCCACAGAGGTTTGTTTCTCAATACTCATGCCATGTCTCAAAATGCACGTGCGAGCCTATTAAATCGGTGACACACAGTCTACCCGATGCTACAAGCACGGCTCATCGCATGTTCTCATAAAATCAGTGCGAGCGATACTCAGCACTCTCATCAACTCAAATAAAACTAGCAGAGCCCGCTTTACATCCTCCCAAGGCTGCCAACCTCATCCCTCACTCTCGCCCCACCTAAGAGGTCTCTTGAGCCTGTTGGGCCTTTTGGCTGACCCAAGGGCAGACAGCGCTACTCCACAAATCCGGTAAAACTAGTGCGAGCTAAGCTCAGCACTCTGTATATAAATCACATGAAAATCTTATAAAATTTGGTGCGAGTTAAACTCTAGCACCCTGTCTCGAAAAAGCATATGAAATCTGGCGCGAGTTGTACTCTAGCACCTATGCATGTAAAACTCTAGTGCGAGCTCTCACTCTAGCACTAATGCGTGCATCACACAAATCGACAACATCGTGTGAGCTGAGCTCTAGCACGTCACATGTCAATAAAAACACGTAGGCGGCTCTGTTTCCTCAAAACAGTTTTCAAAACAATATCACGTTGAAAGTATGCAATGCTGTGCATTTTCTTTCAAGGTGAGCCAGCCTACTCATGCATGCATCAAAACACCTCCAGAATGAGCAGAAAACTTTTGTTCTTGCTCCTCCCAATTTTTCCTAACTTTGTAAATTTTACCCTTAACAAGGGTATTTTAGTAATTTTGCCCATACGGGGCACTAAAATTATTCTTCGACCTCTAGACCCTTCAGATAAATTTTTAAATAACTGCAATGAATTTAAAACTTCGTAAAGTTTACCTCTAGCAGTCCGCAGAATTCCTTTACCTTATTTTCCTGTCGAGTCTGACCTTTTCTTTTCCAATGTAGTCCCGTCGCGCAGTCCGATATGCTCCCAAATCAAATGCCCGGAACTGCGTATTAATATTCCTCAGGTCAGATAACATACAATTTAATTGTATTTAATATTTTCTGGGCTTAATTTAAATCGTTGGGCCCATTTACCCCTATTGGGCCCGATTGCACCTTAATGGGCCTTAATCGGCCTTAAGCCCGTTTTCCACTTAATTTTCACTTTATCGAGGCCTATTGGGCTCATTGGGCCCACCAATAATTTATTGGGCCTCGTTCTAATTCTCGAATAGCTAAATCGATTATTTACGACAATTTATCTAAATTTCCATAATTTAATTCAATTCATGCAGAAATTAAATCAATATCACGCATAACGAGGTAATTGTCGTAAATATGGCTCACTTACCCGAGATTCCATGCTAGTCTATAAATCGAGACTGTCTCGAGCCCTCGGTGGATGCCACTCGTCGAGCTACACAATTAAATATATTTTCCGGGTAAACTTTCAGTCGATAATTAATTAAATAAAATATTCCAAATTTAAATCGGGTCAATTTGACCGCTTATCGACTTACCCGAAGCTCGATTGCATCATAGGAATTTTCCTCCAATTTTTCCTCTTTTTTTTCCCTTTTTTCTCCTTTTTTCCTCTCTTTTTTGGCTGAACCGGTTCAGTCCGGTTCGGACCGGTTCAGACCGCCGGTTCACTCCGGTTCGATCGGTTCACCATCGGTTCACTGCCTTTTCGATCGGTTCTCCGTCGGCTTCCACCGCCAGTGGCTCCACAAGGCTGTCCGCGTCTCAGATCTGCCCTCGGCTTCACTGAACGTAGCAGAAAAGTGGCCGGTCCGGCTGTTCTCCTCTTCGCCGTAGGACCCATTTTGCTTTTCCGTCGTTTTCGGTGCCGTCCGCCGGTTTCGGTGGCTGCCACCACCACCAATCGCATCGTCTAGGCTTGGGGATCATTTTGCAGGGTCAGATCGGGGCCAAGGCGCCGCCGTTCGCCGGGATCGAGCCCCTCAACCCGTTGGCCTTTCTCTCCTCCGATCAGCTTCCTCCGGCGTCGGTTGGGCATGCTGCCGGTACCAGTGAGGTCGTCGGCCTCTCCTCTTCCTCGTCGGCTCCTCGTCGGGGTCCCTTGCCGTCGGACAGCTCGTCGGGCTCCTTGGGTTCATCGGCTTCCGTTTGGTTTCTCTCTCCCCAACCTTTTCCCTTTTTTTATTTTTTATTTTTTGTTTCAGTTACCTTTTTTTTGTTTTATTAATTTTATTTATTTTAATTATTTTACTATTCATTAAAATATATTAAAATACCCAAAATATCACTTAAAATTATAATTTTATTCTAATTTAATTAATTTAATTTTATTTAATTTATTTATTATATTTTAACCTCTTTTTCGGGTATAATTTCTTCTTATTTTCGGGATGTTGTCCCGGGTGACTTTTCGGTATATTTTTCGATTATTTTCGGAATTATTTTTCCGTACTAAAAATTCCAATTAATCCCGATTAGTTCCCATAAATTAATATCTTGATCAATTTAACCCAAAATAAATTTATTTCATCTTTATTGACCAAGATTTCTCAAATCCATATTTTAATTAAATTTTTCTTATCGAAATTATACCGACCTTTGGTCTTTTGACCATTTTGCCCTTACACGTGTTCGGGATTAATTTAACCCGACTTCCTTCATACTTTCCCCATCTTTTCTTATTTAATTTTCGTATTTTAATTAAATTCGGGTCTTACAACTCTCCCCCACTTAAAGAATTTGGTCCTCCAAATTAGAACCAAGTCATATGAGTCCATATACAACTCCGGGTACATTAATTGTATCATACTCTTCAATTCTTATGTGACCTTTTCCGGAGTGTATTACTACCAAAGGACTTTAATTAGGGAGATCGTCTTAAACCTCAATACTTTCTCTTTCCTATTTAATGCCCGAATCAACTTATCAATATACTTATATTGCACTGAGCTGAACTGTTGGATCTCATATCCTATCACTTATGCTGGATCTGGATAGTATTTCCAAAGCATCAAAAGCTGAGATACATTGTGGGTGCCTGTTAATTCAAGTGATAACATCAACCTACAGGTCTTTATCTCCCACTTGTCCAATCTCTCCAAATATTCCATCCAGTGCAGCTCAATTTACCTTCTTCCAAAAGTTCGCTATGTCCTTATTCTCTTAGGACAGTAAACATTTCAATCATACTAATTCACCAAGGGTGAATTCCGATGCTTGTCTATCTGCTCTGAGGTGTGCTTAATCTCTCATCCTTAACTAAACATCCTCAGAGACTTATTATCCAAAGTCGTAAATAATTCTATTTGTCACCCACTTTTTCTTATCCAATTTTGGGGAACAACCCCTACAGCCATACATTGCCTCATATCTTGTTATCCCGATACTCAACTACCAACTGTAATTATTGGCAACTTCAATTAGAAATCAACTGATCATTCCAGGAGCTTATAAAATCAATGGCACACGCTTTCATCGGATCCTCCAGAACTTGTACAGTCCTCTCTGACTGACCATCTGTCTGAGGATGGAAAGCTGGTGCTAATACTCAATCGGGTTCCCATAGCTTCCTAAAAATATCCTCAGAGGTGGGAAGTGAAGCGGGAATCCCTATATGATGCCATGCTCACTGGAACGCTACTTAGTGTTCCACAATCTTCCTTACACATAAATCCTCATATATACTCTGAGTATTTGGGGATTTCATAACCAAAAAGGTGGGTAGACTTAGTCACTCTATCGACTATCATCCGAATAGCCTCGTAATGCACTTGGGTCCTCTGTAACCCATCACGACATTCATGGAGACTTGCTCTCATTTCCGTGCCATGTCGATATAGGTAGAGACTGCAATAACCCTGCAGACTTTTAATACTCTACCTTATTCTGTTGACATACTAGGCACTTTTCCACAATCTCTATCATATCTCTTTCCTCATCTGACCACCAATACCCTTTTCGAGATTTCAATATATAATCATTACTTTTCGTATGCACTGTATATCCCGAAAAGTGAGCTTCTGACAACATTACTATCTCATCAACTGTGGTCCTGGGGAGCACTCATACTATCTCGGAACCTCTGTAAATCATTATCGTATTCTGTGAACTCTGTCACTGTACCCTTCTGAATCTGACCCAAACTATCGACATCGTGCCGATCATCACGCTAAGCCTATCAAATCCGGGCACTCTCATCCGGTTCTAATCTTAGGCTAGCTATCACATAATCATACCAATCACTGTCATCATCAGAAGGGATCATATCACTACCAAGGTTTACAACTGCTCTAGCAGCTCACGCTCCCTGACCATCATATGTAATACCATCCCGAGGCTCTTTCTACTTAAGACATCAGTCATCACATTAGCCTTTCCTGGGTGGTACAATTTTCACAATCACTATCTCTCAGAAGCTCTAACCCACTATGCATTCTCATATTCGTCTCTTTCTGTGAAAACAGATACTCGGGTTTTATGATCAGTGCATATCCATAATTCCTCATCGTATACCTAGTAGTACCATATCTTCAGTACAATACTATTGCCAACTTTAAATCATGGGTCAGATAGTTTATTTCATAATCGAGGAGTTGTCTGACTCCATAATTGACTATCTCCCCATTATACATCAATACACACCTCCTTCATAATTTTGAGGTATCCATACTCACTGAGAACCTCTTGAGCTGTTGGGTATAGTGAAATTAATCACGGTGGTTAGTTCATACTTCACTACACCGAAATTCACGTCACATCTATCATCTTATTTATCATCTCATCCAAAGACTACGTTTTCATAATTAAACATGCCATCAAGGTATATCCTTTTAGAATTCGCAGCAACCCATTTGTAAAAGCCATTTCTAATTGTTGCTTATAAATCGCCCTAGACTTTAACTACATCCAACATATCATCGATACTGATGACTACGAATCGGTCCAATCCTTGACTTATTTACGCATAAGCGTATAAGATCCTTCGAAATCACTTACGTTTTCAGGTACTAACCTGCGTCATTTCCTTTTCTTATCTTAACGGCTCTTATTAAATTTTACTATGTTAACCTTTATGATTTGTCAAATTTTAATATTCTTATCGTCTTAGTAAAGGTATCCTAATGCTAAAGGTAATTATTACGACGATCGATTTCACGTTATAGGTTATATATCTATATATATACTTTTAGACGCTGTCAAGTCTTCAAGCGGGGAGGTATTTTGAAATACCTTTATTAACCTTCAGACTTAACCACAACTACGTTATATCTCAGTCTATGTGGTCACAATTTATATTCGATACTAATTGCTTAACCTCAATTACTTCGCATATTAAGGGTATTCTTTACCTAGCATATATCTCTTACTCCAATACATCTTGTATTTGGGATCAAAACACATCTCCTTCGTATATCAATCATGACAAAACTCTTGTCATTACTCATTCCGTAAGTACCATCATTTGCTCCCTTAATTTCAACTGTCGCACCCCTTTTTATTACTTAAAATCTCTATATCAGTATTCCGTTAATTAATCCTCCTCTATTGGGGTACTCATTTATCGGTATTGTGCCCAATGATGTAGCATTCATGCCTTTTACTCACTTATATGCGAATGAAGGCGGTATGAATAAATGTGTGGCACCAGGATCAATAAACATATGTACTTCATTATTCATAAAAAGTGTGGTATCTTACACCACATCCATGAAACATCAATAGTGTCCTGGTCCAAAACATCCTCTCGCCTTCGTCCAACAACTTACTTTCCTTTTTCTTTTCAGCTATTGCCTCCCTTCTCGTTGCAGCTATACCAACGAAGTTTTTCTGTCTCTTTACTTTCCTGTGGGACGATCTCGTCCAATTCTGTGCAATCAAAATCCAGGGTCCGTCTTACCGCACTTAACGGCCATTTTCATCAATACAGTGTAGGTATAGACCCTCCTTCTGTGGTATCCACCACACATCTCACACTGCTTACAGTGCTCACACTGCCACACTGCTTCGCAGCAGGTCGGGGTCCTCCAATCACAATGCCCTCAAGAATGCCAAAATTGGATACACTGGGGCCTTACCAATTATCTTACTCCATGACTCGTCAAATTAAATCTTTTACCAATTACCATTTTCCCATTTGAACATTCTGTCATTTCTCGATTCTCTTTTCTGTCTCTATTTCAGCCCCCACTACCTTTTCCAATCTCAGAGGCGTGCAATTCATGTTCTTATTTACCCAACTGTAAATCTGCGCACTACCTCGGTATAGGTAATATTTCACGGGCCAATTCGGACTCAAATTGAAAAATTGAGCCATTTCCATAAACTTTAGACATCTCGACTGTCACTTGTTCATAGTGTCGAGGTAATATCTGCCAAAGAATATAACTGAATTTCATACTCATAATCAATTTAGTATTCCTGGGCAGTGTAAGAAATTTTCTCCTTTAAATCATGTCCGGGATATCCTGTCACCGGAATACATCCAAATAAGATTTCTCACGTCAGCTCTGGATGTTTAATACTTAAGATGGGTCGAGCGGGTTTCCACCAATGTTCCGCTGCGCCCTCTGATCTTATTCATAATCTGAGCAATTAGCTCCTCAAAATAATCTCCACACTCCGCTCCAAGCATCGCGAAGCGTGTCTCAATAATGTCCGATCTCTCTGTCGGACTCTGTGAGGCCTTCTCAACATTAGCCTCTATTTCAATTTCATTCTGATTCTCATGGGTCAACTCAGCACGACTTAGCAGACTCAGGTCTACCTCTACAACCTCTGCCTCGTGCACTATCTCATCTTGAGTCTCATATCATGACTCATTCGATTCTCAGACTGATCTCTACGGTCTCGAGCATGTGTACTCGCCACTCTACCATAGCGACTATCAGTTATAAAAACTATATTCTTGCATTCGAAACAAAATTCTTAGCTGCAATTCCATCTTGATATACACAATTGTATCTAAACAATGCACAGTACACGGGGATGTAATTTCCTAATTACTGACACTGACACACATGAGACCAATTGTTGCTCTGATACCACCTTTATATGTCACGACCCAAACTACCCAAAAATCAGAGTTAATTTTTCGCGTTTTATTATTTACATAAATTCTTACCTATCCTCGAATCGTGACCAACACTCCACTAATAATTGGGCTGTGCGTCAATGCCAGTCCCACCATTCAATTACCATCTAACTTATTTATTCTCCAGTCATTTATAATTGTTTTCATTTTTTATACATCCCCTAAAGTTTCTTACAAACATGTTACTGTGCTATGCTTATGTAGATACAATATGTACAAGTGTATATACCTTATGTTGATGGGCAGCAGCGGATATCCGGAATGCAGTACTGAGTCGTCGCAACTTCAACTGGAGATTATCTGTGGGAGAAAATGAAAGGGGTGAGCACATCAAGCTCAGTAAGGCAATCCTACGAACAAGTAGGTAACCATACTACCTACATGAACGTGGTGCCATGCATAAACCACCCTTTCTCCACACATTTTAAAACAATGATATGCGTTATGATGTTATGTAAAACACATTTGCACGAAAAATCAACATGCAATTATTACAAATCATTTCTTTCTCAATTAAAATTTTCACAATAAAGTCAGGACTCGACCCCTCCTACGGGTGATCCTGACTCACACAAAACCATGAAAACGGTTTACATCACACGTGGGTTTGAAAAGCATGGAAATACCATCATGCAAATTTAGTTTAAAAACCCAGTTTAAATCGTCGAAATCGTCGACATACGAGACGAGGCAATATCTGTATAACGGCAATAACTAGGACTATGGCCATATCTGTCCTCGGGAGTTCCTCAGCTACACGGATCCTAGTGCGCGGGTTCTCACCATGATCGGGAACTGCCCAGGAGGTGGGTCAATCCATCCCGTCAGTCTTATCCGATCCCAGGCATCCGAAGATGCTGCATCCGGAGATGCCGTATCCGAAGATACCACACGGTACATCGTACTCCATGCTACTTGCACGGTACATCGTACTCCGTGAACCCATATAATATCTCTAGGTACTCCAGCCCAATTGGCCTGCTTCCCACAGAGGTTTGTTTCTCAATACTCATGCCATGTCTCAAAACGCACGTGCGAGCCTATTAAATCGGTGACACACAGTCTACCCGATGCTCCAAGCACGGCTCATCGCATGTTCTCATAAACTCAGTGCGAGCGATGCTCAGCACTCTCATCAACTCAAATAAAACTGGCAGAGCCCGCTTTACATCCCCACAAGGCTGCCAACCTCATCCCTCACTCTCACCCCACCTAAGAGGTCTCTTGAGCCTATTGGGCCTTTTGGCTGACTCCAAGGGCAGACAACGCTACTCCACAAATCCGGTAAAACTAGTGCGAGCTAAGCTCAGCACTCTGTATATAAATCACATGAAAATCTTATAAAATTTGGTGCGAGTTAAACTCTAGCACCCTGTCTCGAAAAAGCATATGAAATCTGGCGCGAGTTGTACTCTAGCACCTATACATGTAAAACTCTAGTCCGAGCTCTCACTCTAGCACTAATGCATGCATCACACAAATCGACAACATCGTGCGAGCTGAGCTCTAGCACGTCACATGTCAATAAAAACACGTAGGCAGCTCTGTTTCCTCAAAACAGTTTTCAAAACAATATCACGTTGAAAGTATGCAATGCTGTGCATTTTCTTTCAAGGTGAGTCAGCCTACTCATGCATGCATCAAAACACCTCCAGAATGAGCAGAAACCTTTTGTTCTTGCTCCTCCCAATTTTTCCTAACTTTGTAAATTTTACCCTTAACAAGGGTATTTTAGTAATTTTACCCATACGGGGCACTAAAATTATTCTTCGACCTCTAGACCCTTCAGATAAATTTTTAAATGACTGCAATGAATTTAAAACTTCGTAAAGTTTACCTCGAGCAGTCCGCAGAATTCCCTTACCTTATTTTCCTGTCGAGTCTGACCTTTTCTTTTCCAATGTAGTCCCGTCGCGCAGTCCGATATGCTCCCAAATCAAATGCCCGGAACTGCGTATTAATATTCCTCAGGTCAGATAACATACAATTTAATTGTATTTAATATTTTCTGGGCTTAATTTAAATCGTTGGGCCCATTTACCCCTATTGGGCCCGATTGCACCTTAATGGGCCTTAATCGGCCTTAAGCCCGTTTTCCACTTAATTTTCACTTTATCGAGGCCTATTGGGCTCATTGGACCCACCAACAATTTATTGGGCCTCGTTCTAATTCTCGAATAGCTAAATCGATTATTTACGACAATTTATCTAAATTTCCATAATTTAATTCAATTCATGCGGAAATTAAATCAATATCACGCATAACGAGGTAATTATCGTAAATAAGGCTCACTTACCCGAGATTCCATGCTAGTCCATAAATCGAGGCTATCTCAAGCCCTCGGTGGATGCCACTCGTCGAGCTACACAATTAAATATATTTTCCGGGTAAACTTTCAGTCGATAATTAATTAAATAAAATATTTCAAATTTAAATCGGGTCAATTTGACCGCTTATCGACTTACCCGAAGCTCGATTGCATCATAGGAATTTTCCTCCAATTTTTTCTCTTTTTTTTCCCTTTTTTCTCCTTTTTTCCTCTCTTTTTTGGCTGAACCGGTTCAGTCCGATTCGGACCGGTTCAGACCGCCGGTTCACTCCGGTTCGATCGGTTCACCGCCGGTTCACTGCCTTTCCGGTCGGTTCTCCACCGGCTTCCACTGCCAGTGGCTCCGCAAGGCTGTCCGCGTCTCAGATCTGCCCTCGGTTTCACTCAACGTCGCCGAAAAGTGGCCGGTCCGGCTATTCTCCTCTTCGCCGTCGGACCCATTTTGCTTTTCCGCCGTTTCCGGCGCCGTCCGCCGGTTTCGGTGGCTGTCACCACCACCAATCGCATCGTCTAGGCTTGGGGATCATTTTGCAGGGTCGGATCGGGGCCAAGGCGCCGCCGTTCGTCGGGATCGAGCCCCTCAACCCGTCGGCCTTTCTCTCCTCCGATCAGCTTCCTCCGGCGTCGGTTGGGCATGCTGCCGGTACCAGTGAGGTCGCCGGCCTCTCCTCTTCCTCGCCGACTCCTCGTCGGGGTCCCTTGCCGCCGGACAGCTCGTCGGGCTCCTTGGGTTCATCGGCTTCCGTTTGGTTTCTCTCTCCCTGACCCTTTTCTCTTTTTTTTTTGTTTCAGTTACCTTTTTTTTGTTTTATTAATTTTATTATTATTAATTTTAATTATTTTACTATTCATTAAAATATATTAAAATACCCAAAATATCACTTAAAATTATAATTTTATTCTAATTTAATTAATTTAATTTTATTTAATTTATTTATTATATTTTAACCTCTTTTTCAGGTATAATTTCTCCGTATTTTCGGGATGTTGTCCCGGGTGACTTTTCGGTATATTTTTCGATTATTTTCGGAATTATTTTTCCGTACTAAAAATTCCAATTAATCCCGATTAGTTCCCATAAATTAATATCTTGATCAATTTAACCCAAAATTAATTTATTTCATCTTTATTGACCAAGATTTCTCAAATCCATATTTTAATTAAATTTTTCTTATCGAAATTATATCGACCTTTGGTATTTTGACCATTTTGCCCTTACACGTGTTCGGAATTACTTTAACCCGACTTCCTTCATACTTTCCCCATCTTTTCTTATTTAATTTTCGTATTTTAATTAAATTCGGGTCTTACATAATTTCCCTATTTTCTGCCATGATGCTTTGCAGTGGAGCAATAAATTTCCTAGAATCCTTTCGAATTTTTCTAAGAGTGCGTTCGATTTTAGGATCTAGAGGAAAGCAATCAAAACTTCTGGCTCTACGCTTGTAATCATCGAAAAGTCCTTAGAAATTTTTTTTTTAAGTTTTTCAATTTTTTTTATTTTAATTAAGAGAAAATTTAACTAACCTAAGCTAAGGCTCTAAATATTTACACCCTAAATATTCACAAGCTAGAATTACACATAAGCATAATTTCACCGATATTAATTAACGACTAATTAACACCTCCCCGGCAACGGCGCCAAAAGCTTGACAAGCCCAAAAGGTATATGTTCGCAAGTGCACGGGTCATACAAGTAATAATGAGATTTAAGTCCCGAAATTATCGTCCCACAGAGAAGTTGACTAGCCTAATTAAGTATCGGTTAATCTTACACTAAGTATATTCTAGCAAATTATGAGATTAAGGTGGGTGATCTACTAATCTAGAATTGAAAATACCGAAAGCAATAAAATAATAAAACTATAAAATAAAGAGAATAAAACCGAGCAAAATTACTTACCGAGCTCCACGCAATTAAAAGCAAATACCTACGAAAATAATTAAAACAGTTAAAATTGATTAACGCAATTAAAATAAAATGCAATTATGAAAATAACAAAACAAGATAAATTAAACTAAATTTAACAAACCTAAAATGCAATTAAACTACTTAATCAAAATGCAACTTGAACTAACCTAAGATTTACTGAAATAAATTTACTCCTAATCTAATTCTAAATGAACACTTAATTAACAATCATTCTAATTAAAACTAAGTTTTATACTACTATGCAAGAATAATAACATGCAATTTAATTAAAAACTCTAAACTAAGCCTAACAAATTAAATTGAAATTAAACTAAACTAATAATACATGAAAATGAGTTAATTGCTATAGTTGAATGCCAAACAAGCCCTCCATTTACTGTTCATCCTTCATTTCTTCCTTTCCATTTCCAGGTATGGCTCGATTTTTGCCCTCTGGTTCGCTGCGTCCTGCTGTTACATCTGTTGTATCTCGGTTCCAGATGCTCACGGGTTCCTACTGCCTAGTCTGTTCTCTGTTCAGGGCTAGACTGTGCTACAACTCCTGCTAGGTGCTCCAGGTTACTCGGTTTGCTGTGTCAAATCGGGATGTTGCACTTTGCTTGCTTTTGGGTCTGCTGTGTGGTTCTGCTTCTGCACCATTTCCTGCTTCAGACTTGCTTCTCAGTTTTGCTACATTCTGCATGTTCGCTTGTCACCCTGCTAGCTCTCGGTTTGTCAAGCATGTCTTCTGCTCAGGCAATTTCCAACTCCCAATAGCAGCTATCTGCTGCTTTACTGTTGACAGCACCCAACCTCGCGTTTGTCTTCCTCCTGCTATCGGTCTTTTACCACTGCTGTTTTTGTGCAAGCATCAGCTGAAACCAGCAACTGCAGCAACTGAGGCCTCCTCACGCAACAGCCATTCCCCTTCCCGGTTAACCAATTCCAAATTTGAACAGTGGAAGAGGCTTTAAAATAGAGGAGAACAGAGCTGTGATTTTCTGCAATGAAAAATGAACACACATGCAGGGAAAGAAAAATGAACAGAGGTTAAGTTGATGAAGACTTTGTTGAGTTACTTAGTCTTGAACCGAGCAACAATGTTAAACCCAACCAAACCACCAAATCCGATTAAACAGTTGAAAATCAAAGGAATAACACCAAAATAATAAGCAAACCGTAGCTAAAAACAAATTTAAAAACTCTAGTGCCGATTCAACAAAACAAAAAGCTAAACTTGTCAAATCGAGAATAAGAAATACAAATGGTTTCCATGAACTTGAACTACAAACGAAAAAGAAATGATAAAACGTTACATAAAATCCAGTAAATTGAAAGTTGACATGAACAGTAGAATATAAAATGGTAGCTAAAATCTAATCGAAAAAGCTTGAAAGGAAGAATAAAAACTTTAAAAACTAAAATTACTCATAAATTACTCTACACTACTCCTACCCTAAAACTATCCTAAATTCTACTCCTAAAAATTACATAACATTTTCAATTGTCATCCTTTCCTATTTATAAACACACTAGGGGTAAAATGGTTATTTACACATCCTTGATGAGTTGGCATTTTTTTGGCCACTTGTCTTCACACCATTGGCTCCTTGAAAAGATATTTCCATGTCATCAATCTTCTTGTCCAATTGGATGTGCTAAGTGGCATGACTCGTGTTATCCGCGTGGCTCAATCTCGATTTTAGCTCAATTTTGATCCATTTTCTACCGAAATATTAATAATTCATCTGGATTTAATTTATCTGCAAACATGAGAATTTAAATTAAATAAAGGGGATAATTAACAAAATAAATTGGGGATTTAAATAATTAATTAAGAAATTAAGCACAAATAATTCTAAAAATATAGAATTATCACTAAGCCTATAAACAAAGGGCATTTTTCAAGTCCTAGATACCTAATTAGTTCAAAAACTTATCATTCTCACAAAGCATGCTTTGAAAAATATTTAGTTAATTACTACCAACTTCACATACACCTATTACCTTAAACACACCACTGAATCAACTGAGGCTATGGCACCATTCATTTTTGCCTTCACCCGGATGACTTCTCGATTAGCCTAGCTACTAAAAGAATTCAATGCATTAATTACTTATCCATAAACATGCTTAATCATTTATCCCTTGCGTCCTATAACTCTAACCATCTAAATGATTTATGATTTTACTCATTAATGACCCTTGATTTTTTAAATTACTTCTATCACCATACAACTACCCAAAAGCATTGTGAATGCCATTGAAGCATTCATTATTTTTTATAAAGCACTTTATATTGAAGTTGAAACCTAAAAGTTCTTTATGGTTAAATCTTAAAATCAACTTTTCTTATTTTACTCAAGAATCTACTTTAGCCACTTTATAGATCCTTCATCCAAGTATCACATATATTAAATTCATAATTTATAAAGAAAAAAGCCTTACCTCCAAACCCTAGGTTTAACTAAGCCAAGAATTTCTTTTCCAAGATTCTTTACTACCAAAAAAAAAAAAAAACACCATAAATGACCTTAGAACCATCATAACACCATTATATGTTCATACTTTAAAGTTTAGAGATTTTCTCTCTCTAACTTACCTTGAGAAGCTTCAACTTCTTTATAAAATCATCTCATCAATCCTTCTCAGAAAGCCTCAAAATGGAATTCTGTTAAAGGGGGTGGTGAGTAGATTAAGGGTTTAAGTATTCTTAGGTTGGATCCTTTTCCTTTCCTCCCTTTCTCTCTTTCTTTTCCTTTTTCTTTTCATTTCCTTCCTTTTTCTATTATTCAAGCGTGGTTCAAGAGAGAGAATGAGAAACCTAACAAAAATTAGGGTTTTTTTCAGGCTAAGTGGAAGCAGGAAAGCTTTAGGGGATTGATCCATTGCTTAAGTGGATAGGTCCTTTAAGGTAAATTTGCTCTCCTGAAAACTCTCGATAAATAGGGGACCAATCCTTGAGGGTAGGGGATTGATCCCTTTTTGAAAGAATGAAAATTTCTATATTTTTTAGGGTAAGGCATAGATCCTCTAAGGCTAGGTGATCGGCCCCTTCTTGGCAAAATGAAATTTTGCCCAACTTCTTTCATAAGGGATCGATCTTCAATTGAAGGGGATCGATTCTTTGGAGAGAATCAGTCCCTCGTATTAGAACTACATTTTCTACATATTTTTCACTTTAAAAACCTTTTCCCAAAACACACCAATTTCACTCCAAACCATCATCTGAGCTTTCCAACCTTTCCAACACATCAAACTTGCCCGTTATTGATTTCTTATCATCATTCACTCATTTCACTTAGTTTCCATTTATTAACCCCTTTTACAACTTACTTAACCATAATACATAACCTTAATACCAATAATGCACACTTGACCTCAATAACTGTATTTCCATTCATTTATGAATTAAGCTTGTCATATTACACTTAATGAGTCTACTTAACGTACATAGAAGTATGAGGTCTAACATCCTCCCCACCTTAAGGAATTTAGCCTTCCAAATTCACCTAAGCTGGCTAAACAAGTAAGGGTACTTCTCCTTCACGAGACTCTTCAGCGCCTAAGTTATTTTTTCTATTGAATGGTGTTGCTAGAGAATCTTGACTAACGGTATAATCTTGGATCGAAATACCTTCTCCTTTCGGTCTAAAATCTATATAGCTTTCTCTACATAACTCATATCCCTTTGAATATCCAATGGTTCATATTCTATGAGATGTGAGGGGTTCAAATTGTACTTCCTTAGCATTGAGACATGGAAGACATAGTGAATCCTAAAGAGTTGTTGTGGTAGGGCTAATCGATACGCAATATCTCCAATTCTATCCAAATATCAAATGGACCTATATAACAAGGGCTTTACTTTCATTTCTTTTCAAACTGCACACTGCCCTTACTAAGGGACACCTTCAAGAACATAGTATCCCTAATTTCAAACTCAAGTGCCCTACGGTGTACATTAGCATAACTCTTTTGTTGGTTCTAAATTGTTTGTAATCTTTCACATATGATCTTAACTCCCTCAAAAGCATGCTCAACACATTTAGGAACCAAAAGCTTTATGTTACCTACTTCTTCTTAAGCCATCAGGGATCGACACATTCTTACATAGAGAGCTTCGTAGGGTGCCATCTCGATACTATCATGAAAGCTGTTATACGCGAACTCAACTAATGGAAAATAATCATCCCATGAACCCTTAAATTTGAAGGCACACACCTTCAACATATCCTCCAAGGTCTAAATAGTCCGTTCGGATTGACCAATGGTTTGAGGATGGTAGGTTGTGCTAAAATTTAACTGAGATCCCATAGCTTCTTGAAAATACTTCCAAAAACTAGAGTTGAACCTAAAATCTCTGCTCGATGTGATTCTCATATGAGAGCCATGTAGCCAAATTATCTCATTAATGTACAAGTCAGCCAAAATATCTAAGGAATATGTGCCTTTAATGGCAAAGGAGTGAGCCATCTTCGTGAACCTATACACTACCACCTAGATAGCATCATGGCCTATCTTAGTCCTCAGTAGGCCCATGATAAAATCCATGGTGATATACTCATATTTTCAAGTAAGTACCCATAAAGGTAGAAGCAACCCTACTGGCTTTTGGTGATCAATCTTCACCCGCTAACATACTAGGTACTTAACCATAAACTAAACCACATCATTCTTTATTCCAACCCATCTGTACACACAATGCAGATCATGGTACATCTTGGTACTATGTCGGTGTATAGTGAATCATGAGTTATGAGCTTCCCTTATTATCTGCTCCCTCAAAGCATCGTCCATAGGCATGAAAATTCTTCCGTTGAATCTAAATAACCTATCATCACTGATCACATAGTCCGACTATAGGGTATGATCCACTTGGCTGAATATCTTTGTTAATTCCTAATCATTCATCTGAGTTACCCTTATTTGTTCTATTATCCTCGACTCAACCTTGAGACTAGCCAACCAGTCATCCTCAATAGGCTCAACACTGATACTCAACTCTATTAACTGCTCTGGTAATCCTCATTCCTCAACCATTATGAAAGATACCATATCTTTTCTGTTAAGAGCATCCGCAGCACATTCACTCTATCAGGATCATATAGGATCTTGTAATCGTAATCCTTAAAGAGCTTCATCCATTGTCTCTATCTCTAATTAAGCTCTTTCTGCTCAAATAAATATTTCAGACTCTTATGGTCATTGAAGATCTGAAACATCTCACCATAAAGGTAGTGTTGTCAAATCTTTAATTCAAACACTACTACAGCTAACTCCAAATCGTGTATAAGATAGTTCCTCTTGTGGTCCTTAAGCTACCATGATCCATATGCAACTACCCTACTATGTTGAATACGCACACACCTTAACCTTTGAAGAGAGGTATCACTATACACTCCAAAACCTTCTGATAAACTAAGTACGGTTAGGACTGGTGCAATGGTCAACCTCTATTTCAACTCCAGAAAGTTACTCTCACACTTATCTGAACATTCAAACTTAGTATCCTTCTATGTAAGGTGGGTCAATAGTGCAGGTATCTTATAAAACTCTTCCACAAATCTTCTAGAAGATCCAGTGAATTCTAAGAGACTCCGAACTTGTGTCATATTTTTTGGTCATTCCAAATATATACCTACTCTAAACTTAGACAGATCCATTGACACCTCATCTTTTGAGACTATGTGACTAAAGAATGTTATCTCACCTAACTAGAACTCACACTTACCTAAGTAGCCATAGAACCGTTTCTAACTGACTATTTGGAAGATTATTTATAGATGTCATTCATGCTCCTCTCGGGGCTTAAAATACACAAAAATGTCATCGATGAATATGATAACAAATCGGTCCAGGTAGCACTTGAACACTTCATTCATCCAAAAATGTTGCGGGGGTATTTGTCAATCCAAAAGGCATTATAAGGAACTCGTAGTAATCATAACAAACCCTAAAAACGATCCTATGGATATCATCCTTCCTGATTTTTAATTGGTGATATTTTAACCTCAAATCAATCCTAGAAAACACGGATACATCTTGCAACTCGTCAAACAAATCATTAATTCTAGGCAGTGGATACTTGTTATTCACCATCACTTTATTTGACATCTAATAATCAATACATAACCACAAACTCTCATCCTTTTTCCTCACAAATAACACCGGTGCTCTCTATGGAAAAAACATTTGGCCTAATGAAACCATTATCTAATAACTCCTAAATCTACTTTTTCAGTTTCTTAAACTCTACTAATGTAATTCAGTAAGAAAAGTTAGATATGGGTCAAGTGCCGGCCACTAAATCAATAGTGAACGCAAGCTCCTTCTCTAGCGACAACCTTGGCAACTTATCTGGAAACACATATGCAAACTCATTAACTAACGAAATGTCTTTAAGCTCTGGGTGCCTCATTCTAGTATATTGTACAAAGGCGATATATCTTTTACATTAACTAAACATCATGAGATTTACAAAAATCTTAACATCAAACTTTCATATCTTACTTACAAATTATACATCATACTTGTTCAATAGGGAGAAGGTTATAGTCTTATTGTAGCAATCTAAACTATCACGATTAGCGGATAACTAATCTATGCCCAAAATAACATCAAAGCCATACATAACTAACAAAACTAGATCCGCTACCGATTCTCTGTCCCCTACCATAATCTTACAATTTCTATACATTTAATTTTGCATTTGTGACTCTTTCATGGTGGTACTTATAAGCAACAATTAAATTAGAGGCTCAGGCTCTAAATGTAATTTGCTAACAAATGTAGGGGACACAAATGAGTGACTAGAGCTAGGAACAAACAACACAGATGCCTGAATAGTAAAAACTAGAAGTTTACCTCAGATAACCTCTGTGGAGGCATCAGTTAACTCCTTGTCCAAAGCAAAAACATACCTCTGAGTCACAAGCTTCTTTCTTTTCTTTACTACGATAGCCTTCTTCTGTGAGGCTGGCTTATCGGGCTATGACTGTAGGGTCTTAAGTGTAAGGCAATCTATGACTCTAAGCCCAGTTTATTGACAGTTAAAACAACCTCTAGTACGTCAATAACAAGGTCAGTTGCCATGATATCAACCACATGACTTGCACACTATGTCCTACAGCGATATGACTCGAATGGTCAAAATACAAGGTGTAGTGGCTCGGGTGGTAATGGTGGAAGAAGTAAAAGGCCTAGTAGCCTTCATCTGAGACTCATCAATCTTCTGTCTCTTAAACTGACCCCTCCTCTGGGTAAATTTATATTCCTCTGACCTCTTACCCCTGCTTGTAACCTTACCATTAGCTCCGTACTCTTCCTAGGTAACCTCGAGGCTTTGCTCAATCAACTGAGCCCTTGAGATAGCCTCATCAAAAGTAGTTAAATAGAAAGCCAGTAACCCTTCTCTGATGGCAAGCCTTAATCCTACCAAAAACCTTTTCATCTTCTTTTTTCTCAACTCTGAACGTCTCTAGGTCACATCGACTAAGTGAGATGAAACGAGATTCATAGGCATCCACCATCATACTCCCTTGAACTAGATTTAAAACTTACACTACATCTTCTTTTAGGCAATCTGTGGGATACACTATTTATCAAAAGCTGTAAGGAAGATCTTCCACGTGATCTCTAAATGCTATGGCTCAATATCATCTTAGTGGCTTTCCACTAGTACTCAGCATCCTCATTGAGCATGTAGTAGCCAATGAGACCTTCTCAGTGGTGGAACACCCTATGTATTCAAGGGACTTCTCTATGTTTAACTTTTAATTCTATACATTGACCGAGTCCTTGACCCCCTTGAATACCCAAGGGTCGATCTTAACGCAGTCCTTCAGTAGACTCGTGTTTTTAGGCACTATATCCTTAGTTTGGGGCTGCAGTGGAGTAGCTGGCTGGGGTACTGGCACTTATGGCTCCGGTAGAGGTGTGACAACCCGAAAGCGTAAAAAATAGGACAAAATTAAAATTTTTCTTAAAACAAAACTACAAACTCTGGGTGTATTCCTTTGCAGCATCATTAAATCGTTATCGTTTATACATAAACATTATCCCCAAGATCATACAACTTATACTTAATGAAATCAAATACATAATATCCCAAAAAGAGTAAACCGTAAGTCTCAACTCGTTTCTTACATATCAACCTAATTACATCCCAAAATACTCATCACAAATGTTTGTACTACATCATTGTCTGGATACAAAATGAACTGAATTACACCTTTTGCATATACAAGTGATAGCCTGGGGAGATCTTATCCACCAGCCTATGACACGTATGCGACAGGCTGTATCTCGCTTACTTCAAGTAATCTGGAGGGGGGAGGAAAAAGTGTGAGCTCTCAAAACGCTCAGTAAGGAGGATAAGGGAAGTTATAAAAATCATCATCACAAATATAATACGATGGAAATATTTAAGCATGAAAATCGTTATAGAATTAACGGTAGAAAACAATGGCATCAGCATACTTCACATCATAAAATCACAAATCACATTACATAAAATATCAATGCGTGACATAAATCACAGTTGTAAAACGAGACTAGGCATTTATAAAAACTCATATGAAATCAACGTCATAGGTATATCACATCAATTGAATTCATCCCCTAGGCGGACATCCCCAAGAGAGGGATTTCGTCGACAATAATGCACATGGCCATGATTCACTGTAGACTTGATCAAAGTCGTACAGTCGTCTGTCTTACATGCTATCAAAGCACAACCTAGTCTTACATGTTATCAAAGCAAGGCCACCCATCGCTACCGGAGCGGCGTCATCTCACATTAGCAGAATGGAAGCGTCGGTCTTACAAGCTACTAGAGCACGGCTTGGCCTTAAATGCTACCAGAGCAAAGCCCAATATGCATCTCATGACAAGCCATAGTCTCATTAAAAATCATTTTGCCTTCACGTAGAGCTCTTAGTGGTTATCACAAAACCCATTTCGATTATAACACATTGTATTCACATTTACAAATAACTCATCAAAATCGAGCTCAAATCGACAAAACACTCACACTTTCCCATTGTTGTTTAAAAATCATTTTGCCTTCACGTAGAGCTCATAGTGGTTATCACAAAAAGCATTTCGGCTATAAACCATATGTGTTCACAATTACATAAATCACATCAAAAGTTTAGTTCAAACTGACAAAACACTCATACATTCCCATTGTTGTATAAAAATCGTTTTGCCTTCCTGTAGAGCTCATAGTGGTTATCATAAAACTCATTTCGGTTACAAACCATATGTGTTCACAATTACACAAATCACATAAAAAATCGAGCTCAAACTGGCAAAACACTCAAACATTCCCATTGTTGTATAAAAATTGTTTTGCCTTCACGTAGAGCTCATAGTGGCTATCACAAAACTCATTTCGGTTATAAAACCATTTGTGTCCACAATTACACAAAACTCATCAAAATCGAGCTCAAACTGGTAAAACACTCACACATTCATTAACACGTCAAATCATCTCATTTCTCATAAGCATGCTCATTTCAATAAACCTTTTTTATGCTATTAAAATGTTTTCATACATTCGAAAACTCACAAGCACAAATGGTTTATTTCCCTTACCTCTTACACCTTGAGTGGTACAATATCTTCGGGTTCTCGGACTACTCTCTTTTCCCGTGTCGAATTCTTGAGTTGTCCACACACATCATTAACCTATCAATATACATCATTCTCACTTCTCTTTTCTTTCTCTTACTCATTCTAACTCAACTTTATCTCAAAACACTTTCTACATCTTTATTAACACTTTAGTTAACTCATAACCATTACACATCCACATTAAATCTCCTAACTAAACCCATTTGTTGGTTACATCATGCCTAATTATGCTATTAAAATGTTTTCATACATTCGAAAACTCACAAGCACAAATGGTTTATTTCCCTTACCTCTTGCACCTTGAGTGGTACAATATCTTCGGGTTCTCGGACTACTCTATTTTCCCATGTCGAATTCTTGAGTTGTCCACACATATCATTAACCTATCAATATACATCATTCTCACTTCTCTTTTCTTTCTCTTACTCATTCTAACTCAACTTTATCTCAAAACACTTTCTACATCTTTATTAACACTTTAGTTAACTCATAACCATTACACATCCACATTAAATCTCCTAACGAAACCCATTTGTTGGTTACATCATGCCTAAATCATTTCCAACCAAATAATTAAACATAAATGTTTATCCACCCATATATAAAATGATAATGCTCAAGAATAGGGGTCTTGTGAGCTTACCTAGCTTGTCCTCACTTTACCTAGCTTGTAGAATGATTTTCTCTTCCCTTTGTTCAAGCTAACCTTTGATTTTCTAGTATAGTTTTCTCCTTGCCAAGAGGAACAACTTTGTCTCTTGCCCTTTTATCTAATTTTATCTAGAATAGGGTGAATCTTAGAGAGAGAAAGCTTGGTTTGGGTAAAAATGGTGAAAGTTTACGTTTCAGAGAGAGAAAGACTCAGTTTCAGGTGAAAATCCTATGGTCCTTATATAGACAGAGGCTATGAGATCGATCTGGTATTTGAAGGAGATCGATCTCTGCTCCATTCAACTGCTCCAAACTGCTCCCTTAACAACTACAAGATCAATTTGGCCGAGGGTGGAGATTGATCTGCTCTTCATAAAAAGACTAAGTGGAGATCGTTCTACTAGAGGGTAGAGATCAATCTCTTCTAGGTCGAGAGTTAAGGAGATCGATATGCTCTTGTGACAAGATCGATCCTTGCTAGGCAGAGGCATTAGGAGATCGATCTTCTTCCTTCTGAGATCAATCTGCTTGTCTGCTTCTGCACGTTTTCTCCATTCTAGAGCTATGGGATTGATCTCTCATCCTTGGAGATCAATCTGGCCTTCACAGATTTTACTGCTGCTGCATCAATTGCACGAAACTCAATGCAAAACTCACCATAATCTACTCCATAGGCCATATTTCAATCCATACACATTGAAAACTTAAAAACTCCATCTCCTTACACTTCATTAATCTTAAAACTTACGGGTACATCAACTTATCAGAATTACATTCACCAAATTACAATTCTCACATTGTAACTTCACAACTAGAGTCCATAAAATTTACAGTTCTCACATCCTCCACACCTTAAAAGAATTTGGTCATCCAAATTCAACTCAACCCATTAAATAGTTGAGGGTACTTCTCCTTCATAAAGTTCTCTAGTTCTTAAGTTGCTTCCTCCATTGAGTGGTGCTCCTAGAGCACTTTAACCAATGGAATCCTTTTGGTTCGAAGTACCTTTTCCTTTCTGTCAAGTATTCAGATGGGTTCTTCCACGTAACTCATATCCTCCTAAATATCCAATGCCTCATACTCAAGGACATGGGAGGGGTTCGGATTGTATTTCCTCAACATGAAAACGTGAAAGACATTGTGAATCGCAGAAAGCTGTGGGGGTAGAGCTAACGGATAGGCGAAGTCTCTCACTCTCTCTAAAATCTCAAACAGTCCTATATGTCGTTGACTTAGTTTCCCTTTCTTCTTGAAGTGCATGATACCCTTACTTGGAGATATCTTAAAAAACACAGAATCTCCAACTTGAGTGGCCATCTACGCACATCAGCATAACTTTTCTCTTGACTCTGAGTAGCTCGTAATCTATCACAAATGATCTTCACATTCTGAACTACCTGTTCAACGAGCTCAAGAGCAATTACTTTCCTGTCGCCCACTTCTTCCCACGTTATAGGGGATCTACACCTCCTACCATACAAAGCCTCATAAGGTGACATACCAATACTCCCATGATAGCTATTGTTATATGCAAACTCGGCAAGGGGTAGGTGATCATCCCATGATCCCTTAAAATCCATCGTACACGCCCTCAACATGTCCTCCAACGTCTGTATAGTCCGCTCAGATTGACCATCAGTCTGAGGATGATAGGCGGTACTAAAACTCAATCAAGATCCCATGGCCTCTTGAAAATGAGTCCAAAACCTGGAGGTGAACCAGGAATCTCTATCATAGTCTAGATATCTCTCTAACATATAGCTCGGCTAATGTACTTAATGTATCTGTGCTCTTGATGGCAAGGAAGTGGACACTCTTCGTTAATCTATCCACTATCACCCATATTGCATCATGACCTCATCAGGTTCTCGGTAATCCCATGATAAAGTCCATGGTCATATGCTCCCATTTCCATGTAGGCACATGCAAAGGTTTAAGCAATCCTCTAAGCTTTTGGTGCTCAGCTTTCACTTGTTGGCATACCAAACATCTGGCTACATATTCTACCATGTCCCTCTTCAAACCACTCCACCAATAAACCCTTCTCAAGTTTTGATACACCTTGGTACTTCTCGGGTACATGGTGTATCATGAGAAGTGAGACTCTCTCGGTATTTGTTGCTTCAGGGTATTATCGTTCGATACACAAATTCGACCCTTGTACCTCAATAACCCATCATCACTGGCCATGAAATCTAACTGTAAGGTCTGTTCAGCTTGGCTAACCATATTCAATAGCCTATGATCATTTCGTTGCTCGACTTTAATCTGATCTATAATATCAAGCTCTATCCTCATATTAGCCAAAAATCTGACCTTTGCTTCCTCAACTTTGATCCTGAGTTCGACGAACTGTTCCAACAAACTGCACTCTTTGATCATCATAACAGATATCATACTTTTCCTTCTCAAGGCATCAACAACTACGTTCGCCTTCCCCGGATGATAGAGTATCTCGCAATCATAGTCTTTAAGGTGTTCCATCCATCTCTTTTGTCTCATGTTTAGCTCATTTTGGTCAAATATATATCTTAGGCTCTTATGGTCAGTAAATATTTGAAACCTTTCCCCAAATAAGTAATGCTGTCAGATCTTTAGTGCAAACACCACTGCGGCTAACTCGAAATCATGCGTGGGGTAATTCCGCTCATGATCCTTCAACTCTCGCAAACCATAAGAGACTACTCTCCCATGTTGCATGAGCACACACCACAATCCTTATTGAGAGGCATCAGTGTACACACACATAAGCCTTATGATTACAGACAAGAAGTGTACCTCATATGGTCTCAGACGAAGTGTTTACAGTCTCCTTATCCAATGCAAACACACATCCTTTTGTGATCGGCTTCTTGCCCTTATCAACAACTGTTGCCCGTCTTTGGGGAATCGTCCTCTGTGGCTGCTGTCTAGGAGGCTCTTAAGAATGTGGCTTTTATGGTTGTGGGCAATATCTCACTCTGTGACCTATGTCCCCGAATCCATAGCATCTTTGTATGGTTATGGGATAGCTTCCCTCTTGTGATTTTCCATAATCTCTGCAGACTCTAACCTCTGGTTTGACACCTCAAGGGGTCTCTATAGTGATGGGAGGAATCCTAGGTCTGTCAACTCTTCCCCTCGATCCCTCAAACTGTCGCTTTTTAAAAGAACCTCTTTGAAAATCTGTTTAGGGAGTCATGAGTCACTTGCCCTTATCTCCGAGCAAAATCTAAGACTTACTCGAAGACTGTACCAACTCTACTCCCCTCTTTACTTCTTGTACTCGTCTTAAAGCATCCTTAAACTCAGTGATATAGAGCCCTATCAACTGGTTTCTAATGATGGGTCTAAGTCCATACACAAATCGCTCTGTACGGAGCTCCTCATCCTTAATAGTCTCTGGGTCATACTTCAGTAGTGTGGTGAATCGGCTCTCACACTCATCAACTGTCATATTGCCCTGAGCCAAATTTAAGAATTCAACTTGCTTCTTCTTCTAGGCGGCTCTTGGCACATACTGCGTTCTAAATGCTAATTGAAACATCTCCCAGCTAATCACCTCATGGCTAGTCACCAATATACTCTAAGTAGTGCTCCACCAATCTCGGGCTTATCCCTTTAACATATAAGCACCCATAATGACCCTCTCAGCATCGGTGCATCCAAAAAAGTCAAAAATGACTCACAACTCTATCAGCCACTCCTCAGCCTCTGTGGGATATTTCACCACTCTAAAAGCCAGTGGGTTCATCTTTAGAAAGTCCCTCAATCGACCCTAATCTCTGTCATCAAGTTGGGTTTGTATCGCAGGCTGTGTGGCGAGAGGCACCGGGTTAGTCTGTAATGGGGTGTGGGTGGTCGCTGTAGTGGTGGAGGAGTCGACACAGGTGTAGTGCCCGAGGCATTAGCCCCAAAATACTACCTGAATAGCACTGCCATCCGCTCGAATCCCTGACGCACATCGTGCTCTAGGCGATTCATTCGAGAGTTAGGACTCTCCGGCTATGGTTCAGGTGGTGGAGGTGGTTGTGCCTGCATCCCTGAACGTTCTCTTCTCCCCCTCATATCTTATCTCTTACGTGCCTGAGCGCGTTCCTTAAACTTCGATCATAATTTTACTAATTAAATTCAATTCATTACCAGATAATACAGACATTTGGGATGTAATCTCCTTCTAATTGAATGACACTGGTAGTACTAGATACCCTTTGCTCTGATACCAGAAAATCTGTGACAGCCTGAAATCGTGAAAAATATGACAAATTTAAATTTTTTCTTAAAACAAAACTACAAACTCTGGGTGTATTCCTGTGCAGCATCTTTAAATCGCTATCGTTTATACAAAAACATTATCCCCAAGATCATACAACTTATACTTAATGAAATTATATACATAATATCCCAAAAAGTGTCAACCATAAGTCTTAATTCATTTCTTACATATCAACCTAATTACATCCCAAAATACTCATCACAAATGTCTGTATTACATCATTGTCTTAATACAAAATGAATTGAATTATACCTTCTGCATGTACAAGCGATGGCTTAGGGAGATCTTATCCACCAGCCTATTACACGTACGCAACAGGCTCTATCTCACTTACTTCAAGTAATTTGGAGGGGGGAGGAAAAAGGGTGAGCTCTCAAAACGCTCAGTAAGGAGGATAAGGGAAGTTATAAAAATCTTCATCACAAACACAATACGATGGAAATATTTGAGCATGCAAATCGTTATAGAAAGAACAGTAGAAAACAATAGAATCAGCATGCTTCGCGTGATAAAATCACAAAACACATTACATCAAATCTCAATGCATAACCTAAATCATAGTTGTAAAATCACATCATCATCAAATAAATTGAGACTAGGCATTTATAAAAACTCATATGAAATCAATGTCATAAGCACATCACATTAATTGAATTCGTCCCCTAGGCGGACATCCCCAAGAGAGGGATTTCGTCGACAATAATACATATAGCCATGATTCGCTGTAGACTTGATCAAAGTCGTATAGCCGTCGATCTTACATGCTATCAAAGCAAGGCCATCCATCGCTACTGGTGCGGGGTCATCTCACGTTACCAGAACGGAGGCGTCGATCTTACATGCTACTAGAGCATGACCTGGCCTTACATGCTACCAGAGCAAAGCCTGATGTGCATCTCATGAGAAGTCATAGTCTCAGTAAAAATCGTTTTTCATTCACGTAGAGCACTTAGTGGTTATCACAAAACCCATTTCGGTTATAACACATTGTATTCACATTTACACAAAACTCATCAAAATCAAGCTCAAATCGAAAAAACACTCACATATTCCTATTGTTATGTAAAAATCATTTTGCTTTCACGTAGACCTCATAGTTGTTATCACAAAACTCATTTTGGTTATAAACCATATGTGTTCACAATTACATAAATCACATAAAAAATCGAGCTCAAACCAGCAAAACACTCACACATTCCCATTGTTGTATAAAAATTGTTTTGCCTTCACGTAGAGCTCATAGTGGTTATCACAAAACTCATTTCGGTTATAAATCATATGTGTTCACAACTACATAAATCAAATAAAAAATCGAGCTCAAACCGGCAAAACACTCACACATTTCCATTGTTGTATAAAAATCGTTTTACCTTCACGTAGAGCTCATAGTGGTTATCACAAAACTCATTTCGATTATAAAACCATTTGTGTCCACAATTACATAAAACTCATCAAAATCGAGTTCAAACCGACAAAACACTCACATCAAATCATCTCATTTCTCATAACCTTGCTCATTTCATTAAACCTTTTTCATGCTATTAAAACATTTTCATTCATTCGAAAACTCACAAGCACAAATGGTTTATTTCCCTTACCTCTTGTACCTTGAGTGGTACAATATCCTCGGGTTCTCGGACTAGTCTCGTTTCTCCTGTCGAATTCTCGAGCTGTCCACACACATCGTTAACACATCAATATATATCATTCTCATTTCTCTTTTCTTTCTCTTAATCATTCTAACTCAACATTATCTCAAAACACTTTCTACATCATTATCAACACTTTATTTAACTCATAACCATCACAAGACATTCAAATTAAAGCTCCTAACTAAACCCATTTGTTGGTTCGATCATGCCTAAAACATTTCCAACCAAATATTTAAACATACATGTTTATCCACCCATATATAAAATGATAATGCTCAAGAACAAGGGTCTTGTGAGCTTACCTAGCTTGTCCTCTCTTGACCAAGCTTGTAGAATGCTTGTCTCTTCCCTTTGTTTAAGCCAACCTTTAATTTTCAAGTATGTTGTTCACCTTGCCAAGAGGAATAACTTTGTCTCTTGCCCCTTTGTCTAATTTTATCTAGAATAGGGTGAATCTTATAGAGAGAAAGCTTGGTTTGGATGAAAATGGTGAAGCTTTAGGTTTCAGAGAGAGAATGGCTCAGTTTCAAGCGAAAATATCATGGTCCTTATATAGACAGAGGCTATGAGATCGATCAGGTATTTCAAGGAGATCGATCTCTGCTCGATTCAACTACTCCAAACTGCTCCCTTAACAACTATAAGATCGATCTGGCCGAGGGTGGAGATCGATTTGCTCTCCATAAAAAAACTAAGTGGAGATCAATTTGCTAGAGGGTAGAGATCGATCTCTTCTAGGCCGAGAGTTAAGGAGATCGATCTGCCCCTGTGACAAGATCGATCCCTGCTAGGTAGAGGCATTAGGAGATCGATCTTCTTCCTTATGAGATCGATTTGCCTGTCTGCTTTTGCACGTTTTCTGTATTCTGGAGCTATGGGATTGATCTCTCATCCTTGGAGATCGATCTGACCTTCACAGATTCTACTGTTGCTGCATCAATTGCAGGAAACTCAATACAAAACTCACCATAATCTACTCTATAGGCCATATTTCAATCCATACACATTCAAGACTTAAAAACTCCATCTTCTTACACTTCATTAGATTTAAAACTTGCAGGCACATCAACATATCATAATTACATTCACCAAATTACAATTCTCACATTGCAACTTCACAACTAGAGTTCATAAAATTTACTGTTCTCACAATAGGTAGAGGTGCTTAAGGTGGTGGAAGTGATGGTGTTGGTGCTTGGGGTTGTGGCGGTTGTAGTGGCTGTGGCGATGCCTGCTGCCCATCAATCTTTAAATTATTGCCCCCAAAGTGTGGTTAACATGTTAGTTAACGCCTCAAATCCTTGCTCAAGCCTAGAGATGTGAGAGTTATGACTCTTGAGTTATGGAGGAAGTGGTGAATATGGTTGAGCTTGCCGCCACAGCCTCTTACGTCTCTCGCTCATATCGTATACTTGTTCACCTATACCCAAACAAATGATTAAGTACAACTTTCAACAATTCAAGCATAGTTTAAGACCAGAAAAGCATAAGCACATAAGATGCGACTTTAATTTTGGCATGTCCACAATAATTCGTGCTAGAAAACTCAAGCTCTAATACCAAAAACCTGTAACGTCTTAAAAGAAAAAATTTGAACTAACTTTTTCCATTGGTTCTCTTAGTTGTGTATGATCAATGTGAAATTTGATTAACCTAATTAGCTAATCGCTACCAGTTTCCTTTATAAATTAGTGTAGTTCATGGTCTCAGTCAGAAGGTTAGTGGTGTAATACCATTCCACACACCATCATCCTTTCCATTCATGTGAAATTACAAACACTTTTACAGTTGACATCACTAATACAAAATATTGTACTTGAAGTCTCTATATGAATATACATCCCCCTAAGCATCAAATGGTGAGAAAGAATACATAATTATTGTAACATCCCAAAATTTCTACCAACTACAGAAGCTTAAATTTTGCGGGCCTTTTTTTTCTTAATCACGCAGTAGTTAGTATGTCCAACGTAAGCCAAACCATAAAAAAAATCAATTAATTATAGTCTATAATAAAATTTATTAGATAATCTTAGGTCTAAAATTTCAAATTTCCAGTAGAGGCCCTGATCAGTAACAATAATATCAATCAATAACCATAATTAGAACCTCTTCAAATTAATTCTATTTGCTTCCTATGTTTTTAGTGAACTATTAAACACAAATTATTCAACTTTAAATTTGTTATTAACTTGGAAACAAAAGATATAAAGAACCATTACCTTCAATACTCGTATTTAAAGGCCTTATCCATGTGCATTACTTTTCAATACCCATGTCTTAAAACATACCAATATGGTAACTATGTACCATTTGTACCTTATGGCATCACCAATTTGGTAGAGTTTTTTTTTTTTTCATTCCTTCTGCTTAAAACACACATATCTTATATATCATTTAACACTTTTTAATGATCGATTTGGGACTTACACCCTTTGGCCTACTTTATTTCCACAGAATCATCATCACCATACAACCTCAATTTTAAATCAATTATATCAACCGACGTATCATCTTCATATCACAATTATCATAATGGCAACTATAATCTTAGGTGGTCTCTGTGACCACCTACAAAATATCATCAATCCAACCATAACAACAATTACATAATATCTCACAAATTACATCCCAACAAACATCAAAGTCCACTTGTTAACAAGTAATATCAATATACCCACCAACCAAGTATACCTTAACTAACAAACCTAAAATACTCGAGGAGGCGAGCAAGAACCTGCCACAGCTACGGATCACTTAGAGGACTTACCTGTGAGGTGGGAAAGAGGGGGTGAGCATGGCCCAGTAACTGAATAAAAGAACACAAAAAATAAAAAATAATAGAAAATATTAATCAATGATTTACATACTCAATTTAATAAAGTATCAAAATCTAATTTGAAGAATATATGTAAAAGTGACAGTAAAGAATAAATTGCAAAATACATATCCAAAAGCATGTGAGTGGCATAAACATATAAATCTTTAAAATCAAACAGAACGTATTACAAAGTGAGCTAATTTTCAAAGGTTCATTACGTCGAACTGAGGATTGACTAAAACCATTATAGCTATCAGTGTGTCACACTCCCTACCTGGGGCACTATCTATGATCATAGACTCATAGTCGATCCTATTGATCAGATGAAATTAGTACCATCCAAACTCCTTGGGATAAGCCAAAATGTTTCAATTGAATATGAAGCATAAACAAGATGAACCTGATTAATTATATTTATTTCGCGGGTCACAAGTTCACAAGTCATCTAAGTGGCATAAATCAATTTCCAATGAATAACTAAAATCACACAATCAAAACTCAAACATGGTATAGCCATGGAAAAACCGATATCATGCTATATCTTACAAATATGGTAGTTCCAAATATGCATATTCAAAATCGTACTATAGTTGAAAACATAAATTAATAAGCAAATTTTACAAGTTTCACAGACAAATAGTTCATGCAAATATAAAAATAAATTTAAAGCATTCTTGAAATATTCATGTATCAAACAAAGGCCATAGGTTAGTGGGAACCTTTATGGCTGAAGCTATACCATTTACAAACACAAGTTTTAGTTTAATATTAAACAAGTTAAAAATAATAAAATTAATAATTTAAAACGCAGCATTCTAATATCCACTTACTCTACTCTCCAAGCTGTCACGACCCTCTTATATCCTAAAATCACTATAAATTTTTAGCTTATTTCGTTAATCTTCCAATCGTTAACAGTTTCCAACACCAAATAGTTGAGCTATGATTCAGAGTTAGTTACCTCTTACCACACACCATGTCACTTAACATTTCTATACAATGACTGTAAAGACTTAAATTACTTACATTAAGTTCATTAATTCATACATGTCTACAAATGTTTACATCCCCCGAATTTACATTTCTAAAAGTGTTATTGTGTTGTACTTGTTTAGATACAAAACGATAATAATGTGTATAACTCTCAGTGATGGGCAGCAGCGGACACTGGGAGTGCAAGTCTCTACGCGCTCTCAACCACTATGAATGCTATGGGGAGATAGAAAGTGAAAGGGTGAGCAACCACATGCTCAATAAGGAAATAATGTAAGCAGGTAGACAGCTATACTGTCTACATGCATATAATGACATGAAATCAAAATCATTTACATCTTGAGCTTGAGGTAGATTAAAACCATGCCACGTGAATATGTATATAGTATATGAAAAACTCATAAAAACATGCATGATATCAAATGAAAAATCAACATATAAAACATCTCATGCTCATCATATCAAAACTCATCACAAATCATTTAAATGAAATCTAATCCCACCCTTCGGGAATACCTTATGCATAAAATCACACTTCCTTTTAAAACCAAATCATGTGTGTCACCCTTCCTTCGAGTCTACCCAAGTCCATCAAGAAAACATAATATCAAGTGAGGCATGTAGGTTACATTTCGAAAACAAATTGGGAATAATGGCCATGTATAAATCCCTATGATCCCAGGCTATGTGGATCCCGATGTGCGGGGTATCACAACTGTAACGAGAGGTGAGGTCAGCCCTACTCATGCAATAACTCAACCAACTAGTCATCAAGACTATACGGTACAACATACTCCATGTGACATACATGGCACAACATACTCCGTGGACCCACACGTTGTGAGGGTTCCTGCCATAGGTCTTAGCCCACATCATTGTCAAGGGTGCTTGCCATTAGACTTAGCCTACATGACTGTTTGTCTGAGGTGCCTGCCATTAGACTTAGCCCACATCATGGTTCGAGGGTGCCTGCCATAGGTCTTAGCTGGCATATATCATGCCGGTAACAATTTCATGTCTCAAAACATGTGTGGGATGGATCATCTCACCGTGACACACAGTCTACAAGAGGCATCAGCATGGTTTCCTATAAAACATGTCAAATCTTCGTACGAGCAATGCTCCAGTATGGCTTTCATGCATAGTAAACCAATAAAACCAGTGCGAGCAGGACTCCAGTACTATCAAAATGAATAAAAAATGTTAGGTGGCTCCAGTTTAAAAATCAAGTATTTTCAAAGATACAATTTAGCACATAATCCGTGCTATTTCAAGCAACCACATAAAACAATAGCCACCCTATCCTCATTTCATTCATATTAAAGCATTTCATTTTGATAAAAACATTAAAGTCATGAAAATCCATGCATTTTTGGATTCTTACAACCTCTTTCATAAAATTCCTACCAAGGTAAACTTATATTTCCTTTCCTTATTTTTGGAACCTTTTCTCAAAATTTCTTAATGCATTATTAGATAGCTAGAGAAATTTACTCCCTGTAGTTCCCCTCAAAATATGTATAGCTACCTTTAGTCACTTACAAAACCCCCTTACCTCGAATCACGTCAAGCGCAGTACAAGTTACACTGTTGGAAGCTCGTCCAATCCAATTTGCTCCTAATCCATTCTCTGCAGTTGCAAATGTTCATCAATCACTTTATCAAAATCGATATATCTTATCGGACCTTATAGTATTAAGCTTGGTCCTTTTTCATATTTGGTCAACATTGCATTGCTCCTAATCAATTTGGCTAGTAACTCACTTAGTTATCAAATCAGGCACTTGATTGGCATCCTCTAACCTTAGTTCCTCCATTTATTCACGCATTGCTCAATTACTAAATATGCACATTTCATCACTTTGTCCAATCCCATAATTTACTTTCACAAAACAACCTTAAACTCAGGCATATAACATTTCTAATACCTTGATAAAACCTATTAATCGTAAAATTCCACCATATCCCATTTTCTCACACTCACATATTTCTAGGTCATTGTTGATTCATCATACCTATTAATCGTAAAATTCCACCATCTCCCATTTTCTCACACTAACATATTTCTAGGTCATTGTTGATTCATCACAGTCTAGATATTTTTAACCAATGATACATACACCAATCTACTTCTAATAACACCTTAACTTACATACTTAGAGTTGGTGTATCGAAAACTCACCCAACTTGACTTTTCTCTTGTCCGAAACTGGAAGATCCTTCAGCTCCTTCATTACAACGAGTTGAGTTTTGATTCTAAGGTATGTTATTCTCCTCCTCACAATGAACAACTTTGCTCTAATAGTATTTTCCTCAAATATTTTTGGAATGGGAAGTATTATAGAGAGAGAAATCTTACTTTTTGGGTAAAAATAGAAGGAGATGGTTGATTTACTGAAGATTGAGGTTTGGCCGTTGGGTTTTTATATGATGAGAGTGGAGAGATCGATCTGCTAGGGTGAAGATCGATCTGCCTTGGTTTTTAAACTACCGAGATGTTCAGGCATGAAAGGTGGGATTGATCTGCTATTTGAGGAAGAGATCGATCCTTTTTTGGCATAGGCTCGAGGAGATCGATTTACTCATGGGGACAGATCGATCTGTACTACGCATAAATAATTGGAGATCGATCTGCACTTAGGAAGGGATCGATCTCTGCTAGATAGAGGCAAATACAGATCGGTCTGCTCATTAGGGAGATCGATCTGCTCAATGGGGAGATCGATTAGCTCTTAGCAGAACCACTTGGAATTGTTTTGCTTGAATAAGAGATCGATCTGCTTTGAATAAGAGATCGATCTGGCCTTCATCTATAGCCCTTTGGCTTCAATTTTTACAAAATTTCTAAGGGAGGACTTGCATTCGATTGCTTCACTAGTCATTTTGTAATCTATTCACAATTTGAGGTTGGAAAGGTCCATTTCTTATTAATTTCATGTTATGGAACTTGTGTATACTACTTGAAATCGAAGAGGATACGCAAAATTCATAGTCCATGCATTATCATTTCATGTTTTAAATCCTTATCTTTAGTCTGAATGTTTCAAGTTTCATTCGTTTTTCTTGGGGCCACTTCAGCCCTTATTTAACATTTATTTGTATCATGATAGTCCTTTATCCCATTTGCAATTCATTCACATTTATATGATCTAAAAATCATCTGTCTTATAATTCCTTTAACATATCATAAAGTTATACATACATAGGGTCTCACACCGAGCTACCTTAGTTGCACCCCACACTCAAGCAATTTTCCACTAAAGTATCAATGAAAGAAAGCCCTAGATGCTTACTCACTTTCGGTTTCAAGGTATTAGAATACCAATCCAGCTCCAATTACTCTAGGGTCGAGTGCTTCAAAACTTGATTTCCTCTTGGTTCTTCACCTTTCAACTTCAGTTGAAAAAAAAAATCATATTTAGCAATGCTCTATCGAAATTAAATATTTCAACGTTGAGCAATACTAATTCTCACCTAAATTTCGAACTACTAAACCTTATTGACATTCCCATTTTGTTTCACATTCAAAATCTAGTAAAATCTATCATAAATAAACTTACATTAATCCTTAATTAATTTTCGATCGAGCTAAAATTTATAAGGTCAAAACCGAAACCTCACCTTGCCAAACCGAGTGCTAAATCGCTTCTTGTTTTCGATTCTTTACTACTGAACTCCCAATTTCTATATTCAAGCACCATTAGTAATGTTTTCATAAAATTTGAACTATATAATAAAACCAACATCATTCCTTATCTTAATTACAAAGTGTCGAAACCTCTTAACTTCACCACTATTTGTTTTTAATGTCCACTTTCAAGAATTAACATGAAAGGGAATTATCTACTATTCATAAAAGCTTTACTAACTAGTTAATTGAAATTACTTGACATCAATTCCAAAATCCTTACCAAAATGATTAGAACCGAGAGCCAATGACCTATTTTCTCTTTAAATTCAACTAAACTTCGCCAAATTTTCACACCTTCCTGAATACAATATTCATCCATGTAAAAATCTAAAATTAGGAATTAATTAAAAAAACACAGATATTCATTACCTCAAATACACCAAAAACAGAAAGCTACTCTCTTTCATCTCCATCGGTTCATGCAAAAATCTTCAAGGTATTCATAATGCATGTTAGTTTGGTATTCACCATTTTTCTTTAACCAAAACTGTAAGAAATTTTCAACCTTACCTTTATTCTATTTTAATCGAAGCATGCAGGGTCTCCATTGCTTTCGGTTTCCTCTGTCACAACCCTATTTATCCAATTCGTTTAAAAATCACTACCAATTTTTCATGTTTTCCTTTTCCCTTACCCGGTCATGGACATACTCACCAATACATAGTTAGGCTGTGAGGCAGTAATAAACATCACTCAACATTCATTCTCAATTAAATCAAAAGAAGTGTCATTCGTTTCTAGTTAAGTTATACATGACATGTTTTAAAACTTTTACATCCTCCGCATTACGATACAAAATGACTACTGTGCTTTTACAATTGTTTAGATATAAAAAGAATCTTCATGTGTATACCTCTTAGTGATGGATGGCAGCGGATGTCCAAAATACCACGCCTCAGACCTCACTGGGCTGCTACGTACACTCTGTAGATGGGGAAAGTAGAGAGGGATGAGCAACCACATGCTTAGTAAGGCAATAATGCAAGCATGGTAGATAACTACTCTATCTACATGCTGATAGTGTTATGCATAAATCATTTATAATCAGAGCATGAGGAAAACAAAACTATGCCATATGCATATACATATATCATGTATTTAAATCATGGAAATTGGCATATAAAACATGGTAAAATCATCATGTACAAATCATCTCATGCTCATCAATCGTCAAATCTCATAGAAAATGGCAATTCATTTAAGAAACATCCTTTTGAAATCACATCTCTTTCTCAAATACATACAAGCCCGTCACAATTCATTTTCTCAACCACAAACATCATTACCATTTCACAAATCATATCCCACAAGGCTCGACCCCTCCCTCGGGTCTACCCTGGACAGTCAAAATTGCATTCAAGTATCAAATAATATGTTATTATGTAATAAGCAAGGAGACAGGTCACTACATCTCAATTGACTATGTTGGCCAACTATGTCGTAAATCATCCTAGACCACACGGATCCCGATGTACGAGGTATCATGCTGGAACGAAGGTGGGTTAGTTCTCCATCAGACTTTCTCATCAGTCTCTCAACCACGCGGTACATCATACTCCATGTGATATACATGGTGCATCGTACTCCGTAGACCCATAACATAGTTGGGGGTGCCTCCCGTAGGTCTTATCTGCCCCATACCTAATGTAACCTCTATAGTCTTAAGTGCACGAGGGAGTATTTTCTTTCGATGTTAGGTCCTAGCCTCTCATGGCCTTGCTCACCCCTTTTGGGTTCCCTGAACACCGTATCAGGTCCTAGCCCCTCATGGCCTTGCTTACCTCTTTTGGGTTCCTTAAAGTGGATTAATGTCAGGTCTTAGCCCCTCACCTTCACCCCACTCAAGAGGTTTGTTAGGCCTGTTGGGTTCCCTAGACATTAATCCGTATTACCCTCACCAGAGCGTCATATATACCATAGTGTGAAAACCAGTGCGAGCTAAGCTCTAGCACGATATCTGCATATTAAAGAAACCTCATCGTACGAGCAACGCTCTAGTACGACATTTATACATAAAAACATGAAGAAAACCACATACGAGCACAGCTCCAATATGACTTTATGCATAAAAAAAACCACTTGAAATCCACGTATGAGCAAAAGTTCCAGTACGGTTTATAAAATATTATCATGGATCAAACCAAGGTGCGAGCTAAGCTCCAGCAACTTTCACACAAGTAAAAGCATCATATACGGCTCATATACATTCAAAACTCAATTTAATCCACGTGCGAGCTAGGCTCCAACACGATTTAATCCACAAAAACTCAATAGATGGCTCATATACATTCAAAACAAATCACAAAACATGATTAGCACCTCACATGGGCTATTCCACAGCATCAATAAATCACTAGCCAGCCTATCCTTTTATTTGTCCACAACAAAGTATTGTGTTTTGTGAAAACATTCAAAACACGTGATTTATGCAATTATTAGCCTTACTATCCCTTTTTATAACATCCACATAAAAACCAAATTATACACATACTTATAGTTATTCACGCATACCAACAATCATTTTCTTGAATAATCATACATTTCATAATAGCCCTATATTCACCCACGAGTTCAAAATATGAGCAGCTATCTCTATATACTCATAGAATTCCCTTACCTAGAATCGTGTCGCGTGATTCCACTTCTTTTAAGCTGCTTACTCGTGCGGTTCGATTCATCTCCAACGAACTTTCCAGAATTGCACACAATCGTATAACACATCGATTTAGCCAATATAACACAACTTTGGTGTTTGTTATATTCGATCTAACCTATAGCCTCCATTAACATTTATAAGGCCTAGCTTTATTGTTCTACTCATAATCTCGAGTCTATTGATTCTTACCAATTCGATATTAAATCGATATTAAACTCCTAGCATTCATAATTCATCATTCCTTCACTATGGCATTCATCAAACACTACATGTGCTCATTTTCATAATTTCACTTAAACCCACGATGTAGTTCCATTTAACTATCTAAAATCATACACATTACTTCAATAACAACTTTAGCATGCCCATAAATCATCAACTCATTCAACCCATATCTTCTCACACTATACCTATTCTAGGTTTTCTAGGTCACACCAATTCCATCACATACCTAGATAATTTATCCATGAATACACATCCAACTCAACTCCAAAATCAACAAATAGACAAATGTACTTAGGCTGAAGTGTTAGAAACATACCAAATCTAGCTTCTCCTCTTGCTCCAAATGACAATGCCCTTAGCTCCTTGATTTCAAACTATGTTGTTCTTTTCTTGGATTTGAAAAACTTTATATCTAATAGCTTCCCTTCAATTTTTACTAGAAATGAGCTGATTTTAGAGAGATAAAATTAGGTTTTGAAGGTTGAAATGGAAAGAATGGTTCTATCTCAGAAAAATATAGATTTCATTGCTCTTTTAATAGAAATTACTTGATGAGATCGATCTGTCGAGGCATGAGATCGATTTGGTCCTCTTAAATCCCTTATTTTCATGCCAATTTGAATGCAAAAGATCGATCTGTCAAAGGCTTGGGATCGATCTGTCTCAAGTAGTAGCTTAAAGAGATCGATCTGCTCCAACCCGAGAGCTAAGGAAATCGATATGTTTGCATTAAGAATCGATCCTCATTTTTCAGAATGTTTGGCATATCGATCTGGCTCCATTGGAGATCGATTTGTCTTGTTCTATAGCTCAAATAATAGCATTTTTTGCTCTTCCAAATCGATCTCTCATCTTATGAGATCGATCTGGCTTTCATATTTTTTAGATTTTCTGCAGTTTTTTCTGTAGTGACTTCACATAAAACATCCTCAATTTGTTGTCATGGTCATTTTCTCATCCAACCACCTTTAAGGCTTGAAAATGACATCCATTCATTCTTTATACACATTCAAACTTGTGTGCATTCATCATATATCTAAAGGTACGCATTACAAAAACCAAATGGAAGTACAACTTCATTCCATTCTACCACACTACTCATTTTGAGTTCCAATCACATTCATCATTTATAAAAGCTCATTTCTTCATATTCATACACAATGAAACTTGTGTGTAAATTACAAACCCATTTACAAGTATGTACATTGAATCCATGGACTTATACCACTTATGCTTACATTGCAAATACATCATTACACTTCTAATTTCATAAAGTTTAGATCCAAAAATACTAGTCTTACATTCCTCCCTCCTTCAAGGAATTTGGTCCTCTAAATTAGAACTAAGTCACCCTTCAAACACTTGGGGGTACTTCTCCCGTATCAAGTTCTCCAATTCCTATGTGGCCTCTTCCACCTTGTGATATTGCCAAAGAACTTTCACCAAGGAAATTGTCTTTGTCTTCATCACCTTTTCCTTTCTGTCCAATATTCGAATCGGCTTCTCCACATATGTCATACTTTCATTGAGCTCCAACAGCTCGTATTTTATCACGTGTCGGGTTTGGGTGATACTTTCGAAGCATAGAAATGTGGAAGATGTTATGAACATTTACCAAGTCCGGTGGTAATGCTAACCTATACGCCTTATCTCCCACTATCTCCAAAATCTCGAAGGGTCTGATATATCTAGGGCTCAGCTTGCCCTTCTTACCAAATCTCATAATACCCTTCGAAGGTGAAACTCTCAAACATATCGACTCTCCCACATCAAACTCTAGTGGTCTTCATGTCTTGTTAGCATAACTCTTTTACTGACTTTGAGCTGTCTGTAATCTCTCACATATCAATTGGACGTCCTCAGATGCTTGCTGCACTAAGTTTGGAGCAAACATCTGTCTATCACCAACCTCTTTCCACCCAATAGGGGATCGACATCTGCGTCCATACAGTGCCTCATAGGGTGCCATCCCAATACTCGCATGATAGCTATTATTATAGGCAAACTCGACTAATTGTAGGTGATCATCTTAGGAGCCTCCAAAATCCAGCACACACGCTCTCAACATATCCTTCAGGGTCTGTATAGTCCTCTCTGACTGCTCATTTGTCTGAGGATGAAAAGCGATGCTAAAACTGGAGTAGGTCCCCAATGCTTCCTGAAAGTGTTCCCAGAAATGGGAAATGAAGCGGGCATCCCTATTAGAAATAACGCTCACTGGTACACCATGTAGTCGTACTATCTCTCGAACATACTGGTTCACCAACTGACTAAGAGTATCGGTAGGTCTCATAGCTAAGAAATGGGCTAACTTAGTCAACCGATCCACAACAACACATATGGCATCATGACCTCTGCGGGTCCTCGACAATCCCATCACAAAATCCATGGTGACATGTTTCCACTTCTATGTCAGTATCAGTAGAGGCTGCAATAACCCTTTAGCCTTATGATGCTCTACCTTCACTTGCTGACAAAAAAGACACTTGGCGACATATTCTGTAATGTCTCTTTTCATTCTAGACCACCAATAAACCATCTGAAGGTCTTGATACATCTTAGTACTCCCCGGATGTATCGTGTACTTCGATGAGTGAGCCTCTAATAAAATCATTCTCTTGATCTCAGGATCTTCGGGAACACATACTCTGCCTCTGAACCCCAATAAGCCATCTGTATTCAACTCAAAATCAATACTCACACCTGCCTGTATCTGATTTAACCAGTCGATACACTATTGATCACTCTGCTGAGCCTATCGAATATGACCAATCAGCTCTGGCTCAAATCTCATACTAGCAATGATCTCAAGTCTCTATGAACCAGGTAGGGTCACATCTAAACTAAGGTTCACAAATTATTGCAACAACTCATGTTCTTGTACCATCATAAACGACACCAACCCTAGGTTTTTCCTGCTCAAAGCATCAGCAACTACATTTGCCTTAACCAGATGGTACATGATTTCGCAATCATAATCCTTAAGGAGTTCGAGCCATCTCCTCTGTCTCATATTTAACTCTTTCTACGAGAACAGGTACTTAAGGCTCTTATGATCTGTAAAGACCTAAAATTTCTCTCCATAAAGGTATTGGCCCCATATTTTCAAAACAAACACCACGGCCGTCAACTTCAAATCCTGTGTCGGGTAGTTCCTCTCATGATCTTTTAACTGTCTAGATCCATAGGCAACTACCTTCCCATCCTGCATAAGCACACAGCCCAATCCCTGGTGTGATGCATCCGTATACATCGAGAATCCTCTTGAGCTGGTAGGAATGATGAGAACTGGAGTAGTGGTCAATCGATGCTTAAGCTCCTCAAAACTCCTATCACATGCCTCCTCCCACATAAACTTAACATATTTTTACGTGAGGTGTGTCAACGGAGCAGCTAGTCCATAAAAACCCTTTACAAATCTCTGATAATACCTTACCAATCCCAAAAAATTTCTGATCTCAGTAAATGTCTTAGGCTGTTCTCACTGTACAACTGCCTCTATCTTGGATGGATCTATTGATACCTCGTCCTTTGACACAACATGGCCCAGAAATGAGATCTGCTCTAACAAAAAGTTACACTTGCTGAGTTTGGCATACAATTCTCTCTCGAAGGGTTTGTAGAACTAACCTCAAGTTCTCCTCATGATCTTCCCTAGACTTGGAATAGACAAATATGTCATCAATGAACACTATCACAAACTTGTCAGGTATGGCTTGAATACATCATTCATCAATGCCATGAATGTTGCGGGGGCATTCGTCAATCCGAATGGCATAACCAAAAACTCATAGTAGCCACAACGGGTACGAAATGTTGTCTTGGGTATATCTCCACTCCTAATCCTCAACTGATGGTACCCTGTCAAACCCGTGTTTTTGATCTACATATGTAGCTTGTACCTTATGATTCCTATGTGTACTAACACTATATTTACATAGTTGAATCATAAGAAGAGTATTTACTATCATGCAATCAACTATTAAAGAATAAAATGCATATAAGCTACATAACAGCCAAAAAGTCGGGTTAAATTGGTTTCGAACAAGTGCAGGGGTAAAACGGTTAAATGATCAAAATTCGATATAAATTCGATAAGAAAATTTCATTAAAAATATGACATTGAGAAATCTTGATCAATAACAAGGCAAATATTGAATTTCAAGTCCAATTGATCGAGATATGAATTTATTTGGAATTATCAAAATTTTCACCTCGAAAAACTATCCTGAAAATATTAAAAAAATATACCGAAAAGGTAAAATCAGACTGATAAATTCATTTACGGATTAAATGAATTTAATACCATTTTTTTAGATATTTGGGATTATTATTATTATTTTAATGATTAAAATAATAATACAAAATATATTATAAATAAAAGAAAAAAATTAATTAGAAATCAAAAAATGAAAAATGGGGAGAGAGAAAACAAAACGCAAAACCAAAACTGAGAAGATCGACGAGGAATAAGGACTATTGAATGAACACCACCGGCAACCTAGCGGCTAGCGAAGGGCCGAAAAAGGGTGCCAGTGACCCTGCGACAGACTAGGCACCGACGACGCGCCTCACCTTCGTCAGAGAGAGCAGATCGAAGGAGGAATAGCCGTGGAGGAAAAGAGGGAATCCTACGGCCACCGGTGGTGATTGGGTTCGATCGAGGCCAGCCAAGTGTTTCCTAGGCCGAGACGCTTCGAACGGCGATAGCGACACACCGAGAATCGACCAAACAACATCGGCATGACTAAAGAAGCCCTGAATCAGTCGACGATTCTGTGAAGAAGCTTCAGCGTTGAATCAGACCGGACCGGTTCAACCAAGGAGGAAAGAGAAAAATGAGAAAAAAGAGGAAAAAGAAAAAAAGAAAAAGGAAAATTTTTGGGATTACACCGGACTTCGGGTAAGTCGATACGAGGTCAAAAGTGACTGATTTGATTTTCAAGAAATTTATTTAAATTATATTTAATCAAAAATTGACCCGGAATGAAATATACAAAATTGTGAAGTTCGACGATAACTTTCGAACGAGAGCCTGATCGAACTTCGATTTACGCACCATCACATAATCTAGGGTAGTAAAGCTCATTTACGACAATTTATATAATTATCATATATTTAAGATTTATTTTACGAGTTACGGATTAAATTTCGAATTTAGTGAATTATATCTGAAATTATGAATTAACTGTCGTAAATGATATACGGGCTATCCAAAGAGTTTGAAACAAAGCCCAATGGGTAGTGATAGGCCCAATGAGCCAATAGACCTTGACGAAAGGAAATAATACGTGGAAAACGGGCTTAAGACAGAGTTAGGCCCAATTAAGGTGTTTAAAGACCAATAACTGTAAGTAGGCCCATTTAAGTGAAATGAACTGCATTAAATGTGTAATATAGTAGGAAAATTATAATTAACCCATTGAATGGTTAAATACAGCTCCAAAGTCATATTGAGAGTTGACCGGACTACAAGATTAGAGCAGCATAGAGGAAGGGAGGTCACTTGGCGTGATCTGAGGTAAGGGACTCTTGTAAGTAGTTAGAGATATCTGTGTGTATTTTCGTCAGCTTTTTCATTCACTGAAAGTGTTTGAGGGTTAGAGAGAATCAATAATATTATAGGGACCCGATATGAGAAAATTATGATTTTACTCCTAGTTAGGCAAAAAAGTTAAATTTTTGGAAAAGTTGTAAAAAGCATGAAAATAATGTTTTGAGTGGTTTTTACTGTTGTGTAGAAGAAGAGTAGGTGGATGGGCTAATGTTTTGATGTCGATGTAAACTAAGCACACTTTATAGTGCTAATTTTAATGATTTGAAACATCTCGAGTTTTAAAGAGCCATCTATCGAATTATGTGAAAACAATCACGCTAGAGCATAGCTCGTACTTTATTTCAGATGTTTTTCACATACATTAGTGCTGGAGGTTTACTCGCACTACATTTACATGACATGCATGATAGAGTACTAGAGCATTACTCGTACTTAGTTTTATGTGATTTGTGCATGATTGAGTGCTGGAGCGATTAGCTCGTACTCAAGTTTTACATGAGATGCATGACATAGTGCTGGAGCGTTGCTCTTAGTCGATTCTTCATTATTTGTACATGACATAATAATTGAGCGATTTGCTCGTACTTAATTTGTAATGAGAACTATGCTTGACCTAGTGCTAGAGGTTTACTATCACTAGTGTTGATATTTGACATGCATAGACGATGTTTTGAGGCAGAGCGTTGACTGTGAGTCACACTCAAGATGGGCACTGTAGTTTTACGTGATATATAGACATGTTAGAAAAAACCATGATGATTTCCTCGTGTAGACTGAGTGTCACACTAGAGAAGTTCTCACGTGAGTTTAGAGACATGGTACTGATTATTCCCTGGTATGAGAGGCTAAGACCTATGGCAGGCTCCCCGACCATGATGTAAGGTCTACGGGTGTACGTTTTACAATGTATGTGGCATGGAGTATAATGTACCGTGTTTTGTTGTGTAGTTGTGGAGGAGAGTTGTTGATAGCTGGTGGTTGTGATGGACTAATCCCCTCTCTTGTTACAGTAGTGATAACCCGCACACTAAGTATTGTGTTACTTGGGATTTCACCGTGTTAGGATATAGCCATAGTCCGGAGATATTGCATTTATGATACGGGTAGACCTGAAGGATGGGTCGGAACCCGGTTGTTGTGTTGTGATGTGAAATGCGATATTTACTGTACTTTGAATGTAGATGGCATACTTTATATGAAGGCATTCCGACATGATAAATATGCATTGTTTTGCATGAATGCCTCTGATTGGTAAACCAGCATGTGTTTAGTACATGGGATTTTAAATCTTTACTATATTATATTATTTTAAACATGCTTTTGAATTGAGAGAATGAAAGGAAAAGCACTATTTTCAGTAGATAGTATGGATGTCTAGTTGCTTGCTTGATTTCCTTACTGAGAGCGTTGATAGCTCATCCCTTGTATTTTTCCCCCTCTCTACAGATCATCATCAGTAGATCGAGACGGCTAGGGTATTGCACTCCTTTTGACCACTGCCACTCACCATCTAGCGAAAGGTATACACATGCATACTCTTTTGTATTTGAACAATGTATACACACAGTGATTTACACGTTTTAATATTGGGGATGTAATTATATTAAATTATATGCAATTTCTTAGAAGAATAGTGTACGTATAGTTAATAAATATTTAGAATGACATGCTTGTATGATACGAAAAAGAATGGTAAGGTATGTATGGATGAGGAGACTAATGCCTAATCACAGCCCAACTGTTGAGGAGAGAAAGGTAAGTAAAAAGTGAAAAATTTATTGTGATTTTTGGTAAGTCGCGTGTGAGAGGAGGGTGTGACAAAATGGTATCAAAGCGTAGGTTGGTCTTATGTGACTAGGTATTAGTAATTAGGAAAATGTACATCCCCATAACATTGTGTTTTATTCAGTTACAATTGTGTATACAAGATGGGAATCGGGTGAATTAATGTTTGTGAATGCAAGAATTGAGCCATTATTGCTAATACCAGCCGTGGTAGAGGGGCGAGGTTGAGAGGTAGGGCTAGAGGCCATAGAAGTAGGCCGGATAGCTAGGGTGAGTCTTTGACTGCCCATACACCACCAGGTACTACAGAGGTACCAGAGACTACTGTACGTTTCACAAGGATAGAGCGTAGCCTAGAGGCGATAGTAGGGCTGTTGGCACAGACTCTGCCAGGTAGATAGAGATAAGATGCAAAGACTGCGACTGCGAAGGCAGTTGCACCTGATACACCGGCACGGCTAGCACAGATGCCACAGACTATTGATACTCCTACAACCCTACTAGTTCAGGGTAGTAGTAGATTAGGATACACGTGTGATCTTGGCAGATGCGATAGTTCCAAAAGCTTAGATCTCCATCGTTTTGAGTGGTCAAGGACCTAGCTAGTGCTGAGGAGTGGATTGGCGAGATGGGGAAGTTGTATGACTTCTTTGATTGTACGACTTCAAAGAAAGTTACATTTGTTGCGTTCCTACTGAAGGGAACGGCAGAGCATTAGTGGAAGTCCACCAGACCGATATTGAGAGCCCGACACACAGAGATTAGTTGGGAGATGTTTTTGGATGCCTTTGGGAGGCAGTTTGTTCCAGATACGGCACAACGTAGACTGCTGGTCGAGTTTTTGGGATTGAGCCAGGGGAGTCTCTTAGTTGATAAATACGAGACTAGATTTTTTACCCTGGGGAGGTATGATCCTAACACCATGTACAGTAAGACCAGGAAGGTCCGCAGGTTTGTCAATGGATTGAGATCGGTGTTACGTTCTAGGTTGGTACCATTTGATATTGGTACGTATGATAAGACGATGCGCAGGGCGCAGCTTTGTGAGTAGGACTATGAGAGGAATGCTTCTGAGTTTGGGAAGTTTAGTCCGAGCCAAGATAGAGAGAGGAAGAGGCCGGCTAGAGATAGAGGTTTTAGTTATTGAGGAGGGAAAAGACTCTTCGGTAAGGGACCACGGATAAAGGAGGTGCGAGAGAGACTAGTTAGTTCTCCTACGTACCCAACCATAGCTCCGACGAAGGGTATTGTGATTGGAGGATAGAGGCCTAGTACTGATCAGTGCAGTAGATGTGGTAGACATCATAGCGGTAGACCTTATCCGTTGAGCCTATTGTGTGTTTTCGATATGGGAAACATGGGCACATTGCTAGAGCTTGCCCAGAGACATTTGAGACCACCCCACAGAAGGGCAGGGAGCATGATAGAGTTTCAGCTGGTACGTCTACTTAGAGAAGGAAAGCGACAACAGAGGAGAAGGGGAAGCAAGTGATGGGTCGAGGGCGAGTACATGCCTTGGACCAGGACACAGCTGATGCTTCGACGGATGTGATTTGAGGTAACATCCTGATTTATGATTTAAAAGCATATGTTTTAATTGATCTTGGTGCCACACATTCATTAGTATCACCATCATTTGCATGTAAGTTAGCAAAGCATGTAAAGCGTACTCCCTTAAAGATGATGTTGTTGATTAGTACACCTATGGATTCCAGTCAGCTAATTGAGTATGTGTATAATGATTACAAGTTAAGAGTAGGGGAAAAGGATATGACAGCAAATCTAATATTATTAAGTATGAGTGACTTTGATGTAATATTAGGTATGGATTACTTATCTGCAAACCATGCTGTTTTAGGTTGTTACGCTAAGACAATTATGTTTCCTAACCCTACGAATGTTATTGTAATGTTTGATGGGAAGAAATAAAAGTAATAAATATGTTGTTAATAAATAAAGTATTATGCTGACTGAGAAATCAATATCTTGAAGGTTTCATTGCGTACGTGGTGGATACGAATAAAGTACATTCGAAGTTGGTAGATATTCCAATGGTCAGTAAGTACCCAGATGTTTTCTCGGATGAGCTGTCAGGGTTACCACCAGACAGAGAGATGGAGTTCTGTATAGATTTGGTGCCTAGTACTGAGCCTATTTCGTGACCACCATATCGCATGGCCTTAGTTGAGCTGGAAGAGCTCAAGAGATAGTTGCATGAGCTGTTGGATAGGGGGTTCATCAGACGGAGTGTTTCACTGTGGGGAGCACCGGTTTTGTTTGTAAGGAAGAAGGATGGAAGCCTCCGATTGTGTATAGACTACAAATTGTTGAATAAGGTTACCAACAAGAATATATATCCCCTTCCATGTATTAACAACTTACTGGATCAGCTTCGGGGAGCACAGGTCTTTTCTAAGAATGATCTGAGGTCTGGGTATCATCAGTTGAGAGTACGAAGTGGAGATGTACCCAAGACAACATTTAGAACCCGATATGGCCATTATGAGTTTTTGGTTATGCCATTCGGACTGACGAATGCTCTCGCAGCTTTCATGGCTTTGATGAACGATGTGTTCAAGCCATATTTGGATCAGTTTGTTATCGTCTTCATCGATGACAGATTGTTGTATTCGAGATCTGAGGAAGAGCATGAGCAGCACCTCAGGATAGTATTGCAGACTCTACGAGAGCAGCAGTTGTATGCTAAACTCAGTAAGTGTGACTTTTGGTTGACAAAGATCTCATTTTTGTCCATCCAAGATTGAGGTTGTAGTTCAGTGGGAATAGCCGAGGACAATTACCAAGATCAACAGTTTTTTGTATTTAGTAGGGTACTATCAGAGATTCATTGAGGGATTTTTTAAGTTGCCTACTCCGTTGACGCATCTCACTCGGAAGAGTGTTGCATTCGTGTGGGACGAGGATTGTGAGAGGAGTTTTCAAGAGTTGAAGAGTCGATTGACCACCGCTCTAATTCTTACTATTCCTATCAGCTCAGGAGGATTTTTGGTATATACCGATGCTTCGCATCAGGAACTGGGCTGTGTGTTGATGCAGGATGGGATGGTAGTTGCTTATGGATCCAGACAGCTGAAGGACCATGAGAAGAGCTATCCGACCCATGATTTAGAGTTGGAAACAGTAGTGTTTGTGTTGAAGGTATGGTGCCACTACTTGTATGGTGAGAAGTTTCAGATCTTTACCGACCACAAGAGCCTCAAGTACCTATTCTCACAGAAGGAGCTGAACATGAGACAGAGAAAATGGCTAGAGCTTCTGAACGATTATGATTGTGAGATACTTTATCATATAGGTAAGGCTAACGTTGTAGCAGATGTTTTGAGTAGGAAGAGCCTTGGGATGGTATCGTATATGATGGTTAGGGAGCACGAGCTCCTAGAGCAGTTTGCTAGCCTCAGTTTGGGAGTTGTGCCTTCGAACATGGATACGGATTGTATGATTGTGAGTCTACGCTTAAAGCCAGATCTGTTGGACAAGATCAGACAGGCTCAGTAGATTGATCTGTATTGCATCGATGTGATTGGTCAGATGCAGAAGGGCACAGTGACTGATTTTAAGTTGAATTTTGTTGGACTACTAAGGTTCAGAGGTAGACTGTGTGTTCTTAGAGACCCAGAGCTTAGGATATTTGTCAGAAGCTCATTCATCGAGGTACACATTGCATCCGTGGAATGGCAAGATGTATCAGAACCTCCGGAAGGTGTACTTGTGTTCAGGGATGAAGAGAGATATGGAAAATTTTATGGCAAGATGTCTTGTATATCAGCAGGTGAAGGTAGAGCATCAGAGACTTGCACGATTATTGTAGCCTCTACCTATACCGACATGGAAATGGGAGCATATCACCATGGATTTCGTGATGGGTTTATCGAGGACCTAGAGGAATCATGATGCTATATGGGTGATCGTTGATAGACTGACAAAGTCGGCCTACTTCTTAGCTATGAGAGCTACCGATACTCTGAGCACATTGGCAGGATTGTATGTACGCGAGGTAGTGAGGTTACATGGTGTTCCAGTGAGCATAGTCTCGGATAGGGATTCCGGCTTCACATCCCACTTTTGGGAACATTTTCAGGAACCCATGGGAACCCAGTTGATTTTGAGCACAGCTTTCCATCCTCAGACAGATGGTCAATTAGAGAGGACGATACAGACATTGTAGTATATGTTGAGAGCATGTGTGCTAGACTTTAGAGGCTCCTAAGATGATCATTTGCCACTAGTCGAGTTCGCCTACAACAACAGTTATCATTCGAGTATCGGGATGGCACCGTATGAGGCCTTGTATGGCCATAGATGTCGTTCCCCTATTAGGTGGGAAGAAGTGGGTGATCAAAAGCTTTTTGCTCCAGATATGGTTGCACAGGCTTCTAAGGATGTCCGGTTCATAGTTGAGAGATTGAGGACAGCTCTGAGTCGATAGAAGAGTTATGTTGACAGGAGATGTAGGCCACTTGAGTTTGCAGTCGGTGAGTCTATGTTTCTGAACGTTTCTCCTTCCAAGGGTATAGCGAGGTTTGGGAAGAGGGGTAATCTGAGTCCTCGCTACATTGGACCATTTGAGATACTTGATCGAGTGGGAGATAAGGCCTATAGGTTGGCATTGCCACCAGATTTGTCAGGCGTGCATAACGTCTTCCACATTTCGATACTTCAAAAGTATCACCAGGATCCGGCACATGTGATTATCTATGAGCCGTTGGAGCTCAGTGAGGACATGTCATCTGTTGAGAGGCCGATTTGGATATTGGAAAGGAAGGAGAAGGTTTTGAGATCAAAGACTACCGGGTTAGTGAAGGTTTTATGGCAACATCACAATTCTAAGGAGGCTATTTGGGAGTTAGAGAGTTTAATGCGAGAGAAGCACCTCCAGTTATTTGATGATTGATTTTGTTCTAATTTGGAGGACCAAATTCTTTTAGTTAGCGAGGATTGTCAAACCCGTATTTTCGATTTACGTATGTAGCTTGTACCTTATGATTCCTATTTGTACGAACACTATATTTACATAGTTGAATCATAAGAAGAGTATTTACTATCATGCAATTGACTATTAAAGAATAAAATGCATGTAAACTACATAACAGCCAGAAAGTCGGGTTAAATTGGTTTCGAACAAGTGTAGGGTAAAATGGTCAAATGATAAAAATACAGTATAAATTCGATAAGAAAATTTCATTAAAAATATGAAATTGAGAAATCTTGATCAATAACGAGGTAAATATTGAATTTTAACTCCAATTGATTAAGATATGAATTTATTTGGAATTATCGAAATTTTCACCTCGAAAAATTATCCCGAAAATATTAAAAAAATAAATCGAAAAGGTAAAATCGGACTGATAAATTCATTTACAGATTAAATGAATTTAATATGATTTTTTGAGATATTTGGGATTTTCATTATTATTTTAATGATTAAAATAATAAAAAAATATATTATAAATGACAAAAATTTTAATTAGAAATCAAAAAATGAAAAACGGGGGGAGAGAAAACAAAACGCGAAACCAAAATCGAGAAGACCGACAACAAAGAAGGACCACCGAACGAACAGTACCGATGACCCACCGGCCAGCGAAGGGCCGAAAAAGGACGCCAACGACCCACTAGGCACCGACGACACACCCCACTGACGTTGGAGAGAGCAGATCGGAGGAGGAATAGCCGCGGAGGGAAAGAGGGAATCTGTCGGGCACCGATGGTGATTGGGTCCGATCGAGACTAGCCGAGTGTTTCCCAGGCCGAGACGCTTTGAAAGGCGGCAGCGATACACCAGGAACCGATCGGACAACGTCAACATGACCAAAGAAGCCCTGTATCGGTCGACAGTTCAGTGAAGAAGCTTCTGAGCTGAACCGGACCGGACCGGTTCAGCTAAGGAGGAAAGAGAAAAAGGAGAAAAAAGGGGAAAAAGAAAGAAAGAAAAAGAAAAATTTTTGGGATTACACCGGACTTCGGGTAAGTTGATATGAGATCAAAAGTGACCAATTTGATTTTTGAGAAATTTATTTAAATTATATTTAATCGAAAATTTACCTGAAATAAAATATACAAAATTATGCAGTTCGACGATAACTTCCGAACGTGAGCCCGATCGAACTTTGATTTACGCACCATCACATAATCTCGGGTAAGTGAAGCTCATTTACGACAATTAATGTGATTATCGCATATTTAAGATTTATTTTACGAGTTACGGATTAAATTCCGCATTTAGTGAATTATATCCGAAATTTTGAATTAATTGTCGTAAATGGTATACGGGCTATCCAAAGAGTTTGGAACAAAGCCCAATGGGTAGTGATAGGCCCAATGAGCCAATAAACCTTGATGAACGGAAATAACATGTGGAAAACGGGCTTAAGAACAGAGTTAGGCTCAATTAAGGTGTTTCAGTCCCAATAACTGTAAACAGACTCATTTAAGTGAAATGAACTGTATTAAATGTGTAATACAGTAGGAAAATTATAATTAACCTAGTGAATGGTTAAATCCAGCTCCAGAGTCATATTGAGATTTGACCGGACTGCGAGATTAGAGCAGCACAGAGGAAAAGAGGTCACTTGACGTGATCCGAGGTAAGGGACTCTTGCAAGTAGTTAAAGATATCTGTCTGTATTTTTGTCTGCTTTTGCATTCACTGAAATTGTTTGAGGGTCAGAGTGAATCAATAATATTATAGGGACCCGATATGGGAAAATTATGATTTTACCCCTAGTTAGGCAAAAAAGTCAAATTTTTGGAAAAGTTGTAAAAAGCATGAAAATAATGTTTTGAGTGGTTTTTACTGCTGCGTAGAAGAAGAGTAGGTGGATGGGCTAATGTTTTGAGGTCGATGTAAACTAAGCACACTTTATAGTGCTGATTTTAATGATTTGAAACATCCCTAGTTTTAAAGAGCCATCTACCGAATTATATGGAAACAATCGTGCTGGAGCATAGCTCGCACTTGATTTCAGATGTTTTTCACATATAGTAGTGCTTGAGGTTTACTCACACTACATTTACTTGACATGCATGATAGAGTACTGGAGCATTGCTCATACTTAATTTGATGTGATTTGTGCATGATAGAGTGCTGGAGCGATTAGGTCGTACTCGAATTTTACATGAGATGCATGACAGAGTGGTGTAGTGTTGCTCGTACTCGATTCTTCATGATTTGTACATGACATAGTACTTAAGCGATTTGCTCGTACTTGATTTGTAATGAGAACTATGCATGACCTAGTGCTGGAGGTTTACTCGCACTAGTGTTGATATTTGACATGCATATACGGTGTTTTGAGGCGAAGCGTTGACTGTGAGTCACACTCAAGACGCGCACTGTAGTTTTACGTGATATATTGACATGTTAGAAAAAATCGTGACGATTTCCTCTTGTAGACTGAGTGTCACACTAAAGAGGTTCTCATGTGGATTTAGAGATGTGGCACTGATTATTCCATGGTATGAGAGGCTAAGACCTATGGCAGGCACCCCGACCACGATATAGGGTCCACGGGTGTACGTTGTACCGTGCGTGTGGCATGGAGTACACTGTACCATGTTCTGTTGTGGAGTAGTGGAGGAGAGTTGTTTATAGCTGGCGGTTGTGATGGATTGACCCCCTCCCATTACAGCAGTGATAACCCACACATCGAGTACTGTGTTGCCTGGGATTTCACCATGTTAGAATATGGCCATAGTCTGGAGATATTAGATTTAGCCACTGAGTCTCGCATGATATATCACATGTTTTTATGATACGGATAGACCTGAGGGATGGGTCGAAACTCGGTTCTTGTGTTGTGTTGTGAAATGTCATATTTACTGTGTTTTGAATGTAAATGGCATATTTTATATAAAGGCATTCCGACATGATAAATATGCACTGTTTTGCATGAATGCCTTTGATTGATAAACCAGCATGTGTTTAGTACATGGGATTTTAAATCTTTACTTTATTATATATATATTTTAAACATGCTTTTGAATTGAGAGAAGGAAAGGCAAAGCACTATTTTCAATAGATAGTATGGATGTCTACTTGCCTGATTTCCTTATTGAGCGCATTGATAGCTCATCCCTTTCATTTTACCCCCTCTCCACAGATCATCGTCAGTAGATCAAGTCAGCTAGGGTATTGCATTCCTTTTGACCGCTGCCACTAACCATCTAGCGAAAGGTATACACATGTGCACTCTTTTGTATTTGAACAATGTATACACGCAGTGATATACACGTTTTAATATTAGGGATGTAATTATATTAAAGTATATGAAATTGCTTAGAAGAATAGTGTACGTACAGTCAATAAATATTAAGAATGACATGCATGTATGATACGAAGAAGAATAGTAAGGTATGTATGGATGAGGAGACTAATGCCTAATCACAGCCCAACTGTTGAGGAGAGAAAGGTAAGTAAAAAGTGAAAAATTTATTGTGGTTTTTGGTAAATCGCGTGTGGGAGGAGGACATGACATACCCTGACCGCATATCTATCTTTGAAAATACTTGGGCTCCTCGGAGCTGATCCAACAAATTATTGATGCGTGGAAGGGGGTACTTGTTTTTAATGGTGGCCTTCTTCAACAACCGATAATCTATATACAGTCAGAGACTTCCATCCTTCTTCCTTACAAACAGAACCGTGCTCCCAAGGTGAGACACTCGATCTAATAAACCCCTTCTTCATCAACTTTTGTAACTGCTTCTTCAGCTCGTCTAACTCTATCGGAGCCATTCTATATGGTGGTTTCAATATCAGCTCTGTACCAGGCACTAACTCTATGAAAAATTCCATTTCCCTTTGAGGTGTTAGTCCTGGTAGTTTGTTCGAAAAGACATCAAGGTAATCTATAATTACGGGTATGTCCCTCATTTCTGGGTTTGCCTCATCTATATCGACCACGTAGGCAATGAACCCTTCACATCATTCTTTCCACCGTTAGTGTCACAAGTCATCACATCAATATTCAGCATAAGCATATAAATTCATCTCAAGTAGATTAAATCAAATCATACTCTTTTCATTTATAGTAAATCAAGTTCTTTTATTTCATTTCACAAATCTTACAACATGATTTCCCATCTCTGGTAACATCAAAGTCTTGGCATGACAGTCCATAACAACGTGATTGGTAGCAAACCAATTCATTCCCAATATTACATCAAAATCATTCATATTCAATAAAATTAAATTGGTTGTCATTTCTTTTCCCTCTATCTTTATCTTACAATCTCTACATACATGCTTAGTCAATTAACTATCATTCATGGGAGTGGAAATCATCAACATTTTATCCAATAATGTAGGTTTCACATACTTCATCAATTTATGTGCAAAGGAAGGTGATATGAAGGAATGCGTGGCACTAGGATCAAAGAATACCAATGCTTCTAAACCAAAGATTAGGATGGTACCTTTAATCACATCCGTCGAAGCATCTGCGGTGTCCTGATCCAGTGCATGCACTCTTCCTCTTCTCACACCCACTGCCTGTTTCCTTTTTTCCTCAGTTGTGGCCCTCCTCCTCGAGGCAGCTGTCTCAACTGGAGCTCTATCTATCTCCTTACCCTTTTGTGGGGCAGTCTCAATCATCTCAGTACAGTATCTCGAGATATGTCCAAGCTTTCCACACCTAAAACACGAAACAGGGGGCACCTAACATGATCTAGTCCCATGGTATCTGCCACATCTCCTACACTGATCAGTAGTGGGTCGTGGTCCTCCAATAGCCATACCCCTCGGTGCAGTCAAAGCAGGGTATACAGGAGGTCTAGCAGCTCTCTCCTGCACCTCCTCGATCTTAGGTCTCTTCGTAAAATATCTCTGGCCTCCCCTCTTAGCCACTCTATCCATCCCGGATCTCTTTCGATCTCTGTCTCTTCTGACATTAATCTTTTCAAGCTCGGAGGCATTCCTCTCAAAGTCTTGCTCGAATAACTGAGCCTTGCGTACTACCTCCTCATAAGTCTGAATATAAAATGGGGCTAGCTTAGTTCAGATGGCCAATCTCAATCCATCCACGAACTTCTGAACCTTCTAGGTCTCACTACCCATAGTGTCCGAGTCATATCTAGCCAATGACATGAACCTCCACTCATATTCGTCCACCGTACAGTTCACCTGAACCAAATTCATAAATTCCATCCACAATTTCCTCTGTGCGGTGGCTAGGTGTACTGCCTCTTAAAGGCCTCCAAAAACACCTCTCAGGTGATCTCGGAGTGTCTGGCCCTCAAAATAGCCTTGGTGGATCTCCACCAATGTTCTGCCTCGTCCTTCAACATAAACACAGTAAAGACTACATTCTCAGCTGATGTGCATCTAAAGAACCGATACAGTTTCTCCATCTCATACACCCAATCCTCTGTAATTACTAGGTCCTTCACCCCTCTGAACACTAGAGGTTTCAACCCTTTGACCTCTCGCAATCTACTCAACTCACAATCATAACCCAAGTCACTACCGCTCTGCTGTGGAGCGATAGGAGAGGTTGTACCCTGGATTAGAGGTGGTGTAACAGTAGCAGTCTCTGTAGTCTAAGGTATCTCTACCTCTGCAACAGCTTGTCCAGTAGTATTAGGTTGTGCTGCTGGGCCTCGTCTATCACCAGCACCCAAAGCCTACGTAACTATCTCAACTAGGCTCTCTATACTTCGCTCTATCTTAGCAAACTGAGCCTCTATATCCCCTGATCTCTCAGTAGGGTTTTGTGGAGCCTGATCAGTCTGTGGCTCCGCACGGCTCTTAGACCTACCTCTACGGCCTCTAGCACGTGCTCTCGCCCCTCTACCTCTACGCGTAACAGGCATAATGCCTAACTTCCTGTATTAAAATCATTACTAGACTCAATCCATCACGGTATACACAATTATATCTAAACAAAAGCATAGTAATATGGGGATGTACTTTTCATACATTTTATTACTGACTTACATCAGGCCAACTCAGCTTTGATACCAATCTCTGCCACGACCCTATTTATCCAATTCGTTTAAAAATCACTGCCAATTTTTCGCATTTTCCTTTTCCCTTACCTGATCGTGGACATACTCACCAATACATAGTTGGGCTGTGAGGCAGTAATAAATATCACTCAACATTCATTCTCAATTAAATCAAAAGAAGTGTCATTACTTTCCATTTAAGTTATACATGACATGTTTTCTAACTTTTACATCCCCCACATTACTACACAAAATGATTACTACGCATTTACAATTGTTTAGAAACAAAAAGAATCTTCGTGTGTATACCTCTTAGCGATAAATGGCAGCGGATGTCTAAAATACCAAGCCTCAGTCCTCACTGGGCTGCTATGTACGCTCTGTATAGGGGGAAAGTAGATAGGAATGAGCAACCACATGCTCAGTAAGGTACTAATGCAAGCATGGTAGATAAGTACTCTATCTACATGTTGATAGGGTTATGCATAAATCATTTATAATCAGAGCATGAGGAAAACAAAACTATGTTATATGCATATACATATATCATGTATTTAAATCATGGAAATTGGCATATAAAACATGGTAAAATCATCATGTAAAAATCATCTCATGCTCATCAATCGTCAAATCTCATAGAAAAGGGTAATTCATTTAAGAAACATCCTTTTGAAATCACTTCTCTTTCCCAAATACATACAATCCCATCACAATTCATTTTCTCAATCAGAGACATCATTACCATTTCACAAATCATATCTCATAAGGTTTGACCCCTCCCTCGGGTCTACCCTGGACAGTCGAAATTGCAGTCAAGTATCAAACCGTGTGGTATTATGTAATAAACAAGGAGACAGGTTACTACATCTCAATTGACTATGTTGGCCAACTACGTCATAAATCATCCCTGACCACATGGATCCCGGTGTGCGGGGTATCGTACTGGAATGAAGGTGGATTAGTTTTCTGCCAAACTTTCTCATCGGTATCTCAACCACGCGATACATCGTACTCCATGTGATATACACGGTACCTCGTACTCTGCGGACCCATAACATGGTTGGGGGTGCCTCTCGTAGGTCTTATCTACCCTATACCTAGTGTAACCTCTATAGTCTCGAGTGCACGTGGGAGTATTTTCTTTCGATGTCAGGTCCTAGTCCCTCATGGCCTTGCTCGCCCCTTTTGGGTTCCCTGAACTGTATTAATGTCAGGTCCTAGCCCCTCACCTTCACCCCACTCAAGAGGTCTGCTAGGCTTGTTGGATTCCCTGGACATTAATCTGTATTACCCTCACCACAACGTCATATATACCACAGTGTGAAAACTAGGGCGAGCTAAGTTCTAGCAAGATATATGCATAGTAAAGAAACCTCCTCATACGAGCAATGCTCTAGTGCGTCATTTATGCATAAAAACATAAAGAAAACCACGTACGAGCACAGCTCCAGTACGACTTTATGCATAAGAAAACCACTCGAAATCCACGTACGAGCAAAAGCTCCAATACGATTTATAAAATATTATCATGGATCAAACCAAGGTGCGAGCTAAGCCCCAGCACGTTTCATACAAGTAAAAGTATCAAAATCCAGTGCGAGCTAGGCTCCAGCACGATTTAATCCACATAAACTCAATAGACAGCTCATATACATTCAAAACAAAGCATAAAACATGATTAGCACCTCACATGAGCTATTCCACCACATCAATAAATCACTAGCCAACCAATCCTTTTATTTGTCCACAACAAAGTATTGCGTTTTGTGAAAACATTCAAAACACGTGATTTATGCAATTATTAGCCTTACTATCCCTTTTTATAACGTCCACATAAAAACCAAATCATACACATACTTATAGTTATTCACGCATACCATCAATCATTTTCTTGAATAATCATCCATTTCATAAACGCCCTATATTCACCCACGAGTTCAAAATACGAGCAGCTATCTCTATATACTCACAGAATTCCCTTACCTGGAATCATGTCGCGTGATTCCACTTCCTTTGAGCTGCTTACTCGTACGGTTCAATTCCTCTCCAACGAACTCTCCGGAACTGCACACAATCGTATAACACATCAATTTAGCCAATATAACACAACTTTGGTGTTTACTATATTCGATCTAATCTATAGCCTCCATTAACATTTATGAGGCCTAGCTTTATCGTTCTACTCATAATCTCGAGTCTATTGATTCTTACCAAATCGATATTTAGTTGATATTAAACTCCTAGCATTAATAATTCATCATTCCTTCACTATGGTATTCATCAAACACTACATGTGCTCATTTTCATAATTTCACTTAAAGCCACAATGTAGTTCAATTTAAAAATCTAAAATCATACACATTACTTCAATAACAACTTTAGCATGCCCATAAATCATCAACTCATTTAACCCATATCTTTTCACACTATACCCATTCTAGATTTTCTAGGTCACACCAATTTCATCACATTCCTAGATAATTTATCCATCAATACGCATCCAACTCAACTCCAAAATTAACAAATAGACAAATATACTTGGGCTAAAGTGTTAGAAACTTACCAAATCTAGCTTCTCCTCTTGCTTCAAATGATAATGCCCTTAGCTCCTTCAATTCAACAAGTGAGGTTTTGATTTCAAACTATGATGTTCTCTTCTTGGATTTGAACAACTTTATACCTAATAGCTTCCCTTCAATTCTTACTAGAAATGGGCTGATTTCAGAGAGATAAAACTATGTTTTGATGGTTGAAATTGAAAGAATGGCTCTATCTCTAAAAAATGCAGATTTCACTGCTCCTTTTATAGAAATTACTTGATGAGATCGATCTGTCGAGGAATGAGATCGATCTGGTCCTCTTAAATCCCTTATTTTCACGTCAATTTGAATGCATAAGATCGATCGGTCGAAGGCTTGAGATCGATTTGTCTCAGGCAGTAGCTTAAGGAGATCGATCTACTTCCAGGGGAGATCGATCTGCTCTAACTCAAGAGCTAAGAAAATCGATCTGTTTCCCTTAAGAATTGATCCTTATTTTATAAAATGTTTAACAGAGCGATCTGTCTTATTCTATAGCTCAAATAAGAGCATTTTTTGCTCTTCCAAATCGATCTCTCATCCTATGAGATCGATCTGGCCTTTATATTTTTCCAAATTTTCTTCAGTTTTTTCTGCAGCAACTTCACACAAAACATCCTCAATTTACTGCCATGGTCATTTCCTCATCCAACCACCTTTAAGGCTTGAAAATGACATCCATTCATTCTTCATACACATTCAAACTTATGTGCATTCATCGTATATCCAAAAGTACGCATTACAAAAACCAAATGGAAGTACAACTTCATTCCATTCTACCACACTACTCATTTTGAGTTCCAATCACATTCATCACTTATAAAAGCTTATTTCTTCATATTCATACACAATGAAACATGTATGTACATTACAAACCCATTTACAAGTATGTACATTGAATCCATGGACTTACACCACTTATGCTTACATTTCAAATGCATCACTACACTACTGATTTCATAAAGTTTACATAAAAAAATACGGGTCTTACATCCTCAAACATAACCATGAAATGCCAATGCTTCTTTCATGTCCCTCATCTCGGTTATCTCTCCAACTTTGTAAATTTCCTTAAAGCTTCCAAGTGAATCTCGAAAGTTCTCCTTCACTAGTGGTTAATTGGAAGATAAAACTATGTTTCCCTTCAGATTCTTTACTGCATGCATGAAAGAGGAGACGAAATGATAAAGACATTTTTTGGTTTCAATTCCTAAGCTTAATGGAATTTTTTTTAATGATATTTTTTTATTTGCTTAAGCATTACAGCTTCTTAAATTAACAATTTGTCTTTAAATGTCCCAGTGCTAATAAGTTTCTCGGTTTGGGGTTTACATTAACAATCTTAAAGAATTAAATTTGCTTTCACCATTAATTCATGCTTAATGGCATTAATTCAAATATTCAACCACCATAAATAATAAATATGCTTTAACTATTTCATCAATTCTAGTCTTCCATAAATACTTAACATTGAAATTAAACTTTGACTTCACACATTTAATTTCCCATTCCTTTATTTCCAAGGCATATTTTATTTTCAAATATAATTAATGGGATAAAAAATTACCAAAATGCCCTTGATCCCAAAATTTGACCAAATGTCATAAATAGCTTTGTCTCAATCTTGAACTCTATAATCTGTGAGTATTCAAACATATTAATTCAATTTTAGTTCTGTAATTAATAATCATATTTACACCAAGTCGAGAAAATCAGAATTGTTACAATTCTGCTAACAATTCTGAAGGAATAAACTACACAAAAGAAAAGTTGTGTACCTCACAAAATAAGACAGCTAGCATGGGGAGACTCCTTATCCATCGACCTGACTATAAAAAATCTGTCATGGGGTGAGCTTTCGAAAAAGTCCTATTAAAAATACATATAGGAGCATGATAGTGAAAACATGATGCTTATGATAGAAAAAGATGCATTTTCTAAACATATATAGCAAATCAGAGCCAAAATCGTAATCATAATATTATTAAAAAATAGATCATAAACATGCCTAAAAGTACAATTCGAAAGCATAATTCGAAAGCGGATTCAACTGCATCGTCTAAAATCATAATCTAAGATCATATTCTAAAATCATAGATGAAGACTAGGTAATCATTCCTATAGTGGTCATGCTTCGAAATCATAGTTACAAGTACACCGACGACCATGGTCTTACTATGGACTGGATCATGGCCATGCAGCATCAAAAATCATAGTTACTATTTTTGGTCATATACATAGAACAAGCACATAACATTGGTCTAGTATGAGCATAGGCACCATTTGGCACTCACTATACCGATAAAGCTAACCGTAAGAATATTGTAAATCCTATAGAGATGCTCTCCCGCATGACTACCACGTAAGCATGAACTATAGGTACCAAGTCTCAAAACGTAGTTTCGAAAACATATCTAAGAAGATAAATAATCTAAACAAAATCATACTTCATGCCTCATAAAGTAGCATATTCATTTCTTATGAAAATAAAGCTTTAAAACTTAATTCATAATCTTTGGAAACCTTTCATATTAGTAGTGGGCCGAGTCATGCTTCGAAAATGGGTTCTTAAAGCTTTAAAATAAATTTGTACGTTGGGTATCGGTCACTTAGAGGTAAGGGATCGATCCTAAAAATTCAGAATTCCAAACCCCTTTAAAACTGTGTAGAGGGATCGGTCTCATAACCTAGGGGATTAATCCCTTATGCACCAATATGAAATTTGTTGGGTTTTTAACCCTAAAACCATAAAAATATTAAAAAGCAAAACATGCAAGTCATAAAACCTTTGTTTCATGCCAAAACACTTTTATCATGATTTGGAAAGCTAGGCTTAAGCTAAGCCTATAGACTAGGGTATTTTTCAAGTCTTAAATACCTAATTTGTTCAAAAATTTATTATTCTCACAAAGCATGCATTGAAAACAATTTAGTTAGTTACTACTAACTTCCACATACACCACTTACCTTAAACATAACATTGAATCAGCTGAGGTTATGGCACCACTCACTTCTCCCTTTAGCCGGATGCCTTCTTGATTAGCCTAGGTGCCAAAAGAATTAAATGCATTAATCACTTAAGCATGTTTAGTCATTTATCCCTTGTGTCATATGTCTTTACCCATCTAAATGATTCATGCTTTTTCTCATTTATGACTTTTGATTCCATAAATGCCTTCTATCACCATACAACTACCCAACAACATCGTGAATGTGATTTAAGCTTTCATCCTTTCCATAAACACTTTATATTGTAGTCAAACCCTAAAAGTTCCTCATGGTCAAATTTTAAATCAACTTTTCCAATTTTTACTCAAGAATCTACTTTAGCCATTTCATAGATCCTTTATCCTAATATCACGTATATTAATTTCATAATTTAGAAAAATACCATACCTTTGTTGACCAATAAATGACATCTACGTGCAAGTATGCATGTCACACAAGTAATACGGAGTTGAGTCCAAAATATCGTTCCACAGAGAGTTAAGGAAAATAAGTTATTTATCATGGACATACATTAGGGAATTAAGGTATTTTAAGAGTTTATAGGAAATCGATTTAATCAAATTGATGTATAAGAAGGGAAATTAAATTGTAAGATGAATTAAAGGCTAAATTAAAGAGGAGTTATTAAACTTGGGCCATAGTTTGATTTTACAAAATTCGTAGTGGTTTAGTTGAAAAAATAAAAAATGATCATTGCCCAATGTCTAAATTCATGAACATATGCATTTGAGATGTCCTAAATTTTCCAAAAGAATTAGTGTCATTTAGCAAGACCACTTACCAATGCTTCCTTGGGAAGCCGATTATAAGCTTCCAAAGGAAGGTTATGCTATGGGAAGGGGTTATCTAGAAACTTGGTCGAAAGAAGAAGAAAATAAGGGGGAAGAAAAAGGGGAAAAAATGAAAGACTGAGGAAGATAGAAGAAAAGAAAGGAAAGGAAAGGGAAAGGAAGATAGGAGAATAAAGGAAAGGGACCAAAGAAAGAAAAAAAAAGAAAAGGAAACTAGGCTAGAACTCGTTGGCCTTGATAAGGGAAAAGAAGAAAGAAAGAAAAAAAGGAAAACAAAAAAGAAATGAGAAGAAAATGGAAAAAGTGGGTTTCAGCCAAGAGAATGAACGTTAAGGGGAGAGGCCATTTTGGCCTAGAGAAGAGAGAAAGAGGATAAGGCCATTCGGCCAATGAGAGAGGGGGAAGAAAAATAAAAGAAAAAAAGAAATGAAAAAGAAAAGAGAAGAAGAAATAGGAAGTTTGTGAAAATTTTCTAGGTTTTGGTTTTGGAAAGAGTAAGGAATTTCATAAACATTGATTGATGACATTTTTGGTAATTTTTTTTTTATAATTTTTCTAAATCTGAATGTGAATTGTTGAATTGTAGAAACCCACCAAAGTGTTGATTTAAAGGTGACCAATCTTGGGTGTGGCTTGATTTCTAACCTTGAAAGTGAAATTGGTAAGATATTTATGTAAGGTAGAATTAGAATTATATTGTATTAGGTTTGATTGATCTTGAGAATTAAATAATGACATTGGGAAATTGTTGGAATGTGTGAAATGTAATGGAGCAAAATATGAAAATATAGGTTAAAATTTTCTTTTCCTTGCTTGTTTTTGTTATCATGTAGTTTAGTAGTTACTTAACAAGTAACGCAATACTTTCCGTACTTTAGGACTAAAGGCCTAAGGTTTAAGTTTGATTACCCCGTGATGTTAGTTAACAAAATCGAATTCATATATTCGTCATAACCATTTATTTTCACTAACATAGCATACTCAAAGTTAATTACATTGCTTTGAGTAAAGGACTTAATGTTCATAACCATAAATCCTAAGTTACATCTCGACTCAATATTACTATGTACATAAGGTGTCTGAAATATATACAATTAAATACAACAAGGATTATATTTCTGCAATCATATGTGTGTGCTCTAGATGACAACGGTTTAGGTCGATGTCCAATATCCGACATAAAGCCTAACTGAATAATCTATATAAAGGAATGAACATAGGGAATGAGCTTACACCCAGTAAGTTATGTAAATAAAAGCATATTAGGCTCATATGGCATTAATGAGTACTTGTAGAATGCATAAACCGGTTTAATAGTATATAGAAAAATGCTTTATGTATCGATGTTATGCATTCATAATATTCCTTGGCCAAATGAATCTAATCAATCACTGATCGACACTTAATGTATTTGACTCTGTGTTAGGGTTTATGGGGTATCAATCAAAATGATACTTTGAAGTATTTCATTTCCTTCTATCCTAACACTTATACTATATGGTAACATTTATACTGAAGTCCTTATGTCTACATGCATGTGTTAAGCATGAATAAAAAGTTACAGAAATACATTAAGAAAACAGTTACAATATTATATACAGTTACAATGGTATAATAGAAAACAGTATTCAAAGCAGAAAATAATGACTATAGAAACAATAAAATAGTTGTAAACAAAATCAATGACTATCCAAGAAATAGTTTCAGTAAAAGATAGTAAAAATAGTTTCAGTAGGAGACAGTAACAATAGTTTCAGTAGGAAACAGTTACAGCATGAGACAAGGCATAGCTTCTCATGACTAACAATAACATTCATAACTTTAATTACAGTTTTCAATTTTAGTTTTAGTTTTGGTTTCAGTTCTAGTTTAGGTTTCAGTAATAGTTTCAGTTCAGTTTTCAGTTGCTGTTGAATTTACATTTACAATTACAGTTATAGTTACAGTTATAGTAATAGTTACACTTACACTTACAGTTATAGTTACAATTGTAATTACAATTACAATGATGTTTACAGAAATAAATATGGCCATAAGTCCTCCCACAAAGGGGAATAGGTCCGTAGCTATTGCAAGACTTGTACACTTAAAGTCACGGTTAAAGTAATAGGTTTACAACTATTATCGGACCAACACAATCCAGTTATATGTTTTCTGACTATTATTGAGCCTGTACAATGTAGTGCAGCGAAAGGTCTAAGACAGATGTCCAACCTATTCCTCATAGTATAGTATAGTGAGCTCGTCTTGAGATAATCACTATTCCAAAAATAAATATACTGCAGTAAATAGTGTCATGACCCTCAATCCACCAAAAATCCATTACAAATTTTTCATTTTTTGTTTATTATTTAATCCATTTCTTATTGTTTATTCTTTACCTTTACCTTACTTGATTGTGAATAGCTACACTACCAACAGTTGGGCTGTGTATCGGTGTCAATCTCATCCAATCATACCATCTCAAATTACAATTCATTTAAATGTAAACACCGATATTTCTAAATCAGAGTTATTGTATTACATGTGTGTACAATTCTCTACATCCCCAAAAATTGCATTTAAAGATATTACTGTGCTTTGACATGTATAGATACAAAAGCTATACAAATGTGTATACCTCGTGTGATGGGATGCAGAGGACACCAAAAATCCAATCCTCAGTCACCCACTATCTACTGTAAGTGCTCTGTAGAGGGGGAAAATAAGGGGGTTGAGCAAACCACATGCTCAATAAGGTAATCATGCGAGTAGGTAGATAACTGTACTATCTACATGGTCGTGATGCCATGCTTAAGTCACACATTTATTTTTCATACTCTAAAATGTATGCTAATGCTTGTGTTCATGACATGTAAAGCAATTCATGCTATTTAAATCAGTGCACCATTCTCAAAACCTAGCATGGAAAATCATCATGCTTAAATCAAAATCAAGGCATGGTAAATCATCATGCAAAGTGCACTTATCAAGCATTTCAAATCTCAACACAAACCCATACAAAATCATCACTTGTCAAGACTCAGCCCCTCCCATGGACTATCCTGACCCACAAACACATTTCAAAACATTGATTTCTTATTCAACAATAGACATGTGAGATAGGCATAAAATATCAATAAGGGTAATAACTAGGACTATGGTCATATCCTCTATGATCTCAGGCTACACAGATCCTACTGTATGAGGCATCACCTCTATCAGCTTCCGTACCAGAGGTAGGTCACGTCCAACCTCGTCCATAGCAGAGTCTATCGTCTGAAGATGGCATATATATAATATCACACACGGTACAACGTACTCCATGCTACATGCATGGTACAACGTACTTTATGGACACATATCATCACAATATATCCTGTCACATCTCCATACGTATGTGTGAGCCTATTTAATCAGCGTAGCACACAGCCTACCTGAAGCTCCCAGCATGGCTCCCAACATGTCATAAAACCACGTGCGAGTAATCTCTAACACGCAATAACTAATGTGGACATCTAGTGCGAGCTATGCTCCAGCACCATGTCAAAACTCGTATGAAAACTAGTGCGAGCTAGGCTCCAGCACAAGGTCATAAAATCCATGTGAAACTCTAGTGCGAGCATCGCTCCAGCACTAATGCATGTATAAAACACATCAAATCTCGGGTGAGCAATGCTCTAGCATGTTTCGTTTCCACAAAACTCATGTAGGTGGCTCTTTCTTTGCAAAGCATGGTTATATAACCAAATCAAGCTATTTTTCATGCAAATCATTTCAAATGATAGCCAACCTACCAATCACATGCTAAAAAGCAAATAAAAAGATTCAAAAGCATCTTTCAAAAGCATCGTGCTCTTACTTTCATGAACATTTCTCAAAAACTCAATTCTTTGCCCTTCAAACATCCATTTCATCCTAAGACCCTTAGATATGTTAAAAATCGCCCATGCACCCGAAAGGCTTATAAATATCCCTAGGGCTAACACAATTCCCTAACCTCTATTCTTTTGGAAGTAACTCTTCCTTCCTTTCGCCCTTTTCGCGATTTGGCTCAACTTGCTCCGGATGTATCCTTGGGAGTTGCACACATTTATAAATCATATGAGTTAATACCGATAACTCATATTCAAACTTCAACTAATCAAAAAATCTCATCGAGCTTATTTCATTAACTTTGACCCATTATCACATTTGGCCATCATTATGCCATTTCTAGTCAATTTAACTAGTAACATACTAGGTTACTTATCAAACACTTGGCATAAATGTTTATCCATAACCTTCCATCATTTAAGCATTCTCTACAACTTCATTTATGTACATTTTTATCACTTGCCTAATCTCACAGTGTGGCTGCATCTAATCATCTCAAAATCATGCATATCACCTCGCTAACAACATGATATAATCCCTTTTATCATCTAATCAACCACATTCTATTTTCTCACACTAAACTCATTCTAGGTTATGCTTGTTCCATTACATTCTTGGTAGTTTCAATCATCAATACATACACCAATCTACTCACAAAAACAACTAGATATATATACTTAGAGTTGGTGTATTGGAAACTCACCTAGCTTAACTTTCTTCTTTTCCAAGTTTTGAAGACTCCTTAGCTCCTTAAATCCAAGAAATGAAATGTTATATAAGACCCGATTTTTATCGTAATTCCTTATGATTCATGTGATGTAAACATGATTTTATGTAAATTGAATCATAAGAAGAGTTGTACGTGAATGCAAAATGCAAATGGAATGAATAAAAATTCTTGAATGCATTTAAAGATTAAAAGAAGGATTGAAATGGTATTCCTGACTACGTTGAAGGGTAGAACGGTCAAAAAACTAAAATTCAGCATTAATCGTGATAAAAAAATTTCATTCAAAATATGAAATTGAGAAATCTTGATCAATAACGAGGAAAATATTAAATTTCGAGTCCAATTGATCAAGATATGAATTTATTGGAATTAATCGAAATTTTCACTTCGAGAAATTATCCCAAAAATATTGAAAAAATATACCGAAAAGATAAAATAAGACTGATAAATTCATTTATTGATTTAATGAATAAAATAAGAATTTTTTTAGATATTTTAGGATTTTATAATATTTTAATGAATAAAATAATAATAAAATAAATTATAAATAATAAAATAAAATAATAAAAAAATCGCGAAATACGATTTCTACAAAAAGGAAAATGGAAGCCGAACCCGAGGAGAGAGACCGAGAGCACCAAACGAGCACCGATGACCCAACAGCCAGGCGAAGGGTCGAGAAGGAAGAGGGACAATGTGCGATCATCAAGCCTCCGGGACGTGCTCCACCGACGTCGAAATCCGGTGGATCGAGGGAGAGAAGCCGCAGAGAGGAGAAGCAAATCCCGCGACCACTAGGTGTCAGTTGGCCCCGATCGAGGCTAGCCGAGTATTCCCCGACCAGAGATGCACCGAACGGTGGTAGCGGCACACCGAGAACAGGCCGGACGACGCCGAAACGGCAAAGGAAGACTGAACTGGTCGGCGATTCAGTGAGAAGGATATTGTGCTAAACCGGACCGTACCGGTTCAACCAAGGAGGAAAAAGAGGAAAACTTGAAAAAAATCTCAGTGATGCAATCGAGCTACGAGTAAGTCGGTAAGTGGTTAAAATTAACCGATTTAAATTTCAAAATATTTAATTTGATTAATATTCAACTGAAAATTTACCCGAAAAAATATGTAATTGTGTAACTCGACAATTGACGACAAACGAGAGCTCGAGATAGCCTTGATTTATGTACTATCATGGAATCTCGAGTAAGTAACCCTTATTTATGACAATTTACATCGTTATGCATGTTAGAAATTTACTGCGTAAATTACGGATTTAATTTTCGCATAAAATGAATTAATTCTGAAATTTGAGATAAATTGTCATAAATAATTAATTGAGTTATCTGAGAGTTTAGAACGAGGCCCAATAATACTGATGGGCCCAATGAGCCCAATAGGTCTTGATAATGTGAATAGTAAGTGGAAAACGGGCTTAAGGCCGATTAAGGCTCATTAAGGTGCAATCGGGCCCAATGATTTAAATTAAGCCCAGAAAATATGGAATACAATAAACTGTATTGTATTTGACCTGATGTATATTTATACGCAGTTCCGGAGATTTGATTGAGAGCAAATCAGACTGCGTGATGAATCATCAGTGGAAAGGTCAGACTGTACAGAAAAATGAGGTAAGGGAATTGTGTGAGTAGCTAGAGGAAGCTACGCATATTTTAATAGCTTTTGTATACACTGAAAAATGTATATAGGTCATAAAAATCAATTAAAGATTTTAAGGCCTCAAAATAGGTAAAAGACTATTTTACCCCTATTGAGGGAATTCACCTAAGGATGGTGAAAGCATGACATGCATGAAATGCATGATTTAAGGAATTTTCTGATTTAAGGAATTTTCGTGGTTTTTAAGCAAAGCAAATAGATACATTGGCCAGTAATTGTAGAAATTTCACAATACAACACTACGTAAGTGTTAATAATATTTAAATGAAATTCTTTGGAAAATTGGCTAACTATTAAGTTTATATGAGAACAGATAGTGGTAGCGCATAGCTCGCACTATATCTGCGTTTGTGAGTGTGCATAAAATGTGCTAGAGCGGTTGCTCACACCAACTTGTGTGACATCATATGCATGAAATGTGCTAGAGCAGTTGCTCACACTGATTTTATTAATATGACATGCATGAGAGGTGCTGGAGCTTAGCTCGCACTCTGTTTTGACTGTTTTGACTTGATATGCATAAAAAGGTGCTAGAGTGATTGCTCGCACTAGTTTTAATGATTTGACATGCATGAGAGGTGCTGGAGCTTAGCTTGCATCTTGTTTTGATATGATAAATGCATAAAAGTCATGCTGGAGTGTTGCTCGTACGAAGTTTTGATTTACTTGAGCATTCATTGTCACGACCCAAAACTATCCAAAAATCAGAGTAAATTTTTTATTTTTCTTTCATACTTACCTGTCTTTTGATCATGACCACACTCCACTAACAATTGGGATGTGCGTTAATGCCAGTCCCACCATTCATCCATCATATAACTTAATTCCTTATTAAAGGAAAGGTAAACACGTGAGTTTTTTATTAATTCTATCCCATTCATTTACAAGTGTTTACAGTATCTATACATCCTCGAAAGTTACTTACAAACATGTTACTGTGTTATTCTTATTTAGATACAATATGTACAAGTGTATATACCTCAAAATGATGGGCAGCAATGGATATCCAGAATGCAGTACTCAGTCACCACAAAGTCTACTGGAGGAAATCTGTGTAGGAAAATGAAAGGGGTGAGCACATCAAGCTCAGTTAGGCAATCCTACGAACAAGTAGGTAACCATACTACCTACATGAACGTGGTGCCATGCATAAACCACCCTTTCCCCACACATTTCAAAACAGATGCTAAAATTCATGATGTCATGTAAAATAAGTTTGCATGTGGATTTCAAAGAGCATGGAAAATTCAACATGCAACTCTTTTAAATCATTTCTTTCTCATTACAATTTCACAACAAAGCCAAGACTCAACCCATCCCTTGGGTATTCCTGACTAACACAACACCATGAAATCAAATGCTTTTCACAGCAATAGAAATATGTGATACAATGAATGTCATGTAAAACCAGTTTACATCACTCATGGGTTTAAATAGCATGGAAATAACATCATGCAAGTTCAGTTTAAAAATCTAGTTCATTCTCATTAAACTCACATCTCAGTTAGGACTTAATCCCTCCCTCGGGTGATCCAGACTCACACAAAAATCCACAAAACGTGTTTCTCAAAAACATCAACATGCGAGACTAGGCAATAAATATATATATCTCAGCCAAATAACTAGGACTATGACCATATGTCCTCGTCATCCCACTCCTACACGGATCCTAGTGTGAGGGGTCTCACCACGATCGGGAATCGCCCCGAGAGGTGCGTCAGTCCATCCCGTCGATCTTGCCCGATCACTCGCATCCGAAGATGCCACTCGCATCCGAAGATGCCACTCGCATTCGAAGATGCCACGCATCTGAAGATGCCAAATAATCAATCCCAGCACGGTACAGCGTACGCCATGCTACTTGCACGGTACAACGTACTCCGTTGACTCATATCTCATATCCATACTCATGCCCTATCTCAAAACGTACGTACGAGCCTATTTAATTGGCATGACACACAGTCTACCCAACGCTCCAAGCACAGCTCATCACATGTTCTCATAAAACCACTGCGAGCGATGCTCCAGCGCTCTCATAATATCAAGGAAAATCTCGTGCGAGCAAAGCTCCAACACGCATTTCATAAAATCTCATAAAATCTAGTGCGAGCTAAGCTCCAACACTCTGTCAAATCATGTAAAACTAGTACGAGCTAGGCTCCAGCACTTTGTCATAAAATATCAAGTGAAAATCTGGTGCGAGTTAAACTCCAGTACCCTGTCATGAAAATCATATGAAAATCTAGTGTGAGTTAGACTCCAGCACCTATGGATGTAAAAATCTAGTGCGAGTTCTCACTCCAGCACTAATGCATGTATCACACAAATCAAAAACTCGTGCGAGCTGAGCTCTAGAACATCACATGTCTATAAAATCATGTAGGTGGCTTTGTTATCTCAAAACAATTTCCAACCGAATCACATTGTTGAAAATATGCAATGCTATGCATTTTTATTTAAAAGTTAGCCAGCCTACTCATGCACGTGTCAAAACACCTCAAGAACAAGTAGGAACCTCTTGTTCTTGCTCCTCTGATTTTTTTCTAAATTTTGAAAATTTACCCTTAACAAGGGTATTTTGGTAATTTACCCATCCGAGGAACTAAAATTTTTTTTCTTAAATCTAGACCCTTCAGACAATTTAAGAGACTGCAAATGAAGTTAAAATTATGTAAAGTTACCTCTAGCAATCCATAAAATTCCCTGACCTGGAATCATGCGCAAACTTATCCCGTCTCAATGATACCAGGACTCTCAATCAAAATTCGCTCCAACCAAGTCTACGGAGCTGCATATAACCACATATTTGGGTCAATTCAATTATATTTATCTGTATGTCATGCTTACTGATCGAATCTAAAGTACTAGGCTCGTTTTACTTTATTGGGCCCGATTGCTCCTTAATGGGCCTCTACCCATTTTCAGCCTGTTTCTACTTATTAAATCCCTTCTTCAGATTTACTGGGCTCATTTGGCTTACCACTAATCATCGGGCTTCGTCCCAAACTCATTGGATAGCCCGTATACTATTAATGGTAATTACTTTAAAATTTCAAATAAAATTTCTTTTATGCAGAATTAATCCGTAAAACCCGTAAAATAATCTTAACTTTGCATTAAGGACACTAATTGTCATAAGTAAAATGTACTTACCTAATGCTATGCGGGGTATAAAAATTGAAGCTCAATCGGCTCTTTTTTGGGCTTTGTCATAAAACTACACAATTAGGTAAATCCGGGTTATTTTTCATTAAATAGAATATGAAATAAATTTTTAGAATTTACTCGTAGGTCAATCTCGACCCTCGATCAACTTACCCGAATCTCGAGTCATCCCCGATAATGTTTCTTTCCTTTTTCCCTTCTCTTTCTTTTCTTTTCTTTTCCTTTCCTTCACTTTTTCCTTCATTTTCCTTGCTTTTCCTTTCGGCCAAACGGTGCCATTTTCTGGTCTTTGCCATCACCGACCACTACCGATCTCAAAAAGACCGCCTCTTCCTCTCGATCACGCCAGTGCCCTCCATTAACGCCCAGCTACTGTGGATCGTCGAAATCGAGCCCGTTTTCCTCGCGATTTTCTCCTCCTCTGTTCACCAGACACAGCCGTCGTCGGCGTGCGTCATTGGTGCCAACTTGTTCGCCGACCTCTCCTCTTTCTCCTCCGATCTTCGTTTGGGTCCGTCGATCATCGGTGGCTGTGGGTGGGTCTCGGTCTCGGCTATCGTTTTCGTCGGTTTTCAGTTTCGGGTTTTTCTCGATTTTTGCTCTTTTTTATATTATTATTATTATTTATAATTTATTTTATTAATACTATAATCATTAAAATACTCAAAAAATACAAAATATCTAATAAATTTTTTATTTTATTAATAATTAATTTATTTAATTAATTTATTGTATTTTAACCCTTTTTTTGGTATATTTTCTTCGTATTTTTAGGATATCGTCCCATTTGAGTTTTTGGTAAATCTTAATAATTTTGGATCTTGATCAATTGGACTCAAAATTTGATAATTTCCTCATTATTGATCAAGATATCCTAAATCCTTATTTTTAATTAAAATTTTCTTATCAAATTTGCACCGAATTTTGATCTTTTTACCGTTTTACCCTTCTACACGTTCGGGACCAATTTAGCCCGACTTTCCTTCTTGGACTCAATAAAATCCCTCATTTAAAATTTGTATCTCTGTCCGAACAATTCAAATCTCATAAATTTCATTTGAAATTCCTTAATTGTCCGTTTTCAGATTAAATGTATGTTCGACTACCTCATTCATATTTATATAATCAAAATCATCCGTCTTACGATTCAATTAACATATAAAAATCTCCATAAAATGTGTGAATTATGAGGAAATACGATACAAATAGGGTCTTACATTCATTCGTGCTGGAGAATTGCTCGCACGAGGCTTTGATGGATTTTATGCATAAACCGTGCTGGAGCTTGCTGACACGTGATTTTATATATGGATTTATAACTCTTTTTAAAGTCGTACTGGAGTGCTACTCGTACGCAGATTTTACTTATTTTTATGAAACCGTGCTAGAGCTTCGCTCACACAGGAAATTATATGACATCCATATAGCCATGTTGGAGCCTCACGTAGACTGTGTGTCACAGTGAGATGATATGCCACAAGTGCATACTGAGACATATTTTGTATGGGTGGATAAGACCTATTGCAGGCACCCCCTCATTGAGATTGGGTTCACGGAGTACGATATACCGTGTATATCACATGGAGTACACTGTACCGTGGGGATTGTTGGAGTGGAGTGGCATTAGCCACGAGGCAGCAAGCCTTGCCCTCGCAATCCTGATGTTATGTTGGTTCGATGACAGGATTGACCCACCTCCCGTTTCAGGTGTGATACCCCGCACACTAGTTGCCGTGTAGCCAGGGATCACTAGGTTATGGCCATAGTCCTCGTTGTTACTGATATAGTCACATATATGTCTCACATGATATAACTTATGGTCTCGATAGACCAGGGTAGACCCGAGGGAGGGGTCAGGCCCCCGATTTTGTGATTTTCTACTATGATGCTAAATTTTTCAAAGGATTTTATTAAATGTGTCCCTAAAAGAAGGGTGACTTTTATAACAAAATTTTTTAATGAATTTTTAATGAGATTGATTTATGAGATGCTTAACCCCTTCGGGTTATTTTATACTGTAGCTTTAATGAAGTGATTTAAATGTAGTAGCATGAGGAGTTTTCCATGCTTTAATTACAAATTCATGAAAAGAATTGTCTTTCATGTTTGGTCTCACATGGCATGAATTAATGCATGATGTTGATTTATTTCATGCTAATTATGATTTTATGATTTTTCATAAAATGCCATTGATGCATGAGTTGCATGATTTCTATATGCACGAATAGTTTTTATAAACTATAGCAATGATGTATGCATGATTTTGTGCGTGAGATTTAAACGAAAAGAAATGGATTTTAAGGGCATGGCATTATGAGCATGTAGATAGTGGAGCTATCTACTTACATGCATAATTGCCTTACTGAGTGTGTGGTTTGCTCACCCCCTTATTTTTCCATCTTTTTAGAGCACTCGTATTAGTTAGTGAGCGTCTAAGAACTTGCATCTTGGTATCTGCTGCTTCCCATCGAGAGACAAGTATACACATTTGTATAGTTTTGTATCTAAATATATAATGCACAGTACTATAAACAGATATGATGTCAGGGATGTAGGGTTATGTAAATACCATTGTATATGTATTTAGTTAAAGTCAAAGGATAGTAAATCTTGATATGTGAATGTGATTATGGAAATGGAATAGTAAATAGGTGAGTGGTGACTAACACCGAATGATAGCCCAACTGTTAGTAGGATGGTCACGATGCGAGAAAGGTAAGAATTAAAGAATAAACGAAAAATGAAAAAAATTACTCTAATTTTTAGGTAATTTGGGTCGTGACAATTTTTGGTATCAGAGCTAAGTTGGTCTGATATGAGTCAGTGTTAGTAGTTAAGGAAGTTTATATCCCCATGTACTGTGCATTGTTTAGATACAATTGTGTATATCGAGATGAAATTACAACTAAGAATTTAGTTTGAATGAAAGAATATAGACTTATTAACTGATAGCCGCTATGGTAGAGGGGCGAGTATACGAGCTCAAGGCTGTAGAGGTAGGCCTGAGAGTCGTACTGAGTCACCACATAAGACACAAGATCAGACTGAAGTGGAGGCTGATATTGAGCATGCCCCACAGAGTCCGACACAAGGATCGGACAGAGTACGATAGAGTGATTGGACGGTATTGAGACACGTTTCGCGAGGAGTGGAGTGTGAAGAATATTAGGGAGCTAATTGCTCATAGTATGCATGATAGTTGAGGGCGAGCCAGAGCATTGGTAGAAGTCCGCTCGACCCATCTTAAGAGTTAGACATCCAGAATAGACATGGAAAAATAATTCTTGATGTATTCCGGTGACAGAATATCCTAGACATTGCTTAAAGGAAATTACAGATAAAATTATATACTCTGACCCAAAGGAACTGGTTGATTAACGAGTATGAAATTCAGTTTATATCCCTAGGCAGGTGTGACCCCGACAATATGAACAATGAGAGTCGAAATGTCTAAAAGTACATGGAAGGGCTCAGATTTTCAATTAGAGTCCGATTAGGCCACTAGATATCACTACCTATACCGTGGTAATGCGCAGACTACAGTTGTGTGAATAAGATTATGAGTTGCACACCTCTGAGATTGGGAAAGGTAGTAAGGGCCGCAATAGAGACAGAAGAGAATAGAGAATGACAGAGATGTTAGAATAGGAAAAAGGTAGTTTCGTAAGAGATAAGAGTTGATAAGTCACGGGGTAAGATGATTGGTAAGGCCCAGTGTATCCAATTTCAACATTTTGAATGGTATTGTGATTTGAAGACCCCGACCTGCTCCGTAGTAAGTGTAAGGAGAGTAGGATGTGTGGTAGATAGCACGAAAGTAGGCCCTACACCTAATTGACAAAAATAGGTGTTAAGTGTGGTAAGACGGGCTAATTATTTAAAGATTACTCAAAGTTGGGTGAGACGGCCCCACAGAAGGGCAAAGAGACAGAGAAAACCTTGTTGAGATTTTTGCACCGAAAAAAGAGGCAACAGTCGAAGAGAAAGGGAAAGTAGGCTGTTGGACGAGGGCGAGTGTATACCTTGGACCAGGACATTACTGATGTTTCATCTGATATGGTGGAAGATACCACACTGGTTGTGAATAATAAAGTAATTATTTAATTGATCTTGGTGCCACGCATTTAGTCATACCGCCTTCAGTTTCTTATAAGCTAGTGAAAGATGTGAAACCTGTATCCTTAGCCAAGATGATGATAGTTAGCTAATTATCACTAACTGAATATGGGTATAAGGATTGTAAATTGAAAATGGGGAAAAAAGAATACGTCAGCCGATTTTATTCAATTAAAAATAAATAATTTTGAAGTAATATTTAAGAATAGATTGATTCGGCTGCAAACTATGCTGTTTAGATTGCTATCCTAAGATAGTGATGTTTTCACCCGTGAAAAGTGTACTGTAAGTTTGACACATAATGAAGGAGGTGTAACTATTGTAATTAAAGGAGTGAATGATTTTACGGACGAGATGAGTAATGATGGGAATGTTTTCTCGCTTGTATGGTTGGTATGGATAAGGCACATCCGGAGTTAACAAATATCCTAGTGGTCAGGGAGTTTCCTGATATCTTCCCGGATAATCTACCAGGGCTACCATCAGATAAAGAGGTAGAATTTTGTATTGATTTGGCACTTGGTATGGAGCTGATATCCTAACCACGGTATAAAATGGTATTAGTGGAACTGGAAGGACAAAAGAAACAAGTACAGGAGTTATTGGATGAGCATTCCTCAGACCGAATGAGTAACTTGAAGAGTACTTATTATGTTTGTGAAAAGAGAATGGAAGCCTCCGACTATGTATTGAATTTTGATTGTCGAACGAGGCTAACATCAAGAATAAGTGTTTCCTCCCACCATAGATGATTTATTGGATTAGCTATGAAAAACACATATCTGTATAGAGATCGATTAGAAATTTGGGTAATAAACGTTAAGAATTCGGAAGGTGAATGTGCCGTAACTGTTAGGATATTAATGAACAATGTATTTAAATCTTACCTGGACCGATTGGTTATCATCCTTAGCGATGATATTTTGATGTATTCGAAGTCCAGGGAAGAGCATGAGTAGCAACGTGAAACTGTCTTATAGACGAGCTGTTGTGAGTTTCTCAAAATGGGCTGGCTGCTCAGTTGACACATTTCGTTCGGAAAAAGATTGCATATGAGTGGGATAATAAATATAAAAGTAGCTTCGGTGAATTTTGGTGTATTGAGGTTTGAACTGACCACCGTAATTAATTATCCCCAATAGCTCAAGAGGTTTCTCAGTGTGTATGGATACCTCAAAATAAGGATTAGGCTGTGTATTGATGTGAAATGGGAAGATAGTCATTTATGGATCCAGATAGTTTAAGGACCATGAGAGAAACTATCCGACCCAGGATTTAAAGTTGGCAATTGTAGCGTTTACACTAAAGGTATGGCGCTACCACTTATACGGTGAGAAATGTCGGGTATGCACTGATCATAAAAGCCTCGTGTATCTGTTTTCACTGAAAGAGTAGAATATGAGATAACATAGAGGGTTAGAGCTTCTGTAGGATTATGATTGTGAAAATTGTACCACCCAGGAAAAGCTAATGTATCGAAATCTTTGAAAATGGTATTAATGGTCAGGTATGAAAAGAGACATTGTAAAGTTGTAACAAAGTGTCTCGAATGTCAACAGAGTAAGGTAGAGTACTAAAAGTCTAGAGGATTATTACAGCCTCTACCTATATTAACACGAAAAAGAGAACAAGTCACCATGAATTTCGTGATGGGTTACAGAGGACCCGGATGAATCACGAGGCTATTTGAGTGATAGTCGATAGATTGATTAAGTCTACCCAGAAGGCTATGGAAATCCTCAGATACTCTGAGTGTGTAGGCGGATTTACGTGTACGAAGAATTGTGAAACATTATGTAGCGTTCCAGGGAGCACGGTACCAGATAGGGATTCCCACTTCACTTCCCACTTTTAGGAACGTTTTCAGGAAGCTATGTGAACTCGACTGAGTGTTAGTACAGCTTTTCGTCCTCAGACATATGGTCAGTCAGAGAGGACTGTACAGGTTCTAGAGGATATGATAAGAGCTTGTGCCATTGATTTTATAAGCTCCTGGGATGATCAGTTGTTACTAATCGAATTCGCCAATAGCGACAGTTATCACTTGAGTATCAGGTTAACTTTATATGCGACATTGTATAGCCGTAGGGGTTGTTCCCTGACTTGGATAAGAAGAAGTGGGTGACAGATAGAGAATTGTTCCCAAATTAGTAAGACAAACCTCTGAGGATGTTCAGTTAATTTGTGAGAGATTAAGAACACCTCAGAGCAGACAGAAAAGCTATGCTGACAAGAGATAGAAATCATTGGAATTCATTGGGGGTGAATTAATATTGTCAGAAGTTACTTGTCCTAAGGGCAAAAGGACATAACGAGATTCGAAAAGAAGGCAAATTAAGTTTCATTAGATTTAATCCTTTGGGATTTGGACAAAGTGGGAGATAAAGCCTGTAGGTTGGCATTACTGTTTAAATTAGCAGGCATCTACAATGTGTCCCATCTTTTAATGCTTTGAAAATACTATCCGGACCCAGCATATGTGATCAAATATGAGCTCCAATAGCTTAGCTAAATGAAAGTATAACGTATGTTGAAAAAATCGATTCAGGTATTAGAGGGAAGGAGAAAGTGTTGAAGTTTAAGATGATCTCCCTAGTCAAGTCCGTTAGTAGTATTACACTTCGGAAGAAGTCACATGAGAATTAAAGAGTATGATGCGGTAGACGTACTCGGAGTTATTTATGGACCCAATTGACTTGGTTCTAATTTGGAGGACCAAATTTCTTAAGTGGGGGAGATTATGTAAGACCCGATTTTTATCGTAATTCTTTATGATTCATGTGATGTAAACATGGTTTTATGTAAATTCAATCATAAGAAGAGTTGTACGTGAATGAAAAATGCAAATGGAATGAATAAAAATTCCCGAATGCATTTAAAGATCAAATGAAAGATTGAAATGGTATTCCTGAATATGTTGAAGGGTAAAACGATCAAAAGACTGAAATTAGGTATTAATCGTGACAAAAAAATTTCATTAAAAATATGGAATTGAGAAATCTTGATCAATAAAAAGGAAAATATTAAATTTCGAGTCCAATTGATCAAGATATGAATTTATTGAAATTAATCGAAATTTTCACTTCAAGAAATTATCCCGAAAATATTGGAAAATTTATTGGAAAGACAAAATAAGACTGATAAATTCATTTATTGATTTAATGAATAAAATAAGAATCTTTTTAGATATTTTGTGATTTTATAATATTTTAATGAATAAAATAATAATAAAATAAATTATAAATAATAAAATAAAATAAATCGCGAAATGCGATTTCTATAGAAAGGAAAACGGAAGTCGAGCCTGAGGAGAGAGATCGAGAGCATCGGACGAGCACCAACGACCCAACGGCCAGGTGAAGGGTCGGAGAAGGAAGAGGGACACCGTGCGATCATCCAACCACCGGGACGCACTCCACCGGCGTTAGAATCTGACGGATCGAGGGAGAGAAGTCGCGGAGAGGAGAAGAAAATTCGACGGCCACCGGCGTGAGTTGGCCCCGATCGAGGCTAGTCGAGTATTCCCCTGTCAGAGATGCGCCGGACGGCGATAGCAGCACATCGGGAATCGACCGAACGACGCCGAAATGGCAAAGGAAGACTGAATCGATCGACGGTTCAGTGAGAAGGATACTGTGCTGAACCGGACCAGACTGGTTCAGCCAAGGAGGAAAGAGAAAAGAAGAAAAAGAAAGTAAAAAGGGAAAAAGAAAAAGAGAAAAAATTGGGAAAAATCTCAATGATGCAATCGAGCTACGGGTAAGTTGGTAGGTGGTCGAAATTGACCAATTTAAATTTTAAAATATTTAATTTGATTAATATTCGACTGAAAATTTACTCGAAGAAATATGTAATTGTGTAGCTCGACAATTGACATCAAACGAGAGCTCGAGATAGCCTCGATTTGTGTACTATCATGGAATCTCGGGTAAGTTACCCTTATTTATGACAATTTACATCGTTTTACCTGTTAGAAATTTACCGCATAAATTACGGATTTAATTTCCGCATAAAATGAACTAATTCTGAAATTTGAGATAAATTGTCGTAAATAATTAATTGAGCTATCCGAGAGTTTAGAACGAGGCCCAATAATACTGATAGGCCCAATGAGCCTAATAGGTCTCGATAATGTAAATAGTAAGTGAAAAATGGGCTTAAGGTCGATTAAGGCCCATTAAGGTGCAATCGAGCCCAATGATTTAAAATAAGCCCAAAAAATATGAAATAGAATAAATTGTATTGTATTTGACCCGATGTATTTTTATACGCAGTTCTGGAGATTTGATTGAGAGCAAATCGGACTGCGTGACGGGTCATTAGTGGAAAGGTCAGACTGTACAGAAAAATGAGGTAAGGGAATTGCGTGAGTAGCTAGAGGTAGCTACGCGTATTTTAATAACTTTTTATACACAAAAAATGTATATAGGTCCTAAAAAAAATTAAAGATTTTAAGGACTCGAAATAGGTAAAAGACTATTTTACCCCTATTGAGGGAATTCACCTAAGGATGGTGAAAGCATGACATGCATGAAATGCATGATTTAAAAAATTTTCTGATTTAAGGAATGTTCGTGGTTTTTAAGCAAAGCAAATCGATAGATTGGCCAGTAATTACCTAAATTTCTCAGTATAACACTGCGTAAGCGTTATTAATATTTAAATGAAATTCTTTGGAAAATGGGCCAACTATTAAGTATGTATGAAAACAAATAGTGCTGGCGCATAGCTCGCACTATATCTGCGTTTGTGAGTGTGTATAAAATGTGCTAGAGCGGTTGCTCGCACCGACTTGTGTGATATCATATGCATGAAATGTGCTAGAGCGGTTGCTCACACTGATTTTTATTAATGTGACATGCATGAGAGGTGTTGGAGCTTAGCTCGCACTTTGTTTTGACTGTTTTGACTTATTTTGACTTGATATGCATAAAAAGGTGCTAGAGTGATTGCTCGCACTAGTTTTAATGATTTGACATGTATCGGAGGTGTTAGAGCTGTTTTGATATGATAAATGCATAAAAGCCGCGCTGGAGCGTTTCTCGTACGAAGTTAGCATTCATTCATGTTAGAGTATTGTTCGCACGAGGGTTTGATGGATTTTATGCATAAATCGTGCTGGAGCTTGCTCTCACCTGATTTTATATATAGATTTATAACTCTTTTTAAAGTCGTACTGGAGTGCTACTCGTACGTAGATTTTACTAATTTTTATGAAATCGTGCTAGAGCTTCGCACACACAAGGTTTTCAGATATCATGAATATGCATGGAGCCGTGCTAGAGCTTCGCTCGCACAGGGAATTATATGACATGCATATAGTCGTGCTGGAGCCTCCTGTAGACTGTGTGTCACAGTGAGATGATATGCCACACGTGCATACTGAGACATATTTGGTATGGATGGATAAGACCTATTGCAGGCACCCTCTGACTGAGATTAGGTTCACGGAGTACGATGTAACGTGTATATCACATGGATTACGTTGTACCATGGGGATTGTTGGACTGGAGTGACATTAACCACGAGGCAGCAAGCCTTGCCCTCATAATCCTGATGTTATGTTGTTTTGGCGACAGGATTGACCCACCTCCCGTTTCAGGTGTGATACCTTGCACACTAGGTATCGTGTAGCCAGGGATCACTAGGTTATGGTCATAGTCCTCGTTGTTACTGATATAGTCATATACATGTCTCACATGATATAACTTGTGGCCTCAATAGACCAGGGTAGACCCAAGGGAGGGGTCAAGCCCCGATTTTGTGATTTTCTACTATGATGCTAAATTTTTCAAAGGATTTTTTGAAATGTGTCCCTAAAATAAGGGTGAGTTTTATAACAAAATTTTTTAATAAATTTTTAATGAGATTGATTTATGAGATGCTTAACCCCTTCAGGTTATTTTATACTGCAGCTTTAATGAAGTGATTTAAATGCAGTAGCATGAGGAGTTTTCCATGCTTTAATTACAAATTCATGAAAAGAATTGTCTTTCATGCTTGGTGTCACATGACATGAATTAATGCATGATCTTGATTTATTTCATGCTAATTATGATTTTATGATTTTTCATAAAATGCCATTGATGCATGAGTTGCATGATTTCTATATGCACGAATAGTTTTTACAAACTACAGCAATAATGTATGCATGATTTTGTGTGTGAGATTTAAATGAAAAGAAATGGATTTTATGGGCATGGTATTATGAGTATGTAGATAGTGGAGCTATCTACTTACTTGCATAATTGCCTTACTGAGTGTGTGGTTTGCTCACCCCCCTTATTTTCCCATCTTTTTAGAGCACTCGCAGTAGTTAGTGAGAGGCTAAGAACTTGCATCTTGGTATCCGCTGCTTCCCATCGGGAGACAGGTATACACATTTGTATAGTTTTGTATCTAAATATGTAATGCATAGTACTATAAACGGATATGATGTCGGGGATGTAGGGTTATGTAAATACCATTGTATATGTATTTAGTTAAAGTCAAAGGATAGTAAATCCTGATATGTGAATGTGATTATGGAAATGGAACGGTAAATAGGTGAGAGGTGACTAACACCGAATCATAGCCCAACTGTTAGTAGGGTGGTCACGATGCGAGAATGGTAAGAATTAAAGAATAAATGAAAAATGAAAAAAAAAATTTCTCTGATTTTTAGGTTATTTGGGTCGTGACATGTTGACTCCAAGCTATGTTGTTCTTCTTCTCACAATGAACAACTTTGCTCTAATAGCTTTTCCTCAATTCGTTTTGGAAGAAGATGTATTCTAGAGAGAGAAAGCTTAGTATTTTAGTTAAAAAAATGAAGAGGTGTGTTGGTTTGTTGAAGAAAGAGGGTTTGTCGTGAGGTTTTTATATATTGAGAGTGATGAGATCGATCTGCTAGGGTGAAGAGATCGATCTTCCTTTGGTTTTGCCATCGATTTCTCCGGTTTGAAATGGGAGGGATCGATCTGCTCATTGGGGAGAGATTGATCTTAGCTTGGCAGAAGCTTATGGAGATCGATCTGCTCATGGGGAGAGATCGATCTTCTCTTGACAGAATCAAATGGGGATTGATCTGCACATAAGAGGGGATCGATCTGGGCTTGGTAGATTCACTTGGAATTGTTCATCTACGTTGGATAAGAGATCAATCTGGCCTTCATCTGTGGCATTTCCTCTTGCATTTTTCTAGATTTTCCAAGGTTAAATTCCTATTTCATTGCTCCAATACTTCTTTTGCATTTTAATCCCACTTAGAGTATGGAAAGACTCATTTCCTATGATTCAAATATAACACAAATTCTGTGCATTGCTTGAATTCATAAAGAATATATAAAATTCATAGTCCATGTGTTATTATTTTATGTTTTCATTCCTTATCTTCAATCTAAATTCTTAATGTTCCATTTGTTTAATTTGTGGCCACTTCGACCTTATTTATCCTTTATTGTATCTTGGCACTCATTCATCCCATTTGTAATTCATTCACATTTACATCATTCAAAATCATTTGTCTTATAATTCCATTAACATATATTACAAGGTTATATATACATGGGGTCTCACAATAGTTTATAAAACAATTACTATAAACAGTAAGTATGACTTTTAAATTCGATTTCCATACCATGCCTATATATGGAAAAATGCATGAATTGTCTATTACTTAGTCTAGTATTATTCATTATTATGCTAATACGCCGAGTTAAGCCTAACATGGTCTCTAGTTCACCCTTACTTATCAGTTATGATGAAAGTACATATATTTTCACTATTAACTCGGTAAGACGTATCTGGCAATATTAATTTATTTGTACTAAAAAAGGTGTATATTTCTTAGTTTGAATATCTGTTTTCCTTGTATACATCCAAATTAACATTACTATCAAAAACATTGCTAGCTCTCGTTCGTGATGATAGAGTACTGGAGCATTGCTCGTACTCAGTTTTACATGACTAGTACTGGGAGCATTGCTCGCACTAGATTTATACGACTTGTGCATAAGTTCATGCTGGAGTTTACTCGATCGTATCGGTTTTGAAAGAGATAGCATGAAACAGCAGTGCTGAGAGCCTGTGTAGACTGTGTGTTGCATCGATTATATGCTCGCACATGCATTTTGAGATATGGTAGAAAGCTATCAAAACTGTATTCATGGTATGGGGTAGATAAAACCTATGGCAGGCACCCTCGATTGTGATATTGGGTCCATGGAGTACTTTGTACCTTGTATATCACACGGAGTACGCTGTACCATGTGTACATGATGATGTAGAGTTGTTGGCTGACGGTTTAGGATTTGACCTACCTCCCATTACAGCAAATGTGAGGCCCCGCACATTGAGTACTGTGTAGCCTGGGATCATGAAAAAATGGGATATGATCATAATCCTCGAACATATAGTCACCTATCTCATCTCACCTGATATTTCTTGTTTGAATTATGTCAGACCCGGATTTTATGTAGCTTGTTCCTTATGATTCCTATGTGTATGAACACTTTATTACATAGTTGAATCATAAGAAGAGTATTTACTAACATGCAATTGACAATTTGAGAAATTAAAAATGCATGTAAGCTATATAACAGCGAGATAAGGGTTAAGTTGATTTTCGAACGAGTGCAGGGGTAAAACGGTCAAATGATTGAAATTTGGTATAATTTCGATAAGAAAATTTCATTAAAAATATGAAATTGAGGAATCTTGATCAAAATCGAGGAAAATATTTAACTTCAAGCCTAATTGATCAAGATATAAATTTATTAGAATTTATCGTAATTTTTGCCTCAAAAAATGAGCCCAAAAATAGTGGAAAAATATACCGAAAAGGTAAAATTGGACTGATAAATTCATTTACGGACTAAATGAATTTAATATGTTTTTTTAGATATTTTTGGGATATTTTTGGGATATTTTAGGATTTTTATTATTATTATTTTAAGAATAAAATAATAATAGAAATATATTATAAAAAAAGGAAATCTGAAATTTGGAACGCGAGGAGAGAGAAAAAATGGAGAGGAAACCGACGCAAGCCGACCCGAGGAAGAAGGAGTCACCGGCGACCTAATGGCCAGGCAAGCAGCCGAAAAAGGAAGAAGAGGTCTGTGCGCACCCATCGACACCGATCACGCCCTCCACCGACGCCGAACGCCGACGAATCGAAGGGAAATTACCGCGGAGGAAAAGAAGAGATTCGACAGCGACCGACGGTGCTTGGTCCCGATCGAGCCCAGCCGAGTGCTACCCAGGCTGAGGTGCGCCGAACTGCGGTGGTGATGCGTCGGGAACCGGTCGGAATACGTCGACACGACTAAAGGATGCCTGAACCGGACGGCGGTTTAGTGAAGAAGGTTCTGCGTTGAACCGGACCGGACCGGTTCAGCTAAGGAGAAAATGGGAAAAAGAAGAAAAGGAAGAAAAAGGAAAAGGAAAATTTTTGAGATTTCACCGGACTTCGGGTAAGTTGATACGAGGTCAAAAGTGGCCGATTTGATTTTCGATAAATTTATTTAAATTATATTTAATCGAAAATTGACCCGGAGTTAAATATATAAAATTGTGCAGTTTGACGATAAATTTCGAACGGAAGCTCGAACAAACTTCGATTTACGTACCATCGCATGATCTTGGGTAAGTAAAGCTCATTTACGACAATTTATGTGATTATTGCATATTTATGATTTATTTTACTCATTTCGGATTAAATTTCGTATTTAGTGAATTATATTCGAAATTTCGAATTAACTGTCGTAAATGATATACGGTCTATCCAAAGAGTTTGGAATAAAGCCCAATGGGTAATGATAGGTCAAATGGGTCGATAGACCCTGATGAAGGGAAATAATAAGTGAAAAACGAGCTTAATATGGATTAAGGCCCAATTAAAGTATTCATGCCCATTTAGAGTAAACGGGCACAATTAAGGGAAATAGACTGTATTTAATATGAAATACAGTAGGAAAAGTGTAATTAACCTGATAAATGGTTATATACAGCTCCAGAGAGTATTTGAGGAGCAAATCGGACAGCTGAAACGAGCAGCGCAGATAAAGTCAAATTTCTCGAGTGATTGCATGTAAGGAACTTTTGTGAGTAGTTAGAGATACCCGCACGTATTTTCGTCTGCTTTTACATTCACTTAAAAACTCTGAGGGTCAGAGAAAGTGAATAATAATTATTGCGACGTGATAGTGGTAAATTACGATTTTACCCATAGTTAGTCAAAAAGTCAACTTTTGTTAAAAGTTGCAAAAAGCATGAAAACTACTATTGTGAGTGTTTAACTGCTGTTTAGCATGAAAATAAATATATGGGCTAATGATTTTAAGGTTGATGTGACTGAAGCACAATTCATAGTGCTAATTTTAACATTTTGTAAACCATCCCTTTTTAAAGAGCCATATATCATATTATGTGAGAATGAATCGTGCTAGAGCACAGCTCGCACGGGATTTCATATATTTTCCACATACACTAGTGCTGGATTTTGATTCACACTAGATTTCCATGACATGCATGATAGAGTACTGGAGTTCTTACTCATACTCAGTTTTATATGATATATGCATGAGTGAGTGCTGGAGCGATTAGCTCGTACTCGAGTTTTACATGAGATACATGACAGAGTACTAGAGCATTGCTCGTACTCGATTCTTCATGATTTATACATGACATAGTACTGGAGCTATTGCTCGTACTTGATTTGATGAAATTATGCATAGCATGGTACTGGAGCTATTACTCGTACTTGATTTAATACATGAACTATGCATTGACCAAGTTGCTGGAGGTTTACTCGCACTAGAGTTGAGTTTGTAATGTGAAACAGTGTTTGAGCGGAGTGTCTACTGTGAGTCGCACTCAAGGCGCATACTGTATGTGATATCTAATACATGTTAAAACCCATGCCAGAGTCCTTGTGTGACTGTGTGTCACATCTTGTGAGAGGATATCCGCATGAGGGTAATATAGACGTGGTATGATATTCCATGGTTTGAGGGCAAAGACCTATAGCAGGCACCCCGACTGTGATGTAGGGTCCACGGGTGTACTTTGTACAGTGCCCAGGGCATGGGAGTATGTTGTACCGTGTGTTGTTGTATAGCTGACGGTTGTAATGGACTGACCACCCTCCCGTTGCAGCAGTGATGCCCCGCACACCGAGTACTGTGTTGCTTGGGATCACATGTTGGATATGATCATAGTCCATGATACTATTTGCATTTCACCACAGAGTCTCACATGATATATCACATTGATTGACTGATTTAAATTGCGGACAGACCTGAGGGATGGGTCGGACTCCGATTTTGTGATGTGAATTATTTAATGCCATATTTATTGTGATTTAAATATACATGGCATGATTTACCTAAAGGCATGATTTATATAAAGATGCTTTGTTTTGCACTACATGCCTACATTTGAGAAAGAGAGCATGATTTCTGTACATGGGATTTAATCTGTACAAGTATACATATATATATATTTAAAGACATGCTTTTAAAGTGAGTAAAGGAAATAATGTTTTCGAGGCATAGCATTATTTTGAGTAGATAGTGTAGATATCTACTTGCTTGCCTGATTTCCTTACTGAGTGAGTTGTATGCTTACCCCCCTTTTCTTTACATCTCTCTACAGAGCATCAGCAGTAGAGCGAGAGTTATCGAGGGATAGTGTTCCTGAGTCCACTGCTAGTTCCTATCGATTGCCAGGTATACAAACTTTGTACGGTTATATATCTAAACATAGAAATAGCACAGTGATGTATACGATATATATTATAGGGAATGTAATTGTATTAGATTTTATATAATCTTACATGTATAATAAAAGAAGTTACAGTCAGTAATAGTATATTGACATGTATGTATGATAATGGAAAATGTGGTAAGCGAGGACTCTGACATCGAATCACAGCCCAACCATTGATGAGAGGAAAGGTAAGTTAAAAATGCGAAAAATTTGTAGTGGTTTTTGGTTAAGTCATGGATTGAGAACGGGTCCTGACAAATTGTCACATGATTTTATAAATTGGGTAAACCTGAGGGATGGGTTGAACCTCGACATGTGACTTTGTGAATTGTAAAAGGGTAACCCGAGGGATGGGTGAGGCCCAAATTTCCATGTTTTTACATGATGATATGCCATCTTTGTTTTGATTTAATTGATATGTCATAATGAAATGTGATTCACAGTATTTACATGACAATGTAATGTTTTGCATAAATTGCTGAAGTTATTAAACCAGCATGTTTCTAGTTCATACTAATGATTTGTATATATATATATATACTTGCATGAATGTTTCAAGAAAGATACATGCTTTAGATGTGAATCGAAAAGGAAATCACTTCATGGCACGAGCATTTTACTTTGTAGATAGTGTGGTTATCTACTTACTTGCCTTATCTCCTTACTGAGCTGTGAGCTCATACCCTTTTTATTTCCTCCTCTCTACAGAGCATTCAAAGTAGTTGAGTTTGGCTGAGGACTGGTCTTCCTTTATCCGCTGTATACCCATCATACGAAAGGAATATACATTTGAAATGTTTTGTAATGAACAATGTAAAAGCACGGTTATGTAAACGAATGTACTGTTGAGAATGTCTATGTACATGTATTTTTTTAATATATTTAAATTACTTATGGGAATGAGTACTTACGGTCAATAGATCATTGTATTGACATGTATGCATGCTATGAAATGAATGTGGTTGAGGTGACTAATATTGAATCACAGCCCAATGGTTTGGTGATTGACTTATGACAGAAGGAAAGGTAAATAAAATGCGAAAATTTGTAGTGATTTTTGGTAAGTCACGGGTGATCGTTACAAAAGGAATCCCACAAGTCAAGGTCAAGAAGAGAAAGGGTAGCTCGATACAATTTCCAACTTCCAGCTTCATATATGTTTATCTATGGATTAATTTAAGTTCATTGGTGTATGTTTTAAGGATTGGAACACATGAAAACACCATGAATCAATGATGGCTGAAAATGGGTATTTAGATTTTCATGAAGAAGCATGTGATTTTAATGCATGGTTAGGTTGGTAAACATGTATACATGATTATGGCATGCTTAATTTCAATTGATTTGTTGAATTGGTTAATGAATTGAAGATGGCACATAAGGTGTTTGATAAAATGCCTTAATGAACATAAACTAAGGCTTAAGGCATGCTTAGGCAGTGTTTGATGAAATGGCTAAGTGAATGGCTAGCAAGATGGCCAAGGTTGGAGTGGTGCTCGGCCATGGGCGGCATGCATGGCTCTCGGCCACATGCCATGGTCAAGAGACCAAATGGGCCAAGTCGAGGTGGTGTCAGCCCAATAGGAGTTCATGGGCATCAGATCAAGCCTAATAAGTGTTGGTGGGCCCCACAAGCCCAATAGGCCTAGATGAAATGAATAGTAAAGTGAAAAGAGCTTAAAACATTGTTAAGCCCATTAAGATGCAACTGGGCCCAATATGAGTAAACAAGTCAATTAAGTGAAATAGGCTGTATTAAATGTGAAATACAGTTTGAAAAAATGTAATTAACTGATAAATTGTTATATGCAGCTCTAGAGTTTACATTAGGAGCTAATCAGATAGTATGATTGAGCAGCGTCCAAAAAGTTAAATTGCTCGACATGATTTTAGGTAAAGGAGTTTTAGAGTAGTTAGAGATATCTGCCTATATTTTCATCTGCTTTTACACTCACTTAAAAATTCTGAGGGTTAGAGAAAGTGAATAAAATTTATAGAGACTTGATACGGGTAAATTACGATTTTACCCCTACTAAAGGTAAAAAAAGTTTAGGAAAAGTTTTAAAATGCATGGAAAGCATGTTTTTGAATATTTTTACTGTTGTTTAGTCGAAGACTAGAGAGATTAGCCAATGTTTTTGTGAAATACACAAAATAGGCTAACTATGGTGTTGATTTTATTGATTTGAAATATCCCTATTTAAATGAGCCATCTATCAAGTTGTGTGAAAACAAATCGTACTAGAGCACTGCTCGCACTTGATTTTATATGTTTTTTGTATGAAAAGTGTTAGAGTGGTTACTCGCACTTGATTTCCCATGATATGCATGACATAGTTTTGGAGCATTGCTCGTACTTAATTTTAAAGAGTTTTGTGCATGGCATAGTGTCATGACCCAAAAATCAGAGTAAATTTTTCGTTTTTCTTTCATATTTAATTCTTACCTTCTTCTCATTGTGACCATCCTACCAACAGTTGGGTTATGATTTGGTGTTAGTCCCCTCACACTACTTACCATTCCATTTCCATGTTACATTTACACATTAGGAGTTTTCTATCCTTTGACTTTAACTAATACATTCATAATTGGATTTACTTAACATTACATCCCCAACATCATATCTGTTTACAGTACTATGCATTTACATATTTAGATACAAAACTATACAAATGTGTATACCTGACTCTCGATGGGACGCAACGAATACCTAGAATGCAAGTCCTCAGCCGCTCACTAACTACTGCAAGTGCTCTGAAACAAAGGGATAATAAGGGGGGTGACCAAACCACGCGCTCAGTAAGGCAATCATGCAAGTAAGTAGATAGCTCCACTATCTACATGCTCATAATGTCATGCCCTTAAATCCATTTCTTTTTGTTTAAATCTCACGCAAGAAATCATGCACACTTCAATGCCATAGTTTATAAAAAAACTATTCGTGCATATAGAAATTATGCAACTCATGCTGGTACGCCCTGAAGGTATCGTCCGCAAGTGCACGGATCGTACAAGTAATAATGAGATTCGAGTCCCGGATATCATCCCACAAAGAAGTTGACTAGCCTAATTAACAACTGGTTAATCTTACCCTAAGTATATCCTAGCAAATTATGAAGTTTTGATTATGGTGGTCTACTAAGTTTGAAATTAAAAATACTGAAAATAATAAAAGCTATAAGCTAAAGGAAATAAAACCGAGCTAAAAGTTACTTACAGAGCTCCAAGAAATTAAAAGCAAATAACCTGAAAAAGATAACTAAAACAGTTAAAAATTAATTAACGCAATTGAAAATGCAAATATGAAAATAAGAAATAAAATTAAACTAAAATTTAAACAAACTTAAAATAAAAATGCATGTAATTAAACTAATAAAAATTACAAATTAAACTAACCTCAAATCTAATAGAAATAAAAACTAAATTAAAAATGCATGAAGCACATTAATCTAAATTAACTCTAAATGCAGCTAATAAAATACTAAACTAAAATAAAGTCCTTAAATATATAATATAAAATTAACTACTAACTAAAAAAAATTAAAACTAAAATTTAAATTGACAAACTAACACATTAGATTTAACCTACGATTACCAATTAAAAGCTATCATAAACTAACAACTAATGATCATAATCACAAATAATAAAAAATGCAATAAACATTAAGCTAAACAAAAAAGAGGTGGCCAAACAAGGCCTTAAACAAATTTGGCAATTAAATGGTCCCGAGCATGTGCTGGTACTGTTCATTGTCTTTCCAAATTCATGTTTGTTTCCAGGCATTCATGGTTTCAGCTACTGGCTTTGTACATTTTTGCATGTTCATCTGGTGCAAACCGCACCCTACTAGCTCTCGTTCGTGGCTTCTGCTCCAAGTACAGCTACTGCACCTGCCGTGCCTCAGCTGGTGGTAGTATACCTGCAGTCGACGTGACCAACGACACTAATGCCAATGTATTACTAGCCTAGTACCTGCTATACTGATCTCCTTCATGCTCTGCAAGATTGACTTAGATGACAGCTTACAGTTGTAAATGCATCCTCGTTATCTTTTCCCATTCCTGCTACCGAGAGCTTCCTTAAGGAATTTGCAATCAATACAACAACTAAACTGTGATGAGCAGTGGTAAGATACAAAAATAGAGCTAAACAAAGGCTGAAAATGAAGTTAAACTTTTTGCCTCTAATGAAACCTTACCCCTCTTGAAACTCTACACCGAGCAGTCTACCATATCTTTGTCACTAACCTACAGCAAGTAACAAACAACAATAAAGCAGGAAATAAAATGCAGTAAGTGAAATAGATTCGAGAAACGTAAGGAAGTGCAGTAAAAATGGAAGCTATACTATCTAGAACCGAGACATGAAAATCATGCTAATAAGAATGAAGTAAAGAAAAGAAAGAACAAGAAAGCATAACCAAACAGAAGATTGAAACCGAGAGGGAATAAATATAAAACAAACTAAACAACAATGGAAGTTAAACTCTGAGACCCGTAGGTCATTAACATGAAAACTCATCATTATCGTCTTACTCTATTCCTGCTGTTTAATGCCATGGTTCCACATTGCTTAAATGTGAAATAATGCCTAGCATTTTCCCACATTAAAGCACAAAACCAAATAGCATAGACGAAGGAAGAAGTAAGGAACCGAATGCACAAAGAAAACCACCCGAGAGCAACTAAAGATGTTGGTTTTTCAAATAAAACAAAGAAAACATAAGCAATGATTCTAGGAAAAACCGAGACATACACTAGGAAAATAAGTTATGTAAATAAAATTGAAAAAATAAAGAACTGATGGTTACCAAACCGAGAGCATGAAATGAAAGTGATTTTCCATTGAAATAAAATTTATCAAAGACTAATGAAGAACATCAACAATGAAATGAATAGTAAAACATTAAGAAAATGACTAACGGGAAAAGAAAAACTTAAGAACAAATAAAACCTAAATATACCCTAAAACTATTCTACCCTAATTTACATCCCTTCAATTGCCATCTTTTTTCTATTTATATGCACACACTTAGGGGTATAATGGTAATTTTCCATCCTAGATGAGTTGGCATTTTTTTGGCCACTTGTCATCACACCATTGGCTCCTTGAAAAGATATTTCCATGTCATCTGTCTTTTTGTCCAATTGGATGTGCTAGGTGGCATGGCTGGTGTTGTCTGTGTGGTCCAATCTCGATTTTAGCCAAATTTTAGTCCATTTTCTACCGAAATATTCAAAATTCATCCGGCTTTGATTTATCTGCAAACATGAGAATTTTAATTAAATAAAGGGGATAATTAACAAAATAAATTGGGGATTTAAATAATTAATTAGAAAATTAAGCACAAATAATTCTATTTTCATAGAATTATCACACCCCTAAACTTGAGCTTTTGCTTGTCCTCAAGCAAAACAAAATAGATGTAGGATTGACAAGTACAAAACATAATAATTTCCTTAATATCATCCTTAAAGAAAAAGTGCAAACTATGATCTTAAAGATTCAAAATTACAAGTCAAACACTCAAAATCATTCAATCATAAGTCCTAACCCAAATTTGACCCCTTGTGCGTGTGTGAAAATGTCAGAGTCACTTCACAGTACATTATCCGGATCAAATTATGCAAACATAATGAATGCAAAGTCAGAGACATGTGATCATTCCCATAAGTTTGCTTTTCACTTCTCTCTCCACTAATGTAGTCACATTCATTGAAAGATCAATAGGACTTCATTAAGCTTGTAATGTAAGGCTGAGGCTAAGGTATGATAAAGTAGATTTAGGTATAATTACCCCTTAACATGCATTACTTCTAGGATCTTAATGTAAGAGCTCAAATCATTTCCCCCAAACTTATTTATTTCACTAAACTTTTTATTCTATTTTTGTATTTTCTTCTTTCTTCTTTTTCTTTTTCTTTTTCTTTTTCTTCATTTCATTTTTTTTTAATACATACTCCTTCACTACCACTTAATACCCATATAGCTCATAATATATCCCAATGACTTTTCATGCTTTCGGGGTAAGGGATAGGAAAAAAGTATTTAAGCTATGGAAAAAAATGAGCAGGTGTATTTACAGAGAAAAACTTATTTGGCCCAGATGGGTGACTAAGGGTAAAATATGTACAAGGAAGGCTAGAAAGGCTCAAACAACCCAAAGATGGCCTAAATCATCTCCCTAATTAAGTGTGATCTATTATTTCACCTCGAGATCAGATCAAACAAATTATAGAATATGATGCACAAAATCAATTGAACAAATGCAATTCTATGTCCACATAAGCTTTCTCTAAATAAATATATAGATTCATGACAAGACATGTGCATAAGATGAGGTAATCACAATCAAAATTAAGACAAATTTAAGAATTCAACTTCATGCTTTTCCTATAATCATGCTTCTTAGTTAATCAAAGTTAGACTACATCATGGGGTCATATCATCGGAATATGGGAAAACTACATGCTAAGCACTAGATCATCCCAAAATCAAACAATTTAAACTCATATTATCGAAAAACATTTGAAAATTCTTTCTCAGATTTTTGAAAAAATTTTGAAAATTTTTCTAAGTTTTCACAAAATTGCTCAAGTGATATCCTCTCCCCCAAACTCATAGTGCACAGTGTCCTCAGTGTGCAGATAATATAAGAATTTAAGCTCAAGAACAGAGTACTCCCCTTTCTGATGATGATGAACAACTGAAGCTTGATTGAAAAGGTAATTCTAGAAAAGCAATCTGCAAAATAAATAAATAAATAAAGAAACAACATAAAAGAAAAGAACAGTACAAAAAGTGAAAAAGAAAAATGAAGCTAAATAGCAGGATTAGAAGTAGGAGGGTCAGCTAAAGTGGTCACAGAATGCTGACGATCAAACCCTCCCCCAAAATAGTGTTTCAGTCTGCCCCCATTAACCTTAAAGGGTTGATTCAGGGTCTCATCCATAATTTCAATGGCTTCATGAGGGAATACTTGTGTAATGGTAAAGGGACCTAACCACCTAGACTTAAGCTTTCTTGGAAACAACTTCAAGCGTGAATTAAACAACTTGCTGGCCTGGCTCGAAGTGTCTCTCCTTAATTTTCTTATCATGCCATCGCTTAGTCTTTTCTTTGTAGAGCTTGGCATTCTCATATGCCTGCAACCTAAACTCATCTAACTGATTGAACTGTAGTAGCCTTTTCTCCCCTACTACCTCTAAGTTGAAATTCAGGTTCTTAAGGGCCCAGTAGGCCTTGTGCTCAAGCTCTACTGGTAGATGACAGGCTTTACCATAAACAAGCTATCCTATAGGCCCAAAATGCATCATCTAACCTAATGGACCAATCCTTCCTACTTGGGTTCACTATTTTCTCCAATATCCCCTTAATTTCCCTATTGGACAACTCTACTTTGCCACTCGTCTGTGGGTGATAAGCACTGGCTACCTTATATTTGACCCCATATTTCTTTAACAGCCCATCAAAACTTCGATTGCAAAAGTGGGATCCTCCATCACTAATTATAGCCCTGGGTGTGCCAAATCGTGTGAAAATATTCTTCTTTAAAAACCTTACTACTACCTTGGCATCATTAGTTGGTAAAGCCATCGCTTCAACCTATTTTGACACATAGTCCACAGCCACTAAAATATACTGATTGCCATATGAAGGAACAAATGGTCCCATGAAATCAATACCCCAGACATCAAAAAGTTCTACTTCTAAAATATTAGTCAGAGGCATCTCATTTCTCTTGGAAATATTACCTACCCTCTAACATCTATCACATTTCAGCACAAAGTAGTGGGTATCCTTAAATAACATGGGCCAGTAATATCCAAATTGTAAAACCTTGGCCGCTGTCCTCTCTCCTCCAAAGTGCCCTCCATAATCAGAAGAATGACAATGTCTAAGTATATCCTCTACCTCTTCCATGGGAACACACCTTCTCAAAATCTGATCTTTAGATTGCTTGTATAGGAAGGGTTTATCCCAAACATAATACTTGACATCACTCAAAAACTTTTTCTTTTGTTGGGTAGTCAAATCAGGTGGCATCCGTGCTCACCAGATACTTTACAAAGTTAGTGTAAGACCCGAATTTAATTAAAATACGAAAATTAAATAAGAAAAGATGGGAAAAGTATGAAGGAAGTCGGGTTAAATTAATCTCGAACACGTGTAAGGGCAAAATGGTCAAAAGACCAAAGGTCGATATAATTTCGATAAGAAAAATTTAATTAAAACATGGATGTAAGAAATCTTGGTCAATAAAGGTGAAATAAATTTATTTTGGGTTAAACTGATCAAGATATTAATTTATTGGAATTAATCGGGATTAATTGGAATTTTTAGTACGAAAAAATAATCCCGAAAATAATCGAAAAATATACCGAAAAGTCATTCGGGACAATATCCCGAAAAATACAGAGAAATTATACCCGAAAAAGGGTTAAAATATAATAAATAAATTAAATTAATTAATTTAATTTAAATAATAATTTTAAGGGATATTTTGGATTTTTATAGAGTATTTTAAGGAATAGTGTAATAATTAAAATAAATAATAATAATAAAAATAATTAATAAAAAAAAGTCAGGAAACGGGTCGGGGAGAGAGAAGCGAAACGGAAAGGAAAACGGAAGCCGCGACAACCGAGGAAGACCGGACCCCCGTCCGGCGACCAACGGCTCCGACGAGGCCACGAGGAGGTAGAGGAGAGATCGACGAGCAAGATGGTACCGGGATCGCACCGTGCAGTGGCCGGAGGAAGCCGATTGGAGGAGAGAAAGGCCGACGGGATTGAGGGGCTCGATCTCGGTGAACGGCGGCGATCCGGGCGGAACTGAGGTTCGATTTCGAGAGCCCAGGTGACGGCGGTGCTTTTGAGACCGATAGCACCCGACGAAACGGCGGGAAACGCCGGCGACGGCCAAGAGGAGAAAACGGGTCCGACGGCCGAGGGAGAAGAGGCCGAACCGGCGGCGTTCCGGCGAGCTTGACCGAAACCGAGGCCAGATTCGTGATGCGGACGACCCAACGGAGCGATTGGCGGTGGAAGCCGGCAGAGAACCGGCCGGCAAGGCGGTGAACCGGCGGTGAACCGGTCGAACCGGAGAGAACCGGCGGTCTGAACCGGTCCGAACCGGACTGAACCGGTTCAGCCAAAAAGAGAGGAAAAAGGAGAAAAAAGGGAAAAAGAAAAAGAGAAAAAAATTGGGGAAAATTCCAGTGATGCAATCGAGCTTCGGGTAAGTCAGTGAGCGGTCGAATTGACCCGATTTAAGTTTCGGAGTATTTAATTTAATTAATTTTCGACTGGAAACTTAACCAAAAAAATTATGAAATTGTATAGCTCGACGATTGGCATCCACCGAAGGCTCGAGACAGCCTCGAATTTAGTACTAGCATGGAGTCTCGGGTAAGTGACCCTTATTTACGACAATTACCTCGTTATGCGTGATATTGATTTAATTTCCGCATAAATTGAATTAAATTATGGAAATTTAGATAAATTGTCGTAAATAATCGATTTAGTTATTCAAGAATTAGAACGAGGCCCAATAAATTATTAGTGAGCCCAATGAGCCCAATAGGCCTCGATAAAGTGAAAATTAAGTGGGAAACGGGCTTAAGGCCGATTAAGGCCCATTAAGTGCAATCGGGCCCAATAGGGGTAATTGGGCCCAATGATTTAAATTAAGCCCAGAAAAGATTAAATACGATTAAATTGTAGTTATCTGACCTGAGGAATATTAATACGCAGTTCCGGGCATTTGATTGGGAGCATATCGGACTGCGCGACGAGATAACAGTGGAAAAGAAAAGGTCAGACTCGACAGGAAAATAAGGTAAGGAAATTCTGCGGACTGCTAGAGGTAAACTTTACGAAGTTTTAAATTCATTGCAGTCATTTAAAAATTTAGCTGAAGGGTCTAGAGGTCAAAGAATAATTTTAGTGCCCCGTATGGGCAAAATTACTAAAATACCCTTGTTAAGGGTAAAATTTACAAAGTTAGGAAAAATTGGGAGGAGCAAGAACAAAAGGTTCCTGCTCATTCTAAAGGTGTTTTGATGCATGCATGAGTAGGCTGGCTCACCTTGAAAGAAAATGCACAGCATTGTATACTTTCAACGTGATGTTGTTTTTTTTAAAAACTGTTTTGAGGAAACAGAGCCGCCTACGTATTTTTATTGACATGTGACATGCTAGAGCTCAGCTCGCACGATGTTGTCGATTTGTGTGATGCATGCATTAGTGCTAGAGCGAGAGCTCGCACTAGAGTTTTACATGCATAGGTGCTGGAGTCCAACTCGCACCAGATTCTTATATATATATGATTTTCGTGACAGGGTGCTAGAGTCTAACTCGCACCATATTTTTATATGATTTTGAGACAGGGTGTTAGAGCTTCGCTCGCACCAGATTTTTATACGATTTGCATACAGAGTGCTAGAGCAAAGCTCGCACTAGATTTACTTGATTTGATGAGAGTGCTGAGCATTGCTCGCACTGATTTTATGAGAACATGCGATGAGCCGTGCTTGGAGCATCGGGTAGACTGTGTGTCACCGATTTAATAGTCTCGCACGTGGGTTTTGAGACATGGCATGAGTATTGAGAAACAAACCTCTGTGGGAAGCAGGCCAATTGGGCTGGAGTACCTAGAGATATTATATGGGTTCACAGAGTACGATGTACCGTGCAAGTAGCATGGAGTACGATGTACCGTGTGGTATCTTCGGATACGGCATCTCCGGATGCAGCATCTTCGGATGCCTGGGATCGGATAAGACTGACGGGATGGATTGACCCACCTCTTGGGCGGTTCTCGATCATGGTGAGAACCCGCACACTAGGATCCGTGTAGCTGAGGAACTCCCGAGGACACATATGGCCATAGTCCTGGTTATTGCCGATATACAGATGTTGCCTAGTCTCGCATGTCGACGATTTCGATGATTTAAACTGGGTTTTTAAACTAAATTTGCATGATGGTATTTCCATGTTTTTCAAACCCACGTGTGATGTAAACCGTTTTCATGGTTTTGTGTGAGTCAGGATCACCCGCAAGAGGGGTCGAGTCCTGACTTTATTGTGAAAATTTTAATTGAGAAAGAAATGATTTGTAATAATTGCATGTTGATTTTCCGTGCAAATGTGTTTTACATAACATCATAATTCATATCATTTGTTTTAAAATGTGTGGAGAAAGGGTGGTTTATGCATGGCACCACGTTCATGTAGGTAGTATGGTTACCTACTTGTTCGTAGGATTGCCTTACTGAGCTTGATGTGCTCACCCCTTTCATTTTCTCCCACAGATAATCTCCAGTTGAAGTTACGACGACTCAGTACTGCATTCCGGATATCCGCTGCTGCCCATCAACATAAGGTATATACACTTGTACATATTGTATCTACATAAGCATAGCACAGTAACATGTTTGTAAGTAACTTTAGGGGATGTATAAATAATGTAAACAATTATAAATGACTGGAGAATAAATAAGTTAGATGGTAATGGTATGGTGGGACTGGCATTGACGCACAGCCCAATTTGTTGGTTGAGTGTGGTCACGATTCGAGGACAGGTAAGCAATGAAAGAAAATAATAAAACGTGAAAAAAATAACTCTGATTTTTGGGTAGTTTGGGTCGTGACAGTTAGCGTACCAGGGCAATCTGGAGTGCCCGAAAGTAAATAGCTGCTCAACAGGAAAGGACTCATTAATAGCTGTACCATCTTTTTTAAGTCCACTCTCTAATCTAGATAGATAGTCAGCAACCTGATTCTCCGTACCTTTCCTGTCCCTAATCTCCAAGTCAAACTCTTATAGTAGGAGAATCCATCTAATCAGTCTCGGCTTTGCATCCTTCTTAGAGACTAAGTACTTAGTGGCAACATGATCAGTATATACTATTACCTTAGTACCAATGAGATAGGAGCGAAACTTATCAAAGGCAAATACCACAGCTAATAGCTCATTCTCGGTAGTAGCATAGTTTATCTAGGCCTCATTCAGTGTTTTACTTGCGTAGTAGATAGCATAAAAGACTCTTCCTTTTCTTTGTCCTAGTACAACCCCGACAGCGTAATCACTTGTATCACACATAAGCTCAAAAAGTAAACTCCAATACGGAGCTATGATTATAGTGGTTGTAACTAATTTTTCCTTCAAAGTCTTGAATGCTTCTAAGCATCTCTCATCAAAGAAAAACATAGTGTCCTTCTCAAGGAGTTAAAGGCTTAGATATCTGAGAAAATTCCTTAATGAACCTTCTGTAAAATCCCGCATGGCCCAAAAAACTTCGAATTCCTTTTACAGTGGTAGTGAGAGGTAACTTCTCAATAATTTCCACCTTAGCCTTATCCACTTCTATCCCCCTAGAAAAGATTTTGTGCCCTAGCACTATACCTTCTTTTACCGTAAAGTGGCAATTCTCCCAATTAAACACTAAGTTAGTTTCTTCACATATCCTCAGTACTAGAGCCAAATTATGCAAACATAAATCAAAGCTATCCCCAAATACTGAGAAATCATCCATGAAAACCTCAAGAAAATCCTCCACCATATCATGAAATATGGCCATCATGCAACGCTGGAATGTAGCAGGTGCATTGCATAGGCTAAAATGCATTCTTCTAAAAGCAAAGGTCCCATAAGGACAGGTGAAGGTAGTCTTTTCTTGGTCTTCTAGGGCTATAACTATCTGATTGTACCCAGAGTATTCATCCAACAGACAATAAAATTCATAACCAGCTAATCGATCTAACATTTGATCAATGAAGGGCAAAGGGAAGTGGTCTTTCCTGGTGGCCTTGTTTAGCTTCCTATAATCCATGCATACTCGCAAACCAGTGACAGACTTAGTGGGGATGAGCTCATTATTTTCATTCTCGATCACTATCATCCCTCCCTTTCTAGAGACACATTGTACTGGGCTCACCCAGGTACTGTCAGAAATGGGATAGATGATCCCTGCATCTAACCACTTAATGATCTCCTTCTTGACAACTTCTTTCATTACAAGGTTCAATCGACGCTGGTGCTCTATGGATGACCTATACCCCTCCTCCAATAGTATCTTATGCATACGGATAGAGGGACTAATACCCTTAAGGTCAGAGATAGACCAGCCTATAGCCTTCTGATGCTCTCTTAACACTTGTAGTAATTTTGCTCCCTGATCATTGGAGAGAGCAGTAGATACTATTACTGGTCGTGTGGAGGATTCACCTAAGTAAGCATACTTAAGGTGTGAGGGTAAAGGTTTTAGCTCTAATGTTGGAGGATCACTGGTGGATGGAAAGATATTTGAGGCTGAAATAGATAAAGGGTCTAGTGTCTCAAATTGGGCAATTTCCTCAAAAGGAGTGACCTCTAATAATTGTAAAGTCTCGTAGACCTTATCATCATCTTCACTGTATTCTCTAAGATCAAAAGATTTTACTAAGGAGGCTTCTAAAGGGTTTAAAGGATGTTTCTTGAAAAACTCCTCAGTGATGTCTTTATCCACTAAATCCATCCTAAAGCAATCGTGAGAGTCATCAGGAAACCTTAGAGATTTGAACACATTAAACTTGACTTCCTGATCTTAAACTCTCATTGTTAACTCCCCCTTTTATACATCTATTAAAGTTCTACCAGTTGCTAGGAATGGTCTACCTAGTATAATGGGGACCTCCCTATCTTCCTCCATGTCCAATACGATAAAATCTGTAGGGAAAATAAACTTGTCCGCCTTTACTAAGACATCCTCAATAACCCCCTTCGGATATTTAATTGATCGATTAGCCAACTGAAGGGTCACTGTGGTGGGCTTGGCATTCCCTATTCCTAACTTTTGATAGATAGAAAAAGCTATCAAATTTATACTAGCTCCTAAATCGCACAGGGCTCTACCAAAGAATAAATTACCAATAGTGCATGGTGTGGTAAAACTCTTAAGATCCTTGAGCTTGGGGGGTAATCTCCTATGGATAATTGCACTACATTCCTCAGTTAAGGTCACCATCTCATAATCTTCCAATCTTCTTTTCCTAGAAAGGATAACCTTCATAAACTTCACATAGCTTGGCATTTGCTTTAAGGCATCTGCGAAGAGAATGTTGATGTGAAGTTTCTTAAAACTCTCAAGGAATTTTGCAAATTGTTGGTCTAATTTTTTATTTTGAAATCTTTGAGGAAAAAGGACTGGTGGTCTAACAGGAGGAGATGTAGTGGAAACGTTTGTAGCATCAGAGGACAAAGAAGGTCGTGACACAGAAATAGGTAAAGGTGATGAAATGCCTGGCTTTGTTTCCTTAATAGCTTGATCTTTTGATTCTTGCTCCTTCTGAGTTACTTCATTAGAACCTATGGGTTTTTCAACTATAGGTTGGTCAGGTCTGGACTTAACTGGTGGAGTTACTAGCTCTCTGCCACTCCTAAGGGTGATGGCTTTCACATGTTCCTTCCCCTCCCTTTGCCTAACAGGATTGGCTTCAGTGTTACTAGGAAGGGTCTCTTGAGGACGTTGACTAAGAGCGTTTGCTATTTGTCCGACTTGAACCTCTAGGTTCTTAACTGAAGCTGCTTGATTTTGCAAGATCGTTGTGAACATTTCCTTAAGCGAGGGTTTCTTATCAGCTGCTGGTAAGTGTTGGGGTTATGGTAGTGGTGGTGGTTGATGGAAGTGGGATGGATGGGAATGATTAAGTGGATGATGTGGATACTGAGGTGATGGGTGATGAGAAAATTGATGCTATGGTGGTACCTAAACCGGTGGATCTTGAAAACCAAGGGGTCCTACCAGTCTAGAATTAGAAGTTTGCCCTTGGTTTTGGCTCCAAGAAAAGTTAGGATGGTTTCTCCACCCTGGATTATAGGTGTTTGAAAAAGGGTTGTTCTGTTGCTTAGGGGGGGCAACGTACTGAACCGATTCTAGGTTAAATGGACACCTATCTAGAGAGTGGGTACCACTACATAGATCACAAGAGATAAGAGGACTTTGGATAGAAAACACAAGGTTAGCATTGGTCGAAGGACTATGTTGGGTACTGAGAGACTCTACCTTCTTCGTAAGATTGGCGATTTGAGAGATCAAGGTAGACAGCGTGTCGAGCTCATAAATACCCGTCGACTTCTTTGGCAATTACCTTTCCGAGGACCATTGATAGTTGTTAGCAGCCATTTTGTCTAATAGCTCATAAGCTTCCTCCTCTGTTTTGCACATCAAGGCTCTACCCGCAGCAGTGTCCACTATGGTCCTATTTTGGCTTGTATGTCCATTGTAGAAGGTATGGACTTGCAGCCATAAAGGTAGGCTATTGTGAGGGCACTTTCTAAGAAGCTCCTTATATCGTTCCTATGATTCGTAAAGAGATTCAGAGTTGTACTGGGCAAAAGAAGATATATCACTACGGAGTTTGGCCATTTTAAAGGGAGGGAAAAACTTGGCTAGAAATTGGTAGGCTAACTCGTTCCATGTAGAAATGGATCCTAGAGGCAGTGAGGTTAACTAGTGTCTTGCCCTATCCCTAAGTGAGAAGGGGAATAATTTAAGCCTAAGCGCATCATCAGATAATCCATTGTGTTTGAACGTGTTGCACAAGTCCAGGAATTGCCCAAAGTGAGCATGTGGGTCATCGTGTGGAAGCCCACTGAACTGTAAAGAGGTCTGGATCATCTGGAGGATGGAAGGCTTAATTTTGAAATTATTAGCAAGGACAGCTGGTGGCCTAATGCTGATATAATATCCTTCAATCGTCGGTACCGCATAATCTCCAACGGTCCTACTTTCCTTATTTTCTGCCATCGTGTTTCGCAGCGGATCTATAAATTTCTTAGAATCCTTTCAAATTTTCCTAAGAGTTCATTCAATTTCAGGATCTAGAGGAAAGTAATCAAAACACCTGGCTCTACGCATGCAAACATCAAAAAGTCATTAGAAATTTTTTTTAGTTTTTTTTTTTATTAATTATGAGAAAATTAACCAAACTAAACTAAGGATCTAAATATTTACAACCTAAATATTTACAAGCTAGAATTACACCTAAGCAATCACTGATATTAATTACTGACTAATTAAAACTTCCCTGACAATGGTGCCAAAAACTTGATACGCCCTGAAGGTATTGTCCGCAAGTGCACAGGTCATACAAGTAATAATAGGATTTAAGTCCTGGATTATCATCCCACAAAGAAGTTGACTAGCCTAATTAACTACCAGTTAATCTTACCCTTAGTATATCCTAGCAAATTATGAAGTTTTGATTATAGCTGGTCTACTAAGTTTGAAATTAAAAATACTGAAAATAATAAAAGCTATAAACTAAAGAAAATAAAACCGAGCTAAAAGTTACTTACAGAGCTCCAAGAAATTAAAAGCAAATAACCTGCAAAAGATAACTAAAACAGTTAAAAATTAATTAACGCAATTGAAAATGCAAATATGAAAATAAGAAATAAAATTAAACTAAAATTTAAACAAACTTAAAATAAAAATGCATGTAATTAAACTAATAAAAATTGCAAATTAAACTAACCTCAAATCTAATAAAAATAAAAACTAAATTAAAAATGCATGAAGCACATTAATCTAAATTAACTCTAAATGCAGCTAATAAAATACTAAACTAAAATAAAGTCCTTAAATATATAATATAAAATTAACTACTAACTAAAAAAATTAAAACTAAAATTTAAAATGACAAACTAACACATTAGATTTAACCTACCATTATCAATTAAAAGCTATCATAAACTAACAACTAATGATCATAATCACAAATAATAAAAATGCAATAAACATTAAGCTAAACAAAAAAGAGGTGGCCGAACAAGGCCTTAAACAAATTTGGCAATTAAGTGGTCCCGAGCATGTGCTGGTACTATTCATTGTCTTTCCAAATTCATGTTTATTTCTAGGTATTCACGGTTTCAGCTACTGGCATTGTACGTTTCTGCATGTTCATCTGGTGCAAACCACACCCTGCTAGCTCTCGTTCGTGGCTTCTGCTCCAAGTACAGCTACTGCACCTGCCGTGCCTCAGCTGGTGGTAGTATACCTGCAGTCAGCGTGACCAACGACACTAATGCCAACGTATTACCAGCTTGGTACCTGCTATGCTAATCTCCTTCATGCTCTGCAAGATCGACTTAGATGACAACTTACAGGTAAATGCTTCATCGTTATCTTTGCCCATTCCTGGTACCGAGAGCTTCCTTAAGGAATTTGCAATCAATATAACAACTAAATTGTGATGAGCAGTGGTAAGATACAAAAACAGAGCTCAATAGAGGCTGAAAATGAAGTTAAACTTGCTGCCTCTAATGAAACCTTGCCCCTCTTGAAACTCTACACCAAGCAGTCTACCATGTCTTTGTCACTAACCTACAGCAAGTAACAAACAATAATAAAGCAGGAAATAAAATGCAATAAATGAAATAGATTCAAGAAACGTAAGGAAGTGCAGTAAAAATGGAAGCTATACTATCTAGAACCGAGACATGAAAATCATGCTAATGAGAATGAAGTAAAGAAAAGAAAGAACAAGAAAGAACAGCCAAAAATAAGATTGAAATCAAGAGGGAATAAATATAAAACAAACTAAACAACAATGGAAGTTACACTCTCAAACTCGTAGCTCATTAACATGAAAACTCATCATCATTGGCTTACTCTATTCTAGCTCTTTAATGCCATGGTTCCACATTGCTTAAATGTGAAATAATGCCTAGCATTTGCCCACATTAAAGAACCAAAACCAAATAGCATAGGAAGAAGTAAAGAACCGAATGCATAAAGAAAACAACCCGAGAGCAACTAAATATGTTGGTTTTTCAAATAAAACGAAGAAAACATAAGCAATGATTCTAGGAAAAACTGAGACATACACTACGAAAATAAGCTATGTAAATAAAATTGACAAAATAAAGAACTGATGGTTACCAAACCGAGAGCATGAAATGAAAGTGATTTTCCATTGAAATAAAATTTATCAAAGACTAATGAAGAACATCAACAATGAAATGAATAGCAAAACATTAAGAAAATGACTAACGAGAAAAGAAAAACTTAAGAACAAATAAAACCTAAATATACCCTAAAACTATTCTACCCTAACTTATATCCCTTCAATTTCCATCTTTTTCTATTTATATACACACTTAGGGGTACAATTATAATTTTCCATCCTAGATGAGTTGGCATTTTTTTGCCACTTGTCAGCACACCATTGGCTCCTTGAAAAGATATTTCCATGTCATCTGTCTTTTTGTCCAATTGGATGTGCTAGGTGGCATGGCTCATGTTGTCTGCATGGTCCAATCTTGATTTTAGCTAAATTCCAGTCCATTTTCTACCGAAATATTCAAAATTCATTCGGTTTTGATTTATCTGCAAACATGAGAATTTAAATTAAATAAAGGGGATAATTAACCAAATAAATTGGGGATTTAAATAATTAATTAGAAAATTAAGCGCAAATAATTCTATTTTTATAGAATTATCACATGCATCAATGGCATTGTATGTAAAATCATAATTCGCATGAACTAAATCAAGATCATGCATTATTTCATGTCATGTAAAACAAATCATGAGAGACAATTCTTTTCATGAATTTGTAATTAAAGCATGGAAAACTCCTCATGCTACTGCATTTAAATCATTTCATTTAAGCTCAGTATAAAATAACCCATCCGGGTCAATCATCTCAAACTCATTAAAATTTCATTATAAAATTTTGTTATAAAAACACCATTCATTTAGGGTCACATGTCATAAAATCCTCTAAAAAATCTATCATCATAGCATAAAATCATATCTCAGTGAAAATCACAAAATTGGGGGCCTGACCCCTCCCTCGGATCTACCCTGGTCTATCGAGACCAAAAGTTATATCATGTGAGACATATAGTTGACTATATCAGTAACATCTAGGACTATGGCCATATCCTAGTAATCCCTAGCTACACAGCACCTAGTGTCCGGGGGTATCACACTTGAAACGGGACGTGGGTCAATCCTGCAGCCAGAACAACATAAATACCACGATTGTGAGGGCAAGGCTTACAACCTCGCCACTCCACTCTAATAGTCCCCACGATACAGCATACTCTACGTGACATACACGGTACAACCTACTCTGTGAACCCAAATCATAGTCAGGGGGTGCCTGCCGTAGGTCTTATCCACCCAACCTATTTCTCAGTTTGCACGTGTGGGCATATCATTTCACTGTGACACAGTCTACAGGAGGCTCCAACATGGCTATATGCATGTCATATAAATCCTTGTGCGAGCAAAGCTCTAGCGCGGCTCCTTGCATATTCATGATATCTGAAAACCACGTGAGAGTGAAACTCCAACACGTTTTCATAAAAATCAAAAAAATCTGCATACGAGCAGCACTCCAGTACGACTGTAAAAGAGTTATAAATCTATATAAAATCACGCGAGCAAGCTCCAGCATGGTTTATGCATAAAATCCATCAAAGCCTCGTGCGAGCAATGCTCCAGTACGAATGAATGCTCAAGTAAATCAAAACTTAGCGCGAGCAATGCTCAAGCACAGTTTCATGCATAAAGAAATCAAATCTCGTGCGAGTTACACTTCAGCATGGCTTTTATGCAATTAAATCGATTAAATCACGTACGAGCAAGGCTCCAGTACGTCTTTTATGCAATTATCAGATCAAAACAGGATGCGAGCTAAGCTCTAGCACCTCTCATGCATGTCAAATCATTAAAACTAATGCGAGCAATCGCTCTAGCACATTTTATGCTCATGATGTCACACAATTCGGTGTGAGCAACCGCTCCAGCACCATTATGCACACTCACAAACTCAGATGTAGTGCGAGGAAAAGCTCCAGCACTATCTGTTTCCATATAAACTTGATAGTCGGCCTATTTTCCAAAGAAATTTCATTTAAATCTAAATAACACCTACGTAGTATTATCTTGTGAAATTTATGCAATTACTGGCCAATCTACCAATTTGCTTTGCTAAAAAGTCACAAAAATTCCTTAAATCATGCATTTCATGCATGTCATGCTTTCACCATCCTTAGGTGAATTTCCCTCAATAGGGGTAAAATAGTCTTTTACCTATCCCAAGTCCTTAAAATTTTTAATCCATTTCTAGGACCTTTATACATTTTCAGTGTATACAAAAGCTATTAAAAATACGCGTAGCTACCTAGAGTTATTCACAAAATTCCCTTACCTCATTTTTCTATACAATCTGACCTTTCGACTGATGTCTCGTCAAGCAGTCCGATTTGCTCCCAATCAAATCTTCGGAACTGCATATAAATATTCATCAGGTCAAATACAATATAATTAATTATATTTCATAGTTTTTTGGGCTGAATTTAAATTATTGAGCTCGTTTACCCATATTGGGCTTGATTGTACCTTAATAGGCCTTAAGCCCATTTTCCACTTACTATTCACATTATCGAGGCCTATTGGGCTCATTCGGCCCATCAGTATTTATTGGGCCTCTTCCTAAACTCTCGGATAGCTCAAGTAATTATTTACGACAATTTATCTCAAATTCCATAATTTAATTCATTTTATGTAAAATTAATCCGTAATTTATGCGGTAAATTTTTAACATGGAAAACTATGCAAATTGTCGTAAATAAGGGCTACTTACCCGAGATTCGATGATAGTACACAAATCGAGGCTGACTCGAGCCCTCGTTTGATGGCAATTGTCGAGCTACACAATTAAATATTTTTCTAGGTAAATTTTCAGTTGAATATTAATCAAATTAAATATTTCGAAATTTAAATCGGTCAATTTCGAACGCTTACTGGTTTACCCGTAGCTCGATTGCATCACTAGAATTTTTCCCAATTTTTTCTCTTTTTTCTTTTTCCCTTCTTCTTTTTCTTTTTCTTCTTTTCTGGTTAAACTGGTTCGGTCCAGTTCAGACCGGTTCGGTTCAGCCGATTTAATCAGGTTTGGTTTTCTCCTTCGCCATTCAGAGCTTCGTCGGCCGGTTCTTTACCGACTTCCTTTTCTAGATGGTCCGTCTGGCCATGCGAAGTACAGATCTGGTGTCGGTTCAGCCAGCGGTGGTCAAAAAGTGGTCGATCTGGCCTCTTTTCCCTTCGGCCTTGCTACTATTTCTCCTTCTTGTCAGCCGTTTCACTGGCTGTGTCCACCACTAATATACTCGTCTTTTCCTTGGGAACGTTCGGTTGGGGGCGGGGTTGCAAGATAGGCGCCGGTGGCCGCCAATTTCTCTTTTCCCTTTCGGTTCCTCCCCCTCGCTGTTCTCTTCATCGACGACGGATCCCGACGCGTGGTGGCTTTCCCGTTGTTGGGCTCCTCTCGTCGATCCTCGCCTGGCCTTTCTTTCTCGCCGGTGGTCGTTGGAGATGGGGTCGGTTTCCCTCGACTGTCTTCCTCTTTCCAAAAATCGCAATTTCGAGATTTCTGCATTCTTTCTTTTTTTTCAATTTCTTTTTATTACTTATTATATTTTATTTTAATCAAATAAAATATAATAAAACCCAAAATATCCTAATTAAATTAATTTTTTATTCATTTAATCAATAAATGAATTTATCTGTCTTATTTTGTCTTTTCAGTATATTTTTCTAATATTTTCGGGATAATTTCTCGAAGTGAAAATTTTGGTTTATTCCGATAAATTCATATCTTGATCGATTGGACTCGAAATTTAATTATTTCTTCGTTATTGATCAAGATTTCTCAAATCCATATTTCTAATGAAATTTCTTATCGAATTTATACCGAATTTTAGGTCTTTTGACGGTTTTACCCTTCAACGTGTTCGGGACCAAATCACCATAAGTTCCCTTTACGAACCCTTTCTCATTTTGTGTTTTAAATCCTTATTTCCAATCTGAATGGTCTGAATCCCATGCGTTTAATCTGTGTTCATTTCAATCCTTCATTTGATCTTTAAATGCATTCGAGAATCTTTTATTCATTCCATTTACGTTTTTCATTCACGTACAACTCTTCTTATCATTCAATTTACATAATACCATGTTTACATCGTTTGAATCATAAGAAATTAAAATAAAAATTGGGTCTTACATAATCTCCCCCATTTAAGAAATTTGGTCCTCCAAATTAGAACCAAGTCAAATAGGTCTATAAACAACTCTGAGTACGTCTATCGCATCATACTCTTTAATTCTCATAGGACTTTTTCAGGAGTGTAATACTAGTAACAGACTTGACTAGGGAGATCATCTTAAACTTCAATACTTTCTCTTCCCGTCTAATACTAGAATCAATTTTTTAACATACGACCTACTCTCTTTGAGCTTCAATAGTCTTTGTCTCTTGTCAGCATAACTTTTTCGTCTACTCTGAGGTATTCTCCATCATTGATAATCAACTGACCAGCTTCAAAGACTAATTATACCAATTCGGGAGCAATTTTCTATATGTCACCCACTTCTTCCTATCCAAGTCGGGGAACAACCCCTAAAGCCATACCATGTCTCATATAATGTTATCCCGATACTCAAGTGATAACTATCGCTATTGTCGAATTCAATTAGTAGCAACTGATCATCCCAAGAGGTTATAAAATCAATGGCACATGCTCTCATCATATCCTCCAGCATCTGTACAGTCTCTTCTGACTGACCATCTCTGAGGATGGAACACTGTGCTAACACTCAATCGGGTTCCCATAGCTTCCTGAAAAAATATTCCCAGAAGTGGGAAGTGAAGTGGGAATCCCTATTTGATATCATGCTCCATGGGACGCTACATAATGTTTCACAATTTTTCGTACACATAAATCCGCCTACACACTTAGAGTATCATGAGATTTCATAACCAGAAGGTAGGTAGACTTAGTCAATCTATCAACTATCACCCAGATAGCCTCGTGATTCATGCGGTCCTCTATAGCCCATCACGATATCCATGGTAACTTGCTCCCATTTTCGAGTCGATATAAGTAGAAGCTACAATAATCTTACAAACTTCTATTGCACTACCTTAATCTGCTGACATACGAGACACTTCTCCACAATCTCTACAATGTCTCTTTTCATATCTGACCAACACTACCCTTTTCAGAGATTTTGATATATTTATTACTTCCCGGATGCACTGTATATCCCTAAGAGTGAGCTTCTAACAATAACACTATCTCATCAATTGTGGTCCTAGGGAGCACTTATTCTGCTTCTGAACCTCCATAAGCCATCATTATTCACTGTGAACTCTGTCACTACACCCATCTAAATCTGACCCACACTATCGACACCCTACCGATCATCACGCTAAGCCTATCAAATTCGATCACTCAAATCCAACTCTAATACCAGGCTAGCTATCATAAAATCACTGTCATCATCAGACGGTGATGATGGGATCACATAACTACGAAGACTCACAACTACTCTAGCAGCTCACGCTCCCTGTCCATTATATGTGATACCATCCTGCGACTCTTTTTGCTCAAGGCATGAGCCATTATATCAGCCTTTCCTGGGTGGTACAATTTTCATAATCATAATCCTTCAGAAGCTCTAACCCTCTATGTTATCTCATATTCTACTCTTTCTATGAAAACAGATACTCGGGGCTTTTATGATCAGTGCATACCCGACGTTTCTCACCATGTACATAGTAGTGCCATATACTCTGTACAACCACTATCGCTGCCAACTTTAATTCATGGGTCGGATAGTTTCTAACATGGTCCTTGAACTATCTGGATCCATAAATGACTATCTTCCCATTTTACATCAATACACAGCCCCATCCTTATTTTGAGGTATCCATACACACTGAAACCTCTTGAACTGTTGGTTATGGTGAGAATAATTATGGTGGTTAGTTTATTGCTTCAATATACCAAAACTCACAGAAGCCATTTTCATACTTATCATCCTACTGACATGCAATCTTTTTTCGAACGAGATGTGTCAACTAAGCAGCCAATTTTGAGAAACTCACAATACTTCATCTGTAAGACAGTTTCCAGTTGCTACTCATGCTCTTCCGTGGACTTCGAATACATCAAAATATAATCGCTATCGATGACCACAAATAAGTCCAAGTATAGTTTAAATCCCTTGTTCATCAATGCCCTAATGGTTACAAAATCATTTTAGGCACATTCACATTTCGAATTCTTAATGGGTGTTACCCAGACTTCAAATCGATCTCTAAAAAAAATCTGATGAACTTTTTTTTCCAATTACTCCTATAATTGCTTCTTTAGTCCTTCCAGTTCCAATAATACCGTTTTATACTGTGATTAGGATATCGGCTTCGTACCAGGTACCAAATCAATATAAAACTCTATTCAAAATTCAATCTCTTTATCTGATGGTAGCCCTAGTAGATTATCCGAAAAGATATTAGGAAACTCCCTCACCACTTGGATATCTGTTAACTCCGGATGTGCCTTATCCATACCAACCACACAAGCCATGAAACATTCCCATCATTACTCATATTGTCTGTACAATCATTCACGCCTTTAATTACAATCGCTACACCTCTTTCATTATGTGTCAAACTTACAGTACACTTTTCAGGGGTAACCATATCACTATCTTAGGATAGAAATCTGAACAACATAGTTTGTAGCTGACCAATTTATTCTCAAATATTACTTCAAAATTATTCATATACCATTGAATAAAATCGTCTGACGTATCATTTTTCTCCCGTTTTCAACTTACAATCCCTATACCCATATTCAATTAGTGATAATCAGCTAACTATCATCATCTTGCCTAAGGGTACAAGCTTCACATCTTTCAATAGCTTATAAGCAACTGAAGGCGGTATGAATAAATGTGTGGCACCAGGATCAATTAAGATAGTTGCTTCATTGTTCACAATCAAGGTGGTACCCTCCACCACATCAGATGAAACATTAATAGTGTCCTGGACCAAGGCTTACACTCACCCTCGTCTAACATCTTATTTCTGTGGTAACTACCACATATCCAAACTTGCTCAGTAGCAGGTCGGGGTCCTCCAATCACAATACCCCTCAAAAGTGTTGAAATTGGATTCACTAAGGCCTTACCAATAATCTTTTCCCGTGACTCATCAACTCTAATCTCTTACTAAACTACCTTTTTTCCCATTCTGACATCTTTGTCATTCTCTATTCTCTTCTGTCTCTATTTCGACCTTTACTACCTTTTCCAATCTCAGAGGCATGAAACTCATGATCTTATTCACACAACTGTAGTCTGCGCACTGCCTCAACATAGGTAGTGATATCTAACGGGGCCAATCGAACTCTAATTGACAATTTGAGCCCTTCCATGAACTTTCAGACATCCCGACTCTTATTGTTCATAGTGTCAGGGTCATACCTATCCAGGGATATAAACTAAGATTCATACTCGTCAGTCAACCAGTTCCTCTGGGTCAGAGTAAAGAATTTTATCTGTAATTTCCTTTAACAAGTGTCTAGGATATTCTGTCATTGGAATACATCTAGAATTGTTTTCCATGTCCACTCTGGATGTCTAACTCTTAAGATGGGTCGAGCGAACTTCCACCAATTCTCTGACTCGCCCTAAAATCCTATGCATACTCTGAGCAATTTGTGAGACCTCGTATATGTATAGTTGTAATGTGTAATGAATGTGAATGGACTTGTAATGTAAAGTATGATTGATGTAAGTCCATGGATTCAATGTACGTATGTGTAATATGAATTGTAACGTACATACAAGTTTCATTGAGTATGAATATGAAGAAATGAGTTCTTGTAAGTGATGAATGTGATTGGAACTCAAAATGAGTAGTGTGGTAAAATGGAATGAAGTTAAGCTTCCATTTAGTTTGGAATGTGATACTTTTAGATATACAATGAATGCACACAAGTTTCACTGTGCATAAGGTATGAATGGATGCCATTTTCAAGTTATAAGGTGGATGGATGAGAAAATGGCCATGGCAACAGATTAAGGATGTGTTGGTGTGAGTTACAGCAAGGAAACTGTAAGAAATCTGGAAAGTATGAAGGCCAGATCGATCTCATAGGATGGGAGATCGATCTGGAAGAGCCAGAATGCTCTTATTTAGGTAATGGAATAGAGCAGATCGATCTCCAATGGGGCCAGATCGATCTCCTAAGCATTCGGTAGTGAAAATATCGATCCTCAAGCACCCAAATCGATCTCCTTAGCTCTCTGTTTGGGAGCAGATCGATCTCATGCTTCGACAACTTGATCTCATGCTTAAAATGCCGTGAAAATGAGAGATTTAAGGGGACCAGATCGATCTCCTATTGGACCAGATCGATCTCCTCAAGCTATTTCTATATAAGGAGTGTTGGAAATCTAAAAATTTTGAGAAAATACCAATCTTCCATTTCTAACCCAAAAAACCTAACTTTCTCTCTATAAAATTAGCCATTTCCAGCAAGAATTGAGGGGAGATCATTATACGCTAAGTTGTTCATCTTGAGGAAGAGAACAACATAGTTGGAACCCTTCAATCCCATTGTGGGTATTGAAGGAGATAAGGGCATTCACATTTGGAGCAAGAAGAAAAATCAGATTTGGTAAGATTCTAACACTCCAATCCAAATACATTGTCTATTTAATTGATTTTGGAGTTGTTTGGCATGAGTATGGATGGATGGAAACACCTAGGTTGTGTTAGAAACAAATGTAACCTAGAAAATGGAATGCCTCTAGTGTGAGAAAGTATGATTTGGGGAGTTGGTGGTTTATGGGTTATGATAAGTTGTTAAATGAGTAATGTGGTTGATTTGGAATGGTTATGTGGAGTTATAATGTGGGTTTAAGTGAAATTTTGAAAATGAGTATGCAAATGCTTGATAAATGCCATAGTGAGGAAATCAATGAAATATGAACACTATGAGCTTAATATCGATTTAATATCGGTTTGGAATGAGTTAATAGGCCTAAAAGAATCCATAGACTCGAGTTATGGGTAAAGTAATGAAACGAGGCCTCATAAGCGTTAATAGAAAACTATAGGTCAAATTGACTATAGTGAACGGACGATGTCATATTATATGGATCGAATATAATGCGAGATACGATTTTGTGTAGTCCCGAAGAGTCCATTGGAAATGAATCGAGTGGTACCAGTAACAGCTTTAAGGAAGTGGAATCACGCATCGCGATTCCAGGTAAGGGAGTTCTGTAAGTATATAGAGGTAGCTGCTCGTATTTTGTGGGTGTATAGGGCTTTGGAAATATGCATGGACTTATAGAAATGTGTTTTGAAGATGTATGGAAATTACTATGAGTATTTGTATGAGATTTAGTTGTTTGAAAGGGTTATTGAAAAGGGATAGTAAGGCTAATAATTGCATAAATCACGTGTTTTGAATGCTTTTACAAAACACAATGCTTTGATTTGAGCAAATAAAAAGGATAGGCTGGCTAGTACTTGAATGATGTTGTGAAATAGCCCATGTGAGGCGCTAAGCATGTTTTGAGATGTTTTGAATGCATGTGAGCCGCCTATCGTGTGTATGTGATTTGATTCGCTCTAGAGCCTCGCTCGCGTTGGATTTCAGTGTTTTCACTTGTGTGAAACGTGCTTGAGCTTAGCTCGTACTTTGATTTGAATTGTGACGATGTTTTATAAACCGTATTGGAGCTTACGCTCGTACGTGGATTTGAGTGGTTTTTCTTATGCATATAACCGTACTGGAGTTATGCTCGTACGTGGTTTCTTCATATTTTTATGCATAAATGCCGTACTAGGGCGTTGCTCATACGAAGTGATTGGTTTTGATGCATGAATTTGCGCTAGAGCGTAGCTCACGCTGGTTTTCACACTGTGGTATGAATGGTGAGAGATACGGATTGGTGTTCAGGGAACCCAACAGGCCTGACAGACCTCTTGAGTGGGGTGAGGGTGAGGGGCTAGGACCTGACATAATCCATTTAGGGAACCCAACAGGCCTAACAGACCTCTTGAGTGGGGTGAGGGTGAGGGGCTAGGACCTGAATGTAAGACCCGAAAATTATATCATAATTTTTTATAAAGAATTGAAAATGGTCCCAAATTAAATGAAACGGGATTCGAACAGGAAATAACGATTTAAAATGCGAAATGAATGAGTATTTGTGAAGGGAAGTTAGGTTAAATTAATCTCGAACACGTGCAAGGGCAAAACGGTTAAAAGATCGAAAGTCGCAATAAATTCGATAAGAAAATTTTATTAAAAATAATGGATTTGAGAATCTTGATCAATAACGAAGAAATAATTAAATTTCGAGTCCGATTGATCAAGATCCAAAATTTTTAGAAATACCGAAAAGTCACTCGGGACAATATCCCGAAAATACGAAGAAATTATACCGAAAAAATGATTAAAAATATAATAAATAAATTAACTTAAATTAAATTAATTTATTTGGAATAAATTTATAGATTTTGTATATATTTTAGAATATATTTGAATATTTTAATGAATATTTTAATAATAAAACAAATTGTTAAATAAAATAATAATTGTAAAAAAAAAAAGAAAATTAGAAAAATGGATCGGGGAGAGAGAAAGAAGAAAACGAAAATGACGAAGCCGAAAATGAGGGTCACCGGCGAGCCACCACTGGCGCCGGATGAGGGACCACGACCACCAAAAAAGGAAGAGGAGAGGCCGGCGACCTCCCTGGTACCGGCGGTGCAGCCCACCGACGCCGAAATTCGACGAAATCGAAGGAGAGAAAACCCGAGGGAGAAGAGGAGATTGGTGGCAACCGGCGTCGATCTAGCCCCAACCGACCCCAGTCGAGGCTTCCCCAAGCCCAAACGACGCGATCGGTGGTGGTGGCAGTCGCCGAAACTGACAAACGACGTCGAAAATGGCAGAAAAGGAAAATGGGTTCCGACGGCCGAGGGAGAACAGCCGAACTGGCCACTTTTCGGCGACCTCGTGTGAAACCGAGACCAGATCCGAGCTACGGACGACCTCGCAGAGCTGCTGGCGATGGAAGTCGACAGAGAACCGACCGACAAGGCACCGAACCGGTCGAACCGGAGCGAACCGGAGTGAACCGGAGTGAATCGGACCGGTTTGAATCGGTCTGAACCGGATTGAACCGGTTCAGCCAAGAAAGAAGGGAAAAAAGGAGAAAAAGAGAAAAAGGAAAAAGGGAAAGAATTTTCAGGGATACACCGGACTTCGGGTAAGTCAGTAAGAGGTCAAAAGTGACCGATTTGAATTTCGAGAAATTTATTTAAATTATATTTAATCAAAAAAGTAACCCGGGATTAAATATATAATTGTGCAGTTGTACAACAAAGCCCGAACGATAGCCGATTGAGCTTCGATTTTCGTATCCCGTATCATATTGGGTAAGTACATTTTAATATCGACAATTAGAATCCTTTAATACAGAGTTTCGATTATTTTACGGAATTTACGGATTAATTCTGTATAAAAGGGATATTAATCGGATTTACAACGTAATTACCGTAAATGGTATACGGGCTATCCAATGAGTTTGGAACGAAGCCCGATAATTATCGGTAAGCTGCATGAGCCTAGTAAACCCGAGGAAGAGATTTAATAAGTAAAAACGGGCTGAAAATGGGTCGAGGCCCATTAAGGTGCAATTTGGGCCTAATAAGAGTAAATTGGCCCAATTAGTTAAATCGACTATAGCAAACAGGAGAATTATATTTATTGGGTTAAATTGACGTGATAAATAATTATCTGCAGCCCCAGAGACTGGATTAGCAGCAAATCGGATCGGACGAGCCTCCGACAGTGGAATTTAGATACGCGCTCGACGAGAATCGAGGTAAGGGAATTTTGTAAGTTCATAGAGATGCCTATACGTATTTATTGAGGGGATTTAAAAGGTCTAGAATTTCTTTAAGTATCTAGAAAATGAAATAATAATTTTTACGAAAACCGAGGCTTAGATGAATAATGAAAAAAGATGATTTTGCCTCTAGGAGTAAAATTTACAAAAAGGGTAATAAGGCAGGTAAATTGCATGATTTCACGTTTTTAACGTGTTATATGAATGTATTGCTTTGATTTAAGCAAATATGCACATAGGTTGGCTGTTGAATTCGTGAATTTTACGAAAGGATACCGGTTTGTACCGGTTATGATTTTAAAAAGATGTTTTATCAAGATTGAGCCACCTATCGTATTTACATGAATAAAAAGAGTGCTAGAGTCTTTCTCGCACTCAAGTTTACTGATTTATTATTCATGAAAAGCCGTAATGGAGCATTGCTCGTACGAGAAATTTGTGTGTGCACAAAACCGTGTTGGAGCTTCGCTCGCACGAGATTTTAGATATCGTGATATGCATAGCGTGGTGCTGGAGCTTCGCTCGCACTAGACGTGAGTTGACATGCATATAGTCGTGCGGAAGCCTCCTGTAGATTGTGTGTCAGAGAGAGTTGAGATGCTTGCACGTATACTTTGAGACATGGGTTGGTTATCGACATAGTATTGGGGTGGATAAGACCTACGGCAGGCACCCCCAGACTATCATATGGGTCCACGGAGTACGATGTACCGTGTATGTCACACGGAGTACGCTGTACCGTGCAGTCATGATGACTCTATGATGTTAATTGATATTCTGGCGGGTAGGACTTGACCCCACCTCCTGTTGCAGTTGTGATACCCCGCACACCGGGATCCGTGTATCCTGGGATCACAGGGACAAAGTATGGCCATAGTCCTGTATTTTTCATACAATAACCTACATGCCTCACATGATATCATACGGTCTAGATAGACCAGGACAAACCCGAGGGAGGGGTAATGTCCCGATTTATGTTTTTAAAAGAGATACAATTTAATGAATCAAGGTATTCCCGAGAGATGGGTTTGACCTTGATGAAGTTGTTTTATGATGAGTTTATGATTAAACAAATAAGTTTCAAAGTGATGAGTTTGTGATGAAACTAATAAGTTTTAATGTGACGAGCATGAGATGTCATACATGATGATTTTTCCATGTGTGTTTTTATATGTCAATTTCATGATTTCTCTTATACGATATATACATACATGTGGCATCGTTTTAGTCATTCCTCATGCTCAAAATATAAAGGATTTTATATCACTACATTATCAGCATGTAGATAGTATAGTTATCTACCTGCTTACATTATTGCCTTACTGAGCTGTTTATGCTTACCCTTTCATTTTCCACCCCACAGGGTATATTCAATAGAAGAGACAGACAGTAGTATTGCATTTCGGTTCTCCGCTGCTTCTTATCAAGACCAGGTATACACATTTGTATAATTTTTGTATCTGAACATATAGAGGCACAGTACTGTACATGGATGTAATATTGGGGATGTATTTATTTAAAATAAATTGATATGTAAATGAAATATGAAAATGGAATGGTAAATAGGTGAGAGGTGACTAACACCGAATCATAGCCCAACTGTTTAGTAGTGTAACTGTTCACGACGGGTAAGAAAATGAAAAATGCGAAAAATTTACTCTGATTTTTAGGTAATATGGGTCGTGACACTGAATCAGGGAACCCAACAGGGGCGAGCAAGGCCATGAGGGGCTAGAACCTGGTATTAAGGTTACTCCCGCGTGCTCTTGAGACTATAAAGGTTACACTTGGTATGGGGTAGATAAGACCTACGGCAGGCACCCCCAACCATGTTAGGGTCCGCAGAGTACGATGTACCGTGTATATCACATGGAGTGTGATTTACCGCGTGGTGGTTACTTGATTTGAAAAATTCTGCGGAGAACTAACCCACCTCCGTACCAGCATGATACCCCGTACACCGAGATCCGTGTGGTTTGGGATGATATGTGACAATTGGCCAACGTAGTTATCTACCATGTAGATAGAGTAGTTATCTACCATGCTTACATTATTGCCTTACTGAGCGTGTGGTTGCTCATCTCTCCCTACTTTCCCCCTCCTACAGAGCATGCATAGTAGCCCAGTGAGGACTGAGGCATTGTGGTTTTGGACATCCGCTGCTTCCATCGCCGAAAGATATATACACAGGATTCTTTTTGTATCTAAATAATGCAAAAGCACAGTAGTCTTTTGAGTTGTAATTATGGGGGATGTAGATGTCAGTGAACATAACTTGTGTAAGTTAATGATTAACTTATAAATGTATGACATCGCTTTATTTAACTGAGAATGAATGAGATGTGATGTTTATTATTGACTCACAGCCCAACAGTGTGGTGGTAAGTTAGTTCACGACCGGGTAAGGTAACGGTTAAACGTGAAAAGTTTTCAGTGATTTTTGGTTAAAGAGAATGCAATTGGGTCGTGACACAATTAGCTCCCAAAATATTCTCCACACTCCGCTCTAACCTCGCGAAGTGTGTCTCAATACTCTCTGATCTCTTTGTCGAACTCTGTCCGATCTCTCTGTCGAACTCTATGGGGCATGCTTAACATCAACTTCCACTTTAACCTCATTTTGAGTCTCATGTGGCGACTCAGTACGACTCTGAGGCCTACCTCTACGGCCTCAAACTCGTGTACTCGCCCTTCTACCATAGCGGCTATAAGTTACTGACTATATTCTTACATTTGAAACTAAATTCTTATCTGCAATCTCATCTCGATATACACAATGGTACCAAACAATGTACAGTACATGAGGATGTAAACTTCCTTAACCACTAACACCTACTCATATCAGACCAACTTAGCTCTGATACTAAAAACTGTCACGACCCAAAGATCAGAGTAAATTTTTCATTTTTCTTTCATATTTAATTCTTACCTTCCTCTCATCGTGACCATCCTACCAACAGTTGGGCTATGATCCGGTGTTAGTCCCCTCACACTACTTACCATTCCATTTCCATGTTACATTTACACATTAGGATTTTTCTATCCTTTGACTTTAACTAATACATTCACAATTGGATTTACTTAACCTTACATCCTCAACATCATATCCGTTTACAGTACTTTGCATTTACATATTTAGATACAAAACTATACAAATGTGTATACCTGACTCTCGATGGGATGCAAGGAATACCAAGAATGCAAGTCCTCAGCTGCTCACTAACTACTGTGAGTGCTCTAAAAAAAAGGGATAATAAGGGGGGTGAGTAAACCACGCGCTCAGTAAGGCAATCATGCAAGTAAGTAGATAGCTCCACTATCTACATGCTCATAATGCCATGCCCTTAAATCCATTTCTTTTTATTTAAACCTCACGCACAAAATCATGCACACATCAATGACATAGTTTATAAAAAAACTATTCATGCATATAGAAATTATGCAACTCATGCATCAATGGCATTTTATGTAAAATCATAATTTGCATGAACTAAATCAAGATCATGCATTTTTTTCATGTGATGTAAAGCAAATCATGAGAGACAATTATTTTCATGAATTTGTAATTAAAGCATGGAAAACTCCTCATGCTACTGCATTTAAATCACTTCATTAAAGCTCAGTATAAAATAACCCATCCGGGTTAATCATCTCAAACTCATTAAAATTTCATTATAAAATTCTGTTATAAAATCACCATTCTTTTAGGGTCACATGTCATAAAATCCTCTGAAAAATCTATCATCATAGTATAAAATCACATCTCAATGAAAATCACAAAATCGGGGGCTTGACCCCTCCCTCGGGTCTACCCTGGTCTATCGAGACCAAAAGTTATATCATGTGAGACATGTAGGTGACTATATCTGTAACATCGAGGACTATAGCCATATCCTAGTGATCCCTTGCTACACTTTACCTAGTGTGCGGGGTATCACACATCAAACGGGAGGTGGGTCAATCCTGCTGCCAAAACAACATAAATACCAGGATAGTGAGGGCAAGGCTTACAACCTCGTGGCTAATGCCACTCCACTCCAACAATCCCCACGGTACAGCATACTCTGCGTGACATACATAGTACAACGTACTCTGTGAATCCAAATCATAGTCAGGGGGTGCCTGTTGTAGGTCTTATCCACCCAACATATGTTTCAATATGCACGTGTGGGCATATCATCTCACTGTGACGCACAGTATACAGGAGGCTCCAACACGGTTATATGCATGTCATATAAATCCCTATGCGAGCAAAGCTCTAGCATGGCTCATGCATATTCATGATATCTGAAAACCTCGTGCGAGTGAAGCTCCAACACATTTTCATAAAAATCAGAAAAATCTGCGTACGAGCAGTACTTCAGTACGACTTTAAAAGAGTTATAAATCCATATAAAATCACGTGCGAGCAAGCTCTAGCATGGTTTATGCATAAAATCCATCAAAGCCTCGTGCGAGCAATGCTCCAGCATGAATGAATGCTCAAGTGAATCAAAACTTCGTGCGAGCAACACTCTAGCACGGTTTCATGCATAAAGAAATCAAATCTCGTGCGAGTTACACTTCAATACGACTTTTATGTAATTAAATTGATTAAATCACGGACAAGCAAGGCTCAAGTACAGCTTTTATTCAATTATCATATCAAAACAGGATGCGAGCTAAGCTCCAGCACCTCTCATGCATGTCAAATCATTAAAACTAGTGCGAGCAATCGCTTTAGCACATTTTATGCTCATGATGTCACACAATTCGGTGTGAGCAACCGCTCCAGCACCATTCTGCACACTCACAAACTCAGATATAGTGCAAGGAAATGCTCCAGCACTATTTGTTCCCATATAAACTTGATAGTTGGCCCATTTTTCAAAGAAATTTCATTTAAATCTAAATAACACTTACGTAGTGTTATCTTGTGAAATTTATACAATTACTGGCCAATCTACCAATTTGCTTTGCTAAAAAGTCACGAAAATTCTTTAAATCATGCATTTCATGCATGTCATGCTTTCACTACCTTAGGTGAATTTCCCTTAGTAGGGGTAAAATAGTCTTTTACCTATCCCAAGTCCTTAAAATTTTTAATCCATTTCTAGGACCGTTATACATTTTCAGTGTATACAAAAGCTATTAAAAATATGTGTAGCTACTCTAGCTACTCACAAAATTCCCTTACCTCATTTTTCTATACAGTCTGACTTTTCCACTGATGTCTCGTCACACAGTCCGATTTGCCCCCAATCAAATCTCCGTAACTGTGTATAAATATTCATCAGGTCAAATACAATATAATTAATTGTATTTCATATTTTCTTGGCTTAATTTAAATCATTGAGCCCGTTTATCCATATTGGGCTCGATTATACCATAATGGGCCTTAATCGGCCTTAATCCCATTTTCCACTTACTATTCACTTTGGCTCATTGGGCCCATCATTATTTATCGGGCCTCTTTCTAAACTGTCGGATAGCTCAATTAATTATTTATGACAATTTATCTCAAATTCCATAATTTAATTCATTTTATGCAGAATTAATCCGTAATTTATGCGGTAAATTTCTAACTCGCATAACTATGCAAATTGTCGTAAATAATGGCTACTTACCCGAGATTACATGATAGTATAAAAATCGAGGCTGACTCGAGCTCTCGTTTGACGTCAATTGTCAAGCTACACAATTACATATTTTTTTGGGTAAATTTTCAGTTGAATATTAATCAAATTAAATATTTCAAAATTTAAATCGATCAATTTCTACCGCTTACCGGTTTACCCGTAGCTCGATTAAATCACCGAAATTTTTTTCCAATTTTACCTCTTTTTCTTTTTCCCTTTTTATTTTTTTTCTTCTTTTCTGGTTGAACCGGTTCGGTCCAGTTTAGGTCGGTTCAGAACGGTTTGGTTCAGTGATACGAACTAAACGTATTACCGTAAGTGCACGAGTTGTACAAGTAATAATAGGATTTGAGTCCCGGATTATCATCCCACAGAGAAGTTGACTAACCAAATTAACTATCGATTAATCTTACCGTAAGTATATCCTAGCAAATTATGAAGTTTAATGTGTGATCTACAAAGTTAATAGTACTGAATATAATAAAACTATACTGTAATGAAAATAAAACCAAGCTAAGATTTACTTACCGAGCTCCACGCAATTAAAAGCAAATACCTACGAAAACAATTAAAACAACTAAAATTAATTAACGCAATAAAAAACAAAAAATGAAAATAAAGAACAAGATTAATTAAACTAAAATTTATGCAAACTTAAAATAAAAATGCATGTAATTAAAATTTGCAAATTAAACTAACCTAAAATTTAATAAAGATGAAGACTAAATTAAAAATGCATGTATCAAATTCTAAGTACAACTAAACTAAAATAAAGTCCTAAAACATTTAATATAAAATCAACTACTAACTAAAAATTAACACTACAAATTAAATTAACTTGCAAAGATATTAAAACTAACCTACCAATTAATAAAAACTAACAACTAATTAAGGATTAAAACAACTAAAAGCATGGAATAACAAATTAATTGGCCAAACAAGGCCTTAAACTACTTTGCAACAATGTGGTCCCGATTAAGTCGCTGTTCACGTTCTTCCAAAACGTTTTCATTTCCAGGCTTTCACGATTTCGGCTACTGTCACTGTACATTTTCTGCAAATTCCAGCTCCAGGCATTATCGATCATAGTTACTCTCGATCTACTGCATCTGGCCCTGCAATCGACTGCTGCTCTAGGCATTCTCGGTCCCAGCTACTCTCGATCTGCTTCATCTGGTCCTGTAATCGACAACTGCTTCATGCTGTAATTTTTGGCCATGCCGCTGCCTGCCCAGATCTACTCTACACATCCTCAGCTTCTGCTCCTGCTCCTGCTTCTACAAACTCCAGCTGCTGTCCAGACTTGCTCTCGGTCTGCTCTGTCCTGCACTGCTGTTGATCATACTCCCAGCCTCGTACGAGCCTCTTCACGGTTTGTCCTCATCAGTTTCTTGGTTTCTTGCTAACCATATCCGAGACCATCGGGACTAGAGTGGCACAATCTATCATTCTGCAGTAGCACCTATCATCAAATAAAGAAACTTATACATGTAAAGATCATTAAATGGTGAGTTAAAGACAAGGAATGAAATGATAAAACCTTAAGAACCAGCAACTATAATAGAAAATGAAGATGAACAGTAGGAAGAAAATTTAAAACAGAGGCAAACAGAGGAGGAAATTGCTGCTCTCAGGAATCAACCCGTGTCACACTACTACAACCAACCGAGACATGAGAGTCTACACCGAACAGCTTGATGCATCCTTTTCACAATCCAACAGCAAGTAACAGTCAACAATCAAGACTATCAAACCCGTGGCTCATTAACGTGCAGAATCATCATCACTGGCTTACTCTATTCCAGCTCTATAATGCCATGGTTCCACATTACTTAAATGTGAAACAATGCCTGGCATTTACCCACATTAAAGCACCCAAACCAAATAGCATAGATGAAGGAAAAAGTAAGGAACAAAATACACAAAGAAACCAACCCGAGAGCAACTAAAGATGATGGTTTTTCAAATAAAATGAAGGAAACATAAGTAATAATTTTATGGAAATCGAGAACTCACTAGGAGAAATGGGCTATGTAAATAAAACTTGACTAGCCAAATTAACTATCGATTAATATTACCGTAAGTATATCCTAGCAAATTATGAAGTTTAATGTGTGATCTACAAAGTTAATAGTACTGAATATAATAAAACTATACTATAATGAAAATAAAACCAAGCTAAGATTTACTTACCGAGCTCCACGCAATTAAAAATGAATACCTACGAAAATAATTAAAACAGCTAAAATTAATTAACGCAATAACAAGCAAAAAATGAAAATAAAGAACAAAATTAATTAAACTAAAATTTAAACAAACTTAAAATAAAAATGCATGTAATTAAAAATTACAAATTAAACTAACCTAAAATTTAATAAAGATGAAGACTAAATTAAAAATGCATGTATCAAATTCTAAGTACAACTAAACTAAAATAAAGTCCTAAAACATTTAATATAAAATCAACTACTAACTAAAAATTAACACTACAAATTAAATTAACTTGCAAAGATATTAAAACTAACCTACCAATTTATAAAAACTAACAACTAATTAAGGATTAAAACAACTAAAAGCATGGAATAACAAATTAATTGGCCAAACAAGGCCTTAAAATACTTTGCAACAATGTGGTCCCGATTAAGTCAATATTCACGTTCTTCCAAAACGTTTTCATTGCTAGACTTTCATGGTTTCGGCTACTGTCACTGTACATTTTCTGCAAATTCCAGCTCCAGGCATTCTCAGTCCCATCTACTCTCGGTCTGCTGCATCTGGTCCTGTAATCGACTGTTGCTCCAGGCATTCTCGGTCCCAGCTACTCTCGGTCTACTGCATCCGATCCTGCAATCGACAACTGCTTCATGCTGCAATTTTTGGCTACGCCGCTACCTGCCTAAATCTACTCTACACATCCTCGGCTTCTGCTCCTGCTTCTACCAACTTCAGTTGCTGTCCAAACTTGCTCTCGGTCTGCTCTGTCCTGCACTGCTGTTGATCATGCTCCCAACCTCGTACGAGCCTCTTTACGATTTTTCCTCATCAATTTCTTGGTTTCATGCTAACCATATCTGAGACCATCGGGACTAGAGTGGCACAATCTATCATTCTGCAGTAGCATCGATCATCAAATAAAGAAACTTATACATGCAAATATCATTAAATGGTGAGTTAAAGATAAGGAATAAAATGATAAAACCTTAAGAACTGGCAACTATAATAGAAAATGAAGATGAACAGTAGGAAGAAAACTTAAAACAAAGGCAAACAGAGGAGGAAATTGCTGCTCTCGGGAATCAACCCGTGTCTCACTACTACAAGCAACCGAAACATGAAAGTCTACACCATACAGCTTAATTTATCTTTTTCACAATCCAACAGCAAGTAACAGTTAACAATAAAGACTCTCAAACCCGTGGCTCATTAACTTGCAGAATCATTATCATCGGTTTACTCTATTCCAGCTCTTTAATGTCATGGTTCCATATTACTTAAATGTGAAACAATGCCTAGCATTTGCCCGCATTAAAGCACCCAAACCAAATAGCATAGATGAAGGAAAAAGTAGGGAACATAATACACAAAGAAACCAACCCGAGAGCAACTAAAGATGATGGTTTTTTAAATAAAACAAAGGAAACATAAGCAGTACTTTTATGGAAACTGAGAGCTCACTAGGAGAAATGGGCTATGTAAATAAAACTTCAAAAATAAAAGACTAGATTTAACATAACCAAGAAGATGAAATGATACATTGTTTGCTATGAAATAGAAAATATCCAAGTCTAGAAGATGGAGAGCATAAACATGGAATGAACATTAATAGTAAATGGAAGCTAACGAAAATTGCAAAATAAAACAAACGGGAAAGTAAAAAAAAAACACTAGAAAGGAGAATAACTCTAAAAACTACTCTACCTATACTACTCCTAAATTACAGAGTTTTTTGAATTGCCATCCATGTCTTATTTATACACACACTAAGGGTACAATTGTAATTTTTCCATTCTAGAAGAGTTGGCATTTTTTTGGCCACTTGTCTTCATACCATTGGCTCCTTGAAAAGATATTTCCATGTCATCGGTCTTCTTATCCAATTGGATGTGCTAGGTGGCATGTCTCGTGTTGTCAGCATGGTCTAATCTTGATTTTAACCCAATTTCAATCCATTTTCTATCGAAATTTTCAAAATTCATCCGTATTTGATTTATCTGCAAACATGAGAATTTTGATTAAATAGAGAGGATAATTAACAAAATAAATTAGGGATTGAAATAATTAATTAGGAAATTAATCATAAATAATTCTAAAAATATAGAATTATCACACCCCCAAACTTGAGCTTTTGCTTGTCCTCAAGCAAAACAAAATAATTGTAAGAATGACAAGTACAAAACACAATAATTTCCCCAATATCATCCTCAAAGAAAAAGTACAGACTATGATCTCAAAGACTCACAATTACAAGTCCAACACTCAGAATCATTCAATCATAAGTCCTAACCCAAATTGGACTCCTCGTGAGGGTGTGAAAAATATCTAAGTCACTTCATAGTACGTTATGCGGATCAGATTATGCAAACACAGTGAATGCCAAGTCACTGACATGTGATCATTCCCATAAGTTTGCTTTTCACTTCTCTCTCCACTAATGTAGTCACACTTAACCAAAGATCAATAGGACTTTATTAAGTTTGTAATGTAAGGCCAGGGTTAAGGTATGATAATGTCGATTTAGGTTTAATTACCCCTTAACATGCATTACTTCTAGGATCTTTATGTAAGAGCTCAAATCATTTCCCCCAAACTTATTTATTTCACTAAACTTTTTATTCTATTTTTTGTATTTTCTTCTTTCTTCTTTTTTTTTTTTCAAACTTTCACTATCACCAGATACCTATATGTACAAAGCTCAAAATATATCCAATGACTTTCCATGCTTTCAGGGTAAGGGATAGGAAAAGAGAAATTAAGTTAAGGAAAATTATAGGCAAGTGTATTTACAAAGAAAAGCTTATTTAGCCCAAATGGGTGACTAGGGGTAAAGTGTATGCAGGGATGGCTCGAAAGGCTCAAACGATCCAAAGATGGCCTAAATCATCTCCCTAATTAAGTGTGATAGACTATTTTACCTCGAGACAAGATCAAACAAATTCTAGAATATGATACACAAAATCAATTGAACAAATGCAATCCTATGTCCACATAAGCTTTCTCTAAATAAATATACAGATTCATGACATGACATGTGCATAAGATGAGGAAATCACAATCAGAATCAAGACAAATTCAAGAACTCAACTTCTTGCTTTTCCTATAATCATGCTTCTCAGTCAATCAAAATCAGACTTAATCATGGGGTCATATCATCGAAATATGGGAAAACTACATGCTAAGTACTAAATCATCCCATAATCAAATAGTTTAAGCTCAGATTTTCAAAAAAAAATCTAAAAAATTTTCAATTTTGCCCAAATTTTCAAAAAATGCTCAAGTAATATCCCCTCCCCCAAACTTAAAGTGCACAGTGTCCTCAGTGTGCAAATAATATAAGAATTAAAGTTCAGGAACACAGTACTCCCTTTTCTGATGATGAGGATGAACAATCGAAGCTTGATTGAAAGCATAAAACTAGAAAAGAAATCTACAAAAAAATAAAGAAAGAAACAGCAGAAAAGAAAAAGAACTATATACAAAGTGAAAAGAAAAATTAAGCCACTTCAAATGCAGCTAAAGAACACAACACTTAGCAACAGGGCGAAGAGTAGGAGGATCAGCCAAAGTGGTGATAGAATGTTAACAGTTAAATCCTCTTTCGTTCTAGCTACTTCCCTCCTTCTTTCAGATTTCCTATGCTCAAGCCTTATATCTTCCTCAATCTCCATCTTAAAACACTCTTGAGAGTCATTAGGGAGCTTCAAAGGTTTGAAAACATTAAACTTCACTTCCTGATCTAGGACTCTCAAAGTCAACTCCCCCTTTTGTACATCAATTAAAGTTCTACCAGTCGTTAGGAAAGGTTTACTTAGTATAATAGGGACTTCATTGTCTTTCTCCATGTCTAATACGATAAAATCCCTAGGGAAAATAAACTTGTCCACCTTTACTACGACATCCTCAATGACCCCCTTCGGATATTTAATTGATCGAACAGCCAACTGGAGGGTCACTATGGTGGGCTTGGTATCCCTTATTCCTAACTTATGATAGATAGACAAAGGCATCAAATTTATACTGGCTCCTAAATTGCACAGGGCTCTACCAAAGAATAAATTACTAATAGTGAATGGTATGGTAAAACTCCCGAGATCCTTGAGCTTGGGGGTAATTTCCTCTGGATAATTGCACTACATTCCTCAGTTAAGGCCACCGTCTCATAGACTTCCAATCTCTTTTTTCTAGAGAGGATATCCTTCAGAAACTTCACATAACTTACCATTTTCTCTAAGGCATCTGCAAAAGGAATGATAATGTGAAGTTTCTTAAAAACCTCAAGAAATTTAGCGAATTGTTGATTGATTTTTTGATTCTGGAACCTCTGAGGAAAAGGTACTGGTGGTCTAACTAGAGAGGATGTAATGGAAACATGTATAACATCTGAGGACGAGGTAGGCATTGAAGTAGAAAAAGGTATAGATGAAGAAGTGCCTAGCTTTGTTTCTTTTGCAGTCCGATCCTAATGTTCCTGTTCTTTCTGAGCTGCCTCGTTAAAACTTAAGGATTCTTCAACTATGGGCTGTTCAAGTTGGGACTTAACTTGTGGTTCATCTAGCTCTCGGTCGTTCTCAAGGGTGATGGCTTTCACATGTTCTTTACCCTCCCTTTGCCTAACAGGATTGGCTTCAATGTTACTAGAAAGGGTCCCGTGAGGACGCTAGCTAAGAGCATTTGCTATTTATCCCACCTGAACCTCTAAGTTCTTAATTAAAGCAGATTGATTTTGCAAGATTGTTAAGAACATCTCTTCTAGTGTAGGCTTCTTCTCAGCTACTGGTATGTGGTAATGTTGGGGCTGCATAGGTTGTGGTGGTGGTGGTTGATGGAAGTGAGGTGGATGATGCTGAAATTAAGGTGGAAGGGGATGATTTAGTGGATGGTATGGAATTTATGGCTGTGGTGGTACTTGAACCAGTGGAGCTTGAAAACTAGGGGATCCTACAGATATGGAGTTAGAAGTTTGCCCTTGGTTTTAGCTTTAGGAGAAGTTAGGATGGTTCTTACACCCTAGATTATAGGTGTTTGAAAAGGGGTTGTTCTATTGCGTTTGAGAAGGGGCAACATACTGAATCGATTCTAAGTTGAGCGGACACCTATCTACAGAGTGGGTACCACTACATAGCTCGCAGGAAAGAAAAGGACTTTGGACAAAAAACACTGGGCTAGGATTGGTGGAAGGACTATATTGGGTATTGAGCGACTCTACCTTCTTCATAAGATTGGCGATTTAAGAGGTTAAGGTAGATAGGGTGTTTAGCTCATAAATACCCGCCGACTTCTTTGGCAATTGCCTTTACGAGGAAAATAAATAGTTGTTAGCAGCCATCTTGTCCAAGAGCTCGTAAGCTTCCTCCTTTGTTTTACACATTAGCACTCTACCCGCAGCAACGTCAACAATGGTCCTATTCTGGCTTATAAGTCTGTTGTAGAAGGTCTGGACTTGCAGCCATAAAGGTAGGCCATGGTGAGGGCACTTCCTAAGAAGGTCCTTATATCATTCCCATGCTTCGTAAAGAGATTCAGAGTCGAACTGGGCAAATGAAGATATATCACTATGGAGTCTGGCCATTTTAGAGGGAGGAAAAAAATTAGATAGAAATTGATGGGCTAACTTATCCCATGTAGAAATGGATCTTGGAGGCAAGTAGGTTAACTAGTGTCTCGCCCTATCCCTAAGTGAGAAGGGGAATAGTCTAAGTCTAAGCGCATCATCAGATAATCTATTGTGCTTGAACGGGTTGCACAAGTCCAGGAATTACCTAAGGTGAGCATGTGGGTCATCATGCTGAAGCCCACTGAACTGTAAAGAGGATTGGATCATCTGGAGGATGCAAGGCTTAATTTCAAAATTGTTAGCAAGGACAACTGGTAGCCTAATGCCGATATAATATCCTTCAATCATCGGCACCGCGTAATCTCCAACAATCCTAATTTATCTATTTTCTGCCATGATGTTTTGCAGCGGAGCTTTTAATTTTCTAGAATCCTTTCAAATTTTCCTAAGGGTTCTTTAATTTCAAGATCTAGAGGAAAGCTATCATAACTCCAGCTCTACGCATGCAAACATCTAAAAGTCCTTAGAAATTTTTTTTAAGTTTTTTAATTTTTAATTTTTTTTTTAAATTTTCAATTCACTAATCTAGACTAAACTTCTAAATATTTACACCCTAAATATTTACAAGCTAGAATTACACCTAAGCATAATTTCACCGATATTAATTAACGACTAATTAAAGCAACAGCGCCAAAAACTTGATATGAACTAAATGTATTACCGCAAGTGTACGGGTCGTACAAGTAATAATAGGATTTGAGTCCCGGATTATCGTCCTACAGAGAAGTTAACTAGCTTAATTAACTACCGGTTAATCTTATCCTAAGTATATCCTAGCAAATTATGAAGTTTAATGTGTGATCTACAAAGCTAATAGTACTAAAAATAATAAAACTATAAAATAAAGAAAATAAAATCGAGCTAAGATTTACTTACCGAGCTCCACGCAATTAAAAACGAATACCTACGAAAATAATTAAAACAGCTAAAATTAATTAATGCAATAAAAAGCAAAAAATGAAAATAAAGAACAAAATTAATTAAACTAAAATTTAAACAAACTTAAAATAAAAATGCATGTAATTAAAAATTGCAAATTAAACTAACCTAAAATTTAATAAAGATGAAGACTAAATTAAAAATGCACGTATCAAATTCTAAGTACAACTAAACTAAAATAAAGTCCTAAAACATTTAATATAAAATCAACTACTAACTAAAAATTAACACTACAAATTAAATTAACTTGCAAAGATATTAAAACTAACCTACCAATTAATAAAAACTAACAACTAATTAAGGATTAAAACAACTAAAAGCATGGAATAACAAATTAATTGGCCAAACAAGGCCTTAAACTACTTTGCAACAATGTGGTCCCGATTAAGTCGCTGTTCACGTTCTTCCAAAACGTTTTCATTTCCAGGCTTTCATGATTTCGGCTACTGTCACTGTACTTTTTCTACAAATTCCAGCTCCAGGCATTATCGGTCCCAGTTACTCTTGGTCTACTGCATCTGGCCCTGCAATCGACTGCTGCTCCAGGCATTCTCAATCCCAGCTACTCTCAATCTGCTTCATCCGGTCCTGCAATCGACAACTGCTTCATGCTGCAATTTTTGGCCATGCCGCTGCCTGCCCAGATCTACTCTACACATCCTCAGCTTCTGCTCCTGCTTCTACCAACTCCAGCTGCTGTCTAGACTTGCTCTCGGTCTGCTCTGTCCTGCACTGCTGTTGATCATACTCCCAGCCTCGTACGAGCCTCTTCACGGTTTGTCCTCATCAGTTTCTTGGTTTCTTGCTAACCATATTTGAGACCATCGGGACTAGAGTGGCATAATCTATCATTCTACAGTAGCACCTATCATCAAATAAAGAAACTTATACATGTAAAGATCATTAAATGGTGAGTTAAAGACAAGGAATTAAATGATAAAACCTTAAGAACCAGCAACTATAATAGAAAATGAAGATGAATAGTAGGAAGAAAACTTAAAACAGAGGCAAACAGAGGAGGAAATTGCTGCTCTCGGGAATCAACCCGTGTCACACTACTACAACCAACCGAGACATGAGAGTCTACACTGAATAGCTTGATGCATCCTTTTCACAATCCAACAGCAAGTAACAATCAACAATCAAGACTCTCAAACCCGTGGCTCATTAACGTGCAGAATCATCATCACTGGCTTACTCTATTCCAGCTCTTTAATGCCATGGTTCCACATTACTTAAATGTGAAACAATGCCTAGCATTTACCCACATTAAAGCACCCAAACCAAATAGCATAGATGAAGGAAAAAGTAAGGAACAAATTACACAAAGAAACCAACCCGAGAGCAACTAAAGATGATGGTTTTTTAAATAAAACGAAGGAAACATAAGCAATAATTTTATGGAAATCGAGAACTCACTAGGAGAAATGGGCTATGTAAATAAAACTTGAAAAATAAAAGACTAAATTTAACATAACCGAGAAGATGAAATGATACATTGTTTGCTATGAAATAGAAAATATCCAAGTCTAGAAGATGAAGAGCATAAACATGGAATTAACATTAAAAGTAAATAGAAGCTAACAAAAATTGCAAAAATAAAACAAACGAGAAAGTAAAAAAAACACTAGAAAGGAGAATAACTCTAAAAACTACTCTACCTACACTACTCCTACTCCTAAATTACATAGTTTTTTCAATTGCCATCCATGTCTTATTTATACACACACTAAGGGTACAATTGTAATTTTTCCATCCTAGATGAGTTGGCATTTTTTTAGCCACTTGTCTTCACACCATTGGCTTCTTGAAAAGATATTTCCATGTCATCGATCTTTTTGTCCAATTGGATGTGCTAGGTGGCATTGCTCGAGTTGTCTGTGTGGTCCAATCTCGATTTTAGCCCAAATCCGATCGATTTTCTATCGAAATTTTCAAAATTCATCCGAATTTGATTTATCTGCAAACATGAGAATTTTTAATTAAATAGAGGGGATAATTAACAAAATAAATTGTGGATTTTAATAATTAATTAGGAAATTAAGCACAAATAATTTTAAAAATTTAGAATTATCTTTCAGCTGGTTCAGTCCGGTTCGGTTTTCTCCTCCGCCGTTCGGAGCTTCGCCGATCGATTCTTTACCGACTTCCTTTTCCAGATGGTCCGTCTAGCCATACGAAGTACGAATCTGATGTCTGTTTGGCTAGCGGTGGCCAAAAAGTGGCTGGTTCGGCCTCTTTTCCCTTCGACCTCGCTACCGTTTCTCCTTTCTCACCATTACCGGCGTTGTCGGCCATTTCATCGGCTGTGTCCACCACCAATCTGCTCGTCTTTGCCTCAGGAATGTTCGGTTGGGGCTAGGGTTGGCCAGATCGGTGCCGGTGGCCTCCGATTTCTCTTTTCCCTTTCGGTTCCTCCCTTTCGCTGTTCTTTTCATCGACGACGGATCCCAGTGCATGGTGGCTTTTCGGTGTCGGTCTCTTCTCGTCGATCCTCACCTGGCCTTTCTTTCTCACTGGTAGGCGTCAGAGCTGGGGTTGGTTTCCCTTGGCTGTTTTCCTCTCTCCATAAATCATGATTTCGCGATTTTTGCTTTTTTTTTCAATTTCTTTTTATTACTTGTTATATTTTATTTTAATCAAATAAACTATAATAAAACCCAAAATATCACAAGTAAATTAATATTTTATTCATTTAATAAATAAATGAATTTATCTGTCTTATTTTGTCTTTTCGGTATATTTTTTCAATATTTTCGGGAAAATTTCTCGAAGTGAAAATTTCAATTTATTCTGATATATTCATATCTTAATCGATTGGACTTGAAATTTAATTATTTCTTCATTATTGATCAAGATTTCTCAAATCCATATTTAAAATGAAATTTCTTATCGAATTTATACTGAATTTTAGGTCTTTTGATTGTTTTGCCCTTCAACGTGTTCGGGACCAAATCACCACAACTTCCCTTCACGAACCCTTTCTCATTTCGTGTTTTAAATTCTTATTTCCAATCTGAATGGTCGAATCCCATTTGTTTAATCTGTGGCCATTTCAATCCTTCATTTAATCTTTAAATGCATTCGAGAATCTTTTATTCATTCTATTTGCGTTTTTCATTCACGTACAACTCTTCTTATGATTCAATTTACATAATACCATGTTTACATCATTTAAATCATAAGAAATTATAATAAAAATTGGGTCTTAAACATAGTACTGGAGTGTTGCTCGTACTTGATTTGAAAAGTGAATTTTGCATGACCTACTGCTAGAGTGTTACTCAAACTAGAGTTCTATTTTGTGATATGTAAAAAACAGTGCTTGAACGGGGTGTTGACTGTGAGTCACAATCCAGGCTCGCACTGTAACCTTAATGTGATATATATGACATGATAAAAAATCGTGTTGATTACCTCGTGTAAACTGGGTGTCAAACAGATGAGCTACGTATAGATGACTTGTTGCATCAGCTTCGGGGAGCGCAAGTCATTTTTAAGATTGATCTGAGGTCTAGGTATCATCAGTTGAGAGTTCAGAGTGAAGATGTACCCAAGGCAGCGTTTCAGACTCGATATGACCATTATGAGTTCTTGCTTATGCTATTCGGATTGACGAATACTCCCGCAGCTTTTATGGCTTTGATGAATTATGTGTTCAAGCCATACTTGGATCAGTTTGTTATCATCTTTATCGACGACATCTTGGTGTATTCGAAGTCTCAAAAAGAGCCTGAGCAGCACCTGAGTATTATTTTACAGACCCTTTGAGAGAAGGAGTTGTATGCTGAACTCGGTAAGTGTGACTTTTGGCTAGAAAAAATTTCATTTCTAGGTCATGTTGTATCGAAGGATGGAGTGTCAGTAGACCCATTCAAGATTGAGGCTGTAGTTCAGTGGGAACAGCCAATGGCAGTCGTCGAGGTCAAGAGTTTTTTTGGTTTAGTTAGATACTACAGGAGGTTCGTTGAGGGATTTTTAAAGTTAGCTGCTTCGTTAACCCGTCAACTCAGAAGAATGTTGCATTTGTGTGGGACAATGATTGTAAGAAGAGTTTGTAAGAGTTGAAGCGTCGATCGACCACCGCTCCGATTTTCACTATCCCTACCAACTCAGGAGGTTTTTCATTATATACTAATGCTTCGTATCAGGGACTGGGCTGTGTATTGATGCAGGAAGGGAAGGTAGTTGCTTATGGATCCAAACAGCTGAAGAACTATTAAGAACTATCCGACCTACGATTTGGCGTTAGCAGCAGTAGTGTTTACATTGAAGATATGGCGCCACTACTTATATGGTGAGTAGTTCTAGATTTATACTGACCACAAAAGCCTCAAGTATTTGTTATCGCAGAAGGAGCTAAACATGAGACAGAGAAGATGGGTAGATCATCTGAAGGATTACGATTGTGAGATGCTTTATCATCCGGGTAAGGCTAACTAGTAGCTAATACTTTGAGGAGGAAGAGCCTTGGGATGGTGTCATATATGATGGTTTGGGAACATTAGCTGTTAGAGCAATTTGCTAGCCTTAGTTTGGTTTTTGTGCCTTCTAACATGGATACGAACTATGTGATTGCTAGCTTGAGGTTGGAACCAGATTTGGTTGACAAGATCAAACAGGGTTATCATAATGATCCGTATTACATTGATATAACTAGTTAGATGCAGACGGACACAATGACCGAGTATGAGTTCTGATGGACTACTTAGGTTCAGAGGGAGATTGTGTGTTCCCAATGATCTAGAGCTCAAGAGACTGATTTTGTTGAAAGCTCATTATTCAAGGTACACGTTACATTAGGGGAGTAACATGATGTACCTGAATCTCTGAAAAGTGTATTGGTAGTCAGCTGTGAAGAAAGATATGGCAGAGTATGTGGCGAGATATCTCGTTTGCCAGCAGGTGAAGGTAGAGCATCAGAAGCCTGCAAGGTTATTGTAGCCTCTACCTATACCGAGTGGAGAAGGAAGCATATCACTAAGTATTTTGTGATGAGTTTTCTAAGGACCTACAGGAATCACGATGCGATATGGGTGATTGTTCATAGACTGACAAAGTCAGCCCACTTCCTAGCTATGAGAGCAACTGATACTCTGAGTTTATTGGCAGAGTTATATGTATGCGAGGTAGTAAGGTTATATGGTGTTCTAGTGAGGATTGTTTTGGATAGGGATTCCAGCCTCACTTTACAATTTTGAAAACATTTTTAGGAAGCCATGGGAACCCAATTTAGTTTGAGCACCGCTTTCCATCCTTAGACAGATGGTCAGTCAGAGAGGACTATACAGACTCTGAAGGATATGCTGAGAGCATGTGTGCTAGATTTTAGAGGCTCGTGGAATGATCATTTGCCACTAGCTGAATTCCCCTACAACAACAGTTATCATTCGAGTATCGAGATGGTACTGTTTGAGGCTTTATATGGCCGTAGATATCATTCCCTATTGGATGGGAAGAAGTGGGTGTCACGCCCCGGAAGTGCGAAAAATAGGGCTAATTTAAAACTTTTTACTCGTTAATTCACAATTAAAGGTGCATTCCTGTGCAGTGTCATACATCATCATAATTATCATTCCTCAAGATCTCATCACTAGAATTTATATATCATATCAAATACATTAATCCATCTCAAGTTAATTAATCCTAATACATCCCATATAATGTTATACATCAAGTGTCTGCAATTACAGTAATTGTCTGGGTACATGAAAAGATAAAAGATACCTTAAAAATACAATATATGGCCTGGAGCTCAAGTCCTCCACTAGCCACTACTCCGTACGTCGCAGGGAAACCCTTTTCACTTGAAGAAATCTGGGGGGAAAAGAAAACAGGGTGAGCTTCTAAATCGCTCAGTAAAGGGGGTAAGGAACTCATTTCATAAACCAAAATGCACATCACAAAATGTTTATTTGTATGTGAAACTCATATGAAAACCATAGCATGAAAGTACTCAAAACGACATTCTCATGTCTCAGGTTATGTGAAAACATGAAGTAAAAAGGCTCACTCTCGAGCAATAACAAAGCATGTGAAAATAATGCGATAAACGCTTTCTCAATGCACGTGAATAAAATCACTGAAATAGTAATGCACGTGGCACAGCCACTAAACACACGTGGCATAGCCACTGATTTAAATTCACACGTGGCATAGCCACAAAACACATGTGACATGGCCACTGATTTAAATTCACTCGTGGCATAGCCACAAAATGGGGTATCACGTGGCAATGGCCACCAATGGGGTATCACGTGGCAACGACCACCAATGGGGTTTCTCAGGTGGCAACGGCCACCAATGGGGTTTCTCACGTGGCAATGGCCACCAATGGGGTTTCTCACGTGGCAACGGCCACCAAATGGGGTATCACGTGGCAACGGCCACCAATGGGGTATCACGTGGCAACGGCCACCAATGGGGTATCACGAGGCAATAGCCACCAATGGGGTTTCTCACGTGGCAACGGCCACCAAGTATACGTGGCATAGCCACAGAATAGGTTATTCTCACGTTACCAGAACGGAGAAGAAATCAGGCTTACATGCTACCAGAGCAAAGCCCGGTGTGTACTCACCACTACACACCTAAGTCTTATCACATAAGACTGGTTTGCCTTCACGTAGAACTCATAGGGGTTTTTCACTCATAAAACTCAATTGAAAATCGTTTTGTACTCAACACAAAACGTAATAAAATCGAGTTCCAACTGGCAAAACACGCACACATTTCTCAAATCTCGATATTGCCTTAACGTAGAGCCCAATTCATTACTCACACAAAATTTAACGGTTTATAAAGCAAATTTCACACTCAGCTTATAAACTCATAAAATTATGGGCTCCAACCGGCTATAAAAATCGTGTGCAATTAAATCTCAACATAACACTCAACATGCTTGTTTTATAAACCACAAATCATGCTATAATAGTTTACAAATCACATACACAGATGGTTTAGATTTCCCTTACCTCTTTGCACCTCGTATAGTGCAATCGTTTCCCCCGTATCACGGACTAGCCTCGCATTCCACTCTGGAACTCCCGAGCTGTCCAAACGATGTTAAAACATCAATACCCAATTATCTCATCAACCTCAATTCTTAAAATCGAGCATAATTGCTCATAACTCCTCAAATCCCTTGATTCTCGTAACTCTACCCCAAACTACACTCTCATTCACAACATCTCGACGTTCTACATTTCTAATACCAATTATCTATGCTAATTCACCACATTTGTCTAAATTTCCATTTATAGCTCAAAATTCCTAAAATTACCAAAATTGCTAAATATCATTATCACTCCAACCACATTGCAATTTCATCAATCCCTAATCATTTCTCAGCTATCACAACACAATGACAACCACCAATATCATCAAAATCATCTCAAATATCGAGATCGAGGTTTAGAAATTACCCAAAGCTTGTGAGACGCACAACCCACGCCTCGATCCGATTCGTCCTTCGATTTCCAAGTATGTTGTTCTCCCTTTGATGAGGAACAACTTTCCTTCTTACCAAAACTCTTGATTTGGCCAAAAATGGGTGTTTTGGATGAGTGAGAAAGTTAGGTTTTCAGTGGAAATGGGGTTGGAAGAGAGAGAAAGTGAGTTTGCAGGAGAAAAACAGGGGTTCCTTATATAGGCTGAGGGTAGGAGATCGATCTGTCAAGGGGTGAGATCGATCTGCGTTTGAATTTTGGGGACGATCTAGGTAATTTTATGCCTAGGAGATCGATCTGTCGAGGGGTGAGATCGATCTCTTTATGGCTTTATGAGATCGATCTACTCCTAAGGAGATCGATCTTCTCCCAAACAGAATCATTTGGAGATCGATCTCTTCCTCATGAGATCGATCCTTTCTCAAACAGAATCATTTGGAGATCGATCTCTTCCTCATGAGATCGATCCTTTCTCAAACAGAATCATTTGGAGATCGATCTCTTCCATTGGAGATCGATCTGCTCCTCAAATTCCTCCTTCTTCGTCATTTTTAACTCACCAGATTGATCTCTCCTTCTCCCATATCGATCTATCCTCATACTTCATGCTTATTTTACACACTTAACATATAAATCTCCAATTATAATTCCCACAATTCACTTAGCTCAATAAATTACACTTCAAATTCTTATTACATCATTAAAATATGTCTGAAATTCTCAGATCTCACATCCTCCCCACCTTAAAAGAATTTGGTCCTCCAAATTCAACTCAACTAGTTAAAGAGATGGGGGTATTTCTCCTTCATGAGACTCTCTAGTTCCCACGTTGCCTCTTCCATTGAGTGATGTTTCCACAAAACTTTCACTAATGGGATGCTCTTGGTTCTCAGTACCTTCTCCTTTCTATCGAGAATCCGGACGGGTTCCTCAGTGTAGCTCATGTCCTCTTGAATGTCCATCTCGTCATACTCTATGACATGGGAAGGGTCCGGGTGGTACTTCCTCAACATAGATACATGAAAAACATTATGTATTTCGGACAACTATGAGGGTAATGCTAATCTGTAAGCTACCTCTCGTACTCTCTCAAGAATCTCGAATGGTCCTATGTATCGAGGACTCAATTTCCCTTTCTTCCCAAATCGCATGATACCCTTACTTGGTGATATTTTCAGAAATATTGCATCACCAACGTCAAACTCGAGTGGCCGTCTATGCACATCCGCGTAGCTTTTCTGTCTACTTTGTGAAGCCTGTAGCCTCTCACATATGAGTTTCACACTCTGTACGGCTTGCTCAACAAGCTCGGGGGCATTTATCTTTCTGTCCCGACTTCTTCCCAAGCTACAGGGGATCTACACCTCCTACCATATAGAGCCTCAAAAGGTGCCATTCCAATACTCGCATGATAGCTGTTATTGTACGCAAACTCTGCTAGGGGCAGGTGATCATCCTATGATCCCTTAAAATCCATTGTACACGCCCTCAACATATCCTCCAGGGTCTGAATAGTCCTCTCTGACTGACCATCTGTCTGAGGATGATAGGCGGTACTGAAACTCAATCGAGATCCCATGGACTCCTGAAACTGGGTCCAAAATCTAGAAGTAAATCGGGAATCTCTATCAGAAGTAATACTCACTGGAGCCCCATGTAATCTAGCTATCTCGCTGACATACAGTTCAGCTAAGGCATCCACAGTATCTGTGCTCTTGATGGCAAGGAAGTGGGTACTCTTGGTCAATCTATCCACAATGACCCATATCGTGTCACGACCTCTTCGGGTCCTCGGTAAACCCATAATAAAGTCCATAGTGACATGCTCCCATTTTCATGTAGGTACAGGTAAAGGCTGTAGTAGTCCTCCGGGCTTCCGATGCTCAGCTTTCACTTACTGGCACACTAAACACCTGGCCACATACTCTGCCACGTCTCGCTTCATACAACTCCACTAATACACCTTTCTCAAGTCTCGGTACATCTTAGTACTCCCTGGGTGAATGGTGTATCGTGAGCAGTGGGATTCTCTCAGTATCTGTCTCTTTAGGGTATCATCGTCCGGTACACAAATCCGTCCTCTGAACCTCAATAATCCATCCTCACTGATGGTGAGATCCGACTGCGAACTCTGCTCAGCTTGGCTAACCATGTCTATCAATCTCTGATCACTGCGCTGCCCAGTTCTAATCTGATCTATGATCCTGGGCTCTATCCGCAGGCTAGCCAAAAATCCAGTCTCTACCTCTTTAACTCTGATCCGAAGTTCGACGAACTGCTCTAACAAATCCCATTCCCTGATCATCATAGTAGACATCATACTCTTCCTGCTCAGGGCATCAGCAACTACATTCGCCTTACTCGGATGATAAAGAATCTCGCAGTCATAATCCTTAAGGAGTTCCATCCATCTCCTTTGTCTCATGTTTAACTCTTTCTGATCAAAGAGATATCTCAAACTCTTGTGATCAGTGAAGATTTGGAATCTTTCCCCATATAAGTAGTGTCGCCAGATCTTCAAAGCAAATACCACAGCGGCTAACTCCAAATCATTCGTGGGGTAATTCCGCTCATGGTCTTTCAGCTGTCGCGATCATATGCGACCACTCTTCCGTGCTGCATAAGCACACACCCCAATCCTTGATAAGATGCATCACTATACACCGAAAATCCTCCTGATCCCTCAGGAATAGTTAACACAGGTGCCGCAATCAACCTCCTCTTTAATTCCTGAAAACTGAGCTCACATTGACCAGTCCATATAAATGGAGTCTCTTTGCGCGTGAGCTTAGTCAAAGGGGCGGCAATCTTTGAAAATCCTTCCACAAATCTTCTGTAATACCCTGCCAAACCAAGGAAGCTTCGCACCTCAGTGACTGTACTCGGTCTCTCCCAATTAAGTACAGCCTCCACCTTGCTTGGGTCCACTGATACTCCTTCCTCTGAGACTATATGACTAAGGAAAGCTATCCGGTTCAACCAAAACTCACACTTACTAAGCTTTCCGTATAATTGCTTATCTCAGAGTATCTGAAGTACTAACCACAAATGCTGTGCATGCTCCTCATACGACCGAGAGTATACCAGGATATCATCAATAAAGACTATCACAAATTTATTTAGATAGTCTCTAAACACTTCATTCATCAACCTCATAAATGCTGCAGGGGCGTTCATCAATCCAAAGGACATCACCAGGAATTCGTAATGGCTATACCTCGTCCTGAAGGCCGTCTTTGGAATATCTTCTTCCTGGATCCTCAATTGGTGATAGCCCGATCTCAAATCAATCTTAGAAAAGACTGATGCCCCTCTTAGCTGATCCAGTAGATCATCAATCCTGGGCAATGGGTATTTATTCTTCACCGTGGCTTTATTCAACAACCGGCAGTCTACACATAATCTGAGACTGCCATCCTTCTTCTTAACAAATAGTACTGGCGTTCCCCACGGTGAAACACTGGGTCTAATAAACCCTTGATCCAATAACTCCTATAGTTGTCTCTTCAATTCCTCAAGTTCCACTAATGCCATCCTATAGGGAGGTTTAGAGATCGGCTGAGTATCTGGTACCAAATCAATGGTAAACTCCAGCTTTCTCTCTGGTGGTAAACCTGGCAATTCATCTGGGAAAACATCCAAAAATTCACACACCACAGGTATATCCTCAATCCTCGGATGTTCCTGCTCATCGTATGAGATGAGTGTCTCATAACCTTCACATGAACAATCATATTTAATATTCTCTAAAATCATATTAAAATTCTCAAATTACTTACTAGAATTTCACATATTCATTTCCTCAATATCTCAATCGTACACTGTAAGGTTCAGGTAGGGAGAAAGTTACAATCTTAGTGTAGCAGTCCAAACTCACTCGATTGGTTGCCAACCAATCCATCCCCAGAATTACATCAAACCCATGTATATTCAACATGATTAGATCTGCTAACATCACTCTATCTCCCACCTTTATTTCACATCCTCTACAGATTAACTCAGTTCTCTGGGATTCACGCATAGGGGTATTTACATGTAGTATATATTCTAGAGGTTCAAACTTTAAGTTTAATCTACATGCAAAATGCTCAGAAATAAAGGAATGCGTGGATCCTGAGTCAATCAACACATGAGCCTTATGATTAAAGACAGAGAGTGTACCTCTTATAGTTTCTGCCGAAGTGTCTGTGGTCTCCTTATCCAGGGCAAACACATGTCTTTGTGCCACAGGTTTCTTCCCTTTCTCTGCCGCAGTGGCCCGACTCCAGGGATCCACTCTCTGAGGCTGTTGTCTAGTAGGCTCCAATCCATGTGGTTTCTGAGGTTGAGGGCAATCCTTCACCATGTGACCCATGTCTCCACATCTAAAACATCCATGGATCGACCCGGTACAACTTCCCTCATGCGTTCGGCCACAATTCCTGCAAAACCTTGTCTCTGGCCTGACATCTCGAGGGGTCTCTCTAATGTTAGGGTACCCTCTGGGTCTCTCTAATCTGCCCTTCTGCACCTCAATCCTTCCTCTTCTGAAGGAACCTCTCCGAGCCTCCGTTTGGAAAAGTGCTGGCCTCTTGCCCTTATCTCTATTCACCGCTCTGAGCTCATTCTGGGATTGTACCATTTCAATTCCTCTTTCAATCTCTTGTGCTCGTCTTAGAGCATCTCCAAACTCCGTAATACATAGCCCTATCAATCTATCTCTGATGACAGGCTTCAACCCATACACAAACTTCTCTGTGCGGAGCTCTTCACTCTTGAAGGTCTCTGGGTCATATCTCAATAACGCTGTGAATTGGCTCTCATAGTCATCCACAGACATGTCACCCTGTACCAAACTCAAAAACTCGGCCTGTTTCTTTCTCTGGGCGGCTCGTGGTACATATTGGGTCCTAAAGGCTGTCTGGAACTCTTCCCAACCAATCATATCCTGGCGGGACATCAGAATACCCTGGGTAGTACCCCACCAATCTCAAGCTCTCCCCTTCAGCATATAGGCACTCATACTGACCCTCTCAGCATCGGTGCACCCCAAAAAATCAAATATAACTCTCAATTCCGTCAACCACTCCTCAGCCTCTGTAGGATCCTTCTTTCCCTTAAATGCGGGTGGATTCATCTTCAGAAAATCCTTTAGTTGGACCATACTTCTGTCCTCAGTCTGAGTGACGGGAGGCCCTGGGGGTATGGGAGGTCCTTGTGGTGGTGTAGGGGTAGTATCCGAGGCATCAACTCCAAAGTGTTGCGTGAATAACGCTGTCATCTGCTCAAAACCTTGCCTCACATCGGTCTCAATCCGATTAAATCGAGAGTTAGGACTCTCTGGTTGTGGAACAGGTGGCGGAGGGGACTCTGCCTGCCTCCTCGAACGACCTCGTCGTTTACTCATTCTCTATCTCAACTCGTCTCCTACGCGTACATATCAAAATTTATTGAAATCTCAATCCTCAACTTCAGTTCATGACCAGACTATTACAGACACTTGGGATGTATTCTATTTCACTTAACCGACACTGACAGTACTAGACACCCTAAGCTCTGATACCAAGAAAACTCTGTCACGCCCCGAAAGTGCGGAAAATAGGGCTAATTTAAAACTTTTTACTCGTTAATTCACAATTAAAGGTGCATTCCTGTGCAGTGTCATACATCATCATAATTATCATTCCTCATGATCTCATCACTAGAATTTATATATCATATCAAATACATTAATCCATCTTAAGTTAATTAATCCAAATACATCCCATATAATGTTATACATCAAGTGTCTGCAATTACAGTAATTGTCTGAGTACATGAAAAGATAAAAGATACCTTAAAAATACAATATATGGCCTGGAGCTCAAGTCCTCCACTAGCCACTACTCCGTACGTCGCAGGGAAAGCCTTTTCACTTGAAGAAATCTGGGGGGAAAAGAAAACAGGGTGAGCTTCTAAATCGCTCAGTAAAGGGGGTAAGGAACTCATTTCATAAACCAAAATGCACATCACAAAATGTTTATTTGTATGTGAAACTCATATGAAAACCATAGCATGAAAGTACTCAAAACGACATTCTCATGTCTCAGGTCATGTGAAAACATGAAGTAAAAAGGCTCACTCTAGAGCAATAACAAAGCATGTGAAAATAATGCGATAAACGCTTTCTCAATGCACGTGAATAAAATCACTGAAATAGTAATGCACGTGGCACAGCCACTAAACACACGTGGCATAGCCACTGATTTAAATTCACACGTGGCATATCCACAAAACACACGTGGCATGGCCACAGATTTAAATTCACTCGTGGCATAGCCACAAAATGGGGTATCACGTGGCAACGGCCACCAATGGGGTATCACGTGGCAACGGCCACCAATGGGGTTTCTCACGTGGCAACGTCCACCAATGGGGTTTCTCACGTGGCAACAGCCACCAAATGGGATATCACGTGGCAACGGCCACCAATGGGGTATCACGTGGTAACGGCCACCAATGGGGTTTCTCACGTGGCAATGGCCACCAAGTATACGTGCCATAGCCACAGAATAGGTTATTCTCACGTTACCAGAACGGAGAAGAAATCGGCCTTACATGCTACCAGAGCAATGCCCAGTGTGTACTCACCACTACACACCTAAGTCTTATCACATAAGACTGGTTTGCCTTCACGTAGAACTCATAGGGGTTTTTCACTCATAAAACTCAATTGAAAACCGTTTTGTACTCAACACAAAACGTAATAAAACCGAGTTCCAACCGGCAAAATACGCACACATTTCTCAAATCTCGATATTGCCTTAACGGAGAGCCCAATTCATTACTCACACAAAATTCAACGGTTTATAAAGCAAATTTCACACTCAGCTTATAAACTCATAAAATTATAGGTTCCAATCGGCTATAAAAATCGTGTGTAATTAAATCTCAACACAACACTCAACATGCTTGTTTTATAAACCACAAATCATGCTATAATAGTTTACGAATCACATACACAGATGGTTTAGATTTCTCTTACCTCTTTGCACCTCGTATAGTGCAATCGTTTCCCCCCTATCACGGACTAGCCTCGCATTCCACTCTGGAACTCCCGAGCTGTCCAAACGATGTTAAAACATCAATACCCAATTATCTCATCAACCTCAATTCTCAAAATCGAGCATAATTGCTCATAACTCCTCAAATCCCTTGATTCTCGTAACTCTACCCCAAACTACACTCTCATTCACAACATCTCGACGTTCTACATTTCTAATACCAATTATCTATGCTAATTCACCACATTTGTCTAAATTTTCATTTATAGCTCAAAATTCCTAAAATTACCAAAATTACTAAATATCATTATCACTCCAACCACATTGCAATTTCATCAATCCCTAATCATTTCTCAGCTATCACAACACAATGACAACCACCAATATCATCAAAATCATCTCAAATATCGAGATCGAGGTTTAGAAATTACCCAAAGCTTGTGAGACGTACAACCCACGTCTCGATCCGATTCGTCCTTCGATTTCCAAGTATGTTGTTCTCCCTTTGATGAGGAACAACTTTCCTTCTTACCACAGCTCTTGATTTGGCCGGAAATGGGTGTTTTGGATGAGTGAGAAAGTTAGGTTTTCGAAGGAAATGGGGTTGGAAGAGAGAGAAAGTGAGTTTGCAGGAGAAAAATAGGGGTTCCTTATATAGGCTGAGGGTAGGAGATCGATCTTTCGAGAGGTGAGATCGATCTGCGTTTGAATTTTGAGGACGATCTGGGCAATTTTATGCCTAGGAGATCGATCTGTCGAGGGGTGAGATCGATCTCTTTATGGCTTTATGAGATCGATCTGCTCCTAAGGAGATCGATCTTCTCCCAAACAGAATCATTTGGAGATCGATCTCTTCCTCATGAGATCGATCCTTTCTCAAACAAAATCATTTGGAGATCGATCTCTTCCTCATGAGATCGATCCTTTCTCAAACAGAATCATTTAGAGATCGATCTCTTCCATTGGAGATCGATCTGCTCCTCAAATTCATCCTTCCTCGTCATTTTTAACTCACCAGATCGATCTCTCCTTCTCCCAGATCGATCTGTCCTCATACTTCATGCTTATTTTACACTCTTAACATATAAATCTGCAATTATAATTCCCACAATTCACTTAGCTCAATAAATTACACTTCAAATTCTTATTACATCATTAAAATATGTCTGAAATTCTCAGATCTCATAGTGGGTGATCGAAAAATATTTGCTCCTGATTTGGTTACGAAAGCCTCTAGGGACGTTCGGTTGATCTGTGAGTGATTGAAGATAGCTCAGGGTAGACAGAAGAGTTATGCTAACAAGAGATGGAGGCCACTAGAGTTTACAATTAATGAGTCAGTATTCCTGAAAGTTTCTCCTTCCAAGGGTATAACGAGATTCAGGAAAAGAGGTAAGTAAGTCCTTGCTACATTGGACCCTCTGAGATACTAGATCGAGTGGGAGATAAGGCTTATAGGTTGGCATTGCCACCAGACTTATTAAGTGTACATATTGTCTTCCACATTTCGTTGCTTCGAAAGTATCACCGGGATCCGGCACATGTGATTCAATTTGAGCCATTGGAGCTTAGAGAGGATATGTCATATGTGGAGAAGCCGATTCAAATATTAGATATGAAAGAGAAGGTACTGAGGTCGAACACGATCGGGTTAGTGAAGATTCTCTGGCAGCACCACATTTTAGAGGAAGCTATATGGGAGATAGAGAGTGTGATGCACGGGAAACACCCCCAGCTATTTGATGACTAACTTGGTTCTAATTTGGAAGACCAAATTTCTTAAGTTTGGGAGGATTATAAGACTCAAATTTTTGTGTAGCTTATTCCATCTGAGTTCTATATGTAAGAACATTCTATTGTGTTATTTGGATCATAAGAAGAGTATTTACTTAATTGGAAATATTATTGACATGCTTAAATGCATATAAGTCAAGTAAAGGGTAAATAAGGGGCGAGATAGCCACAGGCTAAACTGAATGGATTTAAATCATTCTAAATAAAGCTAAGAACTTAAAATGTGAAAATAAAGAGGGCTCATGAAGGAAAGTTGATTTGATTTGGTCCCGAACATGTTGAAGTAGAGGAAAGGCCTAAAAGGGGCTAAACAAGTTTGAAATGGTCCGGTTGAGGTGTTTTTAACATATTCGCCTCTTGGAAATGGCTAAAACATAAAGGTGAGAGTGTGAACCATGGAAAATGACACTTTCAGATTTTTTGAAAAAAGTCCCATGTGGTTAATGGTCAAGAAAAGTCGAGGTTGGTTAGGAAATGTTGACTTTGACCATAGTTGACTAACCATTGTTAAAATTTAAGCTAAGGTTAAAAATTGGGGAACAAATATTTTTGGCTAAAACACCCACTTTTCATCACCTTAAGTTTGGAAAATTAATTCAATTGAAATTCAGATTAAATTAAATGGGTAAAACACTATAGGCTAACTATGAAATTTTTAACGCCCATTAAGGTCCAACAAGTGTAGGCCGAATTTCGTAGGCCCATTAAGCCAAATTGTTGGGCCATTTGGTTAGCCCAAAATAAAGTAGATTGAAGGCCCAATTGATAGAAAACATTTCAGCCCAAAAGCCCAAACCGAGAAGCCCAAAACTCAAGTCCATTAGTAAATGATTTAAAGGCCAAAATGTTAATTCAAACCCAAAACCCTTTAGCCCACATTAAAGGTTGAAATTTGTAACTTAATGGCTGAGTGTGCTAAGTTAAAAATCAACCAACACATCATCTTCTTCTCTATAGCTCCCGGCCAAGCAAAGAAGAAACCATTAAAACCTAAGTTTCAAGCTTTTTCTCTCTAGAATTCATCAATCTACAAACCAAATTGGAAAAAGTAGTCTTCATGAAAGTTGTTACCCATGATGAGTAGATTAACATATTCTAAAGCCAATACCTAAAGAGCTGATTTCAACACCTTAAGGAATCCCGCAAGTCTCGACCAAGAAGAGAAAGGGTAGCTAAGTATAATTTCAAGCTTCTAACTTCATATTTGTTTATCTATGGATTAATTCAAGTTGATTGGTGTATGTTTTAAGGATTGAAACACATGAAAACACCATGAATCAATGATGGTCAAAAATGGGTATTTAGGTTTTCATGAAGAAGCATGTGATTTTAATGCATGGTTAGGTTGGTAAACATGTATACATGATTATGACATGCTTAATTTTAATTGATTTGTTGAATTGGTTGATGAATTGAAGATGGCACATAAGGTGTTTGATAAAATGCCTTAATGAAGATAAACTAAGGCTCAAGGCATGCATAGGTAGTGTTTGAAGAAATGCCTAAATGAATTGCTAGCAAGATGGCCAAGGTTGGCGTGGTGCTCGATCATGGGCGGCATGCATGGCTCTCAGTAACATGTCATGCCCGAGAGGCCAAATGGGCCAAGCCGATGTGGTATCGGCCCAATAGGAGTTCATGGGCCTCAGACCAAGCATAATAAGTGTTGGTGGGCTCCATAAGCCCAATAGGCTCAGATGAAATGAATAATAAAGTGAAATGGGCCTAAGACATTCTTAGGCCCATTAAGATGCAATTAGGCCCAATAAGAGTAAACGGGCCCATTTGTAAACCCCACAAATTTCATACATTTAACCAGATTATATAAAAATGAAAATAATATATATTAATGGAAATGTGAATATTCGTTGTAGGACTCGAGGACTATAGGGACCGAGAAGCCCGTGAATGATCGGGAACCTGAAGATACAAGGAGTGATAAGACGAATGTGAGTATAGAGGGATTAGAGAATTTTAATTTGTTAAATGGAAAATTGTTAATGTAAAACACTTGTATCGAGAACTCACGAAGAATGATGGAAACCCGATACTATTTCATTTTCGAAATAAGGAAAATTTCATGGAAGGCATGATATTATGTCTTTGGACAAATTATATGAGAAAAAGTATATATGTAGATATATACATAGGTGAATATGTATATATATATATATATATATATATATACATATTTACTAGACATTTTAATAAAAGAAAATTAATATATATGGCACATATATATATATTATTTAATGTGTAGAATTTAATATATAGTATTAAACAAATAAATAAATAATGTATAAGACATTTAAAATAAAATGGGAACAAAAAATATATATATAATAACCATACAAATACATAACAAATAATACCTACATACTAATATAATATATATATATATTAAACTAATATATATATATAAATATATTATGGCATGTACGGAATTGGATTAGAAAAGCCAATTCCGTCTGCCACTGTTGCAATTGGAAAGGAAATCAAACAAAAACAGAGGAGGCTCGGGCGGGAAAAAAAAAGAAGAGAGAAAGAGGAGAAGATGAGGAGAAGAAAAGAAGGAGGAAAGGAAGAGAGGCCTGCCGGGGAAGAAGGAAAAAGGAAAGGAAAGAAAGGAAAGGGAAGCAGTCTGTCGGGGAAGAAGAAAAAGGAAAGGAAAGAAAGGAAAGGGAAGCAGTCCGTCGAGGAAGAAGAAAGGAAAGAAGAAAAGAAAAAAGGAGGAGAGGACTAATCGGGAGAGTGAAACCGAGAGAAGGAGAAGAAACTGTGGAGTAGACCAAACTGAGGCTGAAAAGGAGGAAGGAGCAGAACTGAATCGAAGCTGGAACAGAGGTAAGGGGGGGAAATTGAAACCGAAATAGGAAACTGAGGCAGGACCGAGAGCTGAACTGGAACAGAGGAGGATCGGTGAGGCAGAACAGGGCAACCCGTGAGGAACTGCAACTGGAAATGGAGGCTGTAACCAAAGCCAAGCAGGGGAAACTGTGAGGGAGAAAGGGGCTAGAACCGAAGGAGAAACGGAGGAAGAAGAAGGGCTAACCGAGAGGAAAAAGAGAAAAGAAAAGAAGAAAGAAAAAAAAGGAAAAAAAAGAAAAGAGAAAAAGAATGGAAGGTAAGATTTAAGTATATACATGCATAATTAATTTACATGTATATATATAGATTGAATTATAAGCATGATTAGTATAAATTTAAATGGTGTAAAAAAAAAAGGGGTAGTGATGAATGATGGATAAAGGGAGAGGTAGATGCATGTATGTATATATGTATATATGTATATTTATGTAAGGGTGCGTAAATGGAAACAAGTAAAAATGATATATATATATATACATATATCCATGTGGGTATGTATGAGTATACATATACATATATTGAGTATTTACTTAGGTGTACATATAAAGGAATGTATGAGAGATGTGTATATACTAGAAGGTATATACAAATGAAGGTATAAGGTAAGAATGTGTTTTAATATATGTACATACATGGGATGGATACATGTGATGAGGAAAAAAATGAAAACAAATAATGATGCACCTATAGGAATATATATACATACATACTCGCTAGTATATACATGTAGTTGTATATAATAATAGGTATACCGAGGTGTGTACGTACAAAAATAATATAGGGTAAGGAAAATATATATATACGTACGTGAATAGCCTAGGTACGCACGATTAAACGTACACACGAGGAAGAACGAATAGGTTACGATTTTAACGTATTTCGAGTGACTCGTATGTATAGGAAGCTAAGTAAACTACCTTCAATGTAGGTAAAATGTAGACGAAATTGACGGAGGTGTTGAAAGGCGTCATTTCACAAACGTGACATATCCGATAAATAGAAGTAAGGGGTATTATTTAACTTAGTTTTGATAATGCAGTTTTGTGTCATCAATAAATAATTTTATGAAAGAGCATATGATTTGAAGTGATTTATCAATGCTTTTATACTTATGAAACTATTTACGATGCATGTCTTAATTTATCGAAATAATTTCCGAGTACTTTGCATGTTGTGAAATGAATTTCCTAAGATATGAAGTGTATGGATGTTTTACATTTATTTATGTTTTTATATCCATACTGTTAAAGAAACTCCGACAATTTCAAAAGTATTTAAGAAAAGAAATTGTTTTCGAAAGGGGATTGTAGGGGCCACCTCTTGAGTCCTACGGGAACAAAGTGCTACACAATCTTTCGATTTTATGAAAGAGTATTCAGATTTCAAGGAAATTCGATGTTATTACTCGATATGGGTTTATGAATTATAAAACCCAAGAAAGATTTTGGAAACTCTGTTTTGAGACTATAGGCTTCATGCATGGTTACTTCTTGTAGTGTTTCGACTACACCACCTGAGGTGCCGGTACGTTGGCTCCTTTAGCAATTGACTCAACCTTTGTGGAAGATGTCATGCTACTGGTGGTTTATGATGATGTTTTGGTAGTATCTCTTACCCGCGCAGCACGGATGAATGTTCCCCGCACGGTGAGTGCCACAGGTGCCCGTGCCCTATCTATGTGCTAGTATATGATAAGAAATAAGAAAATACTACCCATGTTTATAATTATTATTACTGTACGAACCTGATCCATTCTACAGCCCCCCTTACCATGGCCATAGGTATCATGTTTAACTCTCTACAGAGAATGACATGTATCGCATGACTTAGTTATAGCCTGGTTTCCATGAATTAGTTATGAATGATAAATGTGGCAACGAATATGTGCCTTATGAATTTCAATGATTGGTTATGAACCAACACGTTTATGTAATGTTTACAAAGTGATTATGAAATGTTTCATGAAAGTTTCACAAAATGTTTATGACATGTTTACGAAAGTAAAACGAGATGATTATGCAATGTATGTGAAAAGCTTATGAAAGAATTTATAGCATGGTTGAGCATGATTCTTGCTTTGAACTTGCATGCTTTATGACTTTTACGATGAATTGCATGAAGTGATGATTTAAGTTTTTCCTTTTATTTAAAGTATGATCTTACAAATAATTTTTACATGCTTTTCATATATATATATATATATATATATATCAGGATTAATTTAAAGGTACTATCTTACTGGGCTTTTCCCCAAAAGCTCACCCTTCTACCTTCAGATATTTTGCAGTAAATCTATAGGTGCTACCTGCCGCGTACACGACGTCGGCTGGTGGGAAGAGCTACCCTAGGCTACATTTTGTACATACAAAAGGTTACATTTACATTCCTGTACCAGACATAATTGTATGTACAGACATGTGTCAAAATTATCAGTTGGGATGTAATTTTGTAAGGAATAATGTAAACCTTATTATTTTGGGATAATATTCGAGATGACTGGTATTAAATTGAAATAGATATCTGGAGTGGTAAGGATGAATTGGAAAGTATGCTTGGTAGTGGTGGATATCTAGGATTGCCAAAAATAACTGATTTGCAGGTGGGTAGGCTCATGTTGCTGAAATTTCTATCCGCCATATAAGTAAAAGTATGGAAATTAATTATAATTACGAGTAAAGAAATAGGAAAAGTGTTTTGGCACTGCACAGGAATACAACCTAAGTGAATAAGGAAATAAGTGGGTAAATTAAAAAAAAATTTCTCGATTTTCAAGGGTCAAGGGTCGTTACACCATTAAGTGAAATAGATTGTATTAAAAGTGAAATACAACTAGAAAAATGTAATTAACTTGATAAATGGCTATTTACAGCTCTAGAGTTTATATTGGGAGCTAATCGGATAGTACAATCGAGCAGCGTCGAGAAAGTGGAATTGCTCGACATGATTTTAGGTATGGGAGTTTTACGAGTAGTTAGAGATATCTGCGAGTATTTTCGCCTGCTTTTAGATTCACTTAAAAAGTTTGAGGGTCAGAGAAAGTGAATAAAATTTATTGAGACTCGATATAGGTAAATTATAATTTTACCCCTACTAAGGGTAAAAAAAAAAAGTTAAGGAAAAGTTCTAAAATGCATGGAAAGCATGTTTTTGAATGTTTTTACTGCTGTTTAGCAGAAGACTAGATAGATTGGCCAATATTTTGTGAAATACACAAAATAGCCCAATTATGGTGTTGATTTTATGGATTTGAAATATCATTGTTTGAAGGAGTCATCTATCAAGGTGTGTGAAAACAAATCGTACTGGAGCACTGCTCGCACTTGATTTTATATGTTTTTTGCATGAAAAGTGTTGGAGTGATTACTCGCACTTGATTTCATATGATATGCACGACATAGTACTGGAGCATTGCTCGTACTAAATTTTAAAGAGTTTTGTGCATGGCATAGTACTGGAGCGTTGCACGTATTGATTTGAAATGTGTATTTTGCATGACCTAGTGTTGGAGTGTTATTTGCACTAGAGTTCGATTTTGTGATATGTATGAAGCAGTGATTGAGCGTGGTGTCGACTGTGCGTCACACTCAAGGCTCGCACTATAACCTTAATATGATATATATGACATGATAAAAACCATGCTAATTGTCTCATGTAGACTGAGTCTCACACAAATGAGTTACTCGAATGTGGATTTAGAGACGTGGCATTGTTTATCTATTGAGATAGGGTCCACGGGTGTACGTTGTACCATGCGTTGTTGAGGATGGATATGTGAAGTTGAGGAGTTGATAGTTGGCGATTAGGATTTGACCCACCTTCCATTGCAGCAGTGATGCCATGCACACCGAGATCTGTGTAGCCTAGGATCACAGTATAAGGTATGACCATAGTTTAGGATAATATTACTGATAGCCACGCAGTCTCAGATTATTATATCACATGTTTTTATAATTTCGGTTATACCTGAGGGATGGGTTGGAACCTGATTTATATGTTTTACTTCCTAAAAGGTTATATTTTACATGTTTGAATTTAAATGGCATGATGTACTTTAAACGCATTACGAGTTTGCATAAAATGCAATGTTTTGCATGAAATTCCTGTATTTATGAAACAAAGCATGATTTCAGTAATTTTAAGTAAACGTATGCATACTGCATAAGTTTTGCAATTCATGCTTTAAATGTGAAACTAAGGAAAGATTATTTCTAAGGTATGGCATTATTTACAGTAGATAGTGTAGCTATCTACTTACTTGCTTGATTTCCTTATTGAGCTAGTGAGCTCACCCCTTTCATTTTCTACCTCTCTATAGAGCATCCGCAATAGCTAGAGTACGGTTGAGGATTTACATTCCTTTTGTCTGTTGCATTCCCACCGAGCGAAAGGTATACACATCTCGTACGATTTTGTATCTGAACATATAACAACACAGTGATATAAACAAATGTAATAATGGGGGATGTATTTGTAAATGAAAATATGTGAGCTCACTTGTAAGTTAAAAGTATTTATAGTCAATAGATAGTTTATATTGACATGTATGCATTGTATAGAATGAATGATAAGGTAATATGGATGAGGTGACTAATACTGAATCACAACCCAACTGATTTTTGAAATTGTCACAGAAGGAAAGGTAAGAAAATTTAAAAATTTGTAGTGCTTTTTGGTAAAAGTCAATCGTGATAGAATAGTGTCAGAGCTAAGTTGATCTGATGTGTGTCGGTGTAAGTGGTTTGGAAAGTTTACATCCTTATGTTATTGTGATGTGTTTAGATACAAATGTGTATTCCGAGATAGGAATTGACTAAGTAATGGTTGTGAATGTAGGAATCGAGCCATTATGGCTAATACCAGTCGTGGTAGAGGGGCGAGATCGAGAGGTAAAGCTAGAGGTCGTAGAGGTAGGGCTGAGAGTCGAGACGAGTCTTTGTCTGACCATACGTGTCACGACCCAAATTACCTAAAAATCCCTACAAATTTTTCGCATTTTCATTTCCTCACCCGTCGTGAACAGTTACACTTCCAAACAGTTGGGCTATGATTCGGTGTTAGTCACCTCTCCCCTATTTACCATTCAATTTATTTAAACTAAATACATCCCCAATATTACATCATATATAGTACCGTGCATCTATATGTTCAGATACGAAATTATACAAATGTGTATACCTGATATTGATAAGAAGCAGCGGATAACCGAGATGCGAGACTATTGTCGCTCTCTTCTACTGAATATACCCTATGGGGTGGAAAATGAAAGGGTGAGCAAAACGTGCTCAGTAAGGCAATAATGTAAGCAGGTAGATAACTATACTATCTACGTGCTGATAATGTCATGATGTAAAAATCGTTTACTTTCGGAGCATGAGGTAAGATTAAAACAATGCCACATGTATGTATATATCATATACAAGAAATCATGAAATCGACATATCAAGCACACATGGAAAATCATCATGTATGACATCTCATGCTCGTCACATTAAAACTCATTTATTTCATCATAAACTCTTCCCTTTAAAACTCATTTGTTTAATCACAAAACTCATCACTTTGAAACTTATTTGATTCATCATAAATTCATCACATTTAAAACTCATTTGTTTCATTATAAAACAACTTCATCAAGGTCAAACCCATCTCTTGGGAATACCTTGATTCATCAAATCACATCTCTTTTAAAAACACAAATCGGGACTACCCCTCCATCGGGTTTGTCCTGGTCTATCCAGACCGTATGATATCATGTGAGGCATGTAGGTTACTGTATGAAAAATCGAGGACTATGGCCATACTATGTCCCTGTGATCCCATGCTACACGGATCCTGGTGTGCGGGGTATCACAACTGCAACGGGAGGTGGGGTCAAGTCCTACCCGCCAGAATATCAAGTAACATCATAGAGTCATCATGACTGCACGGTACAGTGTACTCCGTGTGACATACACGGTACATCGTACTCCGTGGACCCATATCATAGTCTGGAGGTGCCTGCCGTAGGTCTTATCCAGCCCAATACTATGTCGATAACCAACCCATGTCTCAAAGTATATGTGCGAGCATCTCAACTCTCTGTGACACACAGTCTACAGGAGGCTTTCGCACGACTATATGCATGTCAACTCGTGTCTAGTGCATTTATGTGAGCATCCTGCTGCCCACCCCACACCAGGTCACAGGCTTACGGAGCTCCAGCACCACGCTATGCATATCATGATATCTAAAATCTAGTGCGAGCGAAGCTTCAGCACGGTTTTATGCACACACAAATTTCTCGTACGAGCAATGCTCCAGTACGGCTTTTCATGATCAATAAATCAATAAACTTGAGTGCGAGTAATACTCTAGCACTCTTTTTATTCATGTAAATACGATAGGTGGCTTACTTGTAATAAAACATCTTTTAAAATAGTAACCGGTACAAATCGGTACCTTTTCGTAAAATTCACGAAATCAACAGCCCACCTATGTGTATATTTGCTTAAATCAAAGCAATATAATCATATAAAACATTAAAATCATGAAATTCATGCAATTTCATAGCCTTACTACCCTTTTTGTAAATTTTACTCCTAGGGGCAAAATCGTTTTTTTCCTTTATTTATCTAAGCCCCGGTTTTCGTAAAAATTATTATTTCGTTTACTAGATACTTAGATAAATTCTAAGCCCTGTAAATACCCTCAAAATATGTATAGGCATCTCTATGCACTTACAAAATTCCCTTACCTCGATTCTCGTCGAGTCTGACCTTTCCACTGATGTCACGTCGCGCAGTCCGATCTACTCTCAATCCAGTGCCCGGAACTGCGTATCAATATTCCTTAGGTCAGATATTATACAATTTAATTGTATTTAATACTTTCTGGGCTTAATTTAAATCATTGGGCTCGTTTACCCCTATTGGGCCCGATTGCACCCTTAATCGGCCTTAAGCCCGTTTTCCACTTATTAATTCCCTTCTTCGGTTTTACTGGGCTTATTCAGCTTACCAAAAATTATTGGGCTTCGTTCCAAACTCATTGGATAGCCCGTATACTATTTAAGGCAAGTACGTCAATATTCCGAATACTATTTCTTTTATACCGAATTAATCCGTAAAATAATTGAAACTCTGTATTAAGGGACTCTAATTGTCGGAATTAAAATGTACTTACCCAGTATGATGCGGGATACAAAAATCGGAGCTCAATCGGCTCTCGTTCGGGCTTTGTCGTACAACTGCACAATTATATATTTAATCCCGGGTTACTTTCAGATTAAATATAATTTAAATAAATTTTCTGAAAGTCAAATTGGTCACTTTTGACCTCTTACCGACTTACCCGAAGTCCGGTGTATCCCCGAAAATTCTTTCCCTTTTTCTTTTTCTCTTTTTCCCCCTTTTTCCCTTCTTTCTTGGCTGAACCGGTTCAGTCCGGTTCAGACCCGGTTCAACCCGATCCGGTTCAGCCGGTTCAACCCGGTTCACCCCTTTGCTGAACAGGTCCGTACCGGTTCAGACCATTCTGTCACCTTTCACAGCGTTTTCGATCGGTTCTCGGCTCGGTTCTCGCGCCATGCGACTCGTCTGCACTGGGGGAGTGTTCGGCTGGGGTCGGGGTTGGCCGAATCACGTCGGTGGCCGTCGGATTCGTCTTCTCCCTCCGCGGCACTCTCCCTCTCGATCCGTCGGATTTCAGTGGTTTCACCGGCCAATACCGGTCTCAAAAGAACCGGCTCCTCCTCCTGAACTCGTCGGTACCCGCCGTTCGCCCCCAGCTGCCGTGGATCGCCGTACCGACTCCATTTTCCCCGCGGTCTTCTCTTCCTCCGTTCGTCGGGTACAGCCATCGTCGGCGCGCATCACCGGTGCCAATGGCTTCACCGGCCTCTCCTCTTGCTACTCGGCCCTTCATCGGAGGCCGTCGGTGCCCGTTGGTCGTCGGTCGGACGAGCCACGTTCGTCTCCCTCTCCGTTTTCCCTCACTTCTTCTCTCTCCCCGACTTTTACAGATTTCTGATTTTTTTTTTTACAATTATTATTTTATTTAACAATTTGTTTTATTATTAAAATATTCATTAAAATATTCAAATATATTGTAAAATATCTACAAAAATCTATTAATTTATTCCAAATAAATAAATTTAATTTAATTTAATTTATTTATTATATTTTTAATCATTTTTCCAGTATAATTTCTTCGTATTTTCGGGACATTGTCTCGGGTGACTTTTCGGTATTTCTCAAAATTTCGGATCTTGATCAATTGGACTCGAAATTGTATAATTCCTCATTATAGATCAAGATATTCTAAATCCTTATTTTTAATTAAATTTCTTATCGAATTTATCCCGACTTTTGATCTTTTGACCGTTTTGCCCTTACACGTGTTCGGGATTTATTTAGCCCGACTTCCCTTCACGAATATTCATTCATTTTATGATTTGAATCCTTATTTTCAGTCCGAATCCCATTCCTTTAAATTTGTGAACTCTTTTTCTACCTCAAAAATTTACGATTTAATTTCGGGTCTCACAAATCTCCCCCACTTAAGGAATTTGGTCCTCCAAATTAGAACCAAGTCATAAGAATCCATATACAACTCCGGATATCTCAATCGTATCATACTCTTAAATTCTTATGTGACTTTCTCTGGAGTGTATTACTACCAAAGGACTTTAATTAGGGAGATCATCTTAAACCTCAATACTTTCTCTTTCCTGTTTAATGCCCGAATCAACTTATCAATATACTTATATTGCATTAAGCTGAACTGTTGGATCTCATATCCCATTATCTATGCTGGATCTGGATAGTATTTTCGAAGCATCAAAAGCTGGGACATATTGTGGGTGCCTGTTAATTCAGGTGATAACACCAACCTACAGGTCTTATCTCCCACTTGTCCAATCTCTCAAAAGATTCAATCCAGCGAAACTCAATTTACCTTCTTCCAAAAGTTCGCTATGTCCTTATTCTCTTAGGACAAGTAACTTTCAACCATACTAATTCACCAAGGGTGAATTCCAATACTTGTCTATCTGCTCTGAGGTGTTCTTAATCTCTCATCCTTAACTAAACATCCTCAGAGACTTATTATCCAAAGTCGAAATTAATTCTGTTCTGTCACCCACTTTTTCTTATCCAAATTTAAGGAACAACCCCTACAGCCATACACTGTCTCATATCTTGTTATCCCGATACTCAAGTGACAACTGTCACTATTGACGAATTCAATTTGTAATAACTGATCATCCCAGGAGCATAAAAAATCAAGGGCACAAGCTTTCATCGGATCCTCCAGAACCTGTACAGTCCTCTCTGACTGACCATTTGTCTGAGGACGGAAAGCTGTGCTAATACTCAGTCGGGTTCCCATAGCTTCTTGAAAAATATTCCCTGAAGTAGAAAGTGAGGCGGGAATCCCTATATAATACAATGCTCACTGGAACGCTACATAATGTTCCACAATCTTCCTTATACATAAATCCTCATATACACTCCGAGTATCTGGGGAGTTCATAACCAGAAGGTGGGTAGACTTAGTCACTCTATCGACTATCATCTGAATAGCCTCGTAATTCACCTGGGTCCTCTGTAACCCATCACGACATTCATGGAGACTTACTCTCATTTTTTCATGCCGTGTCGATATAGGTAGGTGCTGCAATAACTCTGTAGACTTTTAATACTCTACCTTATTCTGCTGACACACTAGGCACTATTCCACAATCCCTACCATATCTCTTTTCACATCTGACCACCAATACCCTTTTCGAGATTTCAATATATAATCATTACTTTCCGTATGCACTGTATATCCCGAAAAGTGAGCTTCTGACAACATTACTATCTCATCAACTGTGGTCCTGGGGAGCACTCATACTGTCTCTGAACCTTTGTAAATCATTATCATACTCTGTGAACTCTATCACTGTACCCTTCTGAATCTGACCCAAACCATTGACATCATGCCGATCATCACGCTAAGCCTGTCAAATCCGGGCACTCTCATCCGGTTCTAATCTCAGGCTAGCTGTCACACAATCACTGTCATCATCAGAAGGGATTACATTACTACCGAGCTTCACAATTGTTCTAACAGCTCACGCTCCCTGACCATCATATGTGGTACCATCCCGAGGCTCTTTCTACTCAAGACATCAGTCATCACATTAGCCTTTCCTGGGTGGTACAATTTTCACAATCAAAACCTCTCAGAAGCTCTAATCCACTATGTATTCTCATATTCGCCTCTTTTTGTAAAAAAAAACAGATACTCGAGGCTTTATGATTAGTGCATATCCACAATTTCTCACCCTGTACATAATAGTACCATATCCTCGGTACAAATACTGTTGTTAACTTTAAAATCATGGGTCAGATAGTTTATTTCGTGATCAAGGAGTTGTCTGACTCCATAATTGACTATCTTCCCATATACATCAATACACAGCTCCATCATAATTTCGAGGTATCTATACTCACTGAGAACCTCTTGAGCTGTTGGGTATGGTGAAAATAATCACGGTGGTCAGTTCATACTTCATCACGCCAAATTCACGTCACAACAATAATCTTATTTATCATCTCATTCCAAGACCACGTTTTCTTAGTTAAACATGTCAACCAGGTATATCCTTTTAAAACTCGCAGCAACCATCTGCAAAAGTCATTTCCCAATTGTTGCTTATAAATCGCCCTAGACTTTAACTACACCCAACATATCATCGATATTGGTGATTACAATTTCAATCCTTGACTTATTTACGCATAAGCGTATAAGATCCTTCTCAACCGCTTACGTGCGTCACTTCCTTTCCTTATCTTAACGGCTCTTATTAAATTTTACTATGTTAACCTTTATGATTCGTCAAATTTTAATATTCTTATCGTCTTCGTGAAGGTATCCTAATGCTAAAGATATTTATTACAACGATCGATTTCACGTTATAGGTTATATATATACTTTTAGACGCTGTCAAGTCTTCAGGCGGGGAGGTATTTTGAAATACCTTTATTAACCTTCAGACTTAACCACAATTACTGGTTATGGTTATACCCATCTTTATCCTTGGTTATAATTTATATTTGCTACTAATTGCTTAACCTCAATTACTTTGCATATTAAGGGTATTCCTTACCTAGCATATATCTCTTACTCCAATACATCTTGTATTTAGGATCAAAACACATCTCCAAGATCATCTCCTTCATATATCAATCATGACAAATCTCTTGTCATTATTCATTACGTGAGTACAATCCTTTAATTTCAACTGTTGCACCCCTTTTTATCACTTGTCAACACTTACAGTATACTTTTCAGTGATGTTTTCACTCCTGTTTTCAACTTAAAATCTCTATATCCATATTCCGTTTATTAATCCTCCTCTATTGGGGTACTCATTTATTAGTATTGTGCCCAATGATGTAGACATTCATGCCTTTTACTCACTTATATGCAAATGAAGGCGGTATAAATAAATGTGTGGCACCAGGATCAATGAACATATGTACTTCATTATTCATAACAAGTGTGGTATCTCACACCACATCCATGAAACATCAATAGTATCCTGGTCCAAGACATCCTCTCGCCTTCGTCCAATAGCCTACTTTCCTTTTTCTTTTCGGCTATGGCTTCCCTTTTCGTTGTAGCTTTACCAACGAAGTTTTTCTCTATCTCTTTACTTTTCTGTAAGGCGATCTCGCCCAACTCTGTGCAATTAAAATCAATGGTCCGTCTTACCACACTTAACGACCATTTTCATCAATACCGTGTAGGTATAAACACTCCTTCCGTGGTATCCACCACACATCCCACACTGCTTACAGTGCTCACACTGCTACATTGCTTCGTAGCAGGTCGGGGTTCTCAAATCACAATACCCCTTATAAGTGTTAAATTGGATGCACTGGGGCCTTACCAATTATCTTTTTCCCATTTTAACATCTTTGTCATTTCTCGATTCTCTTTTCTGTCTCTATTTCAGCCCTCACTACCTTTCCCAATCTCAGAGGCGTGCAATTCATGTTCTTATCTACCCAACTGTAAATCTGCGCACTGCCTCGATATAGGTAATATCTCACGGGCCAATCGGACTCAAATTGAAAAGTTGAGCCATTTCATGAACTTTTAGACATCTCGACTGTCACCTGTTCATAGTGTCGAGGTAATATTTACCAAAGAATATAACTGAGTTTCATACTCATAATCAATTTAGTATTCCTGGGCAGTGTAAGAAATTTTTCCTTTAAATCATATCCGGGATATCCTGTCACCGGAATACATCTAATAAGATTTCTCATCTTAGCTATGGACGTTTAACACTTAAGATGGGTCGAACGGGTTTCCACCAATGTTCCGCTGCGCCCTCGTATCTCATTCATAATCTGAGCAATTAGCTCCTCAAAATAATCTTCACACTTCATTCCAATCTCGCGAAGCGTGTCTCAATACTATCCAATCACTCTGTCGGACTCTGAGAGGCATGCTCAACATTAGCCTCCATTTCAATTTCATCCTGATTCTCACAGGTCAACTCAGCACGACTTAGCAGACTCAGGTCTACCTCTACGACCTCTGCCTCGTGCACTATCTCATCTTGAGTCTCATATCATGACTCATTTGATTCTTAGATTGATCTCTACGGTCTCGAGCATGTGTACTCGCCACTCTACCATATCGGCTATCAGTTATAACAACTATATTCTTGCATTTGAAACTAAGTTCTTAGCTGCACTTCCATCTTGGTATACACAATTGTATCCAAATAATGCACAGTACATGGGGATGTAAATTTACTTAACCACTAACACCGACATCATATCAGGCCAACTCTGCTCTGATACCATTAAATTTTGTCACGACCCAAATTACCTAAAAATCCCTACAAATTTTTTGCATTTTCATTTCCTCACCCGTCGTGAACAGTTACACTTCTAAACAGTTGGGCTATGATTCGGTGTTAGTCACCTCTCCCCTATTTACCATTCAATTTATTTAAACTGAATACATCCCCAATATTACATCATATATAGTACTGTGCATCTATATGTTCAGATACGAAATTATACAAATGTGTATACCTGATATTGATAAGAAGCAGCGGATAACCGAGATGCGAGACTATTGTCGCTCTCTTCTACTGAATATACCCTGTGGGGTGAAAAATGAAAGGGTGAGCGAAACGTGCTCAGTAAGACAATAATGTAAGCAGGTAGATAACTATACTATCTACATGCTGATAATGTCATGATGTAAAAATCGTTTACTTTCGGAGCATGAGGTAAGATTAAAACAATGCCACATGTATGTATATATCATATACAAGAAATCATGAAATCGACATATCAAGCACACATGGAAAATCATCATGTATGACATCTCATGCTCGTCACATTAAAACTCATTTATTTCATCATAAACTCTTCCCTTTAAAACTCATTTGTTTAATCACAAAACTCATCACTTTGAAACTTATTTGATTCATCATAAATTCATCACATTTAAAACTCATTTGTTTCATTATAAAACAACTTCATCAAGGTCAAACCCATCTCTCGGGAATACCTTGATTCATCAAATCACATCTCTTTTAAAAACACAAATCGGGACTACCCCTCCATCGGGTTTGTCCTGGTCTATCTAGACCGTATGATATCATGTGAGGCATGTAGGTTACTGTATGAAAAATCGAGGACTATGGCCATACTATGTCCCTGTGATCCCATGCTACACGGATCCCGGTGTGCGGGGTATCACAACTGCAACGGGAGGTGGGGTCAAGTCCTACCCGCCAGAATATCAAGTAACATCATAGAGTCATCATGACTGCACGGTACAGCGTACTCCGTGTGACATACACGGTACATCGTACTCCGTGGACCCATATCATAGTCTGGGGGTGCCTGCCGTAGGTCTTATCCAGCCCAATACTATGTCGATAACCAACCCATGTCTCAAAGTATATGTGCGAGCATCTCAACTCTCTGTGACACACAGTCTACAGGAGGCTTCCGCACGACTATATGCATGTCAACTCGCGTCTAGTGCGTTTATGTGAGCATCCTGCTACCCGCCCCACACCAGGTCACAGGCTTACGGAGCTCCAGCACCACGCTATGCATATCATGATATCTAAAATCTCGTGCGAGCGAAGCTTCAGCACGGTTTTATGCACACACAAATTTCTCGTACGAGCAATGCTCCAGTACGGCTTTTCATGATCAATAAATCAATAAACTTGAGTGCGAGTAATACTCTAGCACTCTTTTTATTCATGTAAATACGATAGGTGGCTCACTTGTAATAAAACATCTTTTAAAATAGTAACCGGTACAAACCGATACCTTTTCATAAAATTCACGAAATCAACAGCCCACCTATGTGTATATTTGCTTAAATCAAAGCAATATAATCATATAAAACATTAAAATCATGAAATTCATGCAATTTCATAGCCTTACTACCCTTTTTGTAAATTTTACTCCTAGGGGCAAAATCGTCTTTTTCCTTTATTTATCTAAGCCCCGATTTTCGTAAAAATTATTATTTCGTTTACTAGATACTTAGATAAATTCTAAGCCCTGTAAATACCCTCAAAATATGTATAGGCATCTCTATGCACTTACAAAATTCCCTTACCTTGATTCTCGTCGAGTCTGACCTTTCCACTGATGTCACATCGCGCAGTCCGATCTACTCTCAATCCAGTGCCCGGAACTGCGTATCAATATTTCTCAGGTCAGATATTATACAATTTAATTGTATTTAATACTTTCTGGGCTTAATTTAAATCATTGGGCCCGTTTACCCCTATTGGGCCCGATTGCACCTTAATGGGCCTTAATCGGCCTTAAGCCCGTTTTCCACTTATTAATTCCCTTCTTCGATTTTACTGGGCTTATTCAGCTTACCAAAAATTATTGGGCTTCGTTCCAAACTCACTGGATAGCCCGTATACTATTTAAGGCAAGTACGTCAATATTCCTAATACTATTTCTTTTATACTGAATTAATCCGTAAAATAATTGAAACTCTGTATTAAGGGACTCTAATTATCGAAATTAAAATGTACTTACCCAGTATGATGCGGGATACAAAAATCGGAGCTCAATCGGCTCTCGTTCGGGCTTTGTCGTACAACTGCATAATTATATATTTAATCTCGGGTTACTTTCAGATTAAATATAATTTAAATAAATTTTTCGAAAGTCAAATTGGTCACTTTTGACCTCTTACCGACTCACCCGAAGTCCGGTGTATCCCCGAAAATTCTTTCCCTTTTTCTTTTTCTCTTTTTCCCCCTTTTTCCCTTCTTTTTTGGCTGAACCGATTCAGTCCGGTTCAGACCCGGTTCAACCCGGTCTGGTTCAGCCGGTTCAACTCGGTTCACCCCTTTGCTGAACCGGTCTGTACCGGTTCAGACCATTACGTCGCCGTTCACAGCGTTTTCGACCGGTTCTCGACTCGGTTTTCGCGCCATTCGACTCGTCTACACTGGGGGAGTGTTCGGCTGGGGTCGGGGTTGGCCGAATCACGCCGGTGGCCTCTGGATTCGTCTTCTCCCTCCGCGATACTCTCCCTCTCGATTCGCCGGATTTCGGTGGTTTCGCCGGCCAATACCGGTCTCAAAAGAACCGGCTCCTCCTCCTGAACTCGTCGGTACCCGCCGTTCGCCCCCAGCTGCCGTGGATCGCCGGTACCGACTCTGTTTTCCCCGCGGTCTTCTCTTCCTCCGTTCGCCGGGTACAGCCATCGTCGGCGCGCGTCACCGGTGCCAATGGTTTCACCGGCCTCTCCTCTTGCTACTCGGCCCTTCGTCGGAGGCCGTCGGTGCCCGGTGGCCGTCGGTCGGACGAGCCACGCGCGTCTCCCTCTCCATTTTCCCTCACTTCTTCTCTCTTCCCGACTTTTACAGATTTCTGATTTTTTTTTTTACAATTATTATTTTATTTAACAATTTGTTTTATTATTAAAATATTCATTAAAATATTCAAATATATTGTAAAATATTTACAAAAATCTATTAATTTATTCCAAATAAATTAATTTAATTTAATTTAATTTATTTATTATATTTTTAATCATTTTTCCAGTATAATTTCTCCGTATTTTCGGGACATTGTCCCGGGTGACTTTTCGGTATTTCTAAAAATTTCGGATCTTGATCAATTGGACTCGAAATTGTATAACTCTTCATTATAGATCAAGATATTCTAAATCCTTATTTTTAATTAAATTTCTTATCGAATTTATCCCGACTTTCGATCTTTTGACCGTTTCGCCCTTACACGTGTTCGGGATTTATTTAGCCTGACTTTCCTTCACGAATATTCATTCATTTTATGATTTGAATCCTTATTTTCAGTCCGAATCCCATTCCTTTAAATTTGTGAACTCTTTTTCTACCTCAAAAATTTACGATTTAATTTCGGGTCTCACAATACGTCACAAAGTCCCACTGAGGTACCCGAGAGTATCGAGGCACACTTTACCAGGTTAAAGCGTAGATTAGAGACCATGATGGAGATGTTTACACAAGCTATGCATAGGAGGCAGGGTCCAAATGCAGGGACTACTACTAGACAGACAGTTGCTCCTAATATGCCTGCACACCTAGCACAGACGCCATAGCCTACAGATACTCTTACACCTCCACCAGTTCAGGGTACGTCTTCACTTGTTGATCCACAACAGGTGAGTAGTGGATTGGGGTATGGTTGTGAGTTGAATCAGTTGCGACAGTTTCAAAAGTTTAGACCACCGTCATTCAATGGGGTGAAAGACCCCGTAGTTACAGAGGATTAGATTGGAGAGATAAAGAAGTTGTACGGGTTCTTTTAGAGTACGACTTCTGAGATGGTTATTTTTGTTGCGTTCATGTTGAAGGGAACGACAGAGCATTGGTGAAAGTCCACCAGACCGATATTGAGTGCCCGATATACTGAGATTAGTTGGGAGACACTTCTGAATGTCTTCCAGAGGCAGTATGTATCAGATACAGCGCAATGAAAGCTGCAGATTTAATTTTTCGGGTTATTCTAGGGGAACAGACCAGTTGACGAGTATGAGGCAAGGTTTATGTCCCTAGAAATGTCCCGATATTATGATCAGTGAAACCAAGAAGATTCGAAGATTTATTGATGGATTAAGACCATTGCTACGATCTAGATTGATCCCACTTGATATCTCTACCTACGAGGAGGCAGTGTGTAGGGCACAACTTTATGAGTAGAATTATGAGAGGAACACCTTTGAGTTTGAAAAGGTTAGCCAGAGTCAAGATAAAGATAGGAAGAGGCTGGTGAGTGATAGAGGTTTCGATTATCAATGAAGGAGGAGACTCTTTGGTAAGAGACCACAGATCGAGGAGATATGGGAGAAGACTGCTAGACCTCCAATGTATTTGGCCATAGCTCTACCTAGAGGCATTGTTATTAGAGGACAGCGGCCTACTACTGAGCACTGCAGTAGATGCGATAGATATCATGGAAGTAGACCCTATCCGGTGACTACTGTGGTTTGTTTCCGGTATGGGAAACCAGGGCATATTGCGAGAGCTTACCCAGAGCTGATTGAGCCTGCCCCACAGAAAGGCAAGAAGCCATGAGAGCTGCAGTTGATATTTCTGCTCCGAGACGGAGAGCGACAGTTAAGGAGAAAGGGAAGCAGGTGATTGGCCGAGGGCGAGTACATGCTTCATACCAGGGCATAACTGATGCTTCATCAGATGTGATTAAAGGCACCATCTTGATTTTTTATATTAAAGCATATGTATTATTTGATCCTGGTGTCATGCATTCATTTGTATTGCCTTCATTTACATGTAAGTTATCAAAGTATGTGGAGTGTACATTGTTAAGTAAAATTATGTTGATTAGTACGCCTATGAATAATAGTCAGCTAGTCGAGTATGTATTTAATTACTACAAGCTAAGAGTAGGGGAAAAGGATATGTCAGCCAATCTAATCCTGTTAAGTATGAGCGATTTTGATGTAGTCTTAGGAATGGATTGGTTAGTTGCAAACCATGTTGTTTTAGATTGTTTTTCTAAGATGGTTATGTTTCCTACCCCTAAAAAATATGTTGTAAAGTTAACTGAAAAGAAATGAAAGATGTAGTTGTAGTATTTAGTAAGATAATTGCTTTTGCTGACTAAGAAATTAATATGTTAAAGGTCTCATAGCGTACGTGTTGATACGGATAAGGCACATCCGGAGTTGGCCAACATCCCGGGGTTAGAGAGTTCTCAGATGTCTTTTCGGATGAACTGCCAGGATTACAACCTGACAGAGAGGTAGAGTTCTGTATAGATTTGGTGCTTGGTACCGAGCCTATTTCAAAACCACCGTATCGCATGGCCTTAGTTAAGCTGGAGGAGCTCAAGAATAGTTGCAGGAACTATTGGACAAGGGGTTCATCAGACAGAGTGTTTCGCTTTGGGGAGCACCAGTTTTTTTTATGAAGAAGAATGATGGAAGCCTCCGATTGTGTATTGATTAAGATTGTTGAATAAGGCTACCATAAAGAATAGGTATCCCCTGCTACATATAGATGCTTGTTGGATCAGCTTCGAGGAGCGTAGGTCTTTTCTAAGTTTGATCTGAGGTCTGGGTAGCATCAGTTGAGAATTCAGAGTAGAGATGTACCTAAGACAGCATTTTGGACCCGATATGGCCATTATGAGTTCTTTCTTATGCCATTCAGATTAACAAATGCTCCCATAGCTTTTATGGCTTTGATGAATGATGTGTTCAAGCCATACTTGGATCAGTTTGTTATCGCCTTTATCGATGACATCTTGGTATATACGAAGTCTCAGGAAAAACATGAGCAGCATCTGAGTATTGTTTTACAAGCCCTCCGAGAGAAGAAGTTGTATGCTAAACTTGGTAAGTGTGACTTTTTGCTAGAACAAATTTCATTTCTAGGCCATGTTGTATCGAAGGATGAAGTGCCAGTAGACCCATCTAAGATTAAGGCTGTAGTTCAGTGGGAACAGCTAATGACAACCACTAAGATCAGGAGTTTTCTGGGATTAGCTGGGTATTACCGGAGGTTCGTTGAGCGATTTTTGAAGTTAGCTTCTTCGTTAACCCGTCTCACTCGGAAGAATGTTACATTTGTATAGGACGATGATTGTGAGAAGAGTTTTCAAGAGTTAAAGCGTCGATTGACCACCGCTCCAATTCTCATTATCACTACCAGCTCAGGAGGTTTTTCATTATATACAGATGCTTTGCATCAGGGACTGTGCTGTGTATTGATGTGGGAAGGGAAGGTAGTTTTTTATGGATCCAAGCAGGTGAAGGACGATAAAAGGAACTATCCGAGCTACGATTTGTAGTTAGTAGCAGTAGTGTTTGCGTTGAAGATATGGTGCCACTACTTATGTGGTGAGAAGTTCCAAATTTATACTGACCACAAGAGCCTCAAGTATCTGTTCTCGCAGAATGAGCTGAACATGATACAAAGAAGATGGCTAAAGCTTCTAAAGGACTATGATTGTGAGACACTTTATCATCCGGTTAAGGCTAACTAGTAGCTGATACTTTGAGCAGGAAGAGCCTTGAGATGGTATCGTATATGATGGTTTAGGAACATTAGCTGTTGGAGCAGTTTAGGTATTGCGCTTTCTGACATGGATACAAACTACATGATTGCTAGCTTGACGTTAGAACTAGATCTATTGGACAGGATCAGATAGGCTCAGTAGAGTTATTCGTATTGCATTGATATGACTAGTCAGATGCAGAGAGTCACAGTGATCGAGTTTGAGTTGAGTTATGATGGATTACTGAGGTTCAAAGAGAGATTGTGTGTTCTCGATGATCCAGAGCTCAGAAGACTGATTTTTTCGAAAGCCCATTCTTCGAGGTACACATTACATTAGGGGAGTAAGAAGATGTACCAGAATCTCTGAAAAGTGTATTGGTGGTCAGGTATGAAGAAGGATATGGCAGAGTATGTGGTGAGATGTCTTGTTTATCAGCACGTGAAGGTAAAGCATCAGAAGCCTGTAGGGTTATTGTAGCCTCTACCTATACCGACATGGAAAATGGAGCATATCACCATGGATTTCGTGATGAGTTTATCGAGGACCCATAGGAATCATGATGTTATATGGGTGATCATTGATAGACTGATGAAGTCATCCCACTTTCTAACTTTGAAAGCTACCGATACTCTGAGTTCATTGGCAGAGGTGTATGTACGCGAGGTCATAAGGTTACATGGTGTTCCAGTGAGCATTGTTTCGGATAGGAATTCCCACTTCACTTCCCACTTTTGGGAACTGTAAGACCCCATGTATATATGACATTCCTTATCATTCACTTGTTGTATGACATTATTATATGCTAATGGAATCATAAGACGGACAATTTTGGATCATGAAAATAAGAACGAAATAATTATACACACGTAAAATCGCGTAAAAGGTAAATAGGGGCTAAAGGGACCAAATGTTGAACTAAAAGAGATTAAGTCATTATGACTGAATAGAAGAACTTAAAATAAGAAAAGATAGAGGGTTCAAGAAGGGAAGTCAGTTTGATTTGGTTCCGAACTCATTGGTGTAGTGTAAAGTGCCAAAAAGGCCTAAATAAACCCTATTTTAGTGGTTAAGCGAATGTAGTACGTTTGGGGTTAGCAAGTGTACCAAAACCCTAGGGATAAGTGATTTAATAATGAAAACTCATATAAAAGAGTAAGATATGAAAAATGGACAAAAATAAGAATGCAAGTTCAAGGAAAAGTAGAGATAGGAAAAATTACCTTGAAAGTTAAGCATTAAATCGGGTAAAGTGAATAAGTGATGGATTGAGCTTGGAAAATGACCAATTGTGACATTGTTATTTGGGGTGTAGGTCAAGATATGTCTAAGGAACTAATACAAATCATTTGGTAGGATTTACAAGGCTGAAATCATGGAGAAAAACATAATGGGCCAAGAGATGAAATTTAAAGCCCATTTCGGGTAAGTTGAATTGGGCCGAATTGTACAGGCCCATTTGGCCAAATGAGTTGGCCATTTTATGAGCCCAATCTGAATTATACTTAAGGCCCTAAGTGTTCTGAAAATTACAGCCCAAGAAACCAAAGGGAAGGCCCAAATCAAGAGTCCACAAGACAAGCCCATTTCAAGTGATCTCTTAAGCCCATTTAGGTAAACCAAGACCAAAACCCATGGATCATGACCCAAACCCATTAACCCATTTAATTGGCTGAACATTTAATGTATATTAGTCAACCATAAGCCTTAGGGACTAAGGAAAAATCAGCTGAACATTATTATCTTCACCAAATAGAGAGTGACTCCATTAAAGACCAAATTGTGCATGATTTCTCTCTCAAGAAAAATCACCACCCTAGAGGCAAAATTGGGACAAGTGATCTTCAGAAAAGTTGGTCCAAATTGAATGAGGAACGACATATCCAAAATTTTTCACCTAATGAGCTGATTTGATCATCCCAAAATCAAGGCAAAGTCACAGTTTTGGCTAGGTAAGTAAGCTAGACTTGTTTACAAGCTTCCAACTTCTAGTATATGTATCTAGGGATTTTTCTAAGGTGATTGGTATATAAATTAAGGGCTGAAATATTTGATTTCATGATGAATTGATCATGAAAGAAAATGGGTATTTGATGATTCATGCATGTACGGTTAAATTAGATGCTTGGATAGGTTAGGTAACATGTATACATGATGTTAACATGGTTTATTTCAATCAAATTGATGAATTATTGGGTGAATTGAGTTAGGGTAGCAAGATGTTTGATGAAATGTGTGATTGAAGGATAAAACTAAGCTAAATTGAGTATGCCAAGTGTTTGATAAAATGCATGAAAGAGGTTGGCTAGAAAACTAGGCTTGTTGGCATGGCTTGCCATGGCATTCGGCCATGGTTGGCTTAGATGGCATTCGACCACCATGCCATGGCCGGATGGTTCAATAGGCTTAGCCTAAATGTAGCAAGCCTATTAAGAAGTTTAAGAACTCAATACGAGGCCGAATAAAAGTTAATGGACCCAATAAGCCCGATAGACTCCAAGGAAGAAAATTTTGAATAAAAAAGGGCTCGGGAACTTTATGAAGATTGTTATAAAATAATTGGGCCTAATAAATTTATTTAAGTTCATTGTGTTAAAATACAGTAATTAACCTCATAGTGGTTAAATGCAGCTCCAGAGACTGGATTAGGAGCAAATAGGACTGGATAAGCTTCTAGCGGTGGAACTTGAACTATGCTCAACGTGATTCGAGGTAAGGGGATTTTGTAAGTACTTAAAGGTAGCTATATGTATTTTCGAGGGGATTTACAGGGACTTAAATTCTCTAAGCTATCTAGAAATAAATTAACAAGTTTCATTAAGTATGAATTATAAGAAATGAACCTTTTTAAGTGATAAATGTGGATTGAATGCAAAATGAGTAGTGAAGCAAATTGATATGAAGTTAACTTTGAAAATCTGGGATGAATTTCAGCTAAGTATGCTGTAGAGCAAGGGGAGATCGATCCCTCTTTCAAGCCAGATCGATCTCGGTATGCTTTTGTCAAGCAAGGATCGATCTCATTATGTCGCGCAGATCGATCTCATTATGTCTCGACCAAAAGCAGATCGATCTCATCCCTCTAGCAGATCGATCTTTGAAGCTCTCTGCCTGGCCAAGATCGATCATATCCCTTAGACCAGATCGATCTCCAAGGCTATAAATCATGTAATTGGGGTAAGATAAGATCGATCTTTACCATATGAGATCGATCTCACAAGGTGAATTATATATAAAGAGCCCGACATTTAGCTTCTTCCCCAGAAAATATCAAAACCTTCATTTTTTAAGCAAAGTAACCTAATTTCCCTCTCTAAACTCTCATAACCTTCCAAATAGAGTTGAGAGAAGTTCATTTCAGCAAAGTTGTTCCTAGATAGCTAGAGAACGACATAGTTGAAAACAAGAGGTTGAATCTTTGGATTGAAGGAGAAAAGAGGATTTCTCCCAAATTGTCAAAAATGAGAAAAGCTGAGATAGGTAAGATTTCTATACACCATTTCCTAGTATGTTAATCTAGGCATGATGATGAGTGATTTGGTGTATATATTGTTGGTTGAACTGTGATAAACATGCTTAAATGAAGCTATGACCTAGAATCGATTTAATGAGGAAAAAATTGAAATGGCATAGAGTTAATGATGATTTGAGCATGTAGAGATGTTAATGAGCATGTATAAATGATGCTAAGTGGACATATTGAAATCCATAAGTGGGATTAGATGAGAATTTATAATGGACATACTAAGGGTTTGATGAAATGCCATAGAGAAAGAAAATAATGAACTTGAGGCACTGTAAGCTTAATGTCGATTCAATATGAATCAGTAGACTCAATGAGTATAGGAGATTCTCGAAAAATATATACTCGAAATAGACTTAAGAAAGAGTAAGGTCCGATAATGATGTAACGAGGCCAAATAAGATATGAATGGCCCAATGCATTGATTTGAATATCATGCAAGTGAAATGAAGTATACCGATGTGTGTAGTACATAATTTTAACTCCAAAAGAAATAATTGGAGTCGATAGGATCAGATTACGAGAAGTGGAAATTAAAGGAAGTGATTCGAGCATGATTCGAGGTAAGGGACTTATGCGAGCTATTAGAGATAGCTATATGTGTGTTTTCTTACCTGTTGTGTGCGAATGTATACGATAAGTATATATATTGATATATCTAGGTGAAAACTATGTACGAGAAGAAGTCTATAAATATGAGTTGCATGACTCCCATGCCCTTGTTGTGAAAAGAGATTTTGCAAACGTTTTCAGAAAGAATAATAATAGATTGTCTCCCAGTTTAGTAATTTGCATGAAAAGCTTTTAACGTGTGATTGGAAGGACATTGCCCTCTCACTCATAACAGTAAATGGAGCCCCTTGTATTATTGGGTTGTGCGTCAATGCCAGTCCCACCATTCATTCACCGTATAACTTAATTCCTTATTAAAGGTAAACACATGAGTTTTTCACTGATTCTTTCCCATACATTTACAAGTGTTTACAATGTCTATACATCCTCGAAAATTACTTACAAACATGTTACTGTGCTATTCTTATTTAGATACAATAGGTACAAGTGTATATACCTCAAAATGATGGGTAGCAACGGATATCAGGAATGTAGTACTCAGTCACCTCAAAGCCTACTGAAAGAAATCTGTGTAGGAAAATGAAAGGGATGAGCACATCAAGCTCAGTAAGGCAACCCTATGAACAACTAGGTAACCATACTACCAACATGAACGTGGTGCCGTGCATAAACTACCCTTTCTCCACACATTTTAAAATAGATGCTACAATTCATGATGTCATGTAAAACAAGTTCACATATGGATTTCAAAGAGCATGGAAAAAGTCAACATGTAAATCCATTTAAATCATTTCATTCTCATTAAAATTTCACAACACAACCAGGACTCCACCCATCCCTTCGGTGTTCCTGACTAACATAAAATCATGAAATTAGATGCATTTCAAAGCAATAATAACATGTGACACAATGAATGTCATGTAAAACCAGTTTACATCACATCTGGATTTAAATAGCATGGAAATAACATCATGCATATTTCATTTTAAATCCCAGTTTCATTCTTATCAAAATTACATCTCAGTCAGGATTCAACCCCTCCCTCAGGTGATCCAAACTCACACAAAAGTTCACAAACATGATTTTCAAAACATCAAGTAACAACATGGGAGACTTGGCACTATATATATATATATATATATCAGGCAAATAACCAGGAGTATTGGCCATATACTCGTGATCCCACTACTACATAGATCTCGTGTGCAGGGTCTCACCAGTATTAGGAACTGTCTCGGGAGGTGGGTTAGTCCATCCCATTGGTCCTGTTCGATATCTCGCATCTGAAGATGCCAGTCACATCCGAAGATGCCACATAATCAATCCCAGCACAGTACAACGTACTCCATGCTATTTGCATGGTACAACGTACTCTGTGGACCCATATCTCATATCCACAATCGTGCCTGTCTCAAAATGCACGTGCAAGCATATTTAATCGATGTGACACACAGTCTACCCAATGCTCCAAGCACGGCTCATCGCATGTGTCATAAAATCAGTGCGAACGATGCTCTAGCACTCTCATAAAATCAAGGAAAATCTCATGCAAGTAAAGCTCTAGCACGCGTTTCATAAAATCTCATAAGATCTAGTGTAAGCTAAGCTCCAGCACTGTCAAAATCATGTAAAACTAGTATGAGCTAGGCTCCAGCACTGTGTCATAAAAATCAAGTGAAAATCTAGTGAGAGTTAGACTCCAGCACCCTAACACAAAAATCATATGAAAATGTTGTGCAAGTTAGACTCCAGCACCTATGCATGTAAAACTCTAGTGCGAGCCCTTGCTCCAGCACTAATGCATGCATCACACAAATCAAAACTCGTGTGAGCTTAGCTCTAGCACGTCACACTTTCATAAAATCACGTAGGCGGCTACATTTCTCAAATCAATTTCAAAGGAAATCAACAATGATTTAAGTTATGCAATGCTGTGTATTTTATTTAAACGTTAGCTAGCCTACCATGCATGTGTCAAAACACCTCAAAAACAAGCAAGAACCTCTTGTTTTGCTTCTCCCAACCTTTTTTAAATTGGAAATTTTACCCTGCACAAGGGTATTTTGGTTATTTGTACATCCGGGGCACTAAAATTCTTATTTTAAATCTTGACCCTTCAGACAATTTTAGGGAATGTAAATGACGACGAAATTGTGTAAAGTTACCTCTAGTAGTCCATAAAATTCCCTTGGAATCACGCGCAAGCTTATCCGCTCTCGACCGTACTAGGTTTCTCAGTCTAATTCGCTCCAGACCAAGTCTACGGAGCTGCATATAATCACATATTTGGGTCAATTCTAATATATTTATCAATATTTCACTCTTACTGATCGAATCTAAAGCACTGGGACCATTTTACTTTATTGGGCCCGATTGCATCTTAATGGGCCTTGACCCATTTTCAGCCCGTTTCCACTTATTAAATCCCTTCTTCGGGTCTATTGGGCTCTCAATACCCATTGGACTTCGTTCCAAACTCTTTGGATAGCCCGTATATCATTTACGATAATTAATTAAAAAATACGAATATAATTTATTTTTATGCAGAAATTAATCCAAAATCTGCAAAATAAATTCTAATTGCGTAATAATCATAATATTTTCGTAAATGAGCTTTACTTACTTGAAATTATGTGATGGTGCATAATTCGAAGTTTGATCGGCTCACGTTCGGAATTTATCATCAAATTGCACAATTTTACATTTAATTTCGGGTTACTTTTCGATCAAATATAATTTAAATAAATTTCTCAAAAATCAAATCAATCACTTTTGACCTCTTACCGACTTACCCGAAGTCCGGTGTATCCCCAAAAATCTTCCCCTTTTTTTTTCTTTTTCTCTTTTTCTTTCTTTTTCTCCCGTTTTCCTATCTTTCTTGGCTGAACTGGTTTGGTCCGGTTCAACCCGATTTAGACCGATCGGTTCGGCCTAGTCCTCTTCTTACTGAATCGGTCCGTAGTGGTTCAGGCTTCCCCGTCGCCGTTCACGGCATTTTCAGCCATTTCTCAGCTCGTTTTGGCGTCAATCGGTGCGCCTGCACTGGGGAAACGTTCGGCTGGGGTGGGGGTTGGCCGAATAACGCCGGTGGCCACCGAATTTCTCTTCTCCCTTCGCGGCTTCCGCTCTTCGATCCGTCGGGTTTCGACGTTGGTGGGGCACGTCGCCAGTGGCTGGTGGGTCACGCGGTCTTCCTCTTCCTTCTCTGGCCATTCGCCTGGCCACTAGGTCACCGGTGATCGTTCGACGCTCTTGTCTTCCTCAGGTCACCCTCTTCGCTTCGTTTTCTTTCTTTTTCTTCCTTTCGCGTTTTTAGATTCATTTTTTTTATTATTATTATTTTTTATAATTTATTTTATTATTATTTTAAACATTAAAATATTCTAAAAATCCCAAAATATCCTTAAAAATCTCTATTTTATTCATTTAATCCATAAATGAATTTATCTATCTTATTTCATCTTTTCGGTGTATTTTTCCAATATTTTTGGGATACTTTTTCGATGTGAAAATTTCGATTAATTCTAATAAATTCATATCTTGATCAATTGGACTCGAAATTCAATATTTTTCTCGTTATTGATTAAGATTTCTCAATTCCATATTTTTAATGAAATTTTTCTTATCGAATTTATACCGGATTTTGATCTTTTACCATTTTACCCATTCTACACGTTCGAGACAAATTTAGGCCGACTTTCCTTCTTGGACCCACTATAATTGCTCATTTAAAATTCGTATCTCTGTCCGGACAATTCAAATCTCATAAATTTAATCTGAAATTCCTCAAATATTTATTTTCAGATTTTTCATACGTTCGACTATTCCATTCATATTTATATGATCAAAATCATTCGTCTTATGATTCCATTAACATATAATAATATCCATACAATGTGTAAATCATAAGGAAATACAATAAAAATCGGGTCTTATAATGCTCGCATTTAATTTCCTAGTAAAACTGTGCTCGATGCCTCAAGTATGTTGTGTGCTCTTATGCTGAGTTGCTCGCATGATGGCTTTTATGATTTTGCTTTGTGTTGAGTAAGACCGTGCTAGAGCCATCGTGTATTGTTGTGTGTCTTGCATTGACCTGCTCGTACGTGGTATATAGATGTGATGTAATAAGTACAAAACTATGTTGGAGCCATCATGTATTGTTGTGTGTCTTGCATAGACTTGCTCACATGAGATTTTGAGACAATGGAAATGGGTGATAAGGATCCGCAGGAGCACGATGTACCGTGAGCGTTAGCTATGGAGTACGATGTGCCGTGATTTCAGTATGAGCTAAAGGGATGGTTGATCCGCCTCCCCAAGCGTAGGGTTCCCGCACACCTGATCAATGCTTGCCTGGAATCCGACTATGGCCATAAGTCCTATATTTATCTAAATGATATGACATTGTCACTACTGTGTGTGGTGACATATGTTTCCCTTGCTGTGTGTTTGGGGATATGATAACCCATAATTATGTCTCATGTATATTGATTTACTGAGTACAAACTGATTTCTAAATGTGTACTATGTGATTTAAAGATGAATTGTGTGAAAAGAGTATTCTGTGTGAATATGTAAATACTCATCTAGCGAATCAATGATTTCGCATCGATGGAAGTTATTTTAAAGAATGCAAATGTTTTATAAGGAAAAATTAATATTTATATTTTAAGCATGTAGATAGTGTAGTTATCTACCTGCTTTCATATTTTCCTTACTGAGCGTGTTAGCTCACCCCTTTATTTCTCCTCCACAGATTCTACGTAGTAGTTAGTATACTACAGTCGTTCCTGCTATCGTGTTGCTTCAGTCATCCAGCAGTATAGAGAGGTATACACTTGAGATGAAAAATTTTGTATCCTATAAATTAATGCACAGTAAAGTTTATCTTTTGTATCTTGGGGATGTATATAATAAAAACTAATGTAAACTCTTCCACACTTATATATATATATATATATATATATATAAGTCTAGTTTCTATTCTACTTCAGTTAAATGAATTTATTAAACTATAAATGGATGAGATATGGATTGGATGTTGACTCACAGCCCAACTGTTGAAAGTAAGGTAAAAGTCACGAGAAAGAGAGGGAGATGGTAGTGACACAATAAGTGCTGGTGTGCCCCACAAGCCCCATAGGCCCAAATGAAATGAATAGTAAAGTGAAATGGGCTTAAGACAATGTTAGGCACATTAAGTGAAATAGAATGTACTAAACATGAAATACAGTTGGAAAAATGTCATTAACCTTATAAATGGTTATATGCAGCTCCAGAGTTTATATTGGGAGCTAATCAAACAGTACAATCGAGCAACGTTAGGAAAGTGGAATTGCTCGACATGATTTCAGGTAAAAGAGTTTTGAGAGTAGCTAGAGATATTTGCGTGTATTTTCATCTGTTTTTAGATTCACTTAAAAAGTCTGAGGGTCAGAGAAAGTGAATAAAATTTATAGAGACTCGATTAGGTAAATTACGATTTTACCCCTACTAAGGGTAAAATGTCAAAGTTTAGGAAAAGTTCTACAAAGCATGGAAAACATGTTTTTGAATGTTTTTATTGTTGTTTAGTAGAAGAATAGATAAATTGGTCATTGCTTTTGTGAAATACACAAAAATAGCCCAATTATGGTACTGATTTTATAGATTTGAAATATCCATGTTTAAATGAGCCATCTATCAAGTTGTGTTAAAACAAATGGTGCTAGAGCACTGCTCACACTTGATTTTATATGTTTTCTGCATGAAAAGTGTTGGAGTGGTTACTTGCACTTTATTTCCCATGATATGCATGACATAGTACTGGAGCATTGCTTGTACTTAACTTTAAAGAGTTTTGTGCATGGCATAGAACTGGAGCGTTGCTCGTACTTGATTTGAAATGTGAATTTTGCATGACCTAGTGCTAGAGTGTTACTGACACTAGAGTTTGATTTTGTGATATGTATGAAATAGTGATTGAGTGGGGTGTCGACTGTGAGTCGCATTTAAGGTTCGCACTGTAGCCTTAATGTGATATACATGACATGATAAAAATCGTGCTGATTGCCTCATGTAGATTGAGTGTCACATAGATGGTTTGCTCACAAATGGATTTAGAGATGTGGCATTGATTATCTATTAAGATAGGGTCCACGGGTGTACGTTATACCATGCTTGTGTTACGGAGTATGTTGTACCATGCATTGTTGAGGATGGATATGTGGAGTTGAGAAGTTGATAGCTGGCGGTTAGGATTTGACCCACCTTCCATTGCAGCAGTGATGCCCCGCACACTGAAATCTATGTAGCCTGAGATCACAGTATAGGATATGGCCATAGTCCAAGATAATATTGCATGTAGCCACTCGATCTCACATGATTGTATCACATGCTTTTATGATTTTGGTTACACCTGAGGGATAGGTTGGAACCTGATTTATATGCTTTACTTGCTGAAATGCCATATTTTACATGTTTGAATTTAAATGGCATGATATACTTTAAAGGCATTACGAGTTTACATAAAATGCAATGTTTTACATGAAATGCCTGTATTTATGAAACAAAGCATGATTTCAGTAATTTTAAGTAAATGTATGTACACTGCATAAGCTTTACAATTCATGCTTTAAATGTGAAACTAATGAAAGATTATTTCCAAGGCATGACATTATTTGCAGTAGATAGTGTAGTTATCTACTTGTTTTCCTGATTTCCTTATTAAGCTATTGAGCTCACCCCTTTCATTTTCCACCTCTCTACAGAGCATCCGCAGTAGCTAGAGTACGGCAGAGGATTTATATTCCTCTTGTCTACTACATTCCCATCGAGCAAAAGGTATACACATCACGTACGATTTTGTATCTGAACATATAACAACACAGTGATGTAAACAAATGTAATAATGGGGATGTATTTGTATATGAATATATATGAGCTCACTTATAAGTTAAATGTATTTACAATCAATAGATAGTTTATATTGACATGTAGCATCGTATAGAATGAATGATAAGGTAATGTGGATGAGGTGACTAATATTGAATCATAGCCCAACTGATGTTTCAAATTGTCATAGAAGGAAAAGTAAGAAAAGCGAAAAAAATTGTAGTGATTTTTTGTAAAAGTCGATCGTGACAAGCTTATTATATGATTTAATATCACATGGATCATTATTCCCTCATAAGGCAGTAAACACACATAGGATTTCATTTCAACTCACTTATACATGTCTACAAGCACAATTCATTTAAACATCCCTTTCACAATTAGATTACTCCCTTAATCATCTTTAACTTTAATCCTCAAAACAGCATACTAATAAAATTTCATAATTAATCATTCAACTCAATCCACAATCACCAATCAATATCTATTCTTGAACATCATTTGCTAGTATTATCTAGCAATATGATACTAACCATGCATTATACATCATTTAGCTCACATTGCTGATTAGCAATTCCATCCCACACAAGCCTTGATAATTGGAATAATGACTACCAATAGTTATTCCTATACAATTCAAACATAATTAAACATTTAGAAAAATGTCCCACACATGCACTTAATTAAATTAAGTCACTTAGGATCAATATTACCCTAACGCCTATAGTTGGTCGTTTGGTTACCTAAGGTTTTTTATACTTTTTCTTGATTGAAATCACTCTTATAATCATTTACAAGTATGTATATGCTACTAGTCCAATTAATCACATAACCTTTAATATACTTATCCTTAGTTCAAGGTTAGGTTTAAGTGACAACACCAACCTTCTAGGGGTTTTATTTCAATTCCACATTACTAATCACTAAAATATTTCCACACACTTAACATATGTTATAACTAAGGTAAGATCAAATTGTTTTCCATGTACCCTTCACCTTGGTCGAATGCACATCTCATAGTTACACATTATTGTACTTCAAATTTTTACTACATGTCATCCCTACATCATTGAACAACACATATACATCAAGCTTAAGGCATGAAACCATGGTTTACACTACAAACCATAGCTTGTTTGAATCTATATGTCATCACTCCTCATGAATTTGTTTCATTCTAACACCCAATGCCATCCTTGTATCACCAATCAATCATTATATAGCTTTTAGCTCGAAACAAAGCTTACCTATGTAGACATAAGCTTTGTCGAAACTACATCTTGATGTTCCTTAGCTTTTTTCTTTCAAAAAAAGCAACATACAACACCTTAGAATCATGTATCATATATAAGTATCAAATCTAGGAAGAACTTCTTACCCCATGAAAACTTCTTGGCTGAAACTACCTCAAACTTTTGTACCGTGGTATTTCAATCTTTTTCTTAGGAAAACAAGATAAAAGAAAGGTGTAGAGATCAAAGGATGGTAGAAGAACATGAAAGGAAGGAAAAACAAGCTTGAATCTTCTCGTTTTGGCCTTTAAAAGTTCATGGTTTGCTTATTCTCTTAATTATTGCCATTTTCTTCCTATTTCGGTTTCATTGGTTTTCAAGAGGTGTTGGCCAACTTCCACGAGGTTCCGTAGGATAATTGTGGTTGTAAACTCCATGAACTTTCTTGTATTCAATTAGTAAAGCAAACAAATGCAATTGAAAATGTACCTGTTGAGATTATATTTTTAACATAAGAGAATTGGATAAATTAATTAAATAAAATATATTAACTTGAAGAATAAATAATTGTGAGGAATAAAAATAAATTTTTATGAGCTAGATTAAGGTATGAATATTCCTCTATGATATGTAAGTGCAAATATTAAACTAAATTCATTTTGAATACTATATGGAAAATGTATTAAGTATATAGATATATATATGTATACATATATATAAGCCCGTGGATTGGCTTCCAAATGTAGCCAATCCCAAGAGCGGTACAGCAAGTTACAACCATAAAGGATATATATATATATATATATATATATATATAGGATACATTAAAGGGAAATGACATGAAGTCAGGATGGCCACTTGGATAAAAAAAATGGACAGGAAATTGAAGGATGATGGTATCGTATAGCCTATGGAATAGGAAGTCAGGAAACTGAAAGTGCAAATGAATGTTATGAAAGAGTTGTTGGGGTCTGAAAAAATGAAATGATAGAGGGCAGTAGTGGAAGACAGGACCTGCACCGACTCCAACACAAAGAAAAGTGGAGAGCTGAGGTATGACTGAGAAGAAGAAGAAGAAGAAGAAAAGAGAAAGAAAATAGTATGAAAGTGGAACTAAAGTATAGATTGAAATACGAAACCAAAAACAATAAAAAAAAAAAGAAAACTGAAGTAACACAAATTGTGAAGTCAGAATAGAAAATAAAAGAAGGAAGTGGCTTGTGTGAAGTGATATGTTGAGGAAGATGAAAATGGCCTGGTGCAGAAGATAGGAAAAATCGAGGGAGTTGTTGAGGATTAAAACCAAATTAATGAGGGGCTGAACAAAACAGAGGACTAAAGCGAAGAAGAAAGATAGGAAAACTAGAGAAAGAAAACAAAAGAGTCAGTAGAGAAAAGGAAGTTGCCTAATCGAGAGAGTGAGTGTAATGCCTGTAGTTTTATGCGTATTTCTTATGAGGCTATGATGTATATGCACATTGTTACAAGTGTATAGATAATAAAGGATGTAGGGATTATGAAATTTAATGTACTATCCATGATTTAAGTTGTGTGCACAAGTTTTATTACCTATGAATTATATGGAATGGATACTATTATACGTTGGTTGTGTACAGAATGTAAAATGAGGTATTAGGCAAATAAGGATGAGTTACACATAGAAAATCTGTAAAAAAACTGTAATAATGAGGGTGTAGGGGAACAACAGATCGATCTCTCATGAAGGAGAGATCGATCCCCTCTAACGAAATGGCAAGTATCAATTCAATTGGAACAGGGCAGATCGATCTCATAACAAGGCAGATCGATCTCCTTAAGCCTTGGTCTGGAAGAAATCGATCTCTCACAAGGAAGAGATCGATCTCCCCTTTATTAACAGATCGATCTTGTAGCAAGTAATCTGCGTGGTTGGAGTAGTTGAACCACGAGCAGATCGATCCTAACTAAGCACCAGATCGATCTCCTAGGCTTTGTCTATATAAGAAACATGACTTTTGGAACTGGAACATGTTTCCCTCCTTCCTAAACACTCCAACACTCACCATTTTCTCCCAAAACCAAGCTTTCTCACTCTAGAGAACACTACATTCCCAGCAGATTTGGAGGAAGTTTAAAGAGGCAAAATTATTCTTTGAAGTGAGGAGAACAATATATCCAAAATCTAAAGTATGGATTGCTCAAGGAAAAGAGTTAAGCATCCCACAAGTTTGGTTTAGGGAAAGGGGCAAGCTTGGTAAGCCTTCCAAAACCCTCAACCCCAAGCATGATGTTTTAAGTGATTTTAGGAGTTTATGGATGCATATTGTGTTAGTAGAATAATGGCTAAGATGTGCAGAAATCACTTGATCTAAAATGTACCTAGAAAGAGATAGATTGAGTTTGCTATTGTGATGATCTTGGAGTACTATGATATTGGTGATATTGGTGATATTGAGAGAATGATTTTAGATGAATTTACAAAGAAATATTAAGGTGAAATATGATAAAAGTTTGTTAAAGCATGAGTAAGTAAATGACAATGTGGATATTTAGAAGAAGAAGAGGAAAATGACTTAATGATTTACGAGTGTAAATTGGAATACGTTGAGACACGATTAACTCGGATTGCGAACGGAGCAAATGAGAAGAAGAAGATACAAGCGCGATTCGAGGTAAGGGATTGTATGTTGACGATAAAGATATTCGTACGTATTTTGCAACGATTTTAGTAGTTATGACGCTACTAATATTATGTTTAGCTATTGAGCTATGAAGTGATATAGACGTGTGAAATATATTATGGTATAGATTATGAGAATGAGATGTGGGAAGGAAAACAACATGACATACATGTTTTTAATGTTTTTATAATTATATGTCATTATTGTGATTGAGGGATGATGAGGGATAGGTTGGCTAGTTTTACATGTTTTGCATGGATCAGCATGCTATGTCAATAAATATGATTTGAGTTTTCTTTTTGAGAAAATAGTCATCTATCCAATTTTAAATATTAAAAGGTGTTGGAGCCTTAGCTCGCGCCTGCTCTTTATGATTTTGACTATGCTGGAGATTTTACTTGCATATGTTTTATGATTTGATAAACCATGCTGGGGCGTAGCTCACACGTGGTTTTATGATGTTGATAATGTGCTGGACCCTAGCTCGTACAATGATTTGAGATGATACAATTCTAGAAGCAGTTGCTCGTAATGAGAGATACCAAGCTGGAGCCTTGCGGAGACTGTGTCACGGTGATTTTGCTCGCCAGGTATATGAGACTTGGTTTAGGATGATGAGTTCATCGTTGTAGGGTGGATGGACTGGGTGAACGAGCGTACATTGTACCGTGTAGTTGTCCGAGGAATACTATGTACCGTGCTGTATGCAAACGGGTACGAGTATCGTGTAGATGGCACATGGAGTACATTGTACCATGACTATATGTGATATGATGAGGAATATGATGCTGATGATTGAGATGAGCCAAAGTGTAGGACTAACCCATCCCCCTTCAAGCGAGTGATGCCCTGTGCACACCTGATCAGGTAGGCCTGAGATCACTGACTATGGCTATATGTCGTGGATATTTGTATGCCTAAAATTCACTACCTGTCTCAGAGATAAGAGAAAATTGATGAAAAGAAATGGTTTTGTGGAAATGAAGGAAATAATGTGATTTGATAAATATCATGATTTAATGCTTGTGTTATGATAGTATTATTTTATGACATATTTCTAAATGGAAATATTGAGTATTGGTTTTTACGAAAATGCCTGAGAGAGAAGAATGTTTAATTGCATTTTCCATTGATATTTTCATTTATAAGAAAAGATGATTTTGTTAATCATGCATGGGCTACGTAGATGGTACAGTATCTACCTGTTAGCATCTATTTCCTTACTAAGCTGTGGTTTGCTCATCCCACTATTTTTCCCCATCCAGATACTGAGAAGTAGAACAGTACAGTGATCTCTAGATCCTTTTGTGTTGGTTAGCTCCTACCAGTTGCTAAGGTAAAAGAATTGTATATACAAAAGCATTTTTGTATCTATCGTATTCTATCACACAGTCATACATTGAAAATGACAAAAATTGTATGGGGATGTTATGTAAAGATATTTTATTTATACAATAGATTTTGTCTACCTACACACATGCCTGGGAGTGTGTGACTTAAAGTTTTAAGTATTTCCACTTTAAATGTATGAAATTTGTAATTACATCGATTCACAGCCCAATCGTAAGTGGTATATGTGTGGATAAAAGGCACCCAGAGTCAGGGTGTGACAAAATTTGGTATCAGAGTAAGGTTGGTCTGATGTGAGTCAATGTTTACATCCCCAAGTTACTGTGCTATAATTAGATACAAATGTGTATATGGAGTTGGTGATGATTTAAGAGTTTGTTATAAATGCAGGGAAGTCAATAGGCGTGTGAGTTATGCCTGAGAGACACTGCAATAGTGGAGAGAGCTTACGAGCTCAGGGGCAGAATGATAGGATTGAGAGACATAGTAGATCGTCCTCTAGTCATGAACCCCATGATAAGATGTCACGACCTATATTACCTAAAAATCAGAGTAAATTTTTCACTTTTTCATTTCCTTACCCGTCGTGAACAGTTACACTACTAAACAGTTGGGTTATGATTCGGTGTTAGTCACCTCTCACCTTCTTACCTTTCCATTTTCATATTTCATTTACATATCAATTTATTTAAACTAAATACATCCCCAATATTACATCCATGTACAGTACTGTGCCTCTATATGTTCAGATACAAAAATTATACAAATGTGTATACCTGGTTTTGATAAGAAGCAGCGGATATGACTACTGTCGTTCTCTTCTACTGAATGTACCCTGTGGGGTGGAAAATGAAAGGGTGAGCATAAACAGCTCAGTAAGGAAATAATGTAAGCAGGTAGATAACTATACTATCTACGTGCTGATAATGTCATGATATAAAATCGTTTACATTTGGAGCATGAGGTATGACTAAAACGATGCCACATGTATGTATATATCATATAAGAGAAATCATGAAATCCATATATAAAACAAACATGGAAAAATCCTCATGTAAGACATCTCATGCTCGTCACATTAAAACTTATTTTGTTTTATCATAAACTCATCACTTTAAAACTTATTTGTTTAATCATAAACTCATCACGTTAAAACTCATTTGTTTCATCATAAAACAGCTTCATCAAGGTCAAACCCATCTCTCGGGAATACCTTGATTCATTAAATCACATCTCTTTTAAAAACATAAATCGGGACATTACCCTTCCCTCGGGTTCGTCCTGGTCTATTCAGACCGTATGATATCATGTAAGGCATGTAGGTTACTGTATGAAAAATCGAGGACTATGGCCATACTTTGTCCCTGTGATCCCAGGCTACACGGATCCCGGTGTGCGGGGTATCACAACTACAACGGGAGGTGGGGTCAAATCCTACTCGCTAGAATATCAAGTAACATCATAGAGTCATCATGACTGCACAGTACAGCGTACTCCGTGTGACATACACGGTACATCGTACTCCGTGGACCCATATCATAGTCTGGGGGTGCCTGCCGTAGGTCTTATCCACCCCAATACTATGTCGATAACCAACCCATGTCTCAAAGTATATGTGCGAGCATCTAAACTCTGTGTGACACACAGTCTACAAGTCAGACCCAGATTTTTGTAGCTTGTACCTTATGATTCCTATGTGTATGAACACTATGTAATTATAGTTGAATCATAAGAAGAGTATTTACTAACATGCAATCAACAATTTAAGAAATTTAAAAATGCATGTAAGCTACATAACAACGAGATAAGGGTTAAGTTAATTCCCGAACGAGTGCAGGGGTAAGACAGTCAAATGACTGAAATTCGATATAATTTCGATAAGATAATTTCATTAAAAATATGAAATTGAGGAATCTTGATCAAAATCGAGGAAAATCTTTAATTTTGAGCCCAATTGATCAAGATATAAATTTATTAGAATTTATCGAAATTTTTGCCTCGAAAAATAAGCCCAAAAATAGTGAAAAAATATACCGAAAAGGTAAAATCGGACTGATAAATTGATTTATGGATTAAATGAATTTAATATGATTTTTTGAGATATTTTTAGATATTTTTGGGATATTTATGAGATTTTTATTATTATTTTATAATAAAATAATAATAAAAATATATTATAAATAAAAGAAAAAAAATGGAAATCTGAAAGTTAGAATCGGGGAGAGAGAAAAGAGTGGAAACCGACGGAAGAAGAAGACCACCGAGCGGCCACCACCAGCGACCCCACGGCCAGGCAAGGGGCCGGAAAAGGAAGATCATGTCTATGCGCACCCATCGACATCGGTCACACCATCCACCGACGCCGGACGCCGGCGAATCGAAGAGGAGAAGCCGCAGAGGAAAAGAAGAAATCTGGCGGCCATCGGCGGTGCTTGGTCCCGATCGAGCCCAGCTAAGTGTTGCACAGGCTGAGGCGCGCCGAACGGCTGTGGTGATGCGTCGGGAACTGGCTGGAATACGTCGGCACGACTAAAGGAAGCCTGAACCGGTCGGCGGTTCAGGGGAGAAGGTTCTGCGCTGAACCGGACCGGACCGGTTCAGCCAAGGAGAAAAGGGAAAAAAGAGGAAAAAGAAAGAAAAAGGAAAAGAAAAGTTTTTAGGATTTCACCGGACTTCGAGTAAGTCGATACGAGGTCAAAAGTGACCGATTTGATTTCCGATGAATTTATTTGAATTATATTTATTCGAAAATTGACCCGGAGTTAAATATAATAAATTGTGCAATTCGACGATAAATTTCGAACGAAAGCCCGATCGAACTTCGATTTCACGTACCATCGCATATTCTCGAGTAAGTAAAGTTCATTTATGATAAATTATGTGATTATTGTGTATTTAAGATTTAATTTACGCATGTCGGATTAAATTTCGAAATTAGTGAATTATATTCGAAATTTTGAATTAAATGTCGTAAATGATATACGGGCTATCCAAAGAGCTTGGAATAAAGCCCAATGGGTATTGATAGGCCTAATGAGTCGATAGACCCTGATGAAGGGAAATAATAAGTGGAAAACGGGCTTAATACGGATTAAGGCCCATTAAGGATTTTTAAGGCCCATTAAGGGAAAATAGACTGTATTAATGTGTAATACAGTACAAAAATTATAATTAACCTGAGGAATGATTATTTACAGCTTCGGAGTTTACATTGAGAGCTGATCGGACTGCGAGATTGAGCAGCACTGAGGAAGTGAGGTCACTTGACGTGATCCGAGGTACGGGACTTTTGCGAGTAGTTAGAGATACCTGCACGTATTTTCGTCTGTTTTTACATTCACTTAAAAACTCTGAGGGTCAGAGAAAGTGAATAATAATTATTGCGACCCAATAGTGGCAAATTACGATTTGCCCCTAGTTAGTCAAAAAGTCAACTTTTGTGAAAAGTTGCAAAAAGCATGGAAATTATTATTGTGAGTGTTTAATTGCTGTTTAGCATGAAAATAAATAGATGGGCTAATGATTTTAAGGTTGATGTGACTTAAGCACACTTTATAGTGCTAGATTTAATGTTTTATAAACAATCCCTTTTTAAATAGCCATCTATCATATTATGTGAGAATGAATCGTGCTAGAGCATAGCTCGCACTGGATTTCATAAGTTTTCCACATAACATTAGTGCTGGATTTTTATACGCACTAGATTTCTATGACATGCATGATAGAGTACTGGAGTTTTACTCGTACTCAGTTTTATATGATATATGCATGATAGAGTGCTGGAGCGATTAGCTCGTACTCGAGCTTTACATGAGATACATGACAGAGTACTAGAGCGTTGCTCGTACTCGATTCTTCATGGTTTATACATGACATAGTACTGGAGCTATTGCTCTTACTTGATTTGATATTGTGGATAGCATAGTACTGGGAGCTATTGCTCGTACTTGATTTAATACATGAACTATGCATTGACCTAGTTGCTAGAGATTGCTCGCACTAGAGTTGAGTTTGTGATGTGAAACAGTGTTCGAGCGCAGTGTCGACTGTGTGTCGCACTCGAGGGCGCACACTGTATGTGATATTATATACATTGTACCTATTCATGCCGCATTCTTGTGTGACTGAGTGTCACATTTTGAGAGGATGGCCAGCATGAGGGCATTTGTGAATGTGGTATGATACTTCCACAGGCGCGAGGGCTAAGACCTATGTTAGGCACCCTGACTGTGATGATAATTCCATGGGTGCGAGAGCTAAGACCTATGGTAGGCACTCTGACCGTGAGGACGGGTCCACGGGTGTACTTTGTACCGTGTCTGAGTGGCACGAGGTGTACGCTGTACCGTGTGTTATTGTAGAGTTGAGGAGGATATAGCTGGCGGTTGTGATGGACTGACCCCCCTCCCGTTGCAGTAAGTGATGCCCCGCACACCGAGATCTGTGTTACTTGGGAGCACCTTTTGGATATGATCATAGTCCAGGATACTATTTACCTTTAACCACAGAGTCTTACATGATATATCACATTGATTGACTGATTTAAACTGCGGACAGACCTGAGGGATGGGTCGGACTCCGATTTTGTGTTGTGAATCATTTGATGCCATATTTATTGTGATTTAAATATACGTGGCATGATTTACATAAAGGCATGATTTATATACGATGCATTGTTTTGCACTACATGCCTACATTTGAGAAAGAAAGCATGATTTTCTGTACATGGGATTTATTCTGTACAAGTATATATATTATATTTCAAGACATGCTTTTTAAAGCGAGTAAAGGAAATAATGTTTTCAAGGTATAGCATTATTTTGAGTAGATAGTGTGGATATCTACTTGCTTGCCTGATTTCCTTACTGAGCGCGTTGTATGCTCACCCCCTTTCTTTACATCTCTCTACAGAGCGTCAGTAGAGCGAGAGCTATCGAGGGATAGTGTCCTAGAGTCCACTGCTAGCTCCTATCGATCGCCAGGTATACTTATTATGTACAATTGTGTATCTAAACATAGAAACAGCACAGTGATATATACGATATATATTATGGGGAATGTATTTGTATTAGATTTTATATAATCTTACATGTATAAGAAAAGCAGTTACAGTCAGTAATAATATATTGACATGTATGTATGAAATGGATAATGTGGTAAGTGAGGACTCTGACATCGAATCACAACCCAACCAGTGTAGAGAGGAAAGGTAAGTTAAAATGCGAAAATTTTTTAGTGATATTGGTTAAAGTCATGGATTGAGAAAGGCTCCTGACAAAATGGTATCAGAGCAGAGGTTGGTCTGATGTGAGTCGATGTTAAAAAATAGGAAAGTGTACATCCCCATAGTACTGTGCTGTGTTTAGATATAACTGTGTATACCGGATAGGAGATGGACTAATTCATTATTATGAATGCAGGAACTTTGCCTATATGGCAAATACGCGTAGTGGTAGAGGTATGAGAGGTAGGGCTCGAGGCCGGGGAGATAGACCCTAGGGACGAGCTGCTGTAGGACCATTACCTACGCATGAGACTCTAGGTGCTACTGAGGCACCCGAGTGTGCCGAGATGCGCTTCACGAGATTAGAGCGTGGTCTCGAGACTATTATTGAGATACTGGCACAGACGATGCCAGGTAGGCAGAGACAGGAGGCAAGAGCTACTATAGGAGAGGCAGTTGCCCCTGATACACCTACGCAGACAGCTGATGCATAGAGGACTGTAGATACTCCTACACCCCCATTGGTTTCGGGTGGTAGTGGATTAGGATATGGATGTGATCTGCATCGGTTGCGAGAATTCCAGAAGTTTAGACCTCCATCATTTAGCGGGGTCAAAGACCCAGCGGCTGCTGAGGAGTGGTTAGTAGAGCTGGAGAATCTTTATGGATTCTTCGAGTGTATGACCTCGGAGATGGTCGCGTTTGCTGCGTTCCTACTGAAGGGAGCCGCAGAGCATTGGTGGAAGTCCACCCAACCTATATTGAGATCCCGACACACGGATATCAGTTGGGACATATTTCGAGAGGCCTTTAAGAGGCAGTTTGTTCCTGACACTGCACAGCGGAAACTTCAAGCAGAGTTTTTGGGACTACACCAGGGGAGTTTATCTGTGGACGAGTATGAGACTCGATTCCTATCCCTAGGAAGATATGACCCGGATACCTTGTACAGTGAGACCAGGAAGGTCCATAAGTTTATTGATGGGTTGAGACCGGTGCTACGGTCCAAGTTGGTCCCATTAGACATAGTGACCTATGAGGAAGCAGTACGCAGGGCGTAATTATGTGAGCAGGATTACGAGAGGAATGCTTCCAAGTTTGGGAAGTTTAGTCATAGTCGAGATATACAGAAGAAGAGGCCGGCTAGAGATGTCAGTTATCGAGGAGGGAAGAGACTCTTCGGTAAGAGATCACGGGTAGAGGAGGCACGAGAGAGATATGCTAGACCTCCTGCTTATCCGACTGTAGCCCCAGCAAAGGGCATTGTCATAGGAGGACAGAGACCTACTGCAGATCAGTGCAGAAGATGCGGTAGATCACATGGAGATAGACCGTGTTCACAGGGTGCTATGGTATGTTTTCGATGTGGGAAACAGGGGCACATAGCTAGAGAGTGCCCAGCGCCATTTGACTGAACCACAGAGGGGCAGGGAGTTTGATAGAACCCCAGCTGGTACGTCTGCTCAGAGAGGTAGAGCGACGACAGAGGAGAAGGGAAAATAAGTGATGGGTCAAGGGCGAGTACATGATTTGGACTAAGGAACAGTAGATACTTCATCGGATGTGATTCGAGGTTTCATTGCGTACGTGGTAGATATGGATAAGGCACATCTGGAGTTGTCAGATATTACTGTGGTCAGTGAGTACCCAGATGTGTTCCCGGATGAATTGCCAGGGTTACCACCAGACAGATAGATGGAGTTCTGTACAAATCTGGTACCTGGTACGGAGCCTATTTCGAGACCACCATATCGCATGGCATTAGTTGAGCTGGCGGAGCTCAAGAGACAGTTATAGGAGCTGTTGGATAGGGGTTTTGTACGACCGAGTGTTTCACCTTGGGGAGCACCGATTCTGTTTGTAAGGAAGAAGGATGAGAGCCTCCGATTGTGTATAGACTACCGATTGTTGAATAAGGCCACCATCAAGAATAGATACCCCCTTCCACGCATTGACGACTTGTTAGATCAGCTTCAGGGAGCACAGGTCTTTTCCAAGATTGACCTGAGGTCTGGGTATCATCAGCTGAAGGTTCGGGGTAGAGATGTACCCAAGACAGCATTTCGTACCCGATATGACCATTATGAGTTCTTGGTCATGCCATTCGAATTGACAAATGCTCTAGCTGCTTTCATGGCTTTGATGAACGATGTGTTCAATCCATATTTGGACCAGTTTGTTATCGTCTTCATCGATGACATATTGGTGTATTCGAGATTCAAGGAGGAGCATGAGGAGCACCTCAGGATAGTGTTGCAGACATTACGGGAGCATGAGTTATATGCTAAGCTCAGCAAGTGTGACTTTTGGTTATCACAGATCTCGTTTTTGGGACATGTTGTATCGAGAGATGGTGTATCAGTTGATCCATCTAAGATAGAGGCTGTAGTTCAGTGGGAGCAGCCGAGGACAGTCACCGAGATCAAGAGTTTCCTGGGTTTAACGGGATACTATCAGAGATTCGTTGAGGGATTTTAGAAGCTGGCTGCTCTGTTGACACGTCTTACTCGTAAGAGTACACCATTCGTATGGAACGAGGATTGTGAGAAGAGTTTTGAGGAGTTAAAGCGTCGATTAACCACCGCTCCGATTCTCACTATCCCTACCAACTCAGGAGGATTTGCAGTGTATACCGATGCTTCGCATCAGGGACTGGCTGCGTATTGATGCAGGATGGGAAGGTAGTTGCTTATGGATCCAGACAGCTGAAGGATCATGAGAAGAACTATCCAACCCATGATTTGGAGCTAGCAGCAGTAGTGTTTGCGTTGAAGGTATGGCGCCACTACTTGTATGGCGAGAAGTTCTAGATATTTATCGACCACAAGAGCCTCAAGTATCTGTTCTCACAGAAGGAGCTGAACATAAGACAGAGAAGATGGCAAGAGCTTCTGAAGGACTACGATTGTGAGATACTTTATCATCCGGGTAAGGCTAACATTGTAGCCGATGCCTTGAGCAGGAAGATTCTGGGGATGGTATCGTACATGATGGTTAGGGAACATGATTTACTAGAGCAGTTTACTAGCCTCAGTTTGGGAGTCGTGCCTTCTGACATGGATACAGGCTATGTGATAGCTAATCTACGCTTGGAGCCGGATCTGTTGGACAGGATCAGAGTAGCTCAGCAAACTGATCCATTTTGTATGGATGTGAGTAGACAGATGCAGAAGGGCACAGTGACTGATTTTGAGTTGAGTTCTGATGGACTACTGAGGTTCAGAGGTAGATTATGTGTTCCCGAGGATCCAAGACTCCGGAGATTGATATTAGCGGAAGCTCATTCGTCGAGGTATACGTTACATCCGGGGAGTAACAAGATGTGTCAGAACCTCCGGAAGGTATACTGGTGGTCGGGTATGAAGAAAGATGTAGCAGACTTCGTGGTAAAGTGTCTCATATGTCAACAAGTGAAGGTAGAGCATCAGAAACCTGCAGGATTGTTGCAGCCTCTACCTATACCGACATGGAAATGGGAGCATATCACCATGGATTTCGTGATGGGAATATCGAGAACCCATAAAAATCACGATGCTATATGGGTGATCGTTGATAGACTGACGAAGTCAGCCCACTTCCTAGCTATGAGAGCTACCGATACTCTGAGTTCATTAGCAGAACTGTATGTATGCGAGGTAGTGAGGCTACACGGTGTACCAGTGAGCATAGTCTCTGACAGGGATTCCCGCTTCACATCCCACTTTTGGGGACATTTTCAGGAAGCCATGGGAACCCAGTTGAGTTTGAGCACCGCTTTCCATCCTCAGACAGATGGTCATTCAGAGAGGACTATACAGACTCTAGAAGACATGTTGAGAGCGTGTGTGCTAGATTATCGAGGCTCTTGGGATGACCACCTGCCACTAGCCGAGTTCGCCTACAACAATAGTTATCATTCGAGTATCGAGATGGCACCATATGAGGCTTTGTATGGCCGTAGATGTCGTTCCCCTATTGGATGGGAAGAAGTGGGTGACTATAAGATTTTTGCTCCTGACATGGTTACACAAGCATCTGAGGACGTCCGCTTGATAGTAGAGAGACTGAGGACAGCTCAGAGCAGACAGAAGAGTTACGCTGACAGGAGACGTAGGCCACTAGAGTTTGCAGTTGGTGAATCCGTGTTTTTGAGAGTTTCTCCTTCCAAGGGCATAGCAAGATTTGGGAAGAGAGGGAAACTAAATCCTCGCTATATTGGACCCTTTGAGATACTTGATTGAGTGGGAGATAAGGCGTATAGGTTGGCATTACCACCGGACTTATCAGGTGTCCACAACATCTTCCACATATCGATGCTTCGAAAGTATCACCTGGATCCGGCACATGTGATTAGTTACGAGCCTTTGGAGCTCTGAGAGGACATGTCATATGTTGAGAGACCGATTCGAATACTGGATAGGAAGGAGAAGGTATTGAGATCGAAGACCATCGGATTAGTGAAGATTCTCTGGCAGCATCATACTTCAGAGGAAGCTACTTGGGAGCTAGAGAGTCTGATGCGAGAGAAGTACCCTCACCTATTTGAGGACTGACTTGGTTCTAATTTGGAGGACCAAATTTTCTGAGTGGGGGAGGATTGTCAGACCTAGATTTTTGTAGCTTGTACCTTATGATTCCTATGTGTATGAACACTATGTAATTATAGTTGAATCATAAGAAGAGTATTTACTAACATGCAATCAACAATTTAAGAAATTTAAAAATGCATGTAAGCTACATAACAATGAGATAAGGGTTAAGTTAATTCCCGAACGAGTGCAGGGGTAAAACGGTTAAATGACTGAAATTCGGTATAATTTCGATAAGATAATTTCATTAAAAATATGAAATCGAGGAATCTTGATCAAAATCGAGGAAAATATTTAATTTTGAGCCCAATTGATCAAGATATAAATTTATTAGAATTTATCAGAATTTTTACCTCGAAAAATGAGCCCAAAAATAGTGGAAAAATATACCGAAAAGGTAAAATCGGACTGATAAATTCATTTACGGATTAAATGAATTTAATATGATTTTTTGAGATATTTTTAGATATTTTAGATATTTTTGGGATATTTATGGGATTTTTATTATTATTTTATAATAAAATAATAATAAAAATATATTATAAATAAAAGAAAAAAAAAAAGGAAATCTAAAAGTTAGAATTGGGGAGAGAGAAAAAAGTGGAAACCGACGGAAGAAGAAGACCACCGGACGGCCACCACCGGCGACCCCACTGCCAGGCAAGGGGTCGAAAAAGGAATATCATGTCTATGCGCACCCATCGGCACCAGTCATGCCATCCACCGACGCCGGACGCCGTCGAATCGAAGAGGAGAAGCCGCGGAGGAAAAGAAGAAATTCGGCGGCAATCGGCGGTGCTTGGTCCCTTCGAACCCAGCCGAGTGTTGCACAGGCTGAGGTACGCCGAACGGCGGTGGTGATGCGTCGGGAACCGGCCGGAATATGCCGGCACGACCAAAGGAAACCTGAACCGGTCGGCGGTTCAGGGGAGAAAGTTCTGCGCTGAACCGGACAGGACCGGTTCAGCCAAGGAGAAAAGGGAAAAAAGATGAAAAAGAAAGAAAAAGGAAAAGGAAAATTTTTGGGATTTCACCAGACTTCGGGTAAGTCGATACGAGGTCAAATATAATAAATTGTGCAGTTCGACGATAAATTTCGAATGGAAGCCCGATCGAACTTCGATTTCGCGTACCATCGCATATTCTCGGGTAAGTAAAGTTCATTTACAATAAATTATGTGATTATTGCATATTTAAGATTTAAATTACGCATTTCGGATTAAATTTCGAAATTAGTGAATTATATTCAAAATTTTGAATTAAATGTCGTAAATGATATACAGGCTATCCAAAGAGCTTAGAATAAAGCCCAATGGGTATTGATAGGCCTAATGAGTCGATAGACCCTGATGAAGGGAACTAATAAGTGAAAAACGGGCTTAATACGGATTAAGGCCCATTAAGGATTCTTAAGACCCATTAAGGGAAAATAGACTGTATTAATGTGTAATACAGTAGGAAAATTATGATTAACCTGAGGAATGGTTATTTACAGCTCCGGAGTTTACATTGAGAGCTGATCGGACTGCGAGATTTAGCAGCACTGAGGAAGTGAGGTCACTTGACGTGATCCGAGGTAAGGGACTTTTGCGAGTAGTTAGAGATACCTGCAATATTTTCGTCTGCTTTTATATTCACTTAAAAACTCTGAGGGTCAGAGAAAGTGAATAATAATTATTACGACCCGATAGTGATAAATTACGATTTTGCCCCTCGTTAGTCAAAAAGTCAACTTTTGTTAAAAGTTGCAAAAAGCATGAAAATTATTATTGTGAGTGTTTAATTGCTATTTAGCATGAAAATAAATAGATGGACTAATGATTTTAAGGTTGATGTGACTTAAGCACACTTTATAGTGCTAGATTTGATGTTTTATAAACAATCCCTTTTTAAATAGCCGTTTATCATATTATGTGAGAATGAATCGTGCTAGAGCATAGCTCGCATTGGATTTCATATGTTTTCAACATAACATTAGTGCTGGATTTTTATACGCACTAGATTTCCATGACATGCATGATAGAGTACTGGAGTTTTACTCGTACTCAGTTTTATATGATATATGCATGACAGAGTGCTGGAGCAATTAGCTCGTACTCGAGTTTTACATGAGATATGACAGAGTACTGGAGCGTTGCTCGTACTCGATTCTTCATGGTTTATACATGACATAGTACTGGAGCTATTGCTCGTACTTGATTTGATATTGTGCATAGCATAGTACTGAGAGCTATTGCTCGTACTTGATTTAATACATGAACTATGCATTGACCTAGTTGCTGGAGATTGCCGCACTAGAGTTAAGTTTGTGATGTGAAACAGTGTTCGAGCGTAGTGTCGACTGTGTGTCGTACTCGAGGGCGCACACTGTATGTGATATTATATACATGGTACCTATTCATGCCGCATTCTTATGTGACTGAGTGTCACATTTTGAGAGGATGGCCAGCATGAGGGTATTTGTGAATGTGGTATGATACTTCCACAGGCGCGAGGGCTAAGACCTATGTTAGGCACCCTGACTGTGATGATAATTCCACGGGTACGAGAGCTAAGACCTATGGTAGGCACTCTAACCGTGAGGATGGGTCCACGAGTGTAGTTTGTACTGTGTCTGAGTGGCACGAGGTGTACGCTGTACCGTGTGTTGTTGTGGAGTTGAGGAGGATATAGCTGGCGGTTGTGATGGACTGACCCCCCTCCCGTTGCAGTAAGTGATGCCCTGCACACCGAGATCTGTGTTGCTTGGGAGCACCTTTCAGATATGATCATAGTCCAAGATACTATTTGCCTTTAACCACAGAGTCTTACATGATATATCACATTGATTGACTGATTTAAACTGCGAACAGACCTGAGGGATGGGTCGGACTCTGATTTTGTGTTGTGAATCATTTGATGCCATATTTATTGTGATTTAAATATACGTGGCATGATTTACATAAAGGCATGATTTATATACGATGCATTGTTTTGCACTACATGCCTACATTTGAGAAGAAAGCATGATTTTCTGTACATGGGATTTATTCTGTACAAGTATATATATTATATTTCAAGACATGCTTTTTAAAGCGAGTAAAGGAAATAATGTTTTCAAGGCATAGCATTATTTTGAGTAGATAGTGTGGATATCTACTTGCTTGCCTGATTTCCTTACTGAGCGCGTTGTATGCTCACCCCCCTTTCTTTACATCTCTCTACAGAGCGTCAGTAGAGCGAGAGCTATCGAGGGATAGTGTCCCAGAGTCCACTGCTAGCTCCTATCGATCGCCAGGTATACTTATTATGTACAATTGTGTATCTAAACATAGAAACAGCGCAGTGATGTATACGATATATATTATGGGGAATGTATTTGTATTAGATTTTATATAATCTTACATGTATAAGAAAAGCAGTTACAGTCAGTAATAATACATTGACATGTATGTATGAAATGGATAATGTGGTAAGTGAGGACTCTGACATCGAATCACAGCCCAACCAGTGAAGAGAGGAAAGGTAAGTTAAAATGCGAAAATTTTTTAGTGATTTTGGTTAAAGTCATGGATTGAGAAAGGGTCCTGACACTACAGGAGGCTTCCGCACGACTATATGCATGTCAACTCACGTCTAGTGCGAGCGAAGCTCCAGCACCACGCTATGCATATCATGATATCTAAAATCTCGTGCGAGCGAAGCTCCAGCACGGTTTTGTGCACACACAAATTTCTTGTACGAGCAATGCTCCAGTACGGCTTTTCATGAGAAATAAATCAGTAAACTTGAGTGCGAGAAAGACTCTAGCACTCTTTTTATTCATGTAAATATGATAGGTGGCTCAATCTTGATAAAACATCTTTTTAAAATAGTAACCGATCCAAACCGGTACCCTTTCGTATAATTCAAGAAATCAACAGCCAACCTATGTGTAAATTTGCTTAAACCAAAGCAATACATTCATATAAAGCATCAAAACATGAAAATCATGCAATTTATCTGCCTTACTACCCTTTTTGTAAATTTTACTCTTAGGGGCAAAATCATCTTTTTCTTTATTCACCTAAGCCCCGGTTTTCATAAAATTATCATTTCATTTTCCAAATACTTTAAGTAATTCTAGACCCTGTAATTCCCCTCAAAATTACGTATAGGTATCTCTATGCACTTACAAAATTCCCTTACCTCGACTCTCGTCGAGTGCGTATCTAATTTCCACTGTCGGAGGCTCGTCCGATCCGATTTGCTGCTAATCCAGTCTCTGGGGCTGCAGATAATTATTTATCGCGTCAATTTAACCCAATAAATATAATTCTCCTGTTTACTATAGTCGATTTAACTAATTGGGCCAATTTACTTTTATTGGGCCCAATCGTACCTTAATGGGCCTTGACCCATTTTCAGCCCGTTTCTACTAATTAAATTCCTTCTTCGGGTTTACTGGGCTCATTCAGGTTACCAATAATCATCGGGCTTCGTTCCAAACTCATTGGATAGCCCATACACTATTTACGATAATTACTGTAAAATTTCGAGTAATATTCCTTTTTATACAGAATTATTCCGTAAATTCCATAAAATAATCGAAACTTTATATTAAAGGACTCTAATTGTCGGGATTAAAATATACTTACCCAATATGATGCGGGATATGAAAATCGGAGCTAAATCGGCTCTCGTTCGGGCTTTGTCGTACAACTGCACAATTATATATTTAATCCCGGGTTACTTTTCGATTAAATATAATTTAAATAAATTTCTCGAAAATCAAATCGGTCAGTTTTGACCTCTTACCGACTTACCCGAAGTCTGTTGTATCCTCGAAAATTCTTCCCGTTTTTCCTTTTTCTCCTTTTTTCCCTGCTTTCTTGGCTAAATCGGTTCAGTCCGGTTCAACCCGGTTCAGATCGGTCCGATTCAGCAGGTTCAATCCAGTTCACCTCTTTGTTGAACTAGTCCGTACCGGTTCAGATGTTCCCATCGTCGTTCATAGCATTTTCAGCCGGTTCTCGGCTCATTTCTGGCGCCAAATGGTGCGCCTGCACTGGGGGAGTGTTCGGCTGGGTCGGGTTGGCCGAATCACGTCGGTGGCCGCCGGATTCATCTTCTCCCTCCGCGGCTTCTCTCCCTCGATCCGTCGGATTTCGGTGGTTTCGTCGGCCGATACCGGTCTCAAAAGAATCGGCTCATCCTCCCGATCACACCGACGACCTCCGTTCACGCCCAACAGCAGTGGATCGTCGGAATCAACCCTGTTTTCCTCGCAGCTTTCTCTTCCTCCGTTCGACGATTTTCGACCTCCTGACAGCGCGTCACCGGTGCCCAAAGCTTCGCCGGCCTCTCCTCTTCCTCCTCGACCCTTCGTCGGAGCCGTCGGTCCCTAGTGGTCGTGGGTCGGTCGGGCCACGTGCTGGTCATCCTCGGTTTCAATTGTGATTTTCTCTCTCCCTGATAGTTTTCTGATTTCTCTTCTTTTTTTAAAAAATTATTATTATTATTTTTATTATTATTTCTAATTTAGTTTATTATTATTATATTCAATTAAATATTATTATTTGGTAAAAATATCTAAAAATATTAATATTTTATTCTAAATTCATTTATTGAATTTATTTATTATATTTTTAATCCTTTTTCCGGTATAATTTCTCCGTACTTTCGAGATATTATCCCGGGTGACTTTTCGGTATTTCTAAAAATTTCGAATCTTGATCAATTGGACTCGAAATTTAATTATTTCTTCGTTATTGATCAAGATTCTTAAATCCATTATTTTTAATTAAATTTTCTTATCGAATTTATATCGGCTTTCTATCTTTTGACCATTTTGCCCTTCACGTGTTCGGGATTAATTTAACCTGACTTCCCTTCACGAATACTCATTCATTTCGCATTTTAAATCCTTATTTCCAAATCCGAATCTCATTCGTTTAAAATTGTGACCATTTTCATCCTTCATAAAAATTTACGATTAATTTTCGGGTCTTACATAATCTCCCCCACTTAAAAAATTTGGTCCTCCAAATTAGAACCAAGTTAGTCTGTAAATCACTCCGGATATTTCACACATATCATACTCTTTAACTTTTATGTGACTTTTTCGGAGTGTAATACTACCAACATACTTTAATTAGGGAGATCATCTTAAACCTCAACACTTTCTACTTCCCGTTTTTAATACCCGAATCAAGTTTTCCAATCATACGTTATACTTTCATTAAGCTTCAATAGCTCATATCCGTTCACATATGTTGGATCTGGACAGTATTTTTGAAGCATTATAAGATAGGACACATTGTGGATGCCTGTTTATTTAGGTAGTAACGCCAACCTACAGGTCTTATCTCCCACTTTGTCCAATCTCTCAAAGGATTCAATATAACAAAATTCAATTTGCTTTCTTTCCGAAACTCGTTATGTCCTTAGGAGCAATAACTTCCTACAATAGAAATTCACCCTCGGTGAATTCCAATGGTTTCTGTCTCTTGTCAGCATCGCTTTTCTGTCTGCTCTGAGGTGTTCTTAATCCTTCACAATTAATTGAACATCCTCAAAGGTTTGTCTTACCAATTCGGGAACAATTCTCTATCTGTCACCCACTTTTTCTTATCCAAATCGGGGAAACAACCCTTACGGCCATACAATGCCTCATCTGAAGTCACCCCGATACTCAAGTGACAACTGTCATTATTGACGAATTCGATTAGTAACAACTGATCATCCCAGGAGCTTATTAAATAAATGGCACACGCTCTCATAATATCCTCTAGAACCTGTACAGTCCTCTCTGACTGACCATCTATCTGAGGATGGAAAGCTGTGCTAACACTCAGTTAGGTTCCCAATAGCTTAAAAAAAAAGTTCCCAGAAGTGGGAAGTGAAGCGGGAATCCTTATATGATACCATGCTCCATGGAAAAATACTTGGTATTCCACAATCTTATACATAAATCCGCCTACACACTGAGAGCATCTGGGGATTTCCTAACCAGAAGGTGGGTAGACTTAATCAATCCATCGACTATCACCCTGATAGCCTTATGATTCATTGGGGTCCTTTGTAACCCATCACGAAATTCATGATAACTTGTTCCCATTTTCGTGTCAATATAGGCAGAAACTGCATTAACCCTGCAACTTCTTTTGTTCTACCTTACTCTGCTGACATACGAGACACTTTTTCCACAATCTCCACTACATCTCTTTTCACATCTGACCACCAATAACCTTTCTAAGATTTCAATATATTTATTACTTCTCGGATGCACTGAATATCCTGAAGAGTGACCTTCTGACAATATCACTACCTCATCACTGTGGTCTTGGAGAGCACTTATACTGTCTCTAAACCTCAGTAAGCCATCATCATTCTCCGTGAACTGTCACTGTACCCATCTGAATCTGACCCACACTATCGACACCCTGTCGATCATCACGCTAAGCCTGTCAAATCCAATCACTCAAACCCGGTTCTAATCTCAGGCTAGCTGTCATATAATCACTGTCATCATCAGAGGGAATCACATCACTACTGAGGCTCACAACTGCTCTAGCAGCTCACGCTCCCTGACCATTATATGTAATACATCCCGAGGCTCTTTCTATTCAAGGCATTAGCCATTTCATTAGCCTTTCCTGGGTGGTACAATTTCCACAATCATAATTCCTCAGAAGCTCTAACCTTCTTTGTTATCTCATATCCGACTCTTTCTGTAAAAACAGATACTTGGGGCTTTTAGGATCAGTGCATACCTAAAATTTCTCACCGTATACATAGTATTGTCATATACTCAATACCACTATCGTTGTCAACTTTAAATCATGGGTCGGATAGTCCTTTCATGATCATTGAGTTGTCTGGGTTCATAATTGACTATCTTCCCTTTTTGCATCAATACACAGCTCATTCATTATTTTGAGGTATCCATAGACTCATGAGAAACATCTTAATCTGTTGGGTATGGTGAGAATAAATGCGGTGGTCAGTTTATTACTTCAATACACTAAAACTCTTGTTACATCTATCATCCCATTCAAATACAACTTTTTTCTAAGTTAAACGTGTCAATAAAGTAGTCCATTCCGAGAACTCTCAACAAATCATTTGTAAAAACAATCTCCAATTGTTGCTTATAATTTCCCTGGACTTTAAATACACCCTAAAATATCCTCAATATGGATGATGACAAATCGGTACAGGTAAGTTTAAATAACTTGTCGTAGTTGAGTTCCATTGAATATTTCAATTACCCATATCCTTGACCTATATACGCATAAATGGATAATGTTCCTTTCGAAATCGCTTCCATTGAAGCTACTAACCCGCGTCATTTCCTTTTCTTATTTATATTAACGGCTTTTATAAAATTTAAATTTTTTTTTTAAATTTTCCTGATTAATCGAATTCTATATTTCTTATTGTACCAGTAAAGGTACCCTAATTTTAAATGTATATACTACAACTGTCGATTTCAATTTATAGGTTACGTGTACACTTTTAGACGCTGTCAAGTCTTCAGGCGGGGAGGTATTTTGAAATACCTTTATTAACCCTCAGACTTGACCATAATTACTTTACATATCGGTCCATGTGGTCACAATTCATATTCGTTATTAATTGCTTTAATCTAAATTACTTCACGTATCAGAGATATTCATGGACATAAGCCTCTTATTCCAGTCTATCTATTTTCGTATATCACTTATAACAACTATGTCATTATTCATTCCGTGAGTACAATCAGTTACTCCTTTAATTTCAATCGTTGCACCCCTTTTATTACTTGTCAAAACATACAGTATACTTTTCAGGTGTAACTATATCACTATCTTAAAATAGAACTTTAAACATCATAATTTGCAGCCAACTAATTTATTCTCAAATATTACTTCAATTTATTCATAGTCCATTGAATAAATTGGCTGACTTATACTTCTTCCCCCGTTTTCAACTTATAATCTCTTAGTAATTATTTCGTTAGTTAACCCTCCTTCTATTGGGGTACTAACTATCACCATTGTGCCCATGGGTATAGGCATTCACGTCTTTTACTAACTTATAAGCAACTAAAGACGGTATGACTTAATACGTGGCACCAGGATTAATTAAAATAATTATTTCTTTATTCATAACAAGTGTGGTATCTTTCACCACATCATATGAAACATCAATAATGTCCTGGTCCAAGGCATACACTCGCCTCCATCCAATAGCCTACTTTTCTTTTCTCTTCAGTTGTGGCCTCCCTTTTTGGTGCAGAGATACCAATAGGGTTTTCTCTATCTCTTTACTCTTCTGTAGGGCAATCTCGCCCAACTTTGAGCAATCATTAATTAAATGGTCCGTCTTACCACACTTAACTCCTATTTTAGTCAATAAAGTGTAGGTGTAGGCCCTACTTCCGTGGTATCTACCATACATCCTACACTGCTTACACTGCTACTCTACTTACACTGCTCTGCAGCAGGTCGGGGTCCTCCAATCACAATACCCCTCAAAAGTATTGAAATTGAATACACTGAGGCCTTACCAATCATCTTACCCCGTGACTCATCAACTTTAATGTCTTACCAACTGGACTATTTCCCGCTCTGACATCTCTGTCATTCTCTATTCTCTTTTGTCTCTATTTCGACCTTTACTACCTTTCCCAATCTCAGAGGCGTGCAACACATGATCTTCTTCAGGCAACTGTATTCTACACACTGCCTCGACATAGGTAATGAGCTAAGCGGACTCTAATCAACAATTTGAGCATTCCATGAACTTTTGTGCTTTTCGACTCTCACTGCCCATAGTGTCAGGTTCACACCTGCCCAGAGATATAAATTGAGTCTCATACTCATCAATCAACTAGTGTCTCTGGGTCAGTGTATGAAATTTTAATTGTAATTTCCCTTAAGTAGTGTCCGAAATATTCTATCATCAGAATACATCCAGAATTATTTCTCATGTCGGCTCTGGACGTCTAACTCTTCAGATTAGTCGAGCGGACTTCCACCAATGTTTCGCCTCACCCTCTAACATAAATGTATTTAAAAGTCAGCTTATCGGTCGACATACACCGAAAGAATCCATAGCACTTCGCTATCTCATACACCCAGTCCTCAATAACTATTGGTTTCTTTACTTTGCTATATACTAGAGGGGTGTGAAAATCTCTATAGTCTGAGGCATCTGTTTAGGCTTTACCCTGCCTATCCTCAACTATTAGCATAGACTGAGTAAACAACTCCAAAATATTTTCTACACTCCACTCCATCCTCTTGGAGCATGTCTCAATACTATTTGGTCTCTTTATAGGACCCTATGAAGTATGCTCAACATCAGCCTCCACCTCACTCTCATCTCGAGTCTCATGTGACGACTCATTCGACTCTCAGGCCGATCTCTACGACCTCGAGCATGTGTACTCGCCTCTCTACCATAGCGGCTATCAGTTATAAAAATTAAATTCTTAGCTGCACTTCTATCTTGATATACACAATTGTATCTAAACAATGCACACTACATGGGGATGTAAATTTACTTAACCACTAACACTGACTCATATCAGGCCAACTCTGCTTTGATACCATCTTTTCTGTCACGACCCAAATTACCTAAAAATCAGAGTAAATTTTTCACTTTTTCATTTCCTTACCCGTCGTGAACAGTTACACTACTAAACAGTTGGGCTATGATTCGATGTTAGTCACCTCTCACCTATTTACCTTTCCATTTTCATATTTCATTTACATATCAATTTATTTAAACTATATACATCCCCAATATTACATCCATGTACAGTACTGTGCCTCTATATGTTCAGATACAAAAATTATACAAATGTATATACCTAGTTTTGATAAGAAGCAGCGGATATGACTACTGTCGTTCTCTTCTACTGAATGTACCCTGTGGGGTGAAAAATGAAAGGGTGAGCATAAACAGCTCAGTAAGGCAATAATGTAAGCAGGTAGATAACTATACTATCTACGTGTTGATAATGTTATGATATAAAATCGTTTACATTTGGAGCATGAGGTATGACTAAAACGATGCCACATGTATGTATATATCATATAAGAGAAATCATGAAATCCATATATAAAACAAACATGGAAAAATCCTCATGTAAGACATCTCATGCTCGTCACATTAAAACTTATTTTGTTTTATCATAAACTCATCACTTTAAAACTTATTTGTTTAATCATAAACTCATCACGTTAAAACTCATTTGTTTCATCATAAAACAGCTTCATCAAGGTCAAATCCATCTCTCGGGAATACCTTGATTCATTAAAACACATCTCTTTTAAAAACATAAATCGGGACATTACCCTTCCCTTGGGTTCATCCTGGTCTATTCAGACCGTATGATATCATGTGAGGCATGTAGGTTACTGTATGAAAAATCGAGGACTATGGCCATACTTTGTCCCTGTGATCCCAGGCTACACGGATCCCGGTATGCGGGGTATCACAACTTCAACGGGAGGTGAAGTCAAATCCTACCCGCCAGAATATCAAGTAACATCATAGAGTCATCATGACTGCACGGTACAGCGTACTCCGTGTGACATACACGGTACATCGTACTCCATGGACCCATATCATAGTCTGGGGGTGCCTGCCGTAGGTCTTACCCACCCCAATACTATGTCGATAACTAACCCATGTCTCAAAGTATATGTGCGAGCATCTCAACTCTCTGTGACACACAGTCTACAGGAGGCTTCCGCACGACTATATGCATGTCAACTCACGTCTAGTGCGAGCGAAGCTACAGCACCACGCTATGCATATCATGATATCTAAAATCTCGTGCGAGCGAAGCTCCAGCACGGTTTTGTGCACACACAAATTTCTCATACGAGCAATGCTCCAGTATGGCTTTTCATGAGAAATAAATCAGTAAACTTGAGTGCGAGAAAGACTCTAACACTCTTTTTATTCATGTAAATACGATAGGTGGCTCAATCTTGATAAAACATCTTTTTAAAATAGTAATCGGTCCAAACCGGTACCCTTTCGTATAATTCAAGAAATCAACAGCCAACCTATGTGTAAATTTGCTTAACCCAAAGCAATACATTCATATAAAGCATCAAAACATGAAAATCATGCAATTTATCTGTCTTACTACCCTTTCTGTAAATTTTACTCTCAGGGGCAAAATGGTATTTTTCTTTATTCACCATTGCCCCGGTTTTCATACAATTATCATTTCGTTTTCCAAATACTTTAAGTAATTCTAGACCCTATAATTCCCCTCAAAATTACGTATAGGTATCTCTATGCACTTATAAAATTCCCTTACCTCGACTCTCGTCGAGCGCGTATCTAATTTCCACTGTCGGAGGCTCGTCCGATCTGATTTACTGGTAATCCAATCTTTGGGGCTGCAGATAATTATTTATCACGTCAATTTAACCAAATAAATATAATTCTCCTGTTTACTATAGTCGATTTAACTAATTGGGCCAATTTACTCTTATTGGGCCCAATCGCACCTTAAGGGGCCTCGACCCATTTTCAGCCCGTTTCTACTAATTAAATTCCTTCTTCGGGTTTACTAGGCTCATTCAGGTTACCAATAATCATCGGGTTTCGTTCCAAACTCATTGGATAGCTCATACACTATTTACGATAATTACTATAAAATTTCGAATAATATTCCTTTTTATACAGAATTATTCCGTAAATTCTGTAAAATAATCGAAACTCTATATTAAAGGACTCTAATTGTCGAGATTAAAATATACTTACCCAATATGATGCGGGATATGAAAATCAGAGCTAAATCGACTCTTGTTCGGGCTTTGTCATACAACTGTACAATTATATATTTAATCCCGGGTTACTTTTCGATTAAATATAATTTAAATAAATTTCCCAAAAGTCAAATCGGTCACTTTTGACCTCTTACCGACTTACCCGAAGTTCGATGTATCCCCAAAAATTCTTCCCCTTTTTCTTTTTTCTCTTTTTCTCCTTTTTTCCCTTTTTTCTTGGCTAACCCGGTTCAGTCCAGTTCAACCCGGTTCAGACCGATCCAGTTCAACCGGTTCAATCCGGTTCACCTCTTTGCTGAACCGGTCCGTACCGGTTCAGATGTTCCCGTTGCCGTTCATGGCGTTTCCGGTCGATTCTTGGCTCGTTTCTGGCGCCAAACGGTGCGCCTGTACTAGGAGAGTGTTCGGCTGGGGTCGGGGTTGGCCGAATCATTCCGGTGGCCGTCGGATTCATCTTCTCCCTCCGCGGCTTCTCTCCCTCGATCCGCTGGATTTCGGTGGTTTCGTTGGTCGATACCGGTCTCAAAAAAACTAGCTCATCCTCCCGATCACACCGGTGGCCTCCTTTCACGCCCAGCAGCCGTGGATCGTCGGAATCAACCCCATTTTCCTCATGGCTTTCTTTTCCTCCGTTCGATGATTTTTGGCATTCTGACGATGCGTCACCGATGCCCAAAGCTTCGCCGGCCTCTCCTCTTCCTCCTCGACCCTTCGTCGAAGCCGTCGGTCGCCGGTGGCCGTGGGTCGATCGGGCCACGCGCTGGTCATCCTCGGTTTCAATTGTGATTGTCTCTCTCCGCGATAGTTTTCTGATTTCTCCTTTTTTTTTTTTACAATTATTATTATTTTTATTTATTATTATTTATAATTTAGTTTATTATTATTATATTCAATTAAATATTATTATTTAGTAAAAATATCTAAAAATATTAATATTTTATTCTAAATTCATTTATTTAATTATATTTAATTTATTTATTATATTTTTAATCCTTTTTTCGGTATATTTTCTTCGTATTTTCGAGATATTGTCCCGGGTGACTTTTCGATATTTCTAAAAATTTCAGATCTTTATCAATTGGACTCGAAATTTAATTATTTCTTCGTTATTGATCAAGATTCTTAAATCCATTATTTTTAATTAAATTTTCTTATCGAATTTATACCGACTTTTGATCTTTTGACCGTTTTTCCCTTCACGTGTTCGGGATTAATTTAACCTGACTTCCCTTCACGAATACTCATTCATTTCGTATTTTAAATCCTTATTTCCAAATTCGAATCTCATTCGTTTAAAATTGTGACCATTTTCATCCTTCATAAAAATTTATGATTAATTTTCGGGTCTTACATAAGATAGAGACTCTCGATCCTCAGCTAGCCCGATTAGAGGAAGATATGCGTACGCTGAAGACCATCATGGGTCAAATCATGTCTAGATTGGAGGGTATACCTGGTACAACTGGACAGGCTGCACCGTATCACCCAAAAGCTGTACCTAAACTTGAGAATACTGCACCTGCATAACCCGAACCAGATAGACCATGAGGTCCCCCTATTTGGCTAGTTCCTCCTCCAGTGGGCCCACAATAGTGTGATGATGATGATCTGAGGCATGGTTATGGCTGTGATATGGAGAGGTTGAGGCATTTTATGGACTTTAAGCCTCCTTCCTTTTGTGGGGTGAAGGATCCAGTAGTGGCTGAGGATTGGATAAGGCAGATGGAGAAGTTGTTTGTTTTTTGTAGGTGATGGTGGTCGTGTCACCAGAAACCACGTGTGCAACTATCCACCTGCCACGTGTCAAATCGGGACCGAGCCACGTGGCATATTTGGTGATAGTGTGGCGCGGCAGACCTCCATCACCCATATCGCGACATTGGTCTCCCGCGCAGCATGCGGCATAGTCTCCCGCACATCCTGCGGTATGGTCTCCCGCGCAAACCGCGGTAGAGGTCTCTCGCACAGCCTGCGGCATAGTCTCCCGCACATTCTGCGGTAGAGGGCTCCCGCGCAGTTAGCGATAGAAGTCTCCCGCACAGCTTGTGACATAGTCTCCCGCACATCCTGCGGTATGGTCTCCCGCGCAAACCGCGGTAGAGGTCTCTCGCACAGCCTGCGGCATAGTCTACAGCGTAAATCGCGGTAGAGGTCTCTCGCACAGCCTGCGGCATAGTCTACCGCACAGACCGCGGTAGAGGTCTCCTGCACAGCATGCGGCATGGTCTCCCGCACAGACCGCGGTAGAGGTCTCCCGCACAGTCTGTGGCACAGTCTCCCGCACAGCTTGTGACATAGTCTCCCGCACATTCTACGGTAGAGGGCTCCCGAGCAGTTCGCGATAGAAGTCCCCCGCACAGCTTGCGACATAGCCTCCCGCGCAGACTGCGGTAGAGCTCCCTCGCTAGCTGCTTGAACTCGATGCGCGACAGAGTCCCCTATGACTCTGTCGCGGCCCAGACACGTGCCTGGGCCTCAGCTCGAACCGACCCAGAGAAACCTATAAATACCAAGTGAGCTCTCTGAAAAAAGGATCCGGGACCAAAAAACCAAAAAGAAGGGAAAAGCTTTAAATTCTCTAATTTAAGCAATATATTCTCTTCTTCATACATTCACCACTCCGATCACTGACTTAATCATCGGAGTACGCGTACAGGGACAAATCCCTGCCCCCTCTGATTCCTGTTGTTTTTGCTGGATATACGAAGAACATGTGGATCAAATTGCATCGACATCACCCTTTTGTCGTTAGTGTAATTAGACAATGTGAAAGGTATTTTCTTGTTACTGTCAGTTAGGCAACATCAATTGGCGCCGTCTGTGGGAATCCTGACAAAAAGCCAGATTCTCCATCAATATGGTGAGGACACGCTCTACAGCGGAGGTGACAGGAGGGCAGAATTCTGTGAGTCCCCCTGTCAGATCAGAACAAAGACGAAGACATAGTGAAAGGGGTCAGAGAGAAGCCGTGGTTTCTCTAGAAGAATTTGAGACCCTGAAGCGCAAAAATGAGGAGACTACGACTGCATTGAAAGCCATGGTGAGCTTCTAGAGATGCTCTCCCCCAATTAAGCTTACCCCGTGAAGTGTAGCAGTTAGTAGGGGAAAGCACACTCCGACGAACCTACAAGAGAGGTCAGCCCTCTACTATGGTAAACGCTGGACAAGAGGCAGGAACGCAAAATAATGCTACCGCAAGTCTAGCCAGACAGAGCTCACCCGCAGTATATAGGCGGCAGAGTTCTCCAGCAGCTAAAGCGCAGTAGAGCTCACCCGCGACTCGACAGCAGCAGAGTTCCCCTCAGGTCGCTAGGCGACAGAGTCCCCCTCTGCCCGATAGGTGGCAGAGCTCGCCAAATGTGCGGCGGAGTCCCCCTGCGGCTCAACAGCGACAGAACTCTCCTGCAGACAACACGCGGTAGAGATATCCCACATCAGATATGCGACGGTGCTCTCCCGCCTCTAATAGGCGGCAGAGTTCACCCTTGCCCGATGCGCGGCAGACTTCCTTTTTGGCCGCCAGGCGGCAGAGTTCCCCCACCTGCCACAGCTCGTCTCCCGTGGAGTCAGAACGCGATCCGGGAATCTATAGGGCTGGGGAGCAACGAAGACAAGGAGGTTTTGACCTACGAGAAGGCCTCAAAATATCAAGTCCCGGAGTGGGAGGTGCTAGAAGGGGCGCTTATCAATCGGACTCTTCTAGACCCGAAGGGACAAGGCCATGCTCAGCTCGAGGGTCAGAGGACGTGGAGAAGGTCGTCCAAAGGATCCTCGAGAAGAAAAAACTGGTATCTTCGGATGATGGCCAAAGGAGGAGGATCCCATTCAGCCTGGAGATCATGAACAAACCTTTGTCGAAGAAGTTCAAAATGCCTTCTATGGCTACTTACACCGGCAAAGCGGACCCCTACGATCACATCCAGAGTTATGAATCCCTCATGCTGTTGCATGGATGGGAGGACAAAATTATGTGCAGAGCTTTTTCTCTCACATTTTCCGGGCATGCTCTCAAGTGGTTCAACGGGTTGAGCGAAGGTCTAATCTCCTCTTTTGATGAGTTGAGAAATGAGTTCCTCAAAGTCTTCATGATCCACAGCCAGAGGAAGAAAGACGCTACCTACCTACTCATGCTTAAACAAGGGAATAAAGAACCCTTGAAAAGCTTTGTAGATCGCTTTCGAGATGCAACCTTGGAAGTGGAAGATCTACCAGTAGGCGTAGCCTTGGCTGCAATGCTGCAAGGGACGAGCTCCGAGAAGCTACAAGAATCCCTCTCTCTTGATCAACAGATGACGATTTCCAACCTCTTTGCCAGAGCTAACAAGTACGTAGCTCAAGAAGAAGTGATGAGAATGATACAGCCCAGGGAAGCGAAGGAAGGAAAGAAAAGAGAGAGAGATGCACCCGAGAGAAGCTTCCCAAGACCCGTGAGAGGAGACAAAGCCCCTAGGCTCAGGTATGAAGGCTATACCAGGTTGAACGAGCCTCGTACTGCGATATTGGCAGCTATCGAAGGGGCAGGATTATTGGAATTCCCCAAGAAGAAAATTGGAGATGTAGGACGAAACCCCGAAGCCTACTGCGAATTCCATTGTGCTCATGGCCACCCAACAGAGAGGTGTAGAGACTTAATGGACCAGTTGGAAAAGCTGGCCAGAGAAGGGAAGATCAACCGCTTCCTATGGAGGAGCGAGAGACCCCGTTATCCTCCGCGCGACCAAAGGAATGATCATCCGCGGATGGGGGCAAATAATGATATCAGAAGGGATAGGCCTAGAAACGAAGTACTCAGGCCCATCCCCCATGCTAATCCGCCAAACAACGAACCTACAGCTCCGGCGATAAATGTCATCGCAGGCGGGGACTCAGGTGCAGGAAGCTCCTCTACTTCCCGTAAAAGTTACACTAGGCAAGCGTATCAGGTTAACGTGGTGATGGAGGAGCAGGCGGATGAAGAGCCCATCATGTTCACTCCGGCTGACAAAGGTGATATTGTCATGCCTCATGACGACCCCATGGTAATGTCCACGGTAGTGGCCAAACACCCGGTGAGCAGGGTCCTGGTCGATAACGGGAGCTCAGTGAACCTAATCTATTGGAACTGCTTCGAAAAAATGAGCATATCCGAAGATAGGTTAAAGCCCGTTATGGCGCCACTATATGGATTCACGGGGGAGCGAGTGAAAGTTACCGGGTCCATAGAGTTGCCTGTGACTCTCGGAGAGCATCCGAAGAACGTGACCCGGTAAGTATTGTTCATGGTGGTCAGGTCAACCTCTGCTGCCTATAACATGATTTTGGGCAGACCTGTGCTGAATGACATGAGGGCGGTAATATCCTCTTGCTATCTGTTGATGAAGTTTCCCACTCCCAACGGAGTCGGGCAAGTACGAGGAAACCAAAAGAGCGCCCGTTCTTGTTATCTCGCTTCCACTGCCAACAAGGTAGTACAGAGGAAAGAAACCTTGTGCATAGACGATCCGCCCAAACCTCAGCCGGTAGAGGAGACAGAACCCATTGAGCTAATCGAGGGAGACGGGGGAAAGAAGGCATACATCGGGACCCAACTAGGCGAACAACTAAAGAACGACATAGTCGAGTGCCTGAGGAGAAACTCGGATATCTTCGCCTGGAGCCCGGCAGACATGCCCGGGATTAGTCTCGAAGTAATTTGCCATGAGCTTAACATCATACCCAGACATAGACCCGTCAAACAGAAGAAGAGGAGTTTCACCCCGGAGCGACAAAAAGCAATCACTGAAGAAGTGAATAAACTCCTGGGCGCCGGATTCATCCGAGAGGTCTACTACCCTGAGTGGTTAGCCAATGTAGTGATGGTAAAGAAATCTAGCGGGAAGTGGCGAATGTCTGTGGATTTCACAGACCTGAACAAAGCCTACCCTAAAGATTCATACCCCCTACCTCGGATAGACAGACTCGTAGACGATACATCTGGCTACGAATTTCTCAGTTTCTTGGATGCATTCTCCGGGTATCACCAAATCATGCTTCACCCAGAAGATGAAGAAAAGACTTCCTTTATAACCGACGACGGAACCTATTGCTATCGGGTAATGCCATTCGGTCTAAAGAACGCGGGAGCCACCTATCAACGAATGGTGAGCAAAGTGTTCAAGGATCTTCTGGGAAATACCATGGAAGCCTACGTGGACGACATGATAATCAAGAGCCGCGTAGGAGAGTCTCATACTGATCAAATGTCCAAGGTATTCGAAGTATTGAGGAGATTCAACATGAAGCTAAACCCTGAAAAGTGCTCATTCGGGGTAAGATCAGGGAAGTTCTTAGGCTTCATGATCACTAACAGGGGCATTGAGGCAAATCCTGAGAAGGTACAGGCTGTCATTGACATGAAACCCCCAACCACCGTAAGAGAGGTCCAGAGATTGACAGGCAGGATAGCAGCTCTGAATCGCTTCTTGTCAAAATCAGCAGAAAGGAGCCTGCCATTCTCTAAACCTCTATCGGGGGGGGAAGAACTTCGAATGGATGGAAGATTGTCAAAAAGCCTTTGAAGACCTCAAGGAGTACTTGAAACAGCTGCCTTTGTTAACAAGGCCCCTGGAAGGAGAACAACTCTATATGTATTTGGGAGTCGGTGATTTCGCCGTCAGTGCGGTGCTACTGAAGAAAGATGAAAGTGTGCACCGTCCCATCTACTATATGAGTAAAGTGTTATTAAATCCAGAGACCCGCTATCCACTGGCCGAAAAGCTAGCATTAGCCCTTTTGATGGCCTCGTGAAAGTTGCGCCCGTATTTCCAAGCACACCCTATCACCGTCTTGACAGATCAACCGTTAAGACAGATCCTCCAGAAACCTGAACATTCAGGAAGGTTAGTGAAATGGGCAGTGGAGCTTGGGGGATACGAAATCACATTCCAACCACGGCAGGCTATCAAAGGTCAAGCTCTGGCCGACTTCATCGTAGAATGCACTATCCCAAGCGACAGTAGTGAAGGGGAGGCTCACCCCTGGTTGCTGCATGTCGACGGAGCATCAAGTGCTAACGGAAGCGGAGCGGGTATAGTCCTGGTTTCACCCGAAGGAGAATCCTTTGAATACTCCCTACAGTTCGGATTCCCCAGTTCGAACAACATAGCGGAGTATGAAGCTCTGATAGCAGGGATGATGTTAGCGCATAAGCTACAGGTTCACCACTTGATAGCACACAGTGATTCTCAATTGGTGGTGAACCAATTCAGCGGAGAGTACGAGGTACGAGAGCCGATGCTGGTCCCTTACTTGAAGAAAGTCCAACTTCTGGCATAGACTTTCAAAAACTTTCAGCTGATACAGATCAACCAGTCCAAAAACACACATGCTGATGCATTATCTAAGTTAGCCTCTTCCACCGAAACACGAGGAAGGACAGTGAGGGTGGAGAGGCTCGAACGACCTAGTATTGAAGAGGTCGACGTGTGTGACATTCAAGTGGGAGACGATTGGAGATCCCCATACAAACAGTATCTCACCGAAGGAACACTCCCCCAAGATAAGGACGAGGCTCGTCACTTAAAAATACAAGGGGCGAAGTTCACACTCATCAATGGAGAACTGTATAAAAGGGGATATTCGTCACCCTTATTGAAATGTCTGGGACCGGAACAAGCAAGCTACTCTTTAGCTGAAGTGCATGAAGGAATTTGCGACGAACACTTAGGAGCGAGAGCCCTCGCTGCTAAAGTACTGCGATCGGGATTTTACTGGCCAACGTTGAAGAAAGATGCGATGGATCAAACCCACAAACGTGACAAATGTCAGAGGTTTGCGCCTATCACAACAGCCCCAGTGACTCCCTCGCAAGGCACAGTACAGCCAATTCCTTTTGCACAGTGGGGATTAGACATCCTTGGACCTTTCCCCTTAGCCACGGGCCAAAGAAATTTCCTGCTAGTGGCTACCGATTACTTTACAAAGTGGATTGAAGCAGAGCCTTTAGCCACAATCACAGAAAAGAAAGTGGAGGCAATGGTGTGGAAAGACATTATTTGTCGATTCGGAATTCCCCGCATCCTAAATGCCGACCATGGAAAGCAATTTGATTGCAACGCCTTCCGTGAGTTTTGTAAAAGCCTCAACATTCAGCTAAGGATCTCCTCAGTGTCATATCCTCAAGCTAATGGACAGGCCGAAGTCAGTAATCGAACTATCCTCCATGGGCTGAAGACCAGGCTAGACAAAGCAAAAGGGGCATGGGTGGACGAATTGCCTAGTGTTTTATGGGCATATCGTACCACCAGTCGTGTGTCGACTAAAGAAACGCCATTCAGCCTTGTATACGGCGCAGAAGCACTGATCCCCGTAGAAATTGGAGCGTCATCACCAAGAGTGATACCCTTAGCAGAGGAAGAAAATTCACAAGCTCTAAGGGAAGGCTTGGACCTACTCGACGAACATAGAGAGACCGCGACTATTCGATTGGCATCCTATCATCAGAGGGTGGCCAACTACTACAATAGCCGGGTGAGAGATAGGCCAATGTCTGAGGGAGATCTAGTGCTCAGAAAGTCGCAGATCACGAATGCCCTGAAGGAGGATGGGAAGTTCAGAGCTAACTGGGAAGGTCCCTATAGAATCAGATACAAGATTGGACCTAACACATGTGTCCTGGAAACTCTACAAGGGAAGAAGATAGGGAAAACATGGAATTCAAATCACCTAAAGTTGTATTTGAATTAATCGCTATATTTTCTTTCCCAAACAGTATTATTATTTGTGTATACCATCACAAGATATTGTCATCAAATCATCACGCAGAATGTCATTTTATTATACATCTGCGACTTATATGCATCTAAATCTTGTGACAGGTATTTAGACGAGCCGTAAGAGCCTGAGGCACTATGCGTCACTATGGCCAGGCGTAGTTCAACCGAGCCGTAAGAGCCTGAGGCGCTATGCGTCACTGTGGCCAGGCGTAGTTCAACCGAGCCGTAAGAACCTGAGGCGCTATGCGTCACTGTGGCCAGGCGTAGTTCAACCGAGCCGTAAGAGCCTGAGGCGCTATGCGTCACTGTGGCCAGGCGTAGTTCAACCGAGCCGTAAGAGCCTGAGGTGCTATGCGTCACTGTGGCCAGGCGTAGTTCAACCGAGCCGTAAGAGCCTGAGGCGCTATGCGTCACTGTGGCCAGGCGTAGTTCAGACTAGCCGTAAGAGCCTGAGGCACTATGCGTCACTGTGGCCAGGCGTAGTTCAGTCGAGCCGTAAGAGCCTGAGGCGCTATGCGTCACTATGGCCAGGCGTAGTTCAGACAAGCCGTAAGAGCCTGAGGCGCTATGCGTCACTGTGGCCAGGCATAGTTTAGCCGAGCCGTAAGAGCCTGAGGCGCTATGCGTCACTGTGGCCAGGCGTAGTTCAGACGAGCCGTAAGAGCCTGAGGCGCTATGCGTCACTGTGGCCAGGCGTAGTTCAGACGAGCCGTAAGAGCCTGAGGCGCTATGCGTCACTGTGGCCAGGCGATAAAAATATCAAGGCTATAAAAACTAAAGACGCATACACGTCACAGTAATCAAGCCTTAAACAATTATACGTTCGCTCAAAAAATTCTTTCTGAAAGTTTACCTTTCTATCAAGAATTGGGGAGCAGGCACGAATACATTCAAACGAATACATTCAAGCAAAATAAACAGACAAAGAATGATAAATGATAAATAGAGAAGTAATGCAATACAAAGCATGAACAAAAATCTCAATTTCATTTCATTCAAAAGTCATTGCAAACAGATCTTTAACAGATCTTTACGATTACATCCGACAAAAGTACAAAGTTAAAATAAAAAACAATAAAGTACTTGAAAAGAAATACAAAAAACAAAAATAGCTATCTACTCTTCGGAGGAAGCTGGGGATCAGCTGCAGACGGACCATCACTTCCCAAGGACTGCTGACCCTCCTCGTCGTCTAAATCAATGAGAGCCTCGATAGGCTCGGGAGCACCATCCAAATTCATGGGCTCCCAAGGACCAGTGAGGTTGACGAGGTCATCTTGGGCAGTCCTCTTAAATAACTCGTCTGCAGGTTCAGCTTCAGGCTCATATTTAGTCCAGTCGGGGGCCTCAAATAGCATTGCCTCGTTGGTGTACTGGAGCTCTGGGAATTCCTCTCCTTCCCTATGTGCTTCTAACCATGATCGGGCAAGATAGAACCCGTACTTTACATAGGGATTCGAGAAATCCTCCTTCCGTCTCAAGAAATTCTTGGAGAGACGGTACTCCTTTACAGCCACGGCCCGTATGCTATTGATCTCTACCTGGGTCAATGTAGGAGCAGCTTGACTTTCCAACTCAGCAACACGCTGCTCGAGCTCCTGATTCCGAGCAAGTAAAGACCCGTAGTTGGACTGCATACAGTCTAGCTCAGAGTGGGCATCCAGGAGATCCTCTTGGAATCTGCTAGACCTAGCCTTCTCCATAGTAAGATCCCCTTGGGCATGATTAAGGTCTTGATGAACCTTTGCGAGCTGCTCCTCCAAGCTTCGAACTAAATCCGGAAGTTTGGATAAGTTGTTGATGGTGTTCTGCAACTCCATAACTTGATCCTTTAACTCCCGAATTTCCCTATCAGCACGCTCCCGATAAGCCCGATGTTGGGCATTGTTGGCCACAGTTCGTTGAGCCAGCTGCAAAGAAATACAAAAAGTTAGATTCAAAGAATGCGGCAAAAATGAGTCAAACGAAGAGGAGTATGAAACTTACCCTCAATGCCTCCATGTCGGCTAAATCCTCCCCCTCCGGGTAGTTTCTGAATATCCTTGCCTCGTCCCGAGGAAGGATAGTGGACCAGCTTAACCGGGAGGCCACCCCGAGAGTGTCCAAAATGTCGTTGTCACGAACCCCGGGGTAGACTTGGAACTCGTGGCCCCTCATAATATTTCCCCAGTCCATGGAATAGGGCCTCTCGTCGGCAGGACCTATCCTCGGTAATATTGGCCTGCTTCCCATCGAACCTTCGATGTACAAGCGCCTTCTATTCTTCCGCTGAGATGGAGCAATATTGTATTCCGCGCGTTCCTCGGAGCGTGATCGCCCAGATGACCCGGAAGCCCCCCGTGAAGATGAGGCAACTCTCCCCCTATCACGAGAGAGATCTCTTTGCTCTAAAGTAGGGGGAGGCATCGCCTGCCTAGAAACAGGAGGGGTCCGAGCACGAGGTGGATGAGAGGGGACAGGTGCCTCACTTGGGACATCGTCAGCCAAACGATGCCTCTTCCTGGCGGGAGAGCTGGAAGGACCAGCCTCAGAAACCTGGCGACCTAACGATTGCCGAAAATGACTCATATCTGTAAAAAAGAAAAAGAAGACAAATCAGTGGTCAAAAACTGATCAAAAATAGCAAGCCGTAAGGAGAATTAAAAGTTACCGTCAGGAGAATCGAGATGCTCCTGAAGGGACTCTATATTTATGGTGTCGTCATCAGGGAGCACCATGAAAGTAGAACCGAACCCCTCCCAACCAGTCAGATCGGCTAAGGGTTCGTTGCCAGAACTTAATTCTACGTTGGTGCTCCCTATATCCTCTTGTGGCCTAGGTGCTTCAGGATTTAACTCGGGGGAAGCCGAAGGCAGAGGATCTGAAGAAGGAACAGAGGGTCTGGCAACAGGAACCGGACCCACACCCCAGCCAGCTAATACAAAATTTTCATTTGATATAAAGGCGTTAAGGCTAAGGGGATGAGGGACTAGCAGTTTATTGATGTCAGAAGATAACTGCTCCCTAAGTGTGGCAACCCGGGGACCCTTGGGGATTTCACGCCTATTCTCCAACGAGTGGGGATATCCAGGCCCTCGGGCGTTTCCACAACCAGCCATTCTGTCTTGAAACCATGAAGCTTGTTAGCGGGTTTCTCGAACAATCGGTTCTCAAAACCGGGCTGGTACACTCGCTGAAGCGAGTAAGGCACTAAGCCGGGACTCCCTCGAAGCCTAAAGAATACTTCTAAAAGAGGAAGAGATGGAGGGACGCCCCTTAAATGGTAGTGCACAGTGAATGCTACCAATTGCATCCATGCATGAGGATGCAGTTGCCCCGGGGATATTCTATGCGTCCTAAGGAAGGAAGCCCCGAAGTCGGACAAGGGGAAGCGGAGTCCTAACTCCAAAGCTGCCCTAAAAACGATAGCCCCGTCGGACACACGACGTATGTCGCTCTCCTGAGGGGTTGGGAGCCTATAAGAGTATCCCTCAGGTAAAGGAAACCGGGATTCTAGGTCTTGGAAGTCAGCTTCCTTTAAAGTCGACTTAACGCCTAGATCAATTTGTTTTCCTATACCATGGCCAGCCATTTTAGGAGTCCGTAAATCACGAGAGTGGGACTACGGACTATGAAATTACCTAAAATGAAGAAAAGGAGAGACTGGCGACAGAGTGTGAAGAAGCTGCGACAGAGTGGCGACACAGTGATGTGTACGCGACAGACTTGCGGCAAAGTACAGTAGAGTAGCGGCAGAGTTGCGAGAGAGCGTCCAGAGAAAATCGCGGCTGAGTGTCTTTTTGCGGGAGAACTCAATAGCAACAAGGACAGCAGGGGCCCAGTAGATATAGCGGCTCGCCTGCGTCGACACACGCGCGGAGATCCGACCCGACCCGAGAAAATCTAGACCCAGATACTCTTTCGCAGGAATGATTCCTGCCAAAGAGTGGGGAGCAATTGATGGTGGTCGTGTCACCAGAAACCACGTGTGCAACTATCCGCCTACCACGTGTCAAATCGAGACCGAGCCACATGGCATATTTGGCGACAGTGTGGCGCGGCAGACCTCCATCGCCCATATCGCGAGATTGGTCTCCTGCGCAGCATGCGGCATAGTCTCCCGCACATCCTGCGGTATGGTCTCCCGCGTAAATCGCTGTAGAGGTCTCTCGCACAGCCTGCGACATAGTCTCCCGCACATTCTGCGGTAGAGGGCTCCCGCGCAGTTCGCGATAGAAGTCTCCCGCACAGCTTGTGACATAGTCTCCCGCACATCCTGCGGTATGGTCTCCCACGCAAACCGCGGTAGAGGTCTCTCGCACAGCCTGCGGCATAGTCTACTGCGCAAACTGCGGTAGAGGTCTCTCGCACAGCCTACGGCATAGTCTATCGCACAGACCGCGGTAGAGGTCTCCCGCACAGCATGCGGCATGGTCTCCCGCACAGACCGCGGTAGAGGTCTCCCGCACAGTCTGTGGCACAGTCTCCCGCACAGCTTGTGACATAGTCTCCCGCACATTCTGCGGTAGAGGGCTCTCGCTCAGTTCACGATAGAAGTCTCCCGCACAGCTTGTGACATAGTCTCCCGCACATTCTGCTGTAGAGGGCTCCCGCGCAGTTCGCGATATAAGTCCCCCGCACAGTTTGCGACATAGCCTCCCGCGCAGACTGCAGTAGAGCTCCCTCGCTAGCTGCTTGAACTCGATGCGCGACAGAGTCCTCTATGACTCTGTAGCGGCCCAGACACGCGCCTGGGCCTCAGCTCGAACCGACCCAGAGAAACCTATAAATACCAGGTGAGCTCTCTGAAAAAAGGATCCAGGACCAAAAAACCAAAAAGAAGGGAAAAGCTTTAAATTCTCTAATTTAAGCAGCATATTCTCTTCTTCATACATTCACCACTCCGATCACTGACTTAATCATCGGAGTGCGCGTGCAGGGACAAATCCCTGCCCCCTCTGATTCCTGTTGTTTTTGCAGGATATACGAAGAACATGTGGATCAAATTGCATCGACGTCACCCTTTTGTCGTTAGTGTAATCAGACAACGCGAAAGGTATTTTCTTATTGCTGTCAGTTAGGCAACATCAGTAGGTGTTCGGCTACGAAAAGAGTAGCGCTTGTGGCCTTTGTATTGAGAGGCGAAGTAGAGCACTGGTGGAAGTCCACCACTCCTATGTTGAGAACTCAGGGCACAGTGATCACATGAGATATATTTTTTTGTGCTTTTAGAGAATAATATATCCTAGATACTGCTCGACGAAGGCTACAAATAGAGTTTTTGAATCTGACTCAAGGGAACCGAACAGTGGATGAGTACAAGTCACCATTCACATCATTAGGTTGGTATGATCCGGACTCTATCAAGAGAGAAGTAATTAGGGTCCTTAGATTCTTTGATGAACTAAGGCCTTCGATTAGAGCTAAACTAGCCCCATTTGATGTTGCTACATATAGAGAAGCTGTACTATGGGCCTAGTTGTGTAAGTGGGACTATGACCTGTATATTTCAAAGTTCAGTTGTGGTAAGGTTTGGTCGGAGAGTTACTAGTAAGCATCAGAGAGAGGCAGATGAGTCACAGAAGAAGGCTGTTAGACCTTTATGCATCCGACTCCAACCCTAGCCAAGGGTATAGTGATTGGTGGACCCGACTAACTACTGATCAGTGCAAAGTATGTGGCCGATATCGTATTAGTAGGCCATGTAATTTTTAGGGTACACAGTGCTTCAGATGTGGTAGGTTTGGGCACTATGCAAGGGATTATCCTGAAGCAATTTAGGTAGTTCCGCAAAAGGGCAAGGAATAAGAGAAAGTTCCTACAGTTACACCTCCTGTAAGGAAGAGAGCCACGATTGAAGAAAAAGGGAAGTAAGTTGTATGTCAAGTTAGGGTATATGCGATAGACCAGGCATCAGCTGATACCTCTTCTGAGGTGATAAAAGGTACAATTTTGATTTTTAATTTGGAAGCTATAGCTTTATTTTATTTTGGTGCTACATATTCCTTTATATCGCTTGTACGTGCATCAAAGTTAACAGGTTTTGTAAAACCCACGTACTTAAATGGGGCCTTACTAATAAGTACTCCAATGGGAGTTAGTCAATTAGTTGAACAAGTATATAAAAATTGTAAAGTGAGCATAGGAGATAAGTGCATGACAACTAATCTGATTTTGTTGAATATGTATGACCTTGATGTAATCTTTGGAATGGATTGGTTAGCTACCAATCATGTTGTCTTAGATTGTCACTCTAAGTTTATTACATTTTCACTACCTGTGAAATTTGTTGTAAAATTTTATGAAAAGTAATGAAATCCTGATTTTATAGCAAGTAAAGTGCATTGGTACATAAATGACGTAAATGTTATTTTGACGGTTTTATTGCTTATGTGGTGGATTTGAACAAAACACATCCGGATATAGATGACATCCAGTGGTTAGAGAATTCCATGATGCATTTCTAGGTGACTTACCAGGATTGCCACCAGATAGAGAAATGGAATTTGGTATAGACTTGACACCTGGAACAGAGCCAATATCTAAACCACCATATAGGATGGCTCCAGTTGAACTAGAGGAATCAAGGAAGCAGTTGCAAGATATGCTAGATAAGGGGTTTATAAGACCAAGCGTCTCACCATGGGGAGCCCCGGTATTACTTATGAAGAAGAGAGATGAGAGCCTTAGGTTATGTATTGATTATCAGATGTTGAACAAGGCTACCATCAAGAATAAGTACCCCTTGTCGTGCATTGATGATTTGTTAGATTAGCTTCGGGGAGCACGAATCTTTTTCAAGATAGATTTGAGGCCTGGGTACCATCAACTAAAGATTTGGAAAGAAGATGTGCCCAAGATAGCTTTTCGAACTAGCTATAGTCATTACGAATTCCTGGTGATGCCTTTCGGGTTGACAAATGCGCCATCAACTTTTATGGCTCTAATGAATGAGGTATTCAAGCCATACTTAGATCAATTTGTGATAATATTCATCGATGATATATTGATGTATTCTAGATCTAAGGAAGATCACGAGTAACACTTAAAGATTATTTTACAAACCCTTCGAGAGAGAAAGTTGTATGCCAAACTTAGTAAATATGACTTTGGCTAGAGCAGATTTTCTTTATGGGCCATGTTGTATCGAAGGATGGGGTGTCAGTAGATCCATCCAAGATTGAGGCTATTGTTTAGTGGGAACAACCCAGGACAGTCACAGAGATCAGAAGCTTTTTTGGTTTTGTAGGTTACTACAGGAGATTTGTAGAGGGTTTCTCTATATTGGCTGCTTTGTTGACATGTCTTACGCGAAAGAATGTGGAGTTTATGTGGGATGATGCATGTGAGAGGAGTTTTTAGAAACTTAAGCATAGATTAACCACCGCGCCAGTCCTCACCATTTCTAACAGCCCCGAAGACTTTTCAGTTTACACAGATGCTTCACACCAAGGACTGGGCTGTGTTTTGAGACAAAATGGAAGGATAGTTGCTTATGGATCCATACAGCTAAAAGATCAAGAGAAGAACTATCCCACTCAAGATTTAGAGTTGGTGGCTATAGTATTTTCATTGAAGATATGGCGCCACTACTTGTATGGTGAGAAATTTCAGATCTTTATGGATCACAAGAGCCTTAAGTATCTGTTCTCATAGAAAGAGTTAAATATGAGATAGAGAAGGTGGTTAGAACTCCTTAAAGACTATGATTGTGAGATTTTATACCATTCAGGGAAGGTGAATGTGGTTACCAATGCATTGACCAGAAAGAGTCTCGAATTGGTATCATATATGATGGTTAAGGAGCATGAGTTGTTGGAATAATTCATGAACCTTAGTTTGGATATGACCCCACCTGAGATTGGTAGGTTGTGGATTTTAGCCAGCTTGAGGTTAGAACCAGAGTTGATTGAAAGAATCCGACATGCTCAGCAGAATGATCGATGGTGTATTGATGTGAATAGCCAAATTTGAAAAGGTAAGGGTATTGATTTTGTATTGAGTTCAGACGGAATACTAAGGTTCGAAAATAGGATATGTGTCCCTAAGGATTCAGAGCTTAGGAAGTTGATTTTATCAGAGGCTCACTCATCGAGATACACAGTACATCTAAGGAGCAGTAAAATGTATCAAAATCTCTGGAAAGTATATTGGTGGTCTTGAATGAAAAGAGATATAGCTGATTATGTTGCTAGATGTCTCATATGTCAGCAGGTTAAGGTAGAGCATTAGAAACCTAGAGGATTGTTTTGGCCTCTACCGATACCGATATGGAAGTGGGAGCACGTCACCATGGATTTTATGATGGGATAACTGAGAACCCGTAAGAACCATGATGCTATTTGGTTTATAGTAGATCGATTAACAAAGTTGACACACTTTTTAGCTATGAGATCTACAGATACTGTGAGTGCATTGGCGGACTTGTATGTACAAAAAATAGTGAGACTACATGGAGTCCCAGTGAGTGTTGTTTCTGATAGAGTTGCCCACTTCACTTCCCACTTTAGGGGATATTTTCAGGAAGCGATGGGGACCCAATCAAGCTTTAGCACTGCTTCCCATCCTCAGATAGATGGTCAGTTATAGAGGACTATACAGACCCTGGAGGATATGTTGAGAGCGTGTGTACTAGATTTTAGAGGCTCATGGGATGATCACTTGCCACTGATTGAGTTCTCCTACAACAACAGCTATCACTCAAGTATTGGTATGGCCCCCTATGAGGCACTATATGGTCGTAGATGCTGATCACCTATTGGTTGGGAAGCGGTTGGTGACAAACAGTTGTTCACTCCCGATTTGGTTAGACAAGCCTCAAAAGATGTCCAAATAATATGTGAGAGGTTACGAATGGCTCAAAGTCGATAAAAGAGCTATGCTGACAGGAGATGGAGACCACTTGAGTTCACTATGGGTGAGTTTATATTTTTTAAAGTATTTCTTTCTAAAGGAATAACCAGGTTCGGGAGAAGGGAAACTAAGTCCTTATTATATCGGTCCCTTTGAGATTTTGGGCAGAGTAGGAGACAAAGCATATAGGCTAGCCTTACCACCTGAGCTAGCAAAGGTCCACAATGTCTTTCATGTTTCCATGCTCCGGAAGTACCATCTGGATCCAGCACATGTAATTAGCTATGAACCATTGGAGCTTAAGGAGAATATGTCATATATAGAGAAACTGATTTGGATATTGAATAGAAAAGAAAAGGTGTTGCGAAATAAGTTGATTTTATTGGTTAAAGTCCTGTGGCAGCATCATACATCAGAGGAAGACACCTGGAATTTAGAGGGCCTGATGAGGAGAAATATCCCCAACTTTTTTAGGAATGAACTTGATTCAATTTGGAGGACCAAATTTTCTAAGGAGGGGAGAAATGTAATGCTCGTAGCTTTACGTGTATTTCTTATGAGGCTATGATGTATATGCACATTGTTACAAGTGTATAGATAATAAAGGATGTAGGGATTATGAAATTTAATGTACTCTCTGTGATTTCAAGTTGTGTGCATAAGTTTTATTGCCTATGAATTATATGAAATAGATACTATTATACGTTGGTTATCTACAGAATGTAAAATGAGGTATTAGGAAAATAAGGATGAGTTACACGTCGAAAATCTGTAAAAAAAAAACTACAGTAATAAGGGTGAAGGGGAAGAGCAGATCGATTTCCCATGAGGGAGAGATCAATCCCCTTTCACGAAATGACAAGTATCAGTTCAATTGGAATAGGGTAGATCGATCTCATAGCAAGGCAAATCGATCTCCTTAAACCTCGGTCTGGAAGAAATGGATCACTCACAAGGAACAGATCGATCGCCCCTTTATTAATAGATTGATCTTGTAGTAGGTAATCTGAGTCGTTGGAGTAGCTGAACCACGAGTAGATCGATCCCCACCAAGCACCAGATCGATCTCTTAAGCTTTGCCTATGTAAGAAACATAACTTTGGGAACTGGAACACGTTTTCCTCCTTTCTAAACACTCCAACACTCACCATTTTCTCCCAAAACCAAGCTTTCTCACTCTAGAGAACACTACATTCCCAGTAGATTTGGAGGAATTTTAAAGTGGCAAAATTGTTCTTTGAAGTGAGGAGAACAATATATCCAAAATCTAAAGTATGGATTGCTCAAGGAAAAACGTTAAGCATCCCACAAGTTTGTTCTAGGGAAAGAGGCAAGCTTAGTAAGTCTTCCAAAACCCTTAACCCCAAGCATGATGTTTTAAGTGATTTTAAGAGTTTATGGATGCATATTGAGTTACTAGAATAATGGCTAAGATGTGTATAACTCACTTGATCTAAAATGTACCTAGAAAAGAGATAGATTGAGTTTTCTATTGTGATGATCTCGGAGTACTATGATATTGGTGGTATTGAGTGAATGATTTTAGATGTATTTACAAAGAAATATTAAGGTGAAATATGATAAAAGGTTTGTGAAAGCATGAGTAAGTAAGTAAATGACAATCTGGATGTTTAGAAGAAGAAGATGAAAATGATTTAATGATTTATGCGTGCAGATTGGAATACGTTGAGACACGATTAACCCAGATTGTGAACGGAGCAAACGAGACGAAGAAGATACAAGCGCGATTTGAGGTAAGGGATTGTATGTTGACGATAGCGATATTTGTAAGTATTTTGCAGCGATTTTAGTAGTTATGAGGCTAGTAATATTATGTTTAGCTATTGAGCTATGAAATGATATGGATGTGTGAAATATATTATGGTATAGATTGTGAGAATGTGATGTGGGAAGGAAAACAACATGACTTGCATGTTTTTAATGTTTTTACAACTATAAGTTGTTATTGTGACTCAGGGATAATGAGGGATAGGTTAGGTAGTTTTACATGCTTTGCATGGATCGACATGCTATGTCAATAAACATGATTTGAGTTTTCTTTTTGAGAAAATAGCCATCTATCCGATTTGAAATATAGCAAGGTGTGGGAGCCTTAGCTCACGCCTGTTCTTTATGATTTTGACTATGCTGGAGATTATACTCGCATATGTTTTCACAATTTGATAAACCGTGCTAGAGCGTAGCTCACACATGGTTTTATGATGTTGATAATGTGCTGGAGCCCAGCTCGCATAATGATTTGAGATGATATAGTGCTAGAAGCAGTTGCTCATAGTGAGAGATACCACGCTGGAGCCTTGCGGAGACTGTGTGTCACGCTGATTTTGCTCGCCTGATATATGAGACATGGTTTAGGATGATGAGTCCGTCGTTGTACGGTGGATGGACTAGGTCCACAGGCGTATGTTGTACTGTGTAGTTGTCTAGGGAATACTATGTATCGTGCTGTGTGCACATGTGTACGAGTATCGCATAGATGACACATGGAGTACGTTATACCGTGAGTATATGTGATATGATGAGGAAGATGATGATGATGCAAAGGGTATGACTGACCCATCCCCCTTCAGGCGAGTGATGCCCTGTGCACACCTAATCAGTGAGGCCTGTGATCACTGACTATGGCCATATGTCGTGGATACTTGTTTGCCTGAAATTCCCCACCTGTGTCAGAGATAAGAAAAATTGATGAAAAGAAATGGTTTTGTGGAAAGTAAGGAAATAATGTGATTTGATAAATAACATGATTCAATGCTTGTGTTATGATAGTATTGTTTTATGACATATTTCTAAATGAAAATATCGTGCATTGGTTTTTACGAAAATACCGGAGAGAAGAATTTTAATTGCATTTTCCATTGATATTTTCATTTATAATGAAAGATGATTTTGTTAATCATACATGGGCTACGTAGATAGTACAGTATCTACCTGTTAGCATCCTTTTCCTTACTGAGCTATGGTTTGCTCATCCCAATATTTTTCCCCCTCCAAATACTAGAAGTAGAACAGTATGGTGGTCTCTAGATCCTTTTGTGTTGGTCAGCTCCTACCAGTTGCTAAGGTATAAGAATTCTATATACAAAAGCATTTTGTATCTATTGCATTGTATCGCATAGTCATACATTTAAAATGATAAAAATTGTATGGGGATGTTATGTAAAGATATTTTATTTATACAATAGATTTTGTATAGCTACACACATGTCTGGGAGTGTCTGATTTAAAGTTTCAAGTATTTCCACTTTAAATGTATGAAATTTATAGTTACATCGGCTCACAGCCCAACCGTAAGTGGTATATGTATGGATGAAAGGCACCTGGAGTCGGGGTGTGATAGTGAGGGAGCAGAAAAATGAAGAAAGAAATATATAAGGCTGAAATTGAGAATGGAAATAGCATGAATATGATACTGCTGGCCAGAACAAAACCGAGGACCAAGAAAGTTCAGTAAAACATACACGCATGTTAAAGCAAGGTACAAAAATAGTACAGAAGGAGATGGCTGACGAGGCAAAGAGAAAATAGGCAAAGAGAGATGCGAGTGAGAACAGGACGAAGCTAGGGACAAGCGTGGCTAAAGTAGAATCATGAGGCAAGAGGGCCTCGCTCCTGGTTGATCAAGATAGGAAAGGTAGCTTAAAAGAACGCTGGTTGGAGCTGGCCTTATGGCCTGTCTAGACTGGTCTTCAAGCAGGCTTTTTGAGTTGAGTTTAGGGTGCGTTGCAGTAAAGAAAAGTTGTATTCATCTCTTTTCCTAGGTACTGAAACAGAACTTGAAGAAAAGAAAAGAACAGAAAAGCTTGAAGCGAGACTGAACATCGTGGAAGAAGGGGAAATGTAGGACTGATTTCTATTTTGGTTGATGGTCTTGGTGAAGTGAAAAACAGAGGAAAAGCTTGAGAAGGTTTCAAGAAAAAAAATTTAGGGAGTTACAATACGGTTGCTTAAAAGCTCCAAAAGGTGAAGCCAAACTCATAAAAATATTAGAAATATGCAGAATAAATTTAAAGTAATGCCTAGTCCATTTTGTAGTGAAATTGTCGACTTAGATAAATTAAGCTCAAACTTAATTTTGATATAGTAAAGTAATTATAAGCTTTCAATGACTAATTAAGGCAACTGATAATTTGCTGCAGCTCCAGAGCAAGTGGACGGACTAGAATGGACTGATCAACTCACAGTACTGGAAGGAATTGCCGTCTACCACAGGGCAAAGGAATTTTTGTGAGCTGTTAGAGATACCTATAGCACATGTTTTATTGATGAATTGTAAATATAATCTTTAGGCCAATTGTATGTCTATAAACATTCTAAAATATTAGCCACTAGTAAAATGGCTCAATCCTTTCGAATAGAGTTTATTTCCTATGCATAAGCACTGAAATAGCCTAGTTTAGTACTGAATCTGAAACTCATAGTTTTAATGACGAATACTGCATACCAGTGTTTCTAATCATAAAATGATAAGCCTGCTCCTTTTGTAATTATTTTATGTACTGAACAATGTTTAATAATATTTTGAAGAAATTGGGCTGTTTATCGAACTGTACTCGATAAAATGTTCTTGAGCCACATGTTGACTATGTGTTACACTGCCTGGTTCGTACTTATTTGAGACAAAGGCCTTGGTTAATCATGCAATACTGTTACTGTTACTGTTATTGTTAGTCCATGGAGTATGTTGTACCAAAGCATGGAGAATGTTGTACTGTGTTTCTATCTTCAGACATATTGTACTATGAGCCGTTTGGGTTGCTGACCACTCCCACGGTGAATGATAACCTTGCGCACCTGATTAGTGATGCTTGAAATCATCGACAATAGCCATATGTCATACCGCCCTCAGCATGTTCTCCCTAGTCTCGTCTATTTGATCTACTAAACTGACTGTTTGATTTGATTTATTACATGAAAGAGATAATTTTTTTAAGTTCCCTCTTTGTATGTGGAAGTAATTTTACTCAACTGTATGAAGTGTATAAAACTCATGTTTACTGTACCATGATACCTACATTACTGATAATGTCATTATTTTTTGAATTATGATTTTACTGCATGCCACTATCTATGTTTATTCTATATGTTGATCTTCTTATGTTCATATAGATAGTGTAGTTGTCTACTTGGCAGATATTTTCCTTAATGAGCATGTTGAGCTCACCCTTTATTTCTCCTCCACTTATTACCTCCTGTAGTGAGGGCCACTATGTGTGAATAGGATTCTTTTGTGTAGCCATATCACCGCGGAGTTTTCTTTCTGCGTGTAAGGTATACCCGAAGAACTCATTCTTTTGTATCTAAACTTTTGTAACTACATTAATGTATATGGACACGTATCTAAGGATGTGAACGTAGATGTTTGTAAGCAAACTCTAATGAATTTAAATATATATAACTTTTGATTGATTAAAGACGTCTTCATGCAAAGTTATGTTAAGCTTACATACAAATGGTAATAAGATTCACAGCACTGATCTATCATCGACTCATTGCCCAACCAAAAGTGTATGAAATCAAGTTATCACAGAAGTTGGTATCAGAGCGAGGTTGGCCTGATATGAGTCAATATTAGAAGTTAAAAAGAGTTAGAAAAGTTTACATCCCCAACATTATTGTACATTGTTTAGATACATTAAGTATACCTAGTTGTGTTTTATTAAGAAATTGCCGCTGAATATAAGGAAAACTGTTAGATGTGGCAAGTAGTCATCGTAGTCATATGAGTATACGAGAGGGCACATCATCTCGAGGCCATGGGGATAGGTCTAAGAGGTGAGATGGTTCCTCATCTGAGCAAACTTCCTAAAATTTAGTAGAGAGCTCTGCAGCCGACTTTGCTATAATAGAGCGTAGCGTGAAGGCGATGATGACGTTGCTCTGGCAAGTGATGGCAAGATTTGATAGTATGCAAGGCACGGCTGGCCAGGCGACACTAACTACTCCGACAACCGTACCTAACACATCTGCACCTTCTTAGCCAGCACATATGCCACAAACAGAAGGACCCACTACTTATCCACCTTCTATGCTACCACAGACCACACCTACATCGCCTTCACCGACTCCAGTGGCCCCATAGCAGAGTAATGATGAGATGAGGTACGATTGTGAACTGGACAGATTGAGGCAATTTTAGAAATTTAAGTTGCCATCTTTTGTGGGGGTAAAGAACCCAGTGATAGTTGAGAAGTGGATTAATGAGTTAGAGAGACTGAATGGGTTCTTTTGATGCCCCATGACTAAGAAGGTTGCTTTTACAGTCTTTATGTTATATGAAGAGGTCGAGCATTGGTGGAAGTCCACCAGACGGATTTTAAGGGCCAAACATTGGGTTATCACTTGGGATATTTTCCTCGACGCTTTTCGAAGACAGTACATTTCAGACACTGTTTAGAGAAGGCTACTGATAGAATTCCTGAACTTGACTCAGGGGAATAGATCAGTAGATGAGTATGAATCCAAATTCACCTCTTTGGGAAGGTATGATCCGAACACTATGAGTAATGATGTGAGGAAAGTCCAGAAGCTTATGGATGGACTAAGGCCTTCAATCTGAGCCAGGTTAGCCCTTTTGATATCAGCACCTATGAGGAGGTAATTCATCGGGTGTAGTTGCGTGAACAAGATTATGAGTTGCATGCCTCTGAGTTTGGCAAGGTGGGTAAGGGTAAGGATCAAGATCGAAAGAGATCGGCTAAAGACAGAGGTGTTAGAGAGGGTAATAAGCCATTTCGTAAGTGATAGAAGAGTTATGATGAGTCACAAACTAAAACTGCTAAGCCTCCTATCTACCCGGCCTCAGCTATAACAAAGGGCATTATTATTGGTGGACCACTAGCTACTATTGAGATGTGCAAATTTTATAGGAAGAATCATGGTAATAAGCCCTACTATTTGGTGACTGGAGCTTGTTTTAGATGTAGTAAGACTGGGCACTTAGTGAGGGATTGCCTAGGGATTTCTAACTCAGCCCCACAGAAGGGTAAAAAACCTATGAAGCTCCTGCTACCGCTTTTACTCTGAAGAAGAAGGGTACAGTTGAAGATAAGGGTAAATAGGCTGCAGAACAGGGGCGAGTATATGTAATAGATCAAGAGACTGTTAATGTTTTGACCGACATTATTAAAGGTACAATTTTCATTTTTGATACTAAAGCATTAGCTCTATTTGATTCTGGTACAACTCATTCTTTTATATCCCCAGCATTCGCATGTAAATTGAATCATATGTACAACTTGAACCTCTATGGAAGATGTTACTGATTAAGACACCAATGAAGGATAATCAAATGACCGAACTACTATACAAAGATTATAAGCTTAATGTAGGATATAAGATTATGTTGGCCGACCTAATCCTACTAAATATGTATGATTTTGATGTAATACTGGGCATAGACTAGTTAGCAGTGAACCATGTTGTTCTTGATTGCCATGATAAGATGATAACCTTTTTATTGCCCAAAAAATGTATTGTAAGTTTTTCTAGGAAATAATGAAAGGAATTTAGTAAATTATAACTGAATTGTTCCTACTAACTATGTGGATGATATTTTGAATGTTACATTGCCTATGTAATTGATACGAATAAGGTGAGTCCGAAGTTGAGAGACATACCGTGGTCATGGAGTTTCTCGACATATTATCAGATGATTTACCAGGATTGTCTTTTAGATAGAGAGATGGAGTTCTGTATTGATTTTATGCCTGGTATTAAGCTGATATCCAAACCACCGTACAAAATGGCTATGGTTGAGTTGGAAAAGTTCAGGAAGCAACTACAAGAATTACTGGATAAGGGGTTTATCAGATCGAGTGTCTCACATTGGGGTGCGTCGATTTTATTTGTTAAGAAGAAAAATGTGAGCCTCATATTATACATCGCTTATAGATTACTCAACAAGGCTACCATTAAAAACAACTATCCCTTTACATGTACTGATAATTTATTTGATCAACTGCGAGGAACACAGATCTTTTCAAAGATTGATATCAGATCAAGGTACCATCAGTTGAAGATCAAAAGTAAGATATGGCCAAGAAAGCCTTCAGGACCCGATATAGACACTGTGAATTTTTGGTTATTCCTTTCGGTTAACAAATGCTCAGGCACCTTTTATGACACTGATGAATGAAGTACTTAAGCCTTATCTGGATAGATTCGTCATAGTTTTTATTGATGACATTTTAGTGTATTCCAAGTCGAGAGAAAATCATAAGCAACATCTGGGAACGGTTCAACAAACCTTGAGGGAAAAGAAGTTATATGCTAAACTCAGTAAGTGTGATTTTTTGTTAGATCATATAGTTTTGCTGGGTCACATCGTGTTAAAGGACGGGGTGAATGTTGATCCATCTAAGATTGATACCGTAGTTCAATGGGAAAGACCCAAGACTGTTACTAAGATTTGAAGTTTCCTGGGTTTGGCAGGGTACTATAAAGATTTGTGAAGGGCTTCTCTAAGTTGGCTGCTCCTTTGACTCGACTTATAAGAAGCAATGTTAAATTTGAGTGAAGTGATTCTTGTGAAAGAAGCTTTTAGGAATTGAAGCACAGACTGACCTTCGCACCTATTCTGACTATACCTACTAGTTTGGGGGGCTTCTCGATGTATCCAAATGCTTCTCGTCAAGGTCTGGGTTATGTACTAATGTAGAACAAGAAGGTATTTGCTTATGGTTCTCGACAACTAAAAGACCATAAGAAGAACTATCCGACCCATGATTTGGAATTAGTAGTCATGGTGTTTGCATAGAAAATATGGTGCCATTATCTGTATGGAGAGAAGTTTTAGATCTTTACTGATCATAAAAGCCTCAAGTATTTGTTTTCTCATAAAGAATTAAATATGAGGCAGAGAAGGTGGATAGAGTTTCTGAAGGACTATGACTGTGAGATCCTTTACCACCCGGGGGATGCAAATGTTGTAGCAAATGCATTGAGCAGAAAGAATGTCGGGAAGGTGTCTTATATGATGATTCGGGAATAAGAGTTGCTGAAATAGTTTGCGAACCTCAATCTGGATATTAAACCATCTAACATTGCCGAGTATGGTATGAAAGCTAGCCTGAGGTTGGAACTTAACTTAATTGACCAAATATGACAAGCTCAGCGTACTAATCAGTATTGTATAGATATGGCTAGTCCTATTCAGTTGGGTACTGTGACAAAATTAGAAATCAGTACTTATGGTCTATGAGGTTTAGGGTAGAGTTTGTGTTCCTAATAATCCACAGTTGAAGAAAATGATATTGTCAGAAGCTTATTCATCGAGGTATACTCTACACCAGGGAGTATTAAGTTGTATAAGAATCTTCAGAAAGTATATTGGTGGTCATGTATGAAAAAGGATGTAGCTAAATTTGTGGTCAAATGTCTTGTGTGTCAGAAAATTAAGGTACAGCATCAAAAACCTGCAGGGTTGTTACAACCTCTACCAATACCAACCTGGAAATGGGAGCATGTAACCATGGAATTCATTATGGTTTTACTAAGGACCCGGAGAAATCATGATGTGTCACGCCCCGGAAACGCGGAAAATAGGGCAATTTTAAAACTTTTTACTCATCAATTCTCAATTAAGAGTGCATTCCTGTGCAGTGTCATACATTATCATATTTATCGTACCTCAGGATCTCATCACTAGAAATTATATATCATATCAAATACATTAATCAATCTCAAGTTAATTAATCCTAATACATCCCACGCAATGTTATACATCAAGTGTCTGCAATTATGATAATTGTCTGGGTACATGAAAAGATAAAAGATACCTCAAAATACAATATATATGGCCTGGAGCTCAAGTCCTCCACTAGCCACTACTCCGTACATCGCAGGAAAACCCTTTTCACTTGAAGAAATCTGGGGGGAAAGAAAACAGGGTGAGCTTCTAAATCGCTCAGTAAAGGGGGTAAGGGACTCATTTCATAAACCAAAATGCACATCACAAAATATTTATTTGTATGTGAAACTCATTAATCTCATTTGAAAACCATAGAATGAAAGTACTCAAAACGACATTCTCATGTCTCAAATCATGTGAAAACATGAAGTAAAAAGGCTCAGTCTAGAGCAATAACAAAGCATGTGAAAATAATACGATAAACGCTTTCTCAATTAACGTGATAAAATCACTGTAATAATAATGCACGTGGCACAGCCACTAAACACACGTGGCATAGCCACTGATTTAAATTCACACGTGGCATAGCCACAGGATAGGGTTTCACGTGGCAACGGCCACCAAATGGGGTTTCTCACGTGGCAACGGCTACCATAGGGGGTTTCTCACGTGGCAACGGCCACCCAATGGGGTTTCTCACGTGACAACGGCCACCAAGTATACGTGGCATAGCCACAGAATGGGTTATTCTCACGTCACCAGAATGGAGAAGAATCAGGCTTACATGCTACCAGAGCAATGCCTGGTGTGTACTCAAAACTACACACCTATGTCTTAATCACATAAGACTAGTTTGCCTTCACGTAGAACTCATAGTGGTTTTTCTCTCATAAAACTCATTTGAAAACCGTTTTGTACTCAACACAAAACATACTGAAACCGAGTCCCAACCGGCAAAACACGAACACATTTCACAAATCTCAATATTGCCTTAACGTAGAGCCCAGTTATAAACTCATAAAAACATTGGGCTCCAACCGGCTATAAAAATCGTGTGCAATTGTATCACAACACAACACTCAACATGCTTGTTTTATAAATCACAATTCATGCTGTAATAGTTTGCAAATCACATACACAAATGGTTTAGTTTCCCTTACCTCTTTGTACCTCGTATAGTGCAATCGTTTCCCCCTTGTCACGGACTAGTCTCGCATTCCACTCTGGAACTCCCGAGCTGTCCAAACGATGTTAAAACATCAATATTCATCATCACAGTAACCTCAATTCTCAAAAATCGAGCATAATTGCTCATAACACCTCAAATCTCTTGATTCTCGTAACTCTACCCCAAACTACACTCTCATTCACAACATCTCAACGTTCTACATTTCTCATGCCAATTATCTATACTAATTCACCACATTGTCTAAATTGCTAAATATCATTATCACTCCAACCACATTGTAATTTCATCAATCCCTAATCATTTTCCAGCTATTTCAACACAATGACAACAACCATTATCATCAAAATCATCTCAGATATCAAGATCGGGGTTTAGAAATTACCCAAAGCTTGTGAGGTGCACAACCCACACCTCGATTCGATTCGTCCTTCAATTTCTTAGTATGTTGTTCTCCCTTTGACGAGGAATAACTTTCCTTCTTGCCACAACTTCTAATTTGGACGGAAATGGGTGCTTTGGATGAGTGAGAAAGCTAGGTTTCGGTGAAAATAGGGGTTGGAAGAGAGTGAAAGTGAAATTGCAGGAGAAAATAGGCTGAGGGTAGGAGATCGATCTGGCTCTTGATGAGATCGATCTGCATTTGAATTTTTGGGACGATTTGGGGCAATTTATGCCTAGGAGATCGATCTGTCGAGGGGTGAGATCGATATCTTTATGGCTTTATGAGATCAATCTGCTCCTTGAGAAGATCGATCTTCTCCCAAACAGAATCATTTGGAGATCGATCTCTTTCTCATGAGATCGATCTTCTCTCAAACAGAATCATAAGGAGATCGATCCTCTTCCTTTGGAGATCGATCTGCTCCTCAAATTCCTCCTTCCTTGTCATTTTTAACTCACCAGATCGATCTCTCCTTCTCCCAGATCGATCTGTCCTCATAACTTCACACTTATTTTAAACACTTAACATATAAATCTCCAATTATCATTCCCACAATTCATTTAGCTCAATAAATTACACTTCAAATTCTTATTACATCATTAAAATATATCTAAAATTCGTAGATCTCACATCCTCCCCACCTTAAAAAGAATTTGGTCCTCCAAATTCAACTCAACTAGTCAAATAGATGGGGGTATTTCTCCTTCATGAGATTCTCTAGTTCCCACGTTGCCTCTTCCATTGAGTGATGTTTCCACAAAACTTTCACTAATGGGATGCTCTTAGTTCTCAGTACCTTCTCTCTTCTATCGAGAATCTGGACGGGTTCCTCAGTGTAGCTCATATCCTCTTGAATGTCCATCTTGTCATACTCTATGACATGAGAAGGGTCTGGGTGGTACTTCCTCAACATAGACACATGAAAAACATTGTGTATTCCGGACATCTGTGGGGGTAATGCTAATCTGTAAGCCACCTCTCCCACTCTCTCAAGAATCTCGAATGGTCCTACGTATCGAGGACTCAATTTTCCTTTCTTCCCAAATCGCATGATACTCTTACTCGGTGATATTTTCAAAAATACTGCATCACCAACCTTAAACTCGAGTGGCCGTCTACGCACATCAGCGTAGCTTTTTTGTCTACTTTGTGCAGCCCGTAACCTCTCACATATGAGTTTCACACTCTGTACGGCTTGCTCAACAAGCTCGGGAGCATTTATCTTTCTGTCACCGACTTCTTCCCAAGCTACAGGGGATCTACACCTCCTACCATATAGAGCCTCAAAAGGTGCCATTCTAATACTCGCATGATAGCTGTTATTGTATGCAAACTCTGCTAGGGGCAGGTGATCATCCCATGATCCCTTAAAATCCATCGTACACGCCCTCAACATATCCTCCAGGGTCTAAATAGTCCTCTCTGACTGACCATCTGTCTGAGGATGATAGGCGGTACTGAAACTCAATCAAGATCCCATGGACTCCTGAAATTGGGTCCAAAATCTAGAAGTAAATCGGGAATCTCTATCAGAAGTAATACTCACTGGAGGCCCATGTAATCTAGCTATCTTGCTGACATACAACTCAGCTAAGGCATCCACAGTATCTGTGCTCTTGAAGGCAAGGAAGTGGGCACTCTTGGTCAATCTATCCACAATGACCCATATCACGTCACGACCTCTTCGGGTCCTTAGTAAACCCATAATAAAGTCCATAGTGACATGCTCCCATTTCCATGTAGGTACAGGTAAGGGCTGTAGTAGTCCTCCGGGCTTCCGATGCTCAGCTTTCACTTGCTGGCATACTAAGCACCTGGCCACATACTCTGCCACGTCTCGCTTCATACCACTCCACCAATACACCTTTCTCAAGTCTCAGTACATCTTAGTACTCCCTGGGTGCACGGTGTATCGCAAGCAGTGAGATTCTCTCAGTATCTGTCTCTTCAGGGTATCATCGTCCGGTACACAAATCCGTCCTCTGAATCTCAACCAACAATCCTCACTGACTGTGAGATCTGACTGCGAACTCTGTTCAGCTTGGCTAATCATATCTATCAATCCCTGATCACTGCGCTGCCCAGTTCTAATCTGATCCATGATCCTGGGCTCTATTCGCAAGCTAGCCACAAATCCAGTCTCTATCTCTTTAACTCTAATCCGAAGTTCGGTAAACTGCTTCAGTAAATCCCATTCCCTGATCATCATGGCAGATATCATACTCTTCTTGCTCAGGGCATCAACAACCACATTCGCCTTGCCCGGATGATATTGAATCTCGCAGTCATAATCCTTAAGGAGTTCCATCCATCTCCTCTGTCTCATGTTTAACTCTTTCTGATCAAAGAGATATCTCAAACTCTTGTGATCATTGAAGATCTGGAATCTTTACCCATATAAGTAGTGTCGCCAGATCTTCAAAGCAAACACCACAGCGGCTAAGTCCAAATCATGCGTGGGGTAATTCCACTCATGGTCTTTTAGCTGTCGCGATCCATATGCGACCACTCTTTCGTGCTGCATAAGCACACACCCCAATCCTTGATGAGATGCATCACTATACACTGAAAATCCTCCTGATCCCTCAGGAATAGTTAACACAGGTGCCGCTGTCAACCTCCTCTTTAATTCCTGAAAACTAAGCTCACATTAATCAGTCCATATCAATAGAGTCTCTTTGAACGTGAGCTTAGTCAAAGGGGCGACAATCCGGGAAAATCCTTCCACAAATCTTCTATAATACCCTGCCAAACCAAGGAAGCTTCGTACCTCAGTAACTGTCCTCGGTCTCCCCCAATTAAGCACAGCCTCCACCTTGCTTGGGTCCACTGATACTCCTTTCTCTGAGACTATATGACCAAGGAAAGCTATCCGATCCAGCCAAAACTCACACTTACTAAGCTTTCCATATAATTGCTTATTCGGAGTATCTGTAGTACTAACCACAAATGCTATGCATGCTCCTCATACGACTGAGAGTATACCAGGATATCATCAATAAAGACTATCACAAATTTATCTAGATAGTCTCTGAACACCTCGTTCATCAATCTCATAAATGCTGCAGGGGCGTTTGTCAATCAAAAGGACATCACCAGAAATTCATAATGGCCATACCTCGTCCTGAAGGCCATCTTTGGAATATCTTCTTCCTTGATCCTTAATTGGTGATAGCCCGATCTCAAATCAATCTTAGAAAAGACTGATGCCCCTCTCAGCTGATCAAGTAGATCATCAATCCTGGGCAATGGGTATTTATTCTTCACCGTGGCTTTATTCAACAACCGATAGTCTACGCATAATCTGAGACTACCATCTTTCTTCTTGACAAATAAAATCGGTGCTCCCCACTGTGAAATACTGGGCCTAATGAACCCTTGATCCAATAACTCCTGTAGTTGTTTCTTCAATTCCTCAAGTTCCACTAATGCCATCCTGTAGGGAGGTTTAGAGATAGGCTGAGTATCTGGTACCAAATCAATGGTAAACTCCAACTCTCTCTCTGGTGGTAGACCTGACAATTCATCTGGGAAAACATTCGAAAATTTGTAAACCACAGGTATATCCTCAATCCTCGGATGTTCCCGCTCATCGTCTGAGATGAGTGTCTCATAAACTTCACATAAACAATCATATTTAATATTCTCCAAAATAATATTAAAATTCTCAAATCACTTACTAGAATTCCACATATTCATTTCCTCAATATCTCAATCGTACACTGTAAGGTTCAGGTAGGGAGAAAGTTACAATCTTAGTGTATCAATCTAAGCTCACTCGATTGGTTGCCAACCAATCCATCCCCAAAATTACATCAAACTCATGTATATTCAACATGATTAGATCTGCTAACATCACTCTATCTCCCACCTTTATCTCACATCCTCTACAGATTAACTCAGTTCTCTGGGATTCACGCATAGGGATATTTACATGCATTATATATTCTAGAGGTTCAAACTTCAAGTTTAATCTACATGCAAAATGCTCAGAAATAAACGAATGCGTGGATCCTGAATCAATCAACACATGAGCCTTATGATTACAGACAGAGAGTGTACCTCTTATAGTTTCTGCAGAAGTGTCAGCAGTCTCCTTATCTAGGGCAAACACACGTCCCTGGGTAACAGGTCTCTTTCCTTTCTCTGCAGCAGTGGCCCGTCTCGGGGGATTCACTCTCTGAGGCTGTTGTCTAGTGGGCTCTGAGACATGTGGCTTATGAGGTTGAGGGCAATCCTTCACCATGTGACCCATGTCTCCACATCTAAAACATCCACTGATCGACCAAGTATAACTTCCCTCATGCGTTCGGCCACAATTTCTGCAAAACCTTGTCTCAGGCCTGACATCTCGAGGGGTCTCTCTAATGTTAGGGTAACCTCTGGGTCTCTCTAATCTGCCCTTCTGTACCTCAATCCTTCCTCTTCTGAAGGAACCTCTCCGTGCCTCTGTTTGGAAAATCGCTAGCCTCTTGCCCTTATCTCTATTCACCACTCTGAGCTCATTCTGTGATTGTACCATTTCAATTCCTCTTTCAATCTCTTGTGCTCGTCTCAGAGTATCTCCAAACTCAGTAATACATAGCCCTATCAATCTATCTCTGATGATGGGCTTCAATCCATACACAAATTTCTCTGTGCGGAGCTCTTCATTCTTAAAGGTCTTTGGGTCATATCTCAATAGCGCGGTGAATTGGCTCTCATAGTCATCCACAGACATGTCACCCTGTACCAAACTCAAAAACTCGACCTGTTTCTTTCTCTGGGCGGCTCGTGGTACATATTGGGTCCTAAAGGCTGTCTGAAACTCTTCCCAACCAATCACATCCTGGCGGGATATCAGAATACCCTAGGTAGTACCCCACCAATCTCGAGCTCTCCCCTTCAACATATAGATACTCATACTGACCCTCTCAGCATCGGTGTACCCCAGATAATCATATATAATTCTCAACTCCATCAGCCACTCTTTAGCCTCCTTCTTTCCCCTAAATACGGGTGGATTCATCTTCAGAAAATCCTTCAGTCGGACCATACTTCTATCATCAGGCTGAGTGATGGGAGGTATTGGGGGTATGGGAGGTCCTTGTGGTGGTGTAGGAGTAGTACCTGATGCATTAACTCCAAAGTGTTGTGCGAATAACGCTGCCATCTGCTCAAAACCTTGCCTCACATCGGTCTCAATCCGATTAAATCGAGAGTTAGGACTCTCTGGTTGTGGGATAGGTGGCGGAGGGGACTCTGCCTGCCTCCTCGAACGACCTCGTCGTACACTCATTCTCTATCTTAACTCGTCTCCGGTGAGTACATATCAGAATCGATTGAAATCTCAATCCTCAATTTCAGTTCATGACCAGACTATTACAGACACTTGGGGTGTATTCTATTTCACTTAACCGACACTGACAGTACTAGACACCCAAAGCTCTGATTCCAAGAAAACTCTATCACGCCCCCGAAACGCAGAAAATAGGGCAATTTTAAAACTTTTTACTCATCAATTCTTAATTAAAAGTGCATCCTGTGCAGTGTCATACATTATCATATTTATCGTACCTCAGGATCTCATCACTAGAAATTATATATCATATCAAATACATTAATCAATCTCAAGTTAATTAATCCTAATACATCCCACGCAATGTTATACATCAAGTGTCTACAATTATGATAATTGTCTGGTTATATGAAAAGATAAAAGATACCTCAAAATACAATATATATGGCCTGGAGCTCAAGTCCTCCACTAGCCACTACTCCGTACGTTGCAGGAAAACCCTTTTCACTTGAAGAAATCTTGGGGGGAAAGAAAACAGGGTGAGCTTCTAAATCGCTCAGTAAAGGGGGTAAGGGACTCATTTCATAAACCAAAATGCACATCACAAAATATTTATTTGTATGTGAAACTCATTAATCTCATTTGAAAACCATAGCATGAAAGTACTCAAAACGACATTCTCATGTCTCAAATCATGTGAAAACATGAAGTAAAAAGGCTCAGTCTAGAGCAATAACAAAGCATGTGAAAATAATGCGATAAACGCTTTCTCAATTAACGTGATAAAATCACTGTAATAATAATGCACGTGGCACAGCCACCAAACACACGTGGCATAGCCACTGATTTAAATTCACACGTGGCATAGCCACAGGATAGGGTTTCACGTGGCAACGGCCACCAAATAGGGTTTCTCACGTGGCAACGGCCACCAAATAGGGTTTTTCACGTGGCAACGACCACCAAATAGGGTTTCTCACGTGGCAACGGCCACCAAATGGGGTTTCTCACGTGGAAACGGCCACCAAAGGGGGTTTCTCACGTGGCAACGGCCACCCAATGGGGTTTCTCACGTGGCAACGGCCACCAAATAGGGTTTCTCACGTGGCAACGGCCACCAAGTATATGTGGCATAGCCACAGAATGAGTTATTCTCACGTTACCAGAATGGAGAAGAATCAGGCTTACATGCTACCAGAGCAATGCCCGGTGTGTACTCAAAACTATACACCTAAGTCTTAATCACATAAGACTAGTTTGCCTTCACGTAGAACTCATAGTGGTTTTTCTCTCATAAAACTGATTTGAAAACCGTTTTGTACTCAACACAAAACATATTGAAACCGAGTCCCAACTGACAAAACACGCACACATTTCACAAATCTTAATATTGCCTTAACGTAGAGCCCAGTTATAAACTCATAAAAATATTGGGCTCCAACCGACTATAAAAATCGTGTGCAATTATGTGAGATCTGAGAATTTTAGACATATTTTAATGATGTAATAAGAATTTGAAGTGTAATTTATTGAGCTAAGTGAATTGTGGGAATGATAATTGGAGATTTATATGTTAAGTGTGTAAAATAAGCATGAAGTATGAGGACAGATCGATCTGGGAGAAGGAGAGATCGATCTGGTGAGTTAAAAATGACGAGGAAGGAGGAATTTGAGGAGCAGATCGATCTCCAATGGAAGAGATCGATCTCCAAATGATTCTGTTTGAGAAAGGATCGATCTCGTGAGGAAGAGATCGATCTCCAAATGATTCTGTTTGGGAGAAGTTCGATCTCCTTAGGAGCAGATTGATCTCATAAAGCCATAAAGAGATCGATCTCACCCCTCGACAGATCGATCTCCTACCTACAGTCTATATAAGGAACCCGTGTTTTTCTCCTGCAATTTTACTTTCTCTCTCTTCCAACCCCCATTTCACCAAAAACGTAACTTTCTCACTCATCCAAATCACCCATTTCTGGCCGAATCAGCTGTTGTGGTAAGAAGGAAAGTTGTTCCTCATCAAAGGGAGAACAACATACTTGGAAATCGAAGGACGAATCGGATCGAGGCGTGGGTTGTGCGTCTCACAAGCTTTGGGTAATTTCTAAACCTCGATCTTGATATTTGAGCTGATTTTGATGATATTGGTGGTTGTCATTGCGTTGAAATAGTTGAGAAAGGATTAGGGATTGATGAAATTGCAATGTATTGGAGTAATGTAGATATTTGGTAATTTTGGTAATTTTGAGAATTTGTGCTATAAATGGAAATATAGACAATGTGATGAATTAGTATAGATAATTGGCATGAGAAATGTAGGACGTTGAGATATTGTGAATGAGGTTGTAGTTTAGGGTTGAGTTATGAGAATCGAGAGATTTGAGGAGTTATGAGCAATTATGCTCGGTTTTTATGAATTGAGGTTTATGAGATAATTGAGTATTGATGTTTTAACATCGTTTGGACAGCTCGAGAGTTTCAGAGTGGAATGCGAGGCTAGTCCGTGATACGGGGGAAACGATTGCACTATACGAGGTGCAAAGAGGTAAGGGAAATCTAAACCATTTGTGTATGTGAATTGTAAACTACTTTAGCATGAATTGTGGTTTATAAAACAAGCATGTTGGGTTTTGTGTTGAGATTTAATTGCACACGATTTTATAGCCGGTTGGAGCCCAATGTTTTTATGAGTTTATAACTGGGCTCTACGTTAAGGCAATATTGAGATTTGAGAAATGTGTGCGTGTGCTTTGCCAGTTGGAACTCGGTTTTATTACGTTTTGTGTTGAGTACAAAACGATTTTCAAATGAGTTTTATGAGAGAAAAACCATTATGAGTTCTACGCGAAGGCAAACCAATCTTATGTGAGAAGACTTAGGTGTGTAGTTGTGAGTACACACCAGGCATTGCTCTGGTAGCATGTAAGCTCGATTTCTTCTCCGTTCTGGTAACGTGAGAATAACCCTATTCTGTGGCTATGCCACGCGAGAAATTAAATCTGTGGCTATGCCACGCGAGAAATTATATCTGTGGCTATGCCACGCGAGAAATTAAATCGGTGGCTTTGCCACGTGTGTTTTGTGGCTATGCCACGCGAGAATTTAAATCAGTGGCTTTGCCACGTGTGTTTAGTGGCTGTGCCACGCGCATTATTTTTACTGTGATTTTATCACGTTATTTGAGAAAGCGTTTAACGCGTTATTTTCACATGCTTTGTTATTGCTCTAGAGTGAGCCTTTTACTTCATGTTTTTACATGATTTGAGATATGAGAATATCGTTTTGAGTACTTTCATGCTATGGTTTTCAAATGAGTTTCACATACGAATAAACATTTTTGTGATGTGCATTTTGGTTTATGAAATGAGTTCCTTACCCCCTTTACTGAGCGATTTAGAAGCTCACCCTATTTTCCTTTTCCCCCCAGAGTTCTTCAAGTGAAAAAGGATCTCCCTACGACGTACGGAGTAGTGGCTAGTGGAGGACTTGAGCTCCAGGCCATATATTGTGTTTTAAGGTATCTTTTATCTTTTCATGTACCCAGACTATTATTGTAATTACAGACACTTGATGTATAACATTATATGGGATGTATTAGGATTAATTGACTTGAAATTGAATAAGGTGTATAATACAGTATTTATTGTATCATGATGAGATCTTGGGGCATGATAATTATGATGATGTATGACACTGCACAGGAATGCACCTTTAATTGTGAATTAATGAGTAAAAAGTTTTAAATTAGCCATATTTTCCGCACTTTCGGGGCGTGACAGAGTTTTCTTGGTATCAAAGCTTAGGGTGTCTAGTACTGTCAGTGTCGGTTAAGTGAAATAGAATACATCCCAAGTGTCTGTAATAGTCTGGTCATGAACTGAAATTGAGGATTGAGATTTCAATCAATTTTGATATGTACGCGCAGGAGACGAGTTGAGATAGAGAATGAGTAAACGACGAGGTCGTTCGAGGAGGCAGGCAGAGTCCCCTCCGCCACCTGTCCCACAACCAGAGAGTCCTAACTCTCGATTTAATCGGATTGAGACCGATGTGAGGTAAGGTTTTGAGCAGATGGCAGCGTTATTCGCGCAACACTTTAGAGTTAATGCCTCGGATACTACCCCTACACCGCCGCAAGGACCTCCCATACCCCCAGTGCCTCCCGTCACTCAGCCTGAGGACAGAAGTATGGTCCGACTAAGGGATTTTCTGAAGATGAATCCACCCGCATTTAAGGGAAAGAAGGATCCTACAGAGGCTGAGGAGTGGTTGACGGAATTGAGAATTATATTTGACCTTCTGGGGTGCACCGATGCTGAGAGGGTCAAGTGCCTATATGCTGAAGGGGAGAGCTCGAGATTGGTGGCGTACTACCCAGGGTATTCTAATGTCCCGCCAGGATGTGATTGGTTGGGAAGAGTTCCAGACAGCCTTTAGGACCCAATATGTACCACGAGCCGCCCAGAGAAAGAAACAAGCTGAGTTTTTGAGTTTGGTACAGGGTGACATGTCTGTGGATGACTATGAGAGCCAATTCACAGCGCTATTGAGGTATGACCCAGAGACCTTCAAGAGTGAAGAGCTCCGCACAGAGAAGTTTGTGTATGGATTGAAGCCCGTCATCAGAGATAGATTGATAGGGCTATGTATTACGGAGTTTGGAGATGCTCTGAGACGAGCACAAGAGATTGAAAGAGGGATTGAGATGGTACAATCCCAAAATGAGCTTAGAGCAGTGAATAGAGATAAGGGCAAGAGGCCAACACTTTTCCAAACGGAGGCTCGGGGAGGTTCCTTCAGAAGAGGAAGGATTGAGGTACAGAAGGACAAATTGGAGAGACCCAGAGCCTATCCTATTGTCAAGGAGACCCCTCGCTATGTCAGGCCAGAGATAAGGGTTTGTAGAGACTGTGGTCGATCTCATGAGGGAAGTTGTACTGGGTCGATCCGTGGATGTTTTAGATGTGGTGACATGGGTCACAGAGTGAAGGACTGTCCCTAACCTCAGATACCACATGGATTGGAGCCTACTAGACAACAGCCTCAGAGAGTGGATCCCCGGAGACGGGCCACTGCGGCAGAGAAAGGGAAGAAACCTATTGCACAGAGACGTGTGTTTGCCCTGGATAAGGAGACCGCAGACACTTCGACAGAAACTATAAGAGGTACACTCTCTGTCTGTAATCATAAGGCTCATGTGTTGATTGATTCAGGATCGACGCATTCCTTTATTTCTGAGCATTTTGCATGTAGATTAAACTTGAAGTTTAAACCTCTAGAATATATATTACATGTAAATACCCCTATGCATGAATCTCAGAGAACTGAGTTAATCTGTAGAGGATGTGAAATAAAGGTGGGAGATAGAGTGATGTTAGCAGATCTAATCATGTTGAATATACATGGGTTTGATATAATTCTGGGGATGGATTGGTTGGCAACCAATCGAGTGAGTTTAGACTGCTACACTAAGATTGTAACTTTCTCCCTACCTGAACCTTACAGTGTACGATTGAGATATTGAGGAAATGATTATGTGGAATTCTAGTAAGTAATTTGAGAATTTTGATATTATTTTGGGGAATATTAAATATGATTGTTCATGTGAAGGTTATGAGACACTCATCTCAAACGATGAGCGAGAACATCCGAGGATTGAGGATATACCTGTGGTGTGTGAATTTCTGGATGCTTTCCCAGATGAATTGCCAAGTTTACCACCAGAGAGAGAGCTGGAGTTTACCATTGATTTGGTACCAGATACTCAGCCGATCTCTAAACCTCCCTACAGAATGGCATTAGTGGAACTTGAGGAGTTGAAGAGACAACTACAGGAGTTATTGGATCAAAGGTTTATTAGACCCAGTGTTTCGCCGTGGGGAGCGCGAGTACTATTTGTTAAGAAGAAGGATGGTAGTCTCAGATTATGTGTAGACTACCGGTTGTTGAATAAAGCCACAGTGAAGAACGAATACCCACTACCCAGGATTGATGATCTACTGGATAAGCTAAGAGGGTCATCAGTCTTTTCTAAGATTGATTTGAGATCGGGCTATCACCAATTGAGGATCAAGGAAGAAGATATTCCAAAGACGGCCTTCAGGACGAGGTATGGCCATTACGAATTTCTGGTGATGTCCTTTGGATTGACGAACGCCCCTGCAGCATTTATGAGATTGATGAACGAGGTGTTCAGAGACTATCTAGATAAATTTGTGATAGTCTTTAATGATGATATCCTAGTATACTCTCGGTCGTATGAGGAGCATGCACAGCATTTGTGGTTAGTACTTCAGATACTCCGAGATAAGCAATTATACGGAAAGCTTAGTGAGTGTGAGTTTTGGTTGAACCGGATAGCTTTCCTTAGTCATATAGTCTCAGAGGAAGGAGTATCAGTGGATCCAAGCAAGGTGGAGGCTGTGCTTAATTGGGAGAGACCAAGGACAGTCACTGAGGTGCGAAGCTTCCTTGGTTTGGCAGGGTATTACAGAAGATTTGTGGAAGGATTTTCAAGGATTGCCGCTCCTTTAACTAAGCTCACGCGCAAGGAGACTCCATTTATATGGACTGACCAATGTGAGCTCAGTTTTCAGGAATTAAAGAGGAGGTTGACAGCGGCACCTGTGTTAACTATTCCTGAGGGATCAGGAGGATTCTCGGTGTATAGCGATGCATCTCACCAAGGATTGGGGTGTGTGCTTATGCAGCACGAAAGAGTGGTCGCATATGGATCGCGACAGCTGAAGGACCATGAGCGAAATTACCCCACGCATGACTTGGAGTTAGCCGCTGTGGTATTTGCTTTGAAGATCTGGCGACACTACTTATATGGGGAAAGATTCCAGATCTTCACTGATCACAAGAGTTTGAGATATCTCTTTAATCAGAAAGAGTTAAACATGAGACAAAGGAGATGGATGGAACTCCTTAAGGATTATGACTGCGAGATTCTATATCATCCGGGTAAGGCGAATATAGTTGCTGATGCCCTGAGCAGGAAGAGTATGATATCTGCTATGATGATCAGGGAATGGGATTTACTGGAGCAGTTCGCCAAACTTCGGATCAGAGTTAAAGAGGTAGAGACTGGATTTTTGGCTAGCTTGCGGATAGAGCCCAGGATCATGGATCAGATTAGAACTGGGCAGCGCAGCGATCAGAGATTGATAGATATGGTTAGCCAAGCTGAGCAGAGTTCGCAGTCAGATCTCACCATCAGTGAGGATGGATTATTGAGGTTCAGAGGACGGATTTGTGTACCGGACGATGATACCCTAAAGAGACAAATACTGAGAGAATCCCACTGCTCGCGATACACCATGCACCTAGGGAGTACTAAGATATACCGAGACTTGAGAAAGGTGTATTGGTGGAGTGGTATGAAGCGAGACGTGGCAGAGTATGTGGCCAGGTGTTTAGTATGCCAGCAAGTGAAAGCTGAGCATCGGAAGCCCGGAGGACTACTACAGCCTTTACCTGTACCTACATGGAAATGGGAGCATGTCACTATGGACTTTATTATGGGTTTACCGAGGACCCGAAGAGGTCATGATGCTATATGGGTTATAGTGGATAGATTGACCAAGAGTGCACACTTTCTTGACATCAAGAGCACAGATACTGTGGATGCCTTAGCTGAGCTGTATGTCAGTGAGATAGCTAGATTACATGGGGCTCCAGTGAGTATTACTTCTGATAGAGATTCCTGATTTACTTCCAGATTTTGGACCCAGTTTTAGGAGTCCATGGGATCTCGATTGAGTTTCAGTACCGCCTATCATCCTCAGACAGATGGTCAGTCAGAGTGGACTATTCAGACCCTGGAGGATATGTTGAGGGCGTGTACGATGGATTTTAAGGGATCATGGGATGATCACCTGCCCCTAGCAGAGTTTGTATACAATAACAGCTATCATGCAAGTATTGGAATGGCACCTTTTGAGGCTCTATATGGTAGGAGGTGTAGATCCCCTGTAGCTTGGGAAGAAGTCGGTGACAGAAAGATAAATGCCCCCGAGCTTGTTGAGCAAGCCGTACAGAGTGTGAAACTCATATGTGAGAGGTTACGGGCTACACAAGGTAGACAGAAAAGCTACGCGGATGTGCGTAGACGGCCACTCGAGTTTGATGTTAGTGATGCAGTATTTCTGAGAGTATCACTGAGCAGGGGTATCATGCAATTTGGGAAGAAAGGGAAATTGAGTCCTCGATACATAGGACCATTCGAGATTCTTGAGAGAGTGGGGGAGGTAGCTTACAGATTAGCATTACCCCCACAGATGTTCGGAATACACAATGTTTTTCATGTGTCTATGTTGAGGAAGTACCACCCGGACCCTTCCCATGTCATAGAGCATGACACGATGGACATTCAAGAGGACATGAGCTACACTGAGGAACCCGTCCGGATTCTCGATAGAAAGGAGAAGGTACTGAGAACCAAGAGCATCCCATTAGTGAAAGTCTTGTGGAAACATCACTCAATGGAAGAGGCAACGTGGGAACTAGAGAGTCTCATGAAGGAGAAATACCCCCATCTATTTGACTAGTTGAGTTGAATTTGGAGGACCAAATTCTTTTTAAGGTGGGGAGGATGTGAGATCTGAGAATTTCAGACATATTTTAATGATGTAATAAGAATTTGAAGTGTAATTTATTGAGCTAAGTGAATTGTGGGATTGATAATTGGAGATTTATATGTTAAGTGTGTAAAATAGGCATGAAGTATGAGGACAGATCGATCTGGGAGAAGGAGAGATCGATCTGGTGAGTAAAAAATGACGAGGAAGGAGGAATTTGAGGAGCAGATCGATCTCCAATGGAAGAGATCGATCTCCAAATGATTCTGTTTGAGAAAGGATCGATCTCATGAGGAAGAGATCGATCTCCAAATGATTCTGTTTGGGAGAAGATCGATCTCCTTAGGAGCAGATCGATCTCATAAAGCCATAAAGAGATCGATCTCGCCCCTCGACAAATCGATCTCCTAGGCATAAAATTACCCAGATCGTCCCCAAAATTCAAACGCAGATCGATCTCACCCCTCGACAGATCGATCTCCTACCTCCAGTCTATATAAGAAACCCGTGTTTTTCTCCTGCAATTTCACTTTCTCTCTCTTCCAACCCCCATTTCATCGAAAACCTAACTTTCTCACTCATCCAAATCACCCATTTTCGGCCGAATCAGCTGTTGTGGTAAGAAGGAAAGTTATTCCTCATCAAAGGGAGAACAACATACTTGGAAATTGAAGGACGAATCGGATCGAGGCGTGGGTTGTGCGTCTCACAAGCTTTGGGTAATTTCTAAACCTCGATCTTGATATTTGAGCTGATTTTGATGATATTGGTGGTTGTCATTGCGTTGAAATAGTTGAGAAAGGATTAGGGATTGATGAAATTGCAATGTAGTTGGAGTAATGTAGATATTTGGTAATTTTGGTAATTTTGAGAATTTGTGCTATAAATGGAAATATAGACAATGTGATGAATTAGCATAGATAATTGGCATGAGAAATGTAGGACGTTGAGATATTGTGAATGAGGTTGTAGTTTAGGGTTGAGTTACGAGAATCGAGAGATTTGAGGAGTTATGAGCAATTATGCTCGGTTTTTGAGAATTGAGGTTTATGAGATAATTGAGTATTGATGTTTTAACATCGTTTGGATAGCTCGGGAGTTCCAGAGTGGAATGCGAGGCTAGTCCGTGATACGGGGGAAACGATTGCACTATACGAGGTGCAAAGAGGTAAGGGAAATCTAAACCATTTGTGTATGTGAATTGTAAACTACTTTAGCATGAATTGTGGTTTATAAAACAAGCATGTTGGGTTTTGTGTTGAGATTTAATTGCACACGATTTTATAGCCGGTTGGAGCCCAATGTTTTTATGAGTTTATAACTGGGCTCTACGTTAAGGCAATATTGAGATTTGAGAAATGTGTGTGTTGCTTTGCCGATTGGAACTCAGTTTTATTACGTTTTGTGTTGAGTACAAAATGATTTTCAAATGAGTTTTATGAGAGAAAAACCATTACGAGTTCTACGCGAAGGCAAACCAGTCTTATGTGATAAGACTTAGGTGTGTAGTTGTGAGTACACACCGGGCATTGCTCTGGTAGCATGTAAGCCCGATTTCTTCTCCGTTCTGGTAACGTGAGAATAACCCTATTCTGTGGCTATGCCACGCGAGAAATTAAATCTGTGGCTATGCCACGCGAGAAATTAAATCGGTGGCTTTGCCACGTGTGTTTTGTGGCTATGCCACGCGAGAATTTAAATCAGTGGCTTTGCCACGTGTGTTTAGTGGCTGTGCCACGCGCATTATTTTTACTGTGATTTTATCACGTTATTTGAGAAAGCGTTTAACGCGTTATTTTCACATGCTTTGTTATTGCTCTAGAGTGAGCCTTTTACTTCATGTTTTTACATGATTTGAGATATGAGAATATCGTTTTGAGTACTTTCATGCTATGGTTTTCAAATGAGTTTCACATACGAATAAACATTTTTGTGATGTGCATTTTGATTTATGAAATGAGTTCCTTACCCCCTTTACTGAGCGATTTAGAAGCTCACCCTGTTTTCCTTTTCCCCCCAGAGTTCTTCAAGTGAAAAAGGATCTCCCTGCGACGTATGTAGTAGTGGCTAGTGGAGGACTTGAGCTCCAGGCCATATATTGTGTTTTAAGGTATCTTTTATCTTTTCATGTACCCAGACTATTATTGTAATTACAGACACTTGATCTATAACATTATATGGGATGTATTAGGATTAATTGACTTGGAATTGAATAAGGTGTATAATACTGTATTTATTGTATCATGATGAGATCCTGGGGCATGATAATTATGATGATGAATGACACTGCACAGGAATGCACCTTTAATTGTGAATTAATGAGTAAAACGTTTTAATTAGCCCTATTTTCCGCACTTCCGGGGCGTGACAAATTGTATCACAACACAACACTCAACATGCTTGTTTTATAAATCACAATTCATGCTATAATAGTTCGCAAATCACATACACAAATGGTTTAGTTTCCCTTACCTCTTTGCACCTCGTATAGTGCAACATTTCCCCTTATCACGGACTAGTCTCGCATTCCACTCTGGAACTCCCGAGCTGCCAAACGATGTTAAAACATCAATATTCATCATCACAGTAACCTCAATTCTCAAAAATCGAGCATAATTGCTCATAACACCTCAAATCTCTTGATTCTCATAACTCTACCCCAAACTACACTCTCATTCACAACATCTCAACGTTCTACATTTCTCATGCCAATTATCTATGCTAATTCACCACATTGTCTAAATTTCTATTTATAGCTCAAATTCCAAAAATTGCTAAATATCATTATCACTCCAACCACATTGTAATTTCATCAATCCCTAATCATTTTCCAGCTATTTCAACATAATGACAACAACCATTATCATCAAAATCATCTTAGATATCAAGATCGGGGTTTAGAAATTACCCAAAGCTTGTGAGGTGCACAACCCACACCTCGATTCGATTCGTCCTTCGATTTCTTAGTATGTTGTTCTCCCTTTGACGAGGAACAACTTTCCTTCTTGCCACAACTTCTAATTTGGACGAAAATGGGTGCTTTGGATGAGTGAGAAAGCTAGGTTTCAGTGAAAATGGGGGTTGGAAGAGAGAGAAAGTGAAATTGCAGGAGAAAAACAGGGGTTCCTTATATAGGCTGAGGGTAGGAGATCGATCTAGCTCTTGATGAGATCGATCTGCATTTGAATTTTTGGGACGATTTGGGGCAATTATGCCTAGGAGATCGATCTGTCGAGGGGTGAGATCGATCTGCTCCTTGAGGAGATCGATCTTCTCCCAAACAGAATCATTTGGAGATCGATCTCTTTCTCATGAGATCGATCTTCTCTCAAACAGAATCATAAGGAGATCGATCCTCTTCCATTGGAGATCGATCTGCTCCTCAAATTCCTCCTTCCTTGTCATTTTTAACTCACCAGATCGATCTCTCCTTCTCCCAGATCGATCTGTCCTCATAACTTCACACTTATTTTAAACACTTAACATATAAATCTCCAATTATCATTCCCACAATTCACTTAGCTCAATAAATTACACTTCAAATTCTTATTACATCATTAAAATATATCTAAAATTCTCAGATCTCACATGATGCAATTTGGATAATTATTAATAGACTGACGAAATCCACCCATTTTCTGTCTATGAAATTTACAGATACTTAAGTGCCTTGGCGGATCTGTCTGTGCGGGAAATTGTAAGGCTATATGGTGTACCAGTGAGCATTGTATTTTATAGGGATTCCTGGTTCACTTTTCACTTTTGGGAACATTTCTAAAAAGCTATGGGGTCCCAATTGAATTTTCGCACAACTTTCTATCCTCAGACAGATGGTCAATCAAAAAGAACCATTCAGACACTAGAGGATTTGTTGAGAGCATTTGCACAGGATTTTAAAGGCTCCTGGTATGATCATTTGCCCTTAGCAGAGTTCGTATACAATAATAGTTATCACTCGAGTATCGGGATGGCACCGTATGAACCTCTGTATGGCTATAGGTGTCATTCTCCAATTCGATGGGAAGAAGTAGGTGAAAGAAATATATTTGCTCTCGATTTAGTTAAGTAAGCCTCTGAGGACATTCAGCTAATTTATGAGAGGTTGAGGACTACTCAGAGTAGGCAGAGAAGCTATGCTGACATGAGATGATGACCTTTGGAATTTTCAATTGGAGATTCGATATTTTTTAAAGTCTCTCCCTCCAATGGCATAATGAGGTTTGGGAAGAAGGGAAAGTTAAGTCTCCGTTATATTAAACCTTTCGAGATCTTAGATCGAGTCGGAGACAAAGCATACATTGGCTTTACCATCAAAGTTATCAAGTATCCATAACGTCTTCCACGTTTCGATGCTTCGAAAGTATCATCTAGACCTGACGCATGTGATTAAGTATGAACCACTGTGATTAAGTATGAACCACTAGAATTGAAGAAGGATATGACTTATGTGGAAAAACCAGTTCGGATCCTGGATAGGAAAGAGAAAGCATTGCGGTCTAAGACACTTCCTCTAGTCAAGGTTCTGTGGCAATACCACACTTCGGAGGAGGCCACGTGGGAATTGGAAAGCTTAAAGCGAGAGAAATACCCATATTTGTTTAAGAACTGATGTAATTTCAAATTTGGGGACCAAATTTCTTAAGGTGGGGAGAATGTAAACTCCACGAATTTTCTTGTATTCGGTTAGTAAAGCAAACAAATGGAATTAAAAATGTGCGTATTGAGAATTCATTTTTAACATGACAGACTTGGATGAATTTATTAAATAAAATATATTAACTTGAAGAATAAATAATTGTGAGGAATAGAAATAAATTTTTATGAGCTAGATTAAGGTATGAATATTCCTCTATGATAGGTAAGTGCAAATATTAAACTAAATTCATTTTGAATACTATATGGAAAATTTATTAAGTATATATATATATGCCTTTGGATTGGCTTCCAAATGAAGCCAATCCCGAACGCTGTACAGCAGGTTGCAACCATAAGGATATATATATATATATATATAATGGATACATTAAAGGGAAATGACATGAAGTCAGGATGGCCACTTGAATAATAAAATGGAAAAGAAATGGAAGGATGATGGTGTCGTATAGCCTAGGGAATGGGAAGTTAGGAAAATGAAAATGCAAATGAATGTTATGAGAGAGTTATTGGGCTCTGACAAAATGAAATGATAGAGGGCAGTAGGAGAAGATATGACCTGCACTGTAAGACCCGATTTTGTTATCGTAAATATCTTATGAACAAAAAGAGTTGTATGTGAACGAAAATTTGCAAATGGAATGAATAAAAATTCTCAAACACGTTGAAGGGTAAAAAGATCAAAAGATCAAAATTCGATATTAATTGGACAAGAAAATTACATTAAAAATATGGAATTAAGAAATCTTGATCAACAACGAAAAAATAATTAAATTTCGAGTCAAATCGATCAAGATATGAATTTATTGGAATTAATCGAAAATTTCACATAAAAAAATTATCGTGAAAACATTGAAAAAATATATCGAAAAGACGAAATAAGACTAATAAATTTATTTAATTGGTTAAATGAATAAAATATAATTTTTTTAGATATTTTGGATTTTAATTGAATAAAATAATGATTAAAATAATATTAAAATAAATTATAAATAAATAAATAAAGAGAAAAGAATCGTGATTCTGAAGGAAAACGAAGGCAAAATCGAGGGAGCCCCTTTCCCTCACCGGACTAACCGGTCGGCGATGGACGTACCAGGCGAGGTGGGGAGGCTGACGAAAGGAAGCGGCAAACGGCGGCTGACGAAAGGAGAGAGAGAGAAAACCGAGAGGGAGAAAAGGAAATTCGGTGATCGGCACCGATCTAGGCCCGACCACTACCAGCCGAAGGAGCCCCACGCGAAGACCGACAGATCAGCGGTTGAATCAGCTTGTACAACTGCGGCCAGCATCAGCAACGGAGGTAGAAAGGAAAGTCACTGACGCCAGAAGGGAGAAGAGTCGGACCGGCGACTTTCTAGCCAGCCATGGCGACACCGAGGGCAGATCTGAGCTTTGCGAGGTCCTGCGGAGCTGGTGGCAATGGAAGCCGATGAGGAACCAATAGACAAAGCCCTGAACCGGTTGAACCGAACCTGTCTGAAACGGGCTGAACCGGACCGAACCGGTTCAGCTAGAAAATGAAGAAAAGAAAGAGAAAAAGGGAAAAAGAAAAAGAGAAAAAATTGGAGAAAATCCTAGTGATGCAATCGAGTTACGGGTAAGTCGGTAAGCAGTCGAAATTGACTGATTTAAATTTCGAAATATTTAATTTGATTATGATTCAACTGAAAATTGACCCTAAAAATATGAAATTACGTGGCTCGATAATTGATGTCGAACGAGATCTTGAGTCAACCTCGATTTGCGTACTATCATGGAATCTCGATAAGTAACCCTTATTTACGATAATTTGCATCGTTATGTGTGTTAGAAATTTACCGCATAAATTAAGGATTTAATTTCCGCATAAAATGAATTATATTATGGATTTAGAGATAACTTGTTGTAAATAATTAATTGAGCTATCTGAGGGTTTAGAACAAGGCCCAATAAATAATAATGGGCCCAATGAGCCCAATAGGCATAAATAATGTGAATAGTAATTGGAAAACGGGCTTAAGGCCGATTAAGGGCCATTATGGTACAATCAGGCCCAATGATTTAAATTAAGCCCATAAAATATGAAATATAATAAATTGTATTGTATTTGACCTGATGTATAATTATACACAGTTCCGAAGATTTGATTGAGAACAAATCAGACCGTGACTAGTCATCAGTAGAAAGGTCAGACTGTACAGAAAAATGAGGTAAGGGAATTATGTGAGTAGCTAGAGGTAGCTATGCGTATTTTTAATAGTCGTTGTATAATACAGAAAATGTATAAAGATTTTAAGGACTCGAAATAGGTAAAAGACTAGTTTGCCCCTATTGAGGGAATTCACCTAAGGATGGTGAAAACATGACTTGCATGAAATGCATGATTTAATAAATTTTTTGATTTAAGGAATTTTCTTGATTTTTAAGCAAAGCAAATCGGTAGATTGGCCAATAATTGTATAAATTTCACAAGATAACACTACGTAAGTGTTATTAAGATTTAAATGAATTTTTTTTTTAAAAATGGGCCAACTATCAAGTTTATATGAAAACAGATAGTGCTAGCGCATAGCTTGCACTATATCTGCATTTGTGAGTGTGCATAAAATGTGCTAGAGCGGTTGCTCACACCGACTTGTGTGACATCATATGCATGAAATGTACCAGAGCAGTTGCTCGCATTGATTTTTATTATTGTGAAATGTATGAGAGGTGCTGGAGCCTAACTCGTACTCTGTTTTGACTGTTTTGACTGTTTTGACTTGATATGCATAAACAGGTGTTGTAGCGATTGGTCGCATTAGTTTTTATGATTTGACATGCATGAGAGGTGCTGGAGCTTAGCTCGCATCCTGTTTTGATATGATAATTGCATAAAAGCCGTACTGGAGTGTTGCTCGTACGAAGTTTTAATTTACTGAAGTATTCATTCGTGCTAGAGCATTGCTCGCACAAGATTTGCTTTATTTATGTATGAAACCGTCCTAGAGCTTGCTCGCACGTGATTTTATATGAATTTATAACTCTATTAAAGTCGTACTGAAGTGCTACTCGTACACAGATTTTACTGATTTTTATGAAACCGTGCTAGAGCTTTGCTCGCACAGGGATTTATATGACATGCATATAGCCGTGTTGGAGCCTCCTGTAGACTGTCACAGTGAGATGATATGCCCACACGTGCATACTGAGACATAATTGGTGTGGGTGGATAAGACCTATTGTAGGCACTCCCTGATTGAGATTAGGTTCACGGAGTACGATGTACCGTGTATATCACATGGAGTACGCTGTATCGTGGAGATTGTTGTAGTGGAGTGGCATTAGCCACGAGACAGCAAGCCTTGCCCTCGCAATCCTAATATTATGTTGTTCTGGCAGCAAGATTGACCCACCTCTGTTTCAGGTGTGATACCCCGTACACTAGGTACCATGTAGCCAGGGATCACTAGGTTATGGCCATAGCCCTTGTTGTTACTGATATAGTCATCTACATTTCTCACATGATATAACATTTGGTCTCGATAGACCAGGGTAGACTCGAAGGAGGGGTCAGGCCCCCGATTTTGTGATTTTTACTATCATGCTAGATTTCAGAGAATTTTTTGACATGTGACCCTAAAAAAAGGGTGTCAGACCCAGATTTTTTTAGCTTATTTCTTATGATTCTTATGTGTATGAACACTATGTAATTATAGTTGAATCATAAAAAGAGTATTTACTAGACATAAAGTGTTAGTGAAATGATTTAACACGCAAAAGCTACATAAAATGCCTAATGTGAGCGATGAGTATCACAGGCTAAACCGAGTTATTCTAAATCATTCTGACTAAAAATAAGAACTTAAAATGAAAGAGCATAGAGAGCTCATGAAGGAAAGTCAGCTTGATTTAGTCCCGAACATAGAAAACGAGAGTAAAAGCTATAAAGGGTAAAATGGACCTTTTTAGCGAGAAAAGGTGTTTCGGGTATAATTATCCACCGAAAGCGGTTGGACTATAAAGACAAGAGTATAAGACATAAGATATGACACTTTCGAAATTTTAAGAAAAAGTCAACTTAGTCAATGGTTAAGGAAAAAGTATTATAGTTAAGAAAGTGGACTTTTATCATAGTTGACTAATCATGGTTAAAAATTAACCTAAGTGTGGAGGAAAATTTGGGGAAAAATATTCTTGGCCAGAATACAAGATAATCATCCTTGAAAGTAAGGAAAATTTATTCGGAAGGATTCCGGATTAAATTTAAAGGTTAAAAACGTAATGGGCCTAAGGTGAAAATTTTAAAGCCCATTAAGGTATACTAAACGTATATCGAAATTCTTAGGTCCTTTAGACCGAATTGTTGGACCAATTGATTGGCCAAATTTTGAGACAATTAAAGGTCCGAGACATAGTAAAAATTTCAGCCCGAAAGCCCATTATGAAAGCCCAAACCGAGAAGCCCAAATGGAAAAGCCCATGAGATAAATATCTAACCAAAGTTAAAGTTAACTATGACTCATAAGGTGACTCATAAGGTGACTCATGGCTAAGGTTTGGAAAGTCAAGCTTAATGGCTGAAAAGTAAAGCTTAATGGCTGAAAAGTAAAGCTTAATGGCTAAGTATATGGCTTATAAATTCAGCCACACCATTGTCATCTTCATCACACCAAATCCGGCTAGAAGAAGAAACCATTGAAACATATTTTACAAGCTTTCTCTCACTAGAAATCACTAGGAATTAGGCATAATTGGAAATTGCATCCTTCATGGAAGTTGTTCCAAATTGAAAGGAGATTGACATATGTTAGAATTGGCTATCAAGGAGCCATAGAGTGCAAACCGAGAGCCTCCAAAGTTTTGTCCAAAGGGTGAACACAACAATTGGTATATTTTCTAATTTCCAATTTCATATATGTTAATGTATGAATGATTTCAAGTATGTTTATATATGTTTTAAGCATTGAAACATATTAAATCACCATGAAGTGGGTTAGGCCGAGATTGAGTAATGGGATATTGATTTATGTCAATATGATTTTAAGACATAAATGGATTAGTGTACATGTTTTAATGTTAATGGTGTAATTAGAATTAATCAAATTGATTAATTAATACATGTAATTTGTTAGCAATCAAGGTGTTTGATAAAATGCCTAAATGAACTATATGATGATTGGTAATGTTACATAGCAAGTGTTTGTGAAAATGCCTAAGTGAAATTGGCTAAATAATAGGCATGGATGGCATGCCACGGTAAAATCGAGGCATGGATAGCTCTCGACCATGGCATGTGGCCGAGAGGCACAATGGGCCAAGCCCAAATATTTTAGGCCCAATAAGATGTAATGGGCCATTGACAAGCCCAATAAGAGTTGATGGGCCCCACAAGCCCAATATGCCCAACGAAAATGAATAGTAAAATGAAAATGGGCTTAAGGCCTAGTTAGACCTATTAAGGATTATTAAAGCCCATTAAGGGAAAATAGACTGTATTAATGAGTAATACAGTAGGAAAATTATAATTAACCTAAGGAATGGTTATTTACAGCTCCGAAGTTTACATTGAGAGCTGATCAGACTGCGAGATTGAGCAGCATCGAGGAAGTGAGGTCACTTGACGTGATCCGAGGTAAGGTACTTCTGCGAGTAGTTAGAGATACCTGCACGTATTTTCGTTTGCTTCTACATTCACTTAAAAACTCTGAGGGTCAGAGAAAGTGAATAATAATTATTGAGACCTGATAGTGGCAAATTACGATTTTACCCCTAGTTAGTCAAAAAGTCAACTTTTGTGAAAAGTTACAAAAAGCATGGAAACTATTATTGTGAGTGTTTAACTGCTGTTTAGCATGAAAATAAATAGATGGGCTAATGATTTTAAGGTTGATGTGAATTAAGCACACTTTATAGTGTTGATTTTAATATTTTGTAAACAATCCCTTTTAAAGAGCCATCTATCATATTATGTTAGAACGAACCGTGCTAGAGCACAGCTCGCACTGGATTTCATATGTTTTTCACATACATTAGTGCTGGATTTTGATACGCACTAGATTTCCATGACATGCATGATAGAGTATTGGAGTTTTACTCGTACTCAGCTTTAAATGATATATGCATGACAGAGTGCTGGAGCGATTAGCTCGTACTAGAGTTTTACATGAGATACATGACAGAGTACTGGAGCGTTGCTCGTACTCGATTCTTCATGGTTTATACATGACATAGTATTGGAGCTATTGCTCGTATTTGATTTGATATTGTGCATAGCATGGTACTGGAGCTATTGCTCGTACTTGATTTAATACATGAACTATTCATTGACCTAGTTGCTGGAGGTTTACTCGCACTAGAGTTGAGTTTGTGATGTGAAACAGTGTTCGAGCGTAGTGTCGACTGTGTGTCACACTCAAGGGCGCGCACTGTATGTGATATTATTTACATGTTACCCACTCATGCCACATTCTCGTGTGACTGAGTGTCACATTTTGAGAGGATGGCCAGCATGAGGGTATTAGAGATGTGGTATGATATTCCATAGGTGCGAGGGCTAAGACCTATGTTAGGCACCCTGACAGTGATGTTGATATTCCATGGTTTTGAGGGCTAAGTCCTATGGCAGGCACCCTGGCTGTGATGTAGGGTCCACGGGTGTACTTTTTACCGTGCCCAGGGCACGAGGAGTACGTTGTACCTTGTGTTATGCATAGCTGATGGATGTAGGGGACTGACCATCCTCCCATTGCAGCAGTGATGCCCCACACACAGAGTACTGTGTTGCTTGGGATCACATTTCGGATATGATCATAGTCTAGGATACTATTTGCATTTAACCACAAAGTCTCACATGATATATCACATTGATTGACTGATTTAAATTGCGGACAGACCTAAGGGATGGGTCGGACTCCGATTTTGTGATGTGAATTATTTTAATGCCATATTTATTGTGATTTAAATATACATGGCATGATTTACATGAAGGCATGATTTATATACGATGCATTGTTTTGCACTACATGCCTACATTTGAGAAAGAAAGCGTGATTTTTGTACATGGGATTTAATCTATACAAGTATATATATTATATTTCAAGACATGCTTTTAAAGTGAGTAAAGGAAATAATGTTTTCAAGGCATAGCATTATTTTAGTAGATAGTGTAGATATCTACTTGCTTGCCTGATTTCCTTACTGAACGCGTTGTATGCTCACCCCCTTTCTTTACATCTCTCTACAGAGCGTCAGTAGAGCGAGAGCTATCGAGGGATAGTATTCCTGAGTCCACAGCTAGTTCCTATTGACGGCCAGGTATACAGATTATGTACAGTTGTGTATCTAAACATAGAAACAGCACAGTGATGTATACGATATATATTATGGGGAATGTATTTGTATTAGATTTTATATAATCTTACATGTATGATAAAAGCAAGTACAGTCAGTATTAGTATGTTGACATGTATGTATGATATTGGATGATGTGGTAAGTAAGGACTCTGACATCGAATCACAGCCCAACCATTGAAGAGAGGAAAGGTAAGTCAAAATGTGAAAAATTTGTAGTGGTTTTTGGTTAAGTCATGGATTGAGAACGGGTCTTGACAGAATGGTATCAGAGCAGAGGTTGGTCTGATGTGAGTCCGTGTTAGAAAATAGGAAAGTGTACATCCCCATAGTACTGTACTGTGTTTAGATATAACTGTGTATACCAGATAGGAGACGGACTAATGCATTATTATAAATGCAGGAACTTTGCCTATATGGCAAATACGCGTAGTGGTAGAGTTACGAGAGGTAGGGCTCGAGGTCGGGGAGATAGACCCGAGGGACGAGCCGTTGCCAGACCATTACCTACGCATGAGACTCCAGGTGCTACTGAGGCACCCGAATGTGTCGAGACGCGCTTCACGAGATTAGAGCGTGGTCTGAGACTATTATCGAGATACTGGCACAGACGATGCCAGGTAGGCAGAGACAGGAGCCAAGAGCTACGACAGGAGAGGCAGTTGCCCCTGATACACCTACGCAGACAGCTGATGCACAGAGGATTGTAGATACTCCTACACCCCCACCGGTTTCGGGTGGTAGTGGATTAGGATATGGATGTGATCTGCATCGATTGCGAGAATTTCAAAAGTTTAGACCTCCATCCTTTAGTGGGGTCAAGGACCCCGTAGCCTCTAAGGAGTGGTTGGCAGAGCTGGAAAAGCTTTATGGATTCTTCGAGTGTACGACCTCGGAGATGGTCACATTTGCTGCCTTCCTACTGAAGGGAGCTGCAGAGCATTGGTGGAAGTCCACCCCACCTATATTGAGATCCCGACACATAGATATCAGTTGGGATATATTTCGAGAGGCCTTCACACCGCACAGCAGAAACTACAAGCAGAGTTTTTGGGACTAAGCCAGTGGAGTTTATCTATGGACGAGTATGAGACTTGATTCCTATCCCTAGGGAGATATGACCCGGATACCATGTACAGTGAGACCAGGAAGGTCCACAGGTTTATCGGCGGGTTGAGGCCGGTGCTACGGTCCAAGTTGGTCCCATTAGACATAGTGACCTATGAGGAAGCGGTGCGCAGGGCGCAATTATGTGAGCAGGATTACGAGAGGAATGCTTTCGAGTTTGGGAAGTTTAGCCGTAGCCGAGATATACAAAAGAAGAGGCTGATTAGAGATTTCAATTATCAATGAGGGAAGAGACTCTTCGGTAAGAGATCACGAGTGGAGGAGGCACGAGAGAGGTATGCTAGACCTCCTACTTATCCGACTGTAGCCCCGACAAAGGGCATTGTCATGGGAGGATAAAGACCTGCTGTTGATTAGTGCAGAAGGAGCGGTAAACAACATGGAAGTAGACCATGTCCGCTAACTCCTATTGTGTGTTTTCGATGTGGGAAACATGGCACATGGCTAGAGAGTGCCCAGAGACATTTGTGACTGCACCACTGAGGGGCAGGGAATCTGATAGAACTCCAGCTGGTACGTCTGCTCAGAGAGGTAGAGCGACGGCTGAGGAGAAGGGGAAACAAGTGATGGGTCAAGGGCGAGTACATGCTTTGGATCAGGGGACAGCTGATGCTTCATCAGATGTGATTCGAGGTAACATCCTGATTTATGATATTGAAGCATATGTTTTAATTGATCCTGGTGCCACGCATTCTCTTGTATCGCCTTCATTTTCATGTAAATTAGCAAGACATGTAGAGCGTACGCATTTATGTATGATAATGTTGATGAGTATGCTTATGAATAGTAGTCAAGTTGTAGAATATGTATTTAATGACTGTAAGGTAAGAGTAGGGAATAAAGAGATGACAGCCAATCTAATATTACTAAGTATGAGTGACTTTGATATAATATTAGGAATGGATTGGCTATCTGCAAACCATGTTGATTTAGATTGTTATGCTAAGACAGTTATGTTTCCTAACCCTACTAGATATGTTGTAAAGTTTAAAAAGAATAAATGAAAGGAGTAGTTATGATTATTACATGATTACTGATTTAGAAAACCTTCAACATATCAAAGTTTCATTGCGTACGTGGTAGATATGGATAAGGCACATCCAGAGTTGTCAGATATTACTGTGGTCAGTGAGTACCCAGATGTTTTTTCAGATGAATTGCCAGGGTTACCACCAGATAGAGAGATAGAGTTCTGCATAGATCTGGTACCTGGTACGGAGCCTATTTCGAGACCACCATATCGCATGGCCTTAGTTGAGCTGGAGGAGTTTAAGAGACAGTTACAGGAGCTGTTGGATAGGGGTTTTGTTCGACCGAGTGTTTCACCTTGGGGAGCACCGGTTCTGTTTGTCAGGAAGAAGGATGAGAGCCTCCGATTGTGTATAGACTACCGATTATTGAATAAGGCCACCATCAAGAATAGGTACCCCCTTCAACGCATTGACGACTTGTTAGATCAGCTTCAGGGAGCACAGGTCTTTTCCAAGATTGACCTGAGGTCTGGGTATCATCAGTTGAAAGTTCGGGGTGGAGATGTACCCAAGATAGCATTTTGTACCCGGTATGGCCACTATGAGTTCTTGGTCATGCCATTCGGATTGACAAATGCTCCAGCTGCTTTCATGGCTTTGATGAACGATGTGTTCAAGCCATTTTTGGACCAGTTTGTTACGTCTTCATCGATGACATATTGGTGTATTCGAGATCCAAGGAGGAGCATGAGGAGCACCTCAGGATCGTGCTGCAGACGCTACGAGAGCATGAGTTATATGCTAAGCTCAGAATGTGTGACTTTTGGTTGTCACAGATCTCATTTTTGGGACATGTTGTATCGAGAGATGGTGTATCAGTTGATCCATCTAAGATAGAGGCTATAGTTCAGTTGGGAACAGCCGAGGACAGTCACCGAGATCAGGAGTTTTCTGGGTTTAGCTGGATACTATTAGAGATTCGTTGAGGGATTTTCGAAGTTGGCTGCTCCGTTGACACATCTTACTCGAAAGAGTGCACCGTTCATATGGAACAAGGATTGTGAGAAGAGTTTTGAGGAGTTGAAGCATCGATTGACCACCGCTCTGATTCTCACTATCCTTACCAGCTCAGGAGGATTTGCAGTGTATACCGATGCTTCGCATCAGGGACTGGGCTGTGTATTGATGCAGGATGGGAAGGTAGTTGCTTATGGATCCAGACAGCTGAAGGATCATGAGAAGAACTATCCGGCCCATGATTTGGAGCTAGCAGCAGTAGTGTTTACGTTGAAGGTATGGCGTCACTACTTATATGGTGAAAAGTTTTAGATATTTACCGACCACAAGAGCCTCAAGTATCTATTCTCACAGAAAGAGCTGAACATGAGACAGAGAAGATGGCTAGAGCTTCTGAAGGACTACGATTGTGAGATACTTTATCATCTGGGTAAGGCTAATGTTGTAGCCGATGCCTTGAGTAGGAAGAGCCAGGGGATGGTATCGTACATGATGGTTAGGGAACATGATTTGCTAGAGCAGTTTGCTAGCCTCAGTTTGGGAGTCGTGCCTTCTGACATGGATACAGGCTATGTGATAGCTAGTCTACGCTTGGAGCCGGATCTGTTGAACAGGATCAGAGTGGCTCAGCAGACTGATCCATTTTGTATGGATGTGAGTAGTCAGATGCAGAAGGGCACAGTGACTAATTTTGAGTTGAGTTCAGATGGACTACTGAGGTTCAGAGGCAGATTGTGTGTTCCTAAGGATCCAGGACTCAGGAGATTGATATTAGCAGAAGCTCATTTGTCGAGGTATACGTTACATCCGGGGAGTAACAAGATATATCAGAATCTTCGGAAGGTATACTGGTGGTCGAGTATGAAGAGAGATGTAGCAGACTTCGTGGCAAAGTGTCTCGTATGTCAGCAAGTCAAGGTAGAGCATCAGAAATCTGCAAGGTTATTACAACCTCTACCTATATCGACATGGAAATAGGAGCATATCACCATGGATTTCGTGATGGGTTTACCGAGAACCCGTAGGAATCACGATGCTATATAGGTGATCGTTGACAGACTGACAAAGTTAGCCCACTTCCTAGCTATGAGAGCAACCGATACTCTAAGTTCATTAGCGGAACTGTATGTACGCGAGGTAGTGAGGTTACACGGTGTACCAGTGAGCATAGTCTCTGATAGGGATTCCCGCTTCACTTCCCACTTTTGGGGACATTTTCAGGAAGCCATGGGAACCCAGTTGAGTTTGAGCACGACTTTCCATCCTCAGACAGATGGTCAGTCAGAGAGGACTATACAGACTCTGAAGGATATGTTGAGAGCATGTGTGCTAGATTATCGAGGCTCCTGGGATGACCACCTGCCACTAGCCGAGTTTGCCTACAACAACAGTTATCATTCCAGTACCGGGATGGCACCGTATGAGGCTTTGTATGGTCGTAGATGTCGTTCCCCTATTAGATGGGAAGAAATGGGTGACCGTGAGATTTTCGCTTCTGACATGGTTACGTAAGCATCTGAGGACGTCCATTTGATAGTAGAGAGACTGAGGACAGCTCAGAGCAGACACAAGAGTTACACTGACAGGAGACGTAGGCCACTAGAGTTTGCAGTTGATGAATCGGTGTTTTTAAGAGTTTCTCCTTCCAAGGGCATAGCGAGATTTGGGAAGAGAGGGAAACTAAATCCTCGCTATATTGGACCCTTTGAGATACTTTATCAAGTGGGAGATAAGGCGTATAGGCTGGCATTGCCACCAGACTTATCAGGTGTCCATAACGTCTTCCACATATCGATGCTTCGGAAGTATCATCCGGATCCGGCACATGTGATTAGTTACGAGCCTTTGGAGCTCCGAGAGGACTTGTCATATGTAGAGAGATCGATTCGGATATTGGATAGGAAGGAGAAGGTATTGAGATTGAAGACCATCAGGTTAGCGAAGATTCTCTGGCAGCATCATACTTCAGAGGAAGCTACTTGGGAGATAGAGAGTCTGTTGCGAGAGAAGTACCCTCACCTATTTGATGACTGACTTGGTTCTAATTTGGAGGACCAAATTTTTTGAGTGGGGGAGGATTGTCAGACCCAGATTTTTGTAGCTTATTTCTTATGATTCTTATGTGTATGAACACTATGTAATTATAGTTGAATCATAAGAAGAGTATTTACTAGACTTAAAGTGTTAGTGAAATGATTTAACACGCAAAAGCTACATAAAATGCCTAATGTGAGCGATGAGTATCACAGGCTAAACCAAGTTATTCTAAATCATTCTAACTGAAAATAAGAACTTAAAATGAAAGAGCATAGAGAGCTCATGAAGGAAAGTCAGCTTGATTTAGTCCCGAACATAGAAAACGAGAGTAAAAGCTACAAAGGGTAAAATGGACCTTTTTAGCGAGAAAAGGTGTTTCGGGTATAATTATCCACTGGAAGCGGTTGGAATATAAAGACGAGAGTGTAAGACATAAGATATGATACTTTCAGAATTTTAAGAAAAAGTAAACTTAGTCAATGGTTAAGGAAAAAGTCAACTATAGTTAAGAAAGTGGACTTTTATCATAGTTGACTAATCATGGTTAAAAATTAACCTAAGTGTGGAGGAAAATTTGGGGAAAAATATTCTTGACCAGAATACAAGATAATCTTCCCCAGAAGTAAGGAAAATTTATTCGGAAGGATTCCGAAATAAATTTAATGGTTAAAAACGTAATGGGCCTAAGGTGAAAATTTTAAAGCCCATTAAGGTATACTAAACATATATCGAAATTCTTAGGTCCTTTAGACCGAATTGTTGGACCAATTGGTTGGCCAAATTTTGAGACAATTAAAGGTCCGAGACATAGTAAAAATTTCAGCCCAAAAGCCCATTAGGAAAGCCCAAACCGAGAAGCCCAAATGGAAAAGCCCATGAGATAAATATCTAACCATAGTTAAAGTTAACTATGACTCATAAGGTGACTCATAAGGTGACTCATGGCTAAGGTTTGGAAAGTCAAGCTTAATGGCTGAAAAGTAAAGCTTAATGGATAAGTATATGGCTTATAAATTCAGCCACACCATTGTCATCTTCATCACACCAAATTCGGCTAGAAGAAGAAACCATTGAAACATATTTTCCAAGCTTTCTCTCACTAGAAATCACTAGGAATTAGGCATAATTGGAACTTACATCCTTCATGGAAGTTGTTCCAAATTGAAAGGAGATTGACATATGTTGGAATTGGCTATCAAGGAGCCATAGAGTGCAAACCGAGAGCCTCTAAAGTTTTAGCCAAAGGGTGAACACAACAATTGGTATTTTCTAATTTCCAATTTCATATATGTTAATGTATGAATGATTTCAAGTATGTTTATATATGTTTTAAGCATTGAAACATATTAAATCACCATGAAGTGGGCTAGGCCGAGAGTGAGTAATGGGATATTGATTTCTGTCAATATGATTTTAAGACATAAATGGATTAGTGTACATGTATTAATGTTAATGGTGTAATTGGAATTAATCAAATTGATTAAATAATACATGTAATTTGTTGGAAATCAAGGTGTTTGATAAAATGCCTAAATGAACTATATGATGATTGGTAATGTTGCCTACCAAGTGTTTGTGAAAATGCCTAAGTGAAATTGGCTAAATAATAGGCATGGATGGCATGCCATGGTAAAACTGAGGCATGGATAGCTCTCGGCCATGGCATGTGGCCGAGAGGCCCAATGGGCAAAGCTCAAATATTTTAGGCCCAATAAGATGTAATGGGCCTAGGACAAGCCCAATAAGAGTTGGTGGGCCCTACAAGCCCAATATGCCCAACGAAAATGAATAGTAAAATGAAAATGGCCTTAAGGCCTAGTTAGGCCTATTAAGAATTATTAAGGCCCATTAAGGGAAAATAGACTGTATTAATGAGTAATACAGTAGGAAAATTATAATTAACCTGAGTAATGGTTATTTACAGCTCCGGAGTTTACATTGAGAGCTGATCGGACTGCGAGATTGAGCAGCACCGAGGAAGTGAGGTCTCTTGACGTGATCCGAGGTAAGGGACTTTTGCGAGTAGTTAGAGATACCTGCACGTATTTTCGTTTGCTTTTACATTCACTTAAAAACTCTGAGGGTTAGAGAAATTGAATAATAATTATTGAGATCCGATAGTAGCAAATTACGATTTTGCCCCTAGTTAGTCAAAAAGTCAACTTTTGTGAAAAGTTGCAAAAAGCATGGAAACTATTATTGTGAGTGTTTAACTGCTGTTTAGTATGAAAATAAATAGATGGGCTAATGATTTTAAGGTTGATGTGATTTAAGCACACTTTATAGTCCTGATTTTAATATTTTGTAAACAATTCCTTTTAAAGAGCCATCTATCATATTATGTGAGAATGAACCGTGCTAGAGCACAGCTCGCCCTGGATTTCATATGTTTTCCACATACATTAGTGCTGGATTTTGATACGCACTAAATTTCCATGACATGCATGATAGAGTATTGGAGTTTTACTCGTACTCAGCTTTAAATGATATATGCCTGACAGAGTGCTGGAGCGATTAGCTCGTACTCGAGTTTTACATGAGATACATGACAGAGTACTGGAGCGTTGCTCATACTCAATTCTTCATGGTTTATACATGACATAGTACTGAAGCTATTGCTCGTACTTGATTTGATATTGTGCATAGCATGGTATTGGAGCTATTGCTCGTACTTGATTTAATACATGAACTATGCATTGACCTAGTTGCTGGAGGTTTACTCGCACTAGAGTTGAGTTTGTGATGTGAAACAGTGTTCGAGCGTAGTGTCGACTGTGTGTCGCACTCAAGGGCGCGCACCGTATGTGATATTATTTACATGTTACCCACTCATGCCGTATTCTCGTGTGACTGAGTGTCACATTTTGAGAGGATGGCCAGCATGAGGGTATTAGAGATGTGGTATGATATTCCACAGGTGTGAGTGCTAAGACCTATGTTAGGCACCCTGACAGTGATGTTGATATTCCATAGTTTCGAGGGCTAAGTCCTATGGCAGGCACCCTGGCTGTGATGTAGGGTCCACAGGTGTACTTTGTACCGTGCCTGGGGCACGAGGAGTACACTGTACCGTGTGTTACGCATAGCTGACGGATGTAGTGGACTGACCATCCTCCCGTTGCAGCAGTGATGACCCGCACACCGAGTACTGTGTTACTTGGGATCACATTTCGGATATGATCATAGTCCAGGATACTATCTGCATTTAACCATAGAGTCTCACATGATATATCACATTGATTGACTGATTTAAATTGCGGACAGACCTGAGGGATGGGTCGGACTCCGATTTTGTGATGTGAATTATTTTAATGCCATATTTATTGTGATTTAAATATACATGGCTTGATTTACATAAAGGCATGATTTATATATGATGTATTGTTTTGCACTACATGCTTACATTTGAGAAAGAAAGCATGATTTTTGTACATGGGATTTAATCTGTACAAGTACATATATTATATTTCAAGACATGCTTTTAAAGTGAGTAAAGGAAATAATGTTTTCAAGGCATAGCATTATTTTAGTAGATAGTGTAGATATCTACTTGCTTGCCTGATTTCCTTACTGAACGCGTTGTATGCTCACCCCCTTTCTTTACATCTCTCTACAGAGCGTCAGTAGAGCGAGAGCTATCGAGGGATAGTATTCCTGAGTCCACAGGTAGTTCCTATCGACGGCCAGGTATACAGATTTTGTACAGTTGTGTATCTAAACATAGAAACAGCACAGTGATGTATACGATATATATTATGGGGAATGTATTTGTATTAGATTTTATATAATCTTACATGTATGATAAAAGCAAGTACAGTCAGTATTAGTATGTTGACATGTATGTATATTGGATGATGTGGTAAGTGAGGACTCTAACATCGAATCACAGCCCAACCATTGAAGAGAGGAAAGGTAAGTCAAAATGTGAAAAATTTGTAGTGGTTTTTGGTTAAGTCATGGATTGAGAACGGGTCCTGACAAAGGGTGATTTTATAACAGAATTTTTATAATGAATTTTTAATGAGTTTGAGATTGATTTATGAGATGATTGACCCAGAGGGGTTATTTTATACTGAGCTTTAATGAAATGATTTAATTGCAGTAAGATGAGGAGCTTTTTATGCTTTAATTACAAATTCGTGAAATGAATTGTCTTTCATGTTTAGTGTCACATGACATGAATTATTGTATGATCTTGATTTATTTCATGTTAATTATGATTTTATGATTTTTCATAAAATGCCATTGATGCATGAATTACATGATTTCTATATGTACGAATATTTTTTATAAACTATAGTAATGATGTATGCATGATTTTGTGCATGAGATTTAAACGAAAAGAAATGGATTTTTAAGGGCATGGCATTATGAGCATGTAGATAGTGGAGCTATCTACTTACTTGCATAATTTCCTTACTGAGCATGCGGTTTGCTCACCCCCTTATTATCCCTCTTTTGCAGAACACTCGCAGTAGTTAGTGAGCGGCTGAGGACTTGCATACTTGGTATCTACTCCCATCAAGAGATAGGTATACACATTTGTATAGTTTTGTATCTAAATATGTAAATGCACAATACTGTAAACGGATATGATGTCAGGGATGTAGAGTTATGTAAATACCATTGTATAAGTATTTAGTTAAATTTAAAGGATAGTAAATCCTGATATGTGAATGTGATTATGGAAATGGAATGGTAAATAGGTGAGAGGTGACTAACACCGAATCATAGCCCAACTGTTTGTGGGATGGTCATGATGAGAGGAAGGTAAGAATTAAAGAATAAACGAAAAATGAGAAAAATTTGTAGTGATTTTTAGGTAATTTAGGTCCTGTCAGTTTTTGGTATCAGAGCTAAGTTGGCCTGATATGAGTCAGTGTTAGTGGTTAAGGAAGTTTACATCCCCATGTATTGTGCATTGTTTAGATACAATTGTGTATATCAAGATGGAATTGCAGCTAAGAATTTGGTTTCAAATGCAATAATATAGTCATTAACTGGTAGCAGCTTTGGTAGAGGGGCGAGTACAGGAGCTTGAGGCCGTAGAGGTTGGCTCGAGAGTCATATTGAGTCACCACCTGAGACTCAAGATGAGATTGAAGTGGAGACTGGTGTTGAGTATGCCCCACAGAGTCCGATGAGAGACCGGATAGTATTAAGACACGTTTCGCGAGGTTAGAGCGAAGTGTGGAGAATATTTAAGTACCTATTTGCTCAAAGTATGCATGGGATTTGAGGGCGAGTCGGAGCATTAGTGGAAGTCTGCTCGACCCATCTTAAGAGTTAGACATCCAGAATAGACATGGAAAATATTTCTAGATGTATTCCGATAACAGAATATCTCGGACACTGCTTAACAAAAGTTAAAGATAAAATACTTTACTCTGACCCAGAGGAACTGGTTGATTGGCGAGTATGAAACTCAATTTATATTCTTAGGTAGGTATGACCCCGACACTATGAACAATGAGAGTCATGATGTATAAAAGTTCATGGAAGGGCTCAGATTTCAATTAGAGTCTGATTGGCCCTGTTAGATATCATTACCTATGTCGAGGCAATGCACAGACTATAGTTGTGTGAATAAGATCATGAGTTGCATGCCTCTGAGATTAGGAAAGGTAGTAAGAGTCGAAATAGGGACAAAAAGAGAATAGTGAATGACAGAGATGTCAGAACGGCAAAAAGGTAGTTTGGTAAGAGATTAAAGTTGATGAATCACGGGGTAAGATGATTGGTAACCCCTAGTGTATTCAGTTTTAACACTTACGGGGGGTATTGTGATTGGAGGACCCTGACCTGCTCCGTAGCAGTATAAGATGTGTTGTAGATACCACAAAAATAATTTGTTGGCGAGTGTATGCCTTGGACCAAGACCCTACTGATGTTTTATCTAATGTGGTGGAAGATACCACACTGGTTGTGAATAATGAAGTATTATTTTAATTGATCCTGGTGCCACGCATTTATTCATACCGCCTTCAGATGCTTATAAGCTAGTGAAAGATGTGAAGCCTGTACCCATAGGCATGATGATGATAGTTAGCTGATTATCACTAACTGAATATTGGTATAGGGATTGTAAGTTGAAAACGGGGGAAAATGATATGTTAGCCGATTTTATTCAATGGAATATGAATAATTTTGAAGTAATATTTAAGAATAGATTGATTCGGATGCAAACTATGTTCTTTAGATTGCTATCCTAAGATATTGATGTTTTTACCCCTAAAAAGAGTACTGTAAGTTTGACAAATAATGAAAGGGGTGTAGCATTTATAATTAAAAGAGTAAATGATTGTACTCACGAGATGAGTAATGATGGGAATGTTTCATTACTTGTGTGGTTGGTATGGATAAGGCACATCCGATATCTTTTGATATCTTCTGGGATAATCTACCAGGGCTACCATCAGATAAAGAGATAGAATTTATATTGAGATTGGTACCTGGTATGGAGCCGATATCCTAACCACGATATAAAATGAAATTAGTGGAACTAGAAGGACTAAAGAAACAATTACAAGAGTTATTGGATAAGCGTTCCTCATACCGAATCTGTAACTTGAGGAGTACTTGTTATGTTTGTGAAAAGAGAATGGAAGCCTTCAATCATTTATTGAATTTTGATTGTCGAACGAGGCTAACATCAAGAATAAGTGTTTCCTCCCACTATAGATGATTTATTTGATTAGCTGTGATAAGTGTATATCATTTTAGAGATCTATTTAAAGTCTGGGTAACATCCGTTAAGAATTCGAAAGGTGAATGTGTCGTAACTGTTAGGACATTGATGAACAAGGTATTTAAACCTTACCTGGACCGATTGGTTGTCATCTTTAGCGATGATATTATGATGTATTCGAAGTCCAGGGAAGAGCATGAGTAGCAACTCGAAACTGTCTTACAGACGAGGTGTTCTGAGTTTCTCGAAATGGGCTGCTCAGTTGACACATCTAGTTCGGAAAATGATTGCATACGAGTGGGATGATAAGTATGGAAGTAGTTTTGGTGAGTTTTGGTGTATTGAGGTATGGCGCTACCACTTATACGGTGAGAAATGTCGGGTATGCACTGATCATAAAAACCCGAGTATTTGTTTTCACAAAAAGAGTCGAATATGATAACAAAGAGGGTTAGAGCTTCTGAAGGATTATGATTATGGAAATTGTGCCACCCAGAAAAGGCTAATGTAATGGCTGATCGCTTGAGTAGAAAGAACCTTAGGATGGTATCACATATGATGGTCAGGAAGCGTGAGCTGCTAGAGCAGTTGTGAGCCTCAGTAGTGATGTGATCCCTTCTGATGATGACAGTGATCTTATGACAGCTAGCCTGAAATTAGACCGGATTTGATAGGCTTAGCGTGATGATCGACAGGGTGTCGATAGTGTAGGTCAGATTCAGATGGGTACAGTGACAAAGTTTACAGTGAGTGATGATGACTTACTGAGGTTCAGAGACAGTATAAGTGCTCCTCAGGACCACAATTGTTGAGATAATGCTATTGTCAGAAGCTCACTCTTCGTGATATACAGTGCATACGGAAAGTAATAAATATATCAAAAATCTCTGAATAGGGTATGGGTGGTCAGGTATGAAAAGAGACATTATAGAGATTATAGCAAAGTGTCTCGTATGTCAGTAGTGTAATGTAGAGTACTAGAAGTTTACAAGATTATTACAGCCTCTACCTATATCGACATGGAAATGAGAACAAGTTACCATAGATATCGTGATCGATTATAGAAGACCCAGATGAATCACGAGGCTATCTAAGTGATAGTCGATAGATTGACTAAGTCTACCCACCTTCTGGCTAAGGAAATCCCCAGATACTCTAAGTGCATAGGCGAAGTTATATTTAAGGAAAATTATGGAACATTATGTAGCGTTCCAGTGAACATGGTATCGAATAGGGATTCCCGCTTCACTTTCCACTTCTGGGAATATTTTTCAGGAAGCTATAGGAACCCGACTGAGTGTTAGCACAGCTTTTCGTCCTTAGATAGATGGTCAGTCAGAGGGGACTGTACAGGTTCTAAAGGATATGATGAGAGTGTGTGCCATTGATTTTATAAGCTCTTGGGATTATCAGTTGTTACTAATCGAATTCGCCAATAATGACAGTTGTCACTTGAGTATGCTTCCCGATTAGTTGATTTGTGAGAGATTTAGAACACCTCAGAGCAGACAGAAAAGCTATGCTGACAAGAGACAGAAAACCATTAGAATTCACCGAGGATCAGTATTGTTGGAAGTTACTTGTCCTTAGGACATAACGAGATTTGGAAAGAAGGCAAATTGAGTTTCGTTAAATTTAATCCTTTGAGATATTGGACAAAGTGGGAGATAAGACCTGTAGGTTGGCGTTACCACCTGAATTAGCAGGCATCCACAATGTGTTCCATCTTTTAATACTTCGAAAATACTATCCAGACCCAGCATATGTAATCGGATATGAGCTCCAACAGCTTAGCTCAATGAAAATATAAAGTATATTGAAAAAAAATCGATTCGAGTATTAGACGGAAGGAGAAAGCGTCAAAGTTTAAGATGATCTCCATAGTTAAGTATGTTGGTAGTATTACACTCCAAAAAAAGTCACATGAGAATTAAAGAGTATGATGCGATAGAAGTACCCGGAGTGGATTATGGACCCATTTGACTTGGTTCTAATTTGGAGGACCAAATTTATTAAGTGGGGAAGATTATGTAAGACCCGATTTTGTTACTGTAAATTTCTTAAGAATAAAAAGAGTTGTACGTGAACGAAAATTTACAAATGGAATGAATAAAAATTCTCGAACACGTTAAAGGGTAAAACGGTCAAAATACCAAAAGTCGATATTAATTGGACAAGAAAATTTCATTAAAAATATGGAATTGAGAAATCTTGATCAATAACGAAGAAATAATTAAATTTCGAGTCAAATCGATCAAGATATGAATTTATTGGAATTAACCGAAAATTTCACATCGAAAAATTATCCTAAAAACATTGGAAAAATATACCGAAAAGACAAAATAAGACTGATAAATTTATTTAATTTGTTAAATGAATAAAATATAATTTTTAAGATATTTTGGATTTTAATTGAATAAAATAATGATTAAAATAATATTAAAATAAATTATAAATAAATAAATAAATAAAAAGAGAAAAGAATCGCGATTAGCGATTCTGAAGGAAAACAAAGGCAAAACTGAGGGAGCCCCTTTCCCTCATCGGACAGAGCGGCCGGTGGCAGACGCACCAGGTGAGGGGGAGGCAGCCGAGCCACCAGCGACCCGAAGGAATCGACGAACGGCGACCGACGAAAGGAGAGAGAGAGAAAGCCGAGAGGGAAATCTAGTGACCGACGCATATCTAGGCTCGACCACCGCCAGCCGAAGGAGACCCACGCAAAGACCGACCAATCAGTGGTTGAATCTATCGGTAGAACGGCGGCCATCACTGGCAATGGAGGCAGAAAGGAAAGTCACCGACGCCGAAAGGGAGAAGAGCCGGACCGGCCACTTTCCAGCTAGCCATGGTGAAATCGAGGGCAGATCCAAGCTTCGCTAGGTCCTACGGAGCTGTTGGCGATGGAAGTCGATGAAGAACCGGCCGGTGAAGCCCAAAACCAGTTGAACAGAACCGGTCTGAACCAGGCTGAACCGGACCGAACCGATTCAGCTAGAAAAGGAAGAAAAGAAAGAGAAAAAGGAAAAAAGAAAATGAGGAAAAATCCCAATGATGCAATCGAGCTATGGGTAATTCGGTAAGCGGTTGAAATTAACCGATTTAAATTTTGAAATATTTACTTTGATTATGAATCGACTGAAAATTGACCCCAAAAAATATGAAATTGTGTTGCTCGACAATTGACGTCGAACGAGAGCTCGAGTCAACCTCGTTTTGCGTACTATCATGGAATCTCGGGTAAGTAACCCTTATTTACGACAATTTTCATCTCTATGCGTGTTAAAAATTTACTACATAAATTACAGATTTAATTTCCGCGTATAATGAATTATATTCTCAATTTAGAGATAAATTGTCGTAAATAATTAATTAAGCTATTCGAGGGTTTTGAACGAGGCCCAATAAATACTGATGGGCCCAATGAGCCCAACAGGCCTCGATAATGTGAATAATAAATGAAAAATGGGCTTAAGGACGATTAAGGCTCATTATGGTACAATCGGGCCCAATATTGGTAAACGGGCCCAATGATTTAAATTAAGCCCAGAAAATATGAAACATAATAAATTATATTGTATTTAACCTGATGTATAATTATACGCAGTTCCAGAGATTTGATTGAGAGCAAATCGGACTACGTGACGAGTCATCAGTGGAAAGGTCAAACTGTACAGAAAAATGAGGTAATGGAACTGTGTGAGTAGCTAGAGGTTGCTACGCATTTTTTTAATAGCTTTTGTATAATACTGAAAATGTATAAAGATTTTAAGGACTCCGAATAGGTAAAAGACTAGTTTGCCCCTATTGAGGGAATTCACCTAAGGATGGTGAAAGCATGACATGCATGAAATGCATGATTTAAGGAATTTTCTGATATAAGGAATTTTCTTGATATTTAAGCAAAGCAAATCGGTAGATTGGCCAATAATTGCATAAATTTCACAAGATAACACTACGTAAGTGTTATTAAGATTTAAATGAAATTTCTTTAGAAAATGGGCCAACTATCAAGTTTATATGAAAACAGATAGTGCTGGCGCATAGCTCACACTATATTTGCGTTTGTGAGTGTGCATAAAATGTACTAGAGCAGTTGCTCACACCGACTTGTGTGACATCAGATGCATGAAATGTGCTAGAGCGGTTACTCGCACTGATTTTTATTATTATGAAAGGCATGAGAGGTGTTGGAGCTTAGCTCGCACTCTGTGTGACGCCCCAGAAACGCAAAAAATAGGGCAAATTTAAAACTTTCTACTCATTAAATCACAATTGAGGGTGCATTCCTGTGCAGTGTCAAACATCATCATACATTTCTTGCCTCAGGATCTCATCATTAAATAGATTATATCATATCATATACATTATTCAATCCTAAGTTAATTAATCCTAATATATCCCATACAATGTTGTACATCAAGTGTCTGTGATTACAATAATTATCTGGATACACGAAAAGATAAATGATACCTAAAAATACAATATATATATGGCTTGGAGCTCAAGTCCTCCACTAGCCACTGTTCTGTACGTCGCAAGAAATTCGCCTCACTTGAAGAAATCTGGAGGTGAGGTAAAACAGGATGGGCTTCTAAAATCGCTCAGTAAGGGGGGTAAGTGAGTCATTATTAAATTAATGATTTGCACACACAATTATTTATTTCACCATTGAAAACTCGATAGAAAAATGTAGCATGAACTCATTAATACATTATGTAAAACATGGAAGTACATACTCAGTACAAATCACAGTTACAAGCATGTAGAAATTAAGATGTGATAATGGCTTTTCTCTTTAAAATGTGATGAAAATCACTGCAATAGTAATGTACGTGGCACAACCACCAAATACACGTGGCATAGCCACAGATTAAGATTCGCACGTGGCACAGCCACCAAATACACGTGGTAGGTAACCAACGCTACCGGAGTAGGGGTCATCTCACATTACCAGAACGGAGGAATATCGGACTTACATGCTAATAGAGCAATGCCTGGTGTGTATTCAAAATGACACACTTAAGTCTCAGTCAATAGCCATTATCATAAAAAAACCGTTTTGCCTTCGCATAAAGCTCAAAAATGATTTTCTATCATAAAACTCATTTCAAACCGCTTTGTACTTAACACAAAACCTATTAAAACCGAGCTTCAACCGGTAAAACCACGCACACATTTTCTCAAACCTCAGTACGCCTTAACGTAGGGCCCAAAACACTTTTCTCATTTTAAACACAAAATGGTTATAAAATGTTTTCACGTATAGTTTACAACTAGTAAGGGTTGGGCCCCAACCGACTATAAAATTGTGTGCATTTCTCATTCACAACACATAAAACATGCTTATTTTCTCAGTTGAAAATCATGCTACAATGTTATCACAAAACACATACACAAATGAGTTTAGTTTTCCCTTACCTCTTTGCACCTTGTATAGTGCAATTGTTCCTCCGTATCACGGACTAGCCTTGCATTCCACTCTAAAACTCTCGAGCTGTCCAAACGATGTTACGAGCATACATTTGCTCATATTTCTCACTAACAACTAAATCTCTCAATTCTCATAACTCTATCACCATTCATAATCCCATTTACTACATTTTCAAATCCTACATTTCTCACACCTAATACCTATACCATAATCACCTAATTGCCTAAATTTCCAATTTATAGACAAAAATCTCAATTTACTTAATATCATCATCACTCCAATAAAATCACAATTTCATCAATCTTTAACCATCTCCTAGCTATTTCATCACAATGGCCATGTTCACCATCACCAAAAATCACTTCAAAATCAAAGATCGAGGTTTAGAAAATTACCCAAAGTTGTGGAGTGCTAAACTCACACCTCGATTCAATTCGTCTTTCGATTTCCAAGTATGTTGTTCTCCTTTAGGTGAGAAACAAATTTCCTTCTTACCACAACTCTTGATTTGGATGGAAATGGGCAATTTGGAAGAGAGAGAAAGCTAGAGTTTAGCTAAAATGGAGGTTTTAAAGAGAGAGAAAAGATGAAATGCAGGAAAACACAGGGGTCCTTTTATAGACGGAAGGTAGGAGATCGATCTAGCTCTTGATAAGATCGATCTGCATTTGAATTTGGGGACGATTTGGGGTAATTTTATGCTTAGGAGATCAATCTGTCGTGGGGTAAGATCGATCTCTTAGTGACTTTATGAGATCGATCTGCTCCAATTATGAGATCGATCTCTAGTTTACAGAACGCTTAATGAGATCGATCTACTCCTCAAGGAGGTCGATCTTCTCCTTAACAGAAACATTTTAAGATCGATCCCTTCCTCATGAGATCGATCTGCTCACTTAATTTCCTCCTTCCTTCTCATTTTTAACTTACCAGACCGATCCTCTATTCTCTAAGATCGATCTAGCCTCACAGTTTCACACTTTAACATAAAATCTCACTTATAACTTAGTAATTCATTCCATACCACCTCAATGTAAGAGTATATTTCATTTAGTTCAATGAATTACACTTCATGTTCTCATTACATAAGTTGATATGTGTAAAATTCTCAGATCTCACATCCTCCCCACCTTAAAAGAATTTGGTCCTCCGAATTCAACTTAACTTATCAAACAGATGAGGGTACCTCTCCTTCATGAGACTCTCCAGTTCCCATGTTGCTTCTTCTACTGAGTGATGTTTCCACAAAACTTTCACTAATGGGATGCTCTTGGTTCTAAGTACCTTTTCCTTCCTATCGAGAATCTGGACGGGTTCTTCAGTGTAGCTCATGTCCTCTTGTATGTCCATCTCTTCATACTCTATGACATGAGAAGGGTCTGGGCAGTACTTCCTCAACATAGACACATGAAAGATGTTGTTTATTCCAGACATCTGTAGGGGTAATGCCAATCTGCAGGCTACCTCTCCCACTCTCTCGAGAATCTTGAATGGTCCTATGTATCGAGGACTCAATTTCCCTTTCTTCCCAAAATGCATGATACCCTTACTCGGTGATATCTTCAAAAATATTGCATCACCAATATCGAACTCGAGTGGCCGTCTTCGCACATCCGCACAGCTTTTCTGTCTACTCTGTGCAGCCCGTAACCTCTCACATATGAGTTTCACACTCTGTACAGCTTGCTCAACAAGCTCGGGAGCATTTATCTTTCTGTCACTGACTTCTTCCCAAGCTATTGGCGATCTACACCTCCTACCATATAGAGCCTCAAAGGGTGCCATTTCAATACTCGCATGATAGCTGTTATTGTATGCAAACTCTACTAGGGGCAGGTGATCATCCCATGATCCCTTAAAATCCATCGTACACGCCCTCAACATATCCTCCAAGGTCTAAATAGTCCTCTCTGATTGACCATCTGTCGGAGGATGATAGGTGGTACTAAAGCTCAATCGAGATCCCTTGGACTCCTGAAACTAGGTCCAAAATTTGGAAGTAAATCGGGAATCTCTGTCAGAAGTAATACTCACTGGAGCCCCATGTAATCTAGCTATGACATATAACTCAGATAAGACATCCACCGTATCTATGCTCTTGATGGCAAGGAAGTGGGCACTCCTGGTCAGTCTATCCACTATGACCCATATCGCATCACGACCTCTCCGGGCCCTCGGTAAGCCTATAATAAAGTCCATGGTGACATGCTCCCATTTCCCTGTAGGTACATGTAAAGGCTGTATAGTCCTCCGAGGTTCCTATGCTCAGCTTTCACTTGCTGGCATACTAAACATCTGGCCATATACTCTGCCACGTCTCACTTCATACCACTCCACCAGTACACCTTTCTCAAATCTCAGTACATCTTAGTACTCCCTGGGTGCATAGTGTATCGTGAGCAGTGGGATTTTCACAATATCTGTCTCTTCAGGGTATCGTCGTTCGGTATACAAATCTGTCCTCTGAATCTCGACAATCCATCCTCACTGATTGTGAGATCCGACTGCGAAGTCCATCTAGTTGTTTATGCATATCTATCAACCTCTGATCACTGCGCTGCCCAGTTCTAATCTTATCCATGATCTTTGGCTCTATCCGTAAGCTAGCCAAAAATCCCATCTCTACCTCTTTAACTCTGATCCAGAGCTCGACAAACTGCTCTAGTAAATCCCATTCCCTGATCATCTTAGTAGATATCATACTCTTCCTGCTCAAGGCATCAGCAACTACGTTCGCCTTACCCGGATTGTATAGAATCTCGCAGTCATAATCCTTAAAGAGTTCCATCCATCTCCTTTATCTCATGTTTAATTCCTTCTGATCAAACAAATGCCTCAAACCCTTATGGTCAGTGAAGATCTGGAATCTTTCCCCGTATAAGTAGTGTCGCCAGATATTCAAGGCAAATACCACAGCGACTAACTCCAAATCATGCATAGGGTAATTCCGCTCATGGTGTTTCAATTGTCACGATCCATAAGCGACCACTCTTCCATGCTGCATAAGCACGCACCCCAATCCGTGATGGGAAGCATCACTATACACCGAAAATCCTCATGATCCCTCAGGAATAGTTAACACAGGTGCCGCTGTTAATCTCCTCTTTAACTCCTGAAAACTGAGCTCACACTGATCAGTCCATATGAACGGAGTCTCCTTGCGCATGAGTTTAGTCAAAGGAGCGGCAATCTTGGAAAATCCTTCCACAAATCTTCTATAATACCCTACCAAACCAAGGAATTTTCGTACTTTTGTAATTGTCCTCGATCTTTCCCAATTAAGCACAGCCTCTATCTTACTTGGATCCACTGATAATCCTTCCTCTAAGACTATATGACCAAGGAAAGCTATCCGATCCAGCCAAAACTCACACTTACTAAGCTTCCCATATAACTGTTTATTGCGGAGTATTTGAAGTACTAACCATAAATGTTGTACATGTTCCTCATATGACTGAGAGTATACCAGGATATCATCAATAAAGACTATCACAAATTTATCTAGATAGCCTCTGAACACCTCGTTCATTAATCTAATAAAGGCTACAGGGGCGTTCGTCAGTCCAAAGGACATCACTAGAAATTCATAATGGCCATACCTAGTCCTGAAGGTCGTCTTCGAAATATCTTCTTCCTTAATCCTCAATTGGTGATAGCCCGATCTCAAATCAATATTAGAAAAGACTGAGGCCCCTCTCAGCTGATCAAGTAGATCATCAATCTTGGGCAATGGATATTTATTCTTCACCGTGGCTTTATTCAATAGTCGGTAGTCTATGCATACTCTAAGACTACCATCCTTCTTTCTCACGAACAACACTGGTGCTCCCCATGGTGAGACACTAGGTCTAATAAACCCTTGATCCAATAACTCCTGTAGTTGTTTCTTCAATTCCTCAAGTTCCACTAATGCCATCCTATATGGAGGTCTAGAGATCAGCTGAGTATCTGGTACCAAATCAATGGTAAACTCTAGTGCCCTCTCTAGTGGTAAACCTGATAACTCATCTGGGAAAACATCCGAAAATTCACACACCACAGGTATATCCTCAATCCTCGGATGTTCTCGATCATCATCTGAGATGAGTGTTTCATAACCTTCACATAAACAATCATATTTAGTACTCTCAAGAGCAACATCAACATTTCAATTTGTTTACAAAATTCCATACGTCTATTTACTCAATATTTCAAACGTACAATGTAAGGTTCAGGTAGGGAGAAAGTTACAATCTTAGTGTAGTAGTCTAAACTCACTCGATTGGTTGCCATCCAATCCATTCCCAAAATTACATCAAACCCATGTATATTTAACATTATTAGATCTGCTAACATTACTCTATCTCCCACCTTTATTTCACATCCTCTACAAATTAAATCAGTTCTTTGGGATTCACGCATAGGGGTATTTACATGCAGTATATATTCTAGAGGTTCAAACTTCAAATTTAATCTACATGCAAAATACTCAGAAATAACTAAATGCGTGGACCCTGAATCAATCAACACATGAGCCTTATTATTACAGACAGAGAGTGTACCTCTTATAGTTTCTGCAGAAGTGTCTGCGGTTTCCTTATCTAGGGCAAACACACGTCCCTATGTAACAAGCTTCTTCCCTTTTCTCTACAGCAGTGTCCCGTCTCTGGGGATTCACTCTCTGAGGCTGATGTCTAGTGGGCTCCTAAACATGTGGTCCCTGAGGTTAAGGGTAGTCTTTCACCACGTGACCCATATCTCTACATCTAAAACATCCATGGATCAACCCAGTACAACTTCCCTCATGCCTTCGACAACAATTTCTACAAACCCTTATCTTAGGTCTGACATCTCGAGGGGTCTCCCTAATGATGGGATAAGCTCTGGGTCTCTCTAATCTGCCTTTCTGCACCTCAATCCTTCCTCTTCTGAAGGAACCTCTCTGAACATCTGTTTGGGAAATCGCTGTTCTCTTGCCCTTATCCCTATTCATCACTCTGAGATCATTTTGGGATTGTACCATCTCGATTCCCCTCTCAATCTCTTGCGCTCATCTCAGAGCATCTCCAAACTCAATAATACATAGCCCTATCAATCTATCTCTGAAAATGGGCTTCAACCCATATACAAATCTCTCAGTACGGAGCTCTTCATTCTTGAAGGTCTCTAGGTCATATCTCAATAGCGCGGTGAATTGGCTCTCATAGTCATCCACAAACATATCACCCTGTTCCAAACTCAAATACTCGGCCTGTTTCTTTCTCTGGGCAGCTCGTGGTAGATATTGGGTTCTAAAGGCTATCTGAAACTCTTCCCAACCAATCACATCCTGGCGGGACATTAGAATACCCTGGGTAGTACCCCACCAATCTCGAGTTCTCCCTTTTAACATATAGGCACTCATACTGACCCTCTCAGCATCTGTACACCCCAGATAGTCAAATATAACTCTCAACTACGTCAGCCACTCTTCAGCCTCTGTAGGATCCTTCTTTCCCCTAAATGCAGGTGGATTTATTTTCAAAAAGTCCTTCAGTCGGACCACACTTCTGTCATCAGGCTGAGTGACGAGAGGCACTAGGTCCATCTGTACTAGGGGCACGTGAGGTCCTTGTGGTGGTGTAGGAGTAGTACCCGAGGTATTAACTCTAAAATGTTACGCGAATAGCGCTGCCATTTGCTCAAAACCATACCTCACATTGGTCTCAATCCAGTTAAATCAAGAGTTAGGACTCTCTGGTTATGGGGCAGGTGGTGGAGGAGACTCTGCCTGCCTCCTCGAACAGCCTCGTCGTCTACTCATTCTCAATCTCAACTCGTTTCCTGTGCGTACATCTCAAACTTGATTGAAATCTCAATCCTGAAATTCAGTTCATGACCAGACTATTACAGACACTTGGGATGTATTCTATTTCACTTAACTGACAGTGACTGTACTAGAAACCCTAAGCTTTGATACCAAGAAAACTCTGTGACACCTCGAAAACGTGAAAAATATGGCAAATTTAAAGCTTTTGACTCATTAAATCACAATTGAGGGTGCATTCTTGTGCAGTGTCAAACGTCATCATACATTTCTTGCCTCAGGATTTCATCATTAAATAGTATATATCATATCATATACATTATTCAATCCCAAGTTAATTAATCCTAATACATCCTATATAATGTTGTACATCAAGTGTCTGTGATTACAATAATTATCTTGATACATGAAAAGAAAAATGATACCTCAAAATACAATATATATATATATGGCCTGGAGCTCAAGTCCTCCACTAGCCACTGCTTTGTACGTCGCAGGAAATTCGCCTCACTTGAAGAAATCTGGAGGTGAGGTAAAACAGGGTGAGCTTCTAAAATCGCTCAGCAAGGGGGTAAGTGACTAATTATTAAATTAATTATTTGCACACACAATCATTTATTTCACCATTGAAAACTCAATAGAAAAATGTAGCATGAACTCATTAATCCATTATGTAAAACATGGAAGTACATACTCAGTACAATTCACAGTTACAAGCATGTAGAAATCAAGATGTGATAATGGCTTTTCTCTTTAAAACGTGATGAAAATCACTGCAATAGTAATGTACGTGGCACAACCACCAAATACACGTGGCACAACCACATATTAAGATTCGCACGTGGCACAACCACCAAATACACGTGGCACAGCCACAAATTAAGATTCACACGTGGCATAGCCACCAAATACACGCGGTACAGCCACAGATTAAGATTCGCACGTGGCACAGCCATTAAATAGACGTGGTAGGTAACCAATGCTACCGGAGTAGGGGTCATCTCACGTTACCAGAACGAAAGAATATCAGAATTACATGCTAATAGAGCAATGCCCGGTGTGTATTCAAAATGACACACTTAAGTCTCAGTCAATAGCCATTATCATAAAAAAACCGTTTTGCCTTCGCGTAAAGCTCAAAAATGGTTTTATATCATAAAACTCATTTCAAACTGCTTTGTACTCAACACAAAACCTATTAAAACCGAGCTTCAACCAGTAAAACCACGAACATATTTTCTCAAACCTTAGTACGCCTTAACGTAGGGCCTAAAACACTTTTCTCATTTTAAACACAAAATGGTTATAAAACATTTTCACGTATAGTTTACAACTAGTAAAGGTTAGGCCCCAACCGGCTATAAAATTGTGTGCTTTTCTCATTCACAGCTCATAAAACATACTTGTTTTCTCAGTTAAAAATCATGCTACAATGTTATCACAAAACACATACACAATTGAGTTTAGTTTTCCCTTACCTCTTTGCACCTTGTATAGTGCAATTGTTCCCCCGTATCATGGACTAGCCTCGCATTCCACTCTGGAACTCTCAAGCTGTCCAAACGATGTTAAAACATCAATGTCTCGACTCAATTTCATTATTGAGCATACATTTGCTCATATTTCTCACTAACACCTAAATCACTCAATTCTTATAACTCTATCACCATTTATAATCCCATTTACTACATTTCCAAATCCTACATTTCTCACACCTAATACCCATACCAAAATCACCTCATTGCCTAAATTTCCAATTTATAAACAAAAATCTCAATTTACTTAATATCATCATCACTCCAATAAAATCATAATTTCATCAATCCTTAACCATCTCCTAGATATTTCATCACAATGCCCATGTTCACCATCACCAAAAATCACTTCAAAATCAAAGATCGCGGTTTAGAAAATTACCCAAACTTGTGGAGTGCTCAACTCACACCTTGATTTGATTCATCTTTCGATTTTCGAGTATGTTGTTCTCCTTTGGGTGAGGAACAACTTTCATTCTTACCACAACTCTTGATTTGGATGGAAATGGGCAATTTGGAAGAGAGCGAAAGTTAGGGTTCGGCTGAAATAGAGGTTTGAAAGAGAGAGAAAAGATGAAATGTAGGAAATCATAGGGGTCCTTTTATAGACGGAGGGTAGGAAATCGATCTGGCTCTTGATGAGATCGATCTGCATTTGAATTTGAGTAGATTTGGGGTAATTTTATGCCTAGGAGATCGATCTGTCATGGGGTGAGATCGATCTTTTAGTGGCTTTATGAGATCGATCGGCTCCAATTATGAGATCGATCTCTAGTTTAGAGAATGCTTCAGGAGATCGATCTTCTCCTTAACAGAAACATTTTGAGATCGATCCCTTCCTCATGAGATCGATCTGCTCACTTAATTTCCTCCTTCCTTGTCATTTTTAACTTACCAAATCGATCCTCTCTTCTTCGAGATCGATCTGGCCTCATAGTTTCACACTTTAACATAAAATCTCACATATAACTTCGTAATTCATTCCATACCACCTCAATGTAATAGTATATTTCATTTAGTTCAATCAATTACACTTTATGTTCTCATTACATAAGTTGATATGTGTAAAATTCTCAGATCTCACACTCTGTTTTGACTGTTTTGACTTGATATGCATAAAAAGGTGCTGGAGCGATTGCTCGCACTAGTTTTTATGATTTCACATGCGTGGGAGGTGTTGGAGCTTAACTCGCATCCTGTTTTGATATGATAATTGCATAAAAGCTGTACTGGAGCGTTGCTCGTATGAAGTTTTGATTTACATAAGAATTCATTCATGCTGGAGCATTGCTCGCACGAGATTTGATTTCTTTATGTATGAAATCGTGCTGGAGCTTGCTCGCACGTGATTTTATAGGAATTTATAACTCTATTAAAGTCGTACTGGAGTGCTACTCGTACGCAGATTATAATGATTTTTATGAAACTGTGCTTGAGCTTCGCTCGAACGAGATTTTTAGATATCATGAATATGTATGGAGTCGTGCTAGAGATTCACTCGCACAGGGATTTATATGACATGCATATAGCTGTGTTGGAGCCTTCTGTAGTCTATGTGTGATAATGAGATGATATGCCCACACGTGCATACTGAGACATAATTGGTATGGGTGGATAAAACCTATTGCAGGCACCCCCTGACTGAGATTGGGATCACAGAGTATGATGTACCGTGTATATCACATGGAGTACGTTGTACCGTGGTGATTGTTATAGTGGAGTGGCATTAGCCACGAGACAGCAAGCCTTGCCCTCGCAATCCTGATGTTATGTTGTTCTAGCGGCAGGATTGACCCACCTCCATTTCAGGTGTGATACCCCGCACACTAGGTACCGTGTAACCAGGGATCACTAGGTTATGGTCATAGTCCTCGTTGTTACTGATATAGTCACCTACATGTCTCACATGATATAACATTTGGTCTCGATAGACCATAGTAGACCCGAGGGAGGGGTCAGGCCCCCGATTTTGTGATTTTTACTATGATGTTAGATTTTTAGAGAATTTTATGACATTTGTGCCTTAAAAAAAGGTGATTTTATACCATATTTTTTAGAATGAATTTTTATTGAGTTTAAGATTGATTTATGAGATGATTGACTCAGAGGGGTTATTTTATATCGAGCTTTAATGAAATGATTTGATTGTAGTAACATGAGGAGTTTTTTATGCTTTAATTACAAATTCATGAAAAGAATTATCTTTCATGTTTGGTGTCACATGGCGTAAATTAATGCATGATCTTGATTTATTTCATGCTAATTATGATTTTATTATTTTTCATAAAATGCCATTGATGCATCTGTTGCATGATTTCTATATGCGCGAATAGTTTTTACAAACTATAGCTATGATGTATGCATGATTTTGTGCGTGAGATTTAAACGAAAAGAAATGGATTTTTAAGGGCATGGCATTATAAGCATGTAGATAGTGGAGCTATCTACTTACTTTCATAATTGCCTTACTGAGCGTGTGGTTTGCTCACCCCCTTATTATCCCTTTTATTCAGAGCACTCGCAGTAGTTAGTGAGTGTGAGATCTAAGAATTTTAGATATATTTTAATGATGTAATAAGAACTTGAAGTGTAATTTATTGAGCTAAGTGAATTGTGGAAATTATATTTGGAGATTTATGTGTAAGTGTTTAACATAAGTGTGAAACTAAGAGGTCAGATCACTCTTGGGGAAGGAGAGATCGATCTGGTAAGTTAAAAATGACAAGGAAGGAGGAATTTAAGGAGCATATCGATCTCCAATGGAAGAGGATCAATCTCCTTATGATTCTGTTTGAGAGAAGATCGATCTCATGAGGAAGGGATCGATCTCCAAACGTTTCTGTTTGGGAGAAGATCGATCTCCTCAAGGAGCAGATCGATCTCATAAAGCCATAAAGAGATCGATCTCACCCCTCGACAGATCGATCTACTAGGCATAAAATTACCCCAAATCGTCCCCAAATTTAAATGCAAATCAATCTCATCAAGAGCCAGATCGATCTCCTACCCTCAATCTATATAAGGAACCCCTGCTTTCTCCTATAATTTCATTTTCTCTCTCTTCCAACCCCCATTTTCACCGAGCCTTAGCTTTCTCACTCATCGAGAGCACCCATTTTCGTCCAAATCAGAGGTTGTGGCAAGAAGGAAAGTTGTTCCTCATCAAAGGGAGAACAACATACTTGGAAATCGTAAGACGGATTGAATCGAGGTAAGAGATAAGCTCTCCACAAGTTTTGGGTAATTTTTAAACCTCGATCTTGATATTTGTGATGATTTTGGTGATAATGGCTGTTGGCATTGTGTTAAAGTATTTGGAGAATGATTAGGGATTGATGAAATTACAATGTAGTTGGAGTGATGTTGATATTTAGCAATTTTGGTAATTTTTGGAATTTTGAGCTATAAATGAAAATTTAGACAATGTGGTGAATTAGCATAGATATTAAGACATGGGAAATGTAGAATGTGGAGGTGTTGTGAATGAGATTGTAGTTTGGGGTAGAGATACGAGAATAAAGAGATTTGAGGTGTTATGAGCAATTATGCTCGATTTTAGAGAATTGAGGTACTGTGATAATGAATATTGATGTTTTAACATCGTTTGGATAGCTCGGGAGTTCCAGAGTGGAATGCGAGACTAGTCCGTGATAAGGGGGAAACAATTGCACTATACGAGGTGCAAAGAGGTAAGGGAAACTAAATCAATTGTGTATGTGATTTTGAACTATATAGCATGATTTGTGATTTATAAAACAAGCATGTTTGATGTGTTGTGTTTTGATGAGAATGCACACAATTTTTATAGCCGGTTGGAGCCCAATATTTTTATGAGTTTATAATTGGGCTCTACGTTAAGGCAATATCGAGATTTGAGAAATGTGTACGTGCTTTACCGGTTGGAACTCGGTTTTAATATGTTTTGTGTTGAGTAAAAAACGGTTTTTAAATGAGTTTTATGAGAGAAGCACCACTAAGAGTTCTACGTGAAGGCAAACCAGTCTTATGTGATAAAACTTAGGTGTGTAATTTTGAGTACACACCGGGCATTGCTCTGGTAGCATGTAAGCCTAATCCTTCTCCGTTCTGATAATGTGAGATCCCCCATTCTGTGGCTATGCCACGTATATTTGGTGGCCGTTGCCACGTGAGAACCCTATTTGGTGGCCGTTACCACGTGAGAACCCTATTTGGTGGCCGTTGCCACGTGAGATCCCCCATTCAGTGGCTATGCCACATATAATTGGTGGCCGTTGCCACGTGAAACTCTATCCTGTGGTTGTGCCACGTGTGATTTTAAATCAGTGGCTATGCCATGTGTGTTTAGTGGCTGTGCCATGTGTGAATTCAATTCAGTGGTTGTGCCACGTGTGAATTCAATTCAGTGGCTATGCCACATGTGTTTAGTGGCTGCGCCACGTGCATTACTATTACAGTGATTTTATCACGTTTATTGAGAAAGCGATTATCGCATTATTTTCACATGCTTTGTTACTGCTCTATACTGAGCATTTTACTTCATGTTTTCACATGATTTGAGATATGAGAATGTCGTTTTTAGTACTTTCATGCTATGGTTTTCAAATAAGTATAATGAGTTTCACATACAAATAAATATTTTGTGATGTGCATTTTGGTTTATGAAATGAGTCCCTTACCCCCTTACTGAGCGATTTAGAAGCTCACCCTGTTTTCTTTCCCCCCAGATTTCTTCAAGTGAAAAAGGGTTTCCCTGCGACGTACGGAGTAGTGGCTAGTGGAGGACTTGAGCTCCAGGCCATATATTGTATTTTGAGGTATCTTTTATCTTTTCATGTACCCAGACAATTATTGTAATCGCAGACACTTGATGTATAACATTGTATGGGATGTATTAGGATTAATTAACTTGAGATCGAGTAATGTATATGATATGGTATATACTATTTAATGACAAGATCCTGAGGTATGATAAGTGTGATGATGTATGACACTGCACAGGAATGCACTCTTAGTTGTGAATTGTTGAGTAAAAAGTTTTTAAATTTGCCCTATTTTCCGCGTTTTCGGGGCGTGACAGTGAGCGGCTGAGGACTTGCATACTTGGTATCCGTTGCTTCCCATCGAGAGATAGGTATACAGATTTGTATAGTTTCATATCTAAATATGTAAATGTACAGTACTGTAAACGGATATGATGTCGGGGATGTAGAGTTATGTAAATACCATTGTATAAGTATTTAGTTAAATTCAAAGGATAGTAAATCGTGATATGTGAATGTGATTATGGAAATGGAATGGTAAATAGGTGAGAGGTGACTAACATCGAATTATAGCCCAACTGTTAGTAGGATGGTCACGATGAAAGGAAGGTAAGAATTAAATAATAAACGAAAAATGAGAAAAATTTTTAGTGATTTTTAGGTAATTTGGGTCGTGACATGCACCGACACCAACACTAGGAAAAGTGGAAAGGTGAGGTATGATCAAGAAGAAGGAAAAAAAAAGAAGGGAAAGAGTATGAAAGTGAAGCCAAAGTTTGGAATGAAATAAGAAACCAAAAACTGTAAAGAAAAGAAAACTAAAGTAACACGAGCATGTCACGACACAAATTTCCTAAAATCACTAAAAATTTTTCGCTTTTCGATTATTATTTAATTCTTACCTTTCTCTCATCGTCACCATCTTACCAAACAGTTGGGCTATGATTCGGTCTTAGTCACCTCTCACCTATTTACCATTCCATTTCCATAATCACATTCACATATAAGAGTTTACTATATTTTAACTTTAACTAAATACATACACAATGGTATTTACATAACCTTACATCCCCGAGATCATATACGTTTATAGTACTGTGCATTACATATTTAGATATAAAAACTATACAAATGTGTATACCTGTCTCTTGATGGGAAGTAGCGAAAATCAAGATTGCAAGTCCTTAGTCGCTCACTAACTACTGCGAGTGCTCTAGAAAGATGGGAAAATAACGGGGGTGAGCAAACCACACGCTCAAAAAGGCAATTATGCAAGTAAGTAGATAGCTCCACTATCTATATGCTCATAATGCCATGCCCTTAAAATTCATTTCTTTTCATTAAAATCTCAAGCACAAAACCATGCATTCATCAATGACATAGTTTATCAAAACTATTTGTGCATATAGAAATCATGTAATTCATGTATCAAAGGCATTTTATGTGACATCATTAAATCATACTTAGCATGCGAAAAATCAAGATCATGCATCATTTCATGCCATGTAAAACAAATCATGAGAAACAATTCTTTTCATGAATCTTATCATTAAAGCATGAAAAACTCATCATGCTACTGCATTTAAATCATTTCATTAAAACTGCAGTATAAAATAACCCCTCTAGGTCAATCATCTCATAAATACATCACAAAACTCATAAAACAACTCGTTATAAAATTTTATCATAAAATCACCCTTCTTTTAGGGTCACATGTCATAAAATCATCTGAAATCTAGCATCACAGTAGAAAATCATAAAATCGGGGGCCTGACCCCTCCCTCGGGTCTACCCTGGTCTATCGAGACCAAAAGTTATATCATGTGAGACAAGTAGGTGACTATATTAGTAACAACGAGGACTATAGCCATAACCTAGTGATCCCTGGCTACACGGTACCTAGTGTGCGGGGTATCACACCTGAAATGGGAGGTGGGTCGATCCTACCCGCCAGAACAGCATAACATCAGGATTGCGGGGGCAAGGCTTGCTACCTTGTGGCTAATGCCACTCTACTTCAACAATCCCCACGGTACAGCGTACTCCGCGTGACATACATTGTACAACGTACTCCATGAACCTAAGCTCAGTCAGTGGTGCCTGCAATAAGTCTTATCCACCCATACCATCTCTGTCTCAGTATATACATGTGGACATATCATCTCACTGTGACACACAGTCTACATGAGGCTCCAACACGGCTCCATGCATATTCATGATATCAAAAAATCTCATGCGAGCGAAGCTCTAGCACAATTTCATAAAAATCAGTAAAATTTGCGTAGGAGTAGTACTCCAGTACTCTTTAAAATGAGTTATAAATCCATATAAAATCACGTACGAGCAAGCTCCAGCACGGTGTTATGCATCAATAAATCAAATCTCGTGCGAATTGCACTCTAGCACAACTTTATACATAAATAAATCAAATCTCGTGCGAGTTACACTCCAACACGACTTTTATGTAATTATCATATAAAAACAATATGCGAGCTAGGCTCCAACGCCTCTCATGCAGGTCAAATAAGTAAAACTAGTGTGAGCAAGTGCTCCAGCACCCTTTTATGCATATCAAGTCAAAACAAGTCAAAACATGTCAAAACAGAGTGCGAGCTAAGCTCCAGCACCTCTCATACATTTCACAATAATAAAAATCAGTGCGAGCAACCGCTCTAGCACATTCCATGCATATGATGTCACACAAGTCGGTGCGAGCAACCACTCAAGCACATTTTATGCACACTCATAAACTCAGATATAGTGTGAGCTATGTGCCAACACTATCTATTTCCATATAAAGTTTATAGTTGGCCCATTTTCCAAATAATTTTCATTGAAATCTTAATAACACTTACGTAGTGTTATATTGTGAAATTTATGCAATTACTGGCCAATCTATCGATTTGCTTTGCTTAAAACCCAAGAAAATTCCTTAAATCAGAAAATTTCTTAAATCATGCATTTCATGCATGTCATGATTTCACCATCCTTAGGTGAATTCCCTCAATAGGGTAAAATAGCATATTTACCTATTTTAAGTCCTTAAAATCTTTAATTTATTTTTATGACCTTTATACATATTTTGTGTATACATACATATTCAGTGTATACAAAAGCTATTAAAATACGCATAGCTACCTCTAGCTACTCACACAATTCCCTTACCTCATTTTTCTGTATAGTCTGACCTTTTCCACTGATGTCTCGTCACGCAGTCCGATTTGCTCCGAATCCAATCTTCGGAACTGCAGATAAATATTCATCAGGTCACATACAATATATTTAATTGTATTTCATATTTTTTGGGCTTAATTTAAATCATTGAGCCCGTTTACCCATATTGGGTCCGATTGCACCATAATGGGCCTTAATCAACCTTAAGCCTGTTTTTCACATACTATTTACATTATCGAGGCCTATTGGGCTCATTGAGCCCTTTAGTATTTATTGAGCCTTATTATAAATTTTCGGATAGCTCAATTAATTATTTACGACAATTTATCTCTAATTCCAGAATATAATTCATTTCATTCGAAATTTAAATCCGTAATTTATGCAGTAAATTTTTAACACGCATAACGATGTAAATTGTCACAAATAAGGGTTACTTACCCGAGATTCCATTATAGTACGTAAATCGAGGTCGTCTCGAGCTCTCGTTTGACGTCAATTGTTGAGCTCCACAATTACATATTTTTTTTCGAGTAAATTTTCAGTCGGATATTAATCAAATTAAATATTTCAAAATTTAAATCGATCACTTTTGATCGCTTACCGACTTACATGTAGCTCGATTGCATCACTGAGATTTTTCTCCAATTTTTCATCTTTTTCTTTTTCCTTTTTTTCATTTTTTCTTTTCTTTTTTGGCTGAACCGGTCCAGTCCGGTTCAGCACAGAAGCTTCCTCATTGAACCACCGACTGGTTTAGCACTTTTTGGTCGTGCCGACGTCGTCTGACCGATTCCCGACGTGCTACTGCCGTCGTTCAACTCGTCTCAGCCAACGGATCTCTCGACTGGCCTCGATCGGAGCCAACTCCCGCCGATGGCTGCCGACATCCTCTTCCTTTTTCGGTGGTCGTGGTGCCTCATCCGGCGCCGGTGGTGGCTCGTTGGTGCTCTCCTCTTCCTCGGGTTCGGCTTCCGTTTCTTTCCTCTTCAGTTTTCAGATTTCCACGACTTGCAATTTCTTTTTTTTTTATAATTTATTTTTATTATTATTTTATTCATTAAAATATTATTAAAATCTTAAAAATATCTTAAAATTCTTATTTTATTCATTTAATCAATAAATGAATTTATCAATATTATTTGGTATTTTCGGTATATTTTTCTATTATTTTTCGGGATAATTTCCCAATATAAAAATTTTGATTAATTCCTATAAATTCATATCTTGATCAATTTAACCCAAAATTTAATTATTTCTTCGTTATTGATCAAGATTTCTCAATCCCATATTTTTAATTAAATTTTCTTTTCATGATAAATACCAAATTTCGATCTTTTGACCGCTTTAGCCTTGCACGTGTTTGGGACTACCATTTCTGTAAGACCCGATTTTATTGTAAGAGCAAAAGGGAATGAATAGAGATTTACGAGTGCATTTAAAAATGTAAAAGGACTGAAATGAAATTCTCGAACACGTTGAAGGGTAAAATGGTCAAAAGATCGAAAGTCGATATAAATTCGACAAAAAAATTTATTAAAAATAATGGATTGAGAAATCCTGGTAAAAAAAAGGTGAAATAAATTTATTCTGGGTTAAATTGATCAAGATATCAATTTATTGGAATTAATCGGGATTAATCAAAATTTTTACCTAGGAAAAATTATCCCAAAAATAATCAAAAAATATACCGAAAAGATAAAAATAGACTGATAAATTCATTTATTGAATAAAGAAATTAAATAATAATTTTTAGGATATTTTAAGAGATATTTGGGTATTTTTTAATGTATTTTATTGATTAAAATAATATTAAATAAATTAATAAAAGAAAAAAAGATAAGAGAGAATTGAAAATCGGGGAGAGAGAAAGAAGAGAAACAAAAAAATGAAATCGAAATCGGGGAAGAAGACCGGACGACCACCGACGACCAACGGCTAGGCGAAGGGCCGAAAAAGGAAGAGGAGAGGCCGGCGACCTCCCTGGTACCAACGACGCGCCCCACCGACGTTGGAGGAGGCCGAAAATGGAAAGAGAAGTCGCGGGAAGGAAAGCTCCGATCGGTGGCCATCGACCTCGATTCGAGCCCCACAAAAGCTCGACTTTGGAAGCCCAGGCAACGATGAGCCGATTGGTACCGAAAACAGCCACTGAAATCGACGAAAGGTGCCAAAAACGGCGGAAAGAGGAAATGGGTATTGACTGTGGAGAGAACAGGCCGGACCGACGACTTTTCGACGGCCCTGGATGAAACCTAGGGCAGATTCGTACTGCGCACGACCCAACGGAGCCACTGGCGGCAGAAGCCGGCGGAGAACCGACCGGCAAGGCCCGAACCGGTCGAACCGAGGTGAACCGACGGTCCGAACCGGGTCTGAACCGGACCGAACCGGTTCAGCCAAGAAAGAAAGGAAAAAAGGAGAAAAAGGGAAAAAGAAAAAGAGAAAAAATTGGTGAAAAATCTCGGTGATGTAATCGAGCTACGGGTAAGTCAGTAGCGGTCGAAATTGACCAATTTGAATTTTGGAATATTTTATTTAATGATTATTCGACTGGAAATTTACCCAAAAATTTATGAAATTATGTAGCTCGATAATTGGCATCCAATAAGAGCTCGAGATAGGCTCGATTTACGTACTAACATGGAATCTCGGGTAAGTAACCCTTATTTACGATAATTTACATCGTTATGCGTGCTTCAGATTTAACTACCGCATAAAATAAATTAAAATCTGGAAATTTAGATAAATTATCATAAATAATAAATTGAGCTATTCGAGAGTTAGAACAAGGCCCAAGAAATTATTGGTGGGCCCAATGAGCCCAATAGGCCTCGATAATGTGAAAATTAAGTGGAAAACAGGCTTAAGGCCGATTAAGGCCCATTAAGGTGCAATCGAGCCCAATAGGGGTAAATGGGCCCAATGATTTAAATTAAGCCCAAAAAATAGGAAATACAATTAAATTGTATGATATCTGACCTGAGAAATATTTATACGCAGTTTCGGACATTGGATTGGGAGCAGATCGGACAGCGCGACGAGACAGCAATGGAAAAATAAAGGTCAAACTCTACAAAAAAAATAAGGTAAGGGAATTCTACAGACTGCTAGAGGTAAACTTTATGAAATTTCAAAGTCATATACAGTCTTTTAAATTATCTGAAGGGTCTAGAAGTAAGTTAATAATTTTAGTGCCCCGAATGGGTAAATTACCAAAATACCCTTGTTAAGGGTAAATTTTACAATTTTAGGAAAAATTGGTAGGAGCAAGAACAAGAGGTTCCTGCTCGTTCTGGAGGTGTTTTGACGCATGCATGAGTAGGCTAGCTAACCTTGAAAGAAAAATGCATAGCATTGCATATTTTCAATGATAAAATTGTTTAGAAAACGGTTTTAAGGAAACAGAGCCGCCTACGTGTTTTATTGACATATGACGTGCTAGAGCTCAGCTCGCACGATGTTTTGATTTGTGTGATGCATGCATTAGTGCTGGAGCGAGAGCTCGCACTAGAGTTTTACATGCATTGGTGCTGGAGTCTAACTCGCACTTGATTTTACATGATTTTCGTGATACGGTGCTAGAGTCTAACTCGCACCAGGTTTTATATGATTTTTGTGACAAGGTGCTAGATTCTAACTCGCATCAGATTTTCCACATAATTTGATGAGAGTGCTAGAGCTGAGCTCGCACTAGTTTTACTTGAATTGATGAGAGTGCTGGAGCATCGCTCGCACCCCCCACTGATTTTTATGAGAACATGCGATGAGCCGTGCTTGGAGCATCGGGTTGACTGTGTGTCACCGATTAAATTGGCTCCCACGTGCGTTCTGAGACAAGGTATGATATATGGGTCCACGGAGTACGATGTACCGTGAAAGTAGCATGGAGTATGATGTATCGTGTGGCATCTTCGGATGCGTGGTATCTTCGGATACGGGGTATCTTCGGATACGGTATCTTCGGATGCGTGGGATCGGATAAGACTGACGGGTTGGATTGACCCACCACCCGGGCGATTCCCGATCAGGGTAAGACCCCGCACACTAGGATCTATGTAGCAGAGGTGCTTACGAGGACACATGGCCATAGTCCTGGTTATTACCGATATACAGATGCTGCCTAGTCTCTCATGTTGACGATTTTGATGAGAACAAAACTGGGTTTTAAATAAAATGTGCATGATGATTATTTCCATGCTTTTTAAACCCATGTGTGATGTAAACTGATTTTCATGGTCTTGTGTGAGTCAGGACCACCCGAAGGAGGGGTTAAGTCCTGACTTTATTGGGAAATTTTTAAATGAGAAACAAATGATTTAAAAAGAGGTGCATGTTGAATTTTCCATGCGAACGTGTTTTACATGACATCATGAATCATTGCATCAGTTTTGAAATGTGTGGAGAAAGGGTGGTTTATGCATGGCACCACGTTCATGTAGGTAGTATGGTTGCCTACTTGTTCGTAGGATTGCCTTATTGAGCTTGATGTGCTCACCCCTTTCATTTTCTTACACAGATAATCTCCAGTAGATGTTGAGGCGACTGACTAATGCATTCCGGATATCCGCTGCTGCCCATCATTTAAGGTATATACACTTTTATATATTGTATCTAAATAAGTATAGCACAGTAACATGTTTGTAAGTGACTTTAGGGATGTATAAATATTGTAAACACTTATAAATGACTGAGAAAGAATTAAGTTATATGGTAAATAAATGGTGGGATTGGCATTGACGCACAGCCCAATTGTTAGTGGAGTGTGGTCACGATTAGAGAACAGGTAAGCACGAAAGAAAATAACAAAACGTGAAAAATTTACTCTAATTTTTGGGTAGTTTTGGGTTGTGACATATAATGGTGGTATCAGAGTGAAATTGGTCTGATGTGTGTCAATGTCAGTAATTAGGAAATTACATCCCCGTGTTACTATGCTTGGTTAGATACAATAGTATATTTCGAGATGGGTTTTAACTAAGAAATGGTTGAGAATGCAGGAATACCTAATATTAGTCGCGATAGAGAAGGTAGAGCACGAGGCAGAGGTCGTAGAGGTAGACCTGAGCCTGCTAATCGTGCTAAGTTGACCTGTGAGAATCGAGAATGACAGCAATGTCAGAACGAGGAGAAATGGGTAATTGGTAAAAGATCTAGTTTGATGAGTTATGGGCTAAGATGATTGGTAGGGCCACAGTTATCCGATTGCAGCAGTTTTGAGGGGTATTGTGATTGGAGAACCCCGATCTGCTACGGATCACTGTAGAATATGTGGTAAATACCACGGAGTAGGACCTACACCTACACATTATTGATGAAAATGCCCGTTAAGTGTGGTAAGACGGACAATTTATTTTGATTGCTCAGAGTTGGGCGAGATTGCCCCACAAAAAGGTAAAGAGATAGAGAAAACCCTGTGGAGATAGCTGCATCGAAAAGGGAGGCCGCAGCCAAAGAGAAAAGGAATGTAGGCTGTTGGACGAAGGCAAGTGTATGTCTTGGACCAGGACACTACTGATGTTTCATAGGAAGTGGTGAAAGATTCCACACTGCTTCTGAATAAAGAATGTAATTGTGTTAATTGATCCTGATACCACGTATTTCTTCATACTGCCTTCATTCGCATGTAAGTGAGTAAAAGACATGAATGCCTACACTCTTGGGCACAATGCTAATAAATGAGTACCCCAATAGAGGAAGGTTAACTAACGGAATAATTATGAAGAGATTTTAAGTTGAAAATGGGGGAAGAAGTATAAGTCAGCCGATTTTATTCAATGGACTATGAATAATTTAAAGTAATATTTGAGAATAAAGTAGTCGGCTGCATATTATGATGTTCGAATTTCTATCCTAAGATAGTGATAGGGTTACCCCTGAAAAGTATACTATAAGTTTTGATCAAGTACAAAAAAAGGGGTGCAACGGTTGAAATTAAATGAGTAAATGATGGTACTCACGAAATGAATAATGACAGAGTTTCATTATAATTGATATACGAAGGAGATACTCTTTAGGATATGTTTGATCCTAAATACAAGATGTACTGGAGTAAGAGGCGTATGCTAGGTAAGAATACCCTTAAAATATGAAGTAAATTAGATTAAAGCGATAAGTAGTAAATATGAATTTATAACCAAGGATAAGGGTGGATATAACCATAACTAGTCCCTGTGGTTAAGTCTAAGGGTTAATAAAGGTATTTCAAAATACCTCCCCGCCTGAAGACTTGACAGCGTCTAGAAATATATATATATATATAATCTATAACTTGAAATCAACTGTGGTAAGATATAAATTTAAAATTTGGATACTTTTACTAGTACGATAAAGAACTATAAAGTTCGATTAATTATGAAGGTTAAAATATTAAAATTTAATAAAAGCTGTTAATATAAAAAAAAGAAATGACGCGGGTTAGTACCTTGAACGGGAGCAATTTTGAAGTGATTATACGCTTATGCGTACATAGGTCAAGGATATGGGCGATTAAAATATGTAATGGAGCTCAACTACAATGAGTTATTTAAACTTTACCTGGACCGATTGGTCATCATCCTTATTGATGATATGCTGGGTGTATTTAAAGTCCAGGGAAAATTGTAAGCAACAATTGGAAAATTGCTTTTACAGATGGTTGCTGTGAGTTCTAAAAAGGGTATATTTTTGTTGACACGTTTAACTAAGAAAGCGTGGTATTTGAATGGGATGATAGACGTGATAGGAGTTTTGGTGTAGTGAAGTATGAACTGACCACCGTGATTATTTTCACCATACCCAATAGCTCAAGAGATTTCTCAATGTGTATGGATACCTCAAAATCATGAATGAGCTAGGTATTGATGCAAAAAGGGAAGATAGTCGATTATGGATCCAGACAACTCAAGGATCATAAAATAAACTATCTGACCCATGATTTAAAGTTGACAGCGGTAGTACTTGTACTGAGGATATGGTACTATTATGTACATGGTGAGAAATTTTGGGTATGCACTGATCATAAAGCCCCAAGTATCTATTTTCAGAGAAAGAGGCGAATATGAGAATACATAGTGGGTTAGAGTTTCTAAGAGATTTTGATTATGGAATATTGTACCACCCAGAAAAGGCTAATGTGATGGCTGATGCCTTGAGCAGAAAGAGCCTTGGGATGGTATTACATATGATGGTCAGGGAGCGTGAGCTACTTGAGCAATTGTGAGCCTTAGTAGTGAGGTGATCCCTTCTGATGATGACAGTGATTGTGTGATAGCTAGCCTGAGACTAGAACCGGATGAGAGTGCCCGGATTTGATAGGCTTAGCGTGATGATCGACATGGTGTCGATAGTTTGGGTCAGATTCAAAAGGGTACAGTGACGAAGTTCACAGAGAGTGTTGATGAATTACAGAGAAGTTCAGAGACAGTGTAAGTACTCCCTAGGACCACCATTGATGAGATATTAATATTGTCAAAAGCTTACTCTTCGGGATATACAGTGCATAAAGTAACGATTATATATATGAAATCTCTGAAAAGGGTACTGGTGGTCAGATGTGAAAAGAGATATGGTAGAGATTGTGGAAAAGTGCCTAGTATGTCAACAGAATAAGGTAGAGTATTAAAAGTCTACAGAGTTATTGCAGCCTCTACCTATATGACACGGCACGAAAATGGGAGCAAGTCTCCATGAATTTTTGATGGGTTATAGAGGACTCAGATGAATCACGAGGCTATTAAGATGATAGTCGCTAAGTTGACTAAGTCTACCCACCTTCTGGTTATGAAATCCCCAGATACTCAGAGTGTGTATGAGGATTCAGGTATATGGAAGATTGTGGAACATTATGTAGCATTCTAGTGAGCATGGTATCATATAGGGATTCCCGCTTTACTTCCCACCTCTGAGAATATTTTTCAGGAAGCTACGGGAACCCGATTTAGTATTTGTACAGCTTTCCATCCTCAGACAGATGGTCTGTCAGAGAGGACTGTACAGGTTCTGGAGGATACGATGAAAGCGTGTGCCGTTAATTTTATAAGCTCCGAGAATGATCAGTTGTTACAAATTGAAGTCGCCAATAACGACGGTTGTCACATGAGTATCGAGATAACAATTATGAGGCATAGTATGGCCGTATGGGTTATTTCCCCGACTTGGATAAGAAAAAGTGGGTGACAGATAGAAATTTATTCTGAATTAGTATAATAAGTCTCTGAGGATGTTCAGTTGAGTGAGAGATTAAGAACACCTCAGAGCAGATAAAAAGCATTGGAATTCACCGAGGGTGAATCAATATTGTTGAAGTTATTTGTCCTAAGAAAATAACGACATAACGAGACTCGGGAAGAAGGCAAATTGAGTTTTGCTGAATGGAATTTTTGAGAGATTGGACAAGTGGGAGATAAGACCTGTAGGTTGGCATTATCACCTGAATAAACAGGCATCCACAATGTGTCCCATCTTTTGATACTTCGGCAATACTATCTAGATCCAGTATAGGTGATCAGATATGAACTCCAACAGTTCAGCTCAGTGCAAATATAAGTATATTGAAAAAGTTGATTAGGGCATTAAACAGGAAATAGAAAGTATTGAGGTTTAAGACGATCTCCCTAGTTAAAGTTCTTGAGAAGTAATACACTTCGAAAAGGTCACATGAGAATTAAAAAAGTATGATAGGATTGATGTACCCGGAGTAGTTTATGGACTCATATGACTTAGTTCTAATTTGGAGGACCAAATTCCTTAAGTGGGGGAGATTGTAAGACCCGATTTTATTGTAAGAGCAAAAGGGAACGAATAGAAATTTATGAGTGCATTCAAAAATGCAAAAGGACTGAAATGAAATTCTCGAACACGTTGAAGGGCAAAATAGTCAAAAGACCAAAAGTCGGTATAAATTTGATAAAAATAATTTATTAAAAATAATGGATTGAGAAATCTTGGTTAAAAAAAAAGGTGAAATAAATTTATTTTGGGTTAAATTGATCAAGATATCAATTTATTGAAATTCATCGGGATTAATCGAAATTTTTACCTCGAAAAAATTATCCCGAAAATAATCAAAAACTATACCAAAAAGATGAAAATAGACTGATAAATTCATTTATTGAATAAAGGAATTAAATAATAATTTTTAGGATATTTTAACAGATATTTGGGTATTTTTAATGTATTTTATTGATTAAAATAATATTAAATAAATTAATAAAAGAAAAAAAAAGAAAAAAAAGAAGAGAGAATTGAAAATCGGGGAGAGAGAAAGAAGAGAAACGAAAAAATGAAACCGAAATCGGGGAAGAAGACCGGACGACCACCGACGACCAACGGCCAGGTGAAGGCCTGAAAAAGGAAGAGGAGAGGGTGGCGACCTCCCTGGTACCAGCGACGCGCCCCACCGACGTCGGAGGAGGCCGAAAACGAAAAGAGAAGCCGTGAGAAGGAAAGCTCCGATCGGTGGCCATCAACGTCGATTCGAGCCCCACCAAGGCTCGATTTTGGAAGCCCAAGCGACGGTGAGCCGATTGGTACCGAAAACAGCCACTGAATCGATGAACGGCGCCGAAAACGACGAAAAGAGGAAATGGGTACCGACGGTGGAGAGAACAGGTCGGATCGATAACTTTTTGATGGCCTTGGACGAAACCGAGGGCAGATTCATACTGCGGATGACCTAGTGGAGCCACTAGTGGCAGAAGCCGGCGGAGAACCGACTGGCAAGGCCCTGAACCAGTCGAACCGGGGTGAGCCGGTGGTCCAAACCGGGTCTGAATCGGATCGAACCAGTTCAGCCAAGAAAGAAAGAAAAAAGGAAAAAAATGGAAAAAGAAAAGGAGGAAAAATTGGGGAAAAATCTCGGCGATGTAATCGAGCTACGGGTAAGTCAGTAGCGGTCGAAATTGACCGATTTGAATTTTGGAATATTTTATTTAATGATTATTCGACTGGAAATTTACCCGAAAATTTATGAAATTATGTAGCTCGACAATTGGCATCCAATGAGAGCTCGAGACAGCCTCAATTTATGTACTAGCATGGAATCTCAGGTAAGTAACCCTTATTTACGACAATTTACATCGTTATGCGTGCTTCAGATTTAACTACCGCATAAAAGAAATTAAATTTTGGAAATTTAGATAAATTGTCATAAATAATAAATTGAGCTATTAGAGAGTTAGAACGAGGCCCAAGAAATTGTTGGTGGGCCCACTGAGCCCAATAGGCCTCAATAATGTGAAAATTAAGTGGAAAATGGTCTTAAGGCCGATTAAGACCCATTAAGGTGCAATCGGGCCCAATAGGAGTAAATGGGCCCAATGATTTAAATTAAGCCCAAAAAATAGGAAATACAATTAAATTGTATGATATCTGACTTGAGAAATATTTATACGCAGTTTCGGACATTGGATTGGGAGCAGATTGGACTACCTGACGAGACAGCAATGGAAAAAGAAAGGTCAGACTCTACAGAAAAATAAGTAAGGGAATTCTACGGACTGCTAGAGGTAAACTTTACGAAATTTCAAACTCATATGCAGTCTTTTAAATTATCTGAAGGGTCTAGAAGTAAGTTAATAATTTTAGTGCCCCGAATGGGCAAATTACCAAAATACCCTTGTTAAGGGTAAATTTTACAATTTTAGGAAAAATTGGTAGGAGCAAGAACAAGAGGTTCCTGCTCGTTCTGGAGGTGTTTTGACGCATGCATGAGTAGGCTGGCTAACCTTGAAAGAAAAATGCACAACATTGCATATTTTCAATGATGAAATTGTTTTGAAAACTGTTTTAAGGAAACAGAGCTGCCTACGTGTTTTATTGACATATGACGTGCTAGAGCTCAGCTCGCACGATGTTTTGATTTGTGTGATGCATGCATTAGTGCTGGAGCGAGAGCTCGCACTAGAGTTTTACATGCATTGGTGCTGGAGTCTAACTCGCACTTGATTTTACATGATTTTCGTGATACGGTGCTAGAGTCTAACTCGCACCAGGTTTTATATGATTTTCGTGACAGGGTGCTAGAGTCTAACTCGCACCAGATTTTCCACATAATTTGATGAGAGTGCTAGAGCTTAGCTCGCACTAGTTTTACTTGAATTGATGAGAGTGCTGGAGCATCGCTCGCACCCCCCACTGATTTTTATGAGAACATGTGATGAGCTATGCTTGGAGCATCGGGTAGACTGTGTGTCACCGATTAAAGAGGCTCGCACGTGCGTTCTGAGACAAGGTATGATATATGGGTCCACGGAGTACGATGTACCGTGCAAGTAGCATGAAATACGATGTACTGTGTGGCATCTTCAGATGCGTGGTATCTTCGGATACGGGGTATCTTCGGATACGGCATCTTCAGATGTGTGGGATTGGATAAGACTGACGAGTTGGATTGACCCACCTCCCGGGTGGTTCTCGATCAGGGTGAGACCTCGCACACTAGGATCCGTGTAGCAGAGGGGCTCACGAGGATACACAGCCATAGTCTTGGTTATTACCGATATACAGATGTTGCCTAGTCTCTCATGTTGACGATTTTGATGAGAACAAAACTGGGTTTTAAATCAAATGTGCATGATGATTATTTCCATGCTTTTTAAACCCATGTGTGATGTAAACTGATTTTCATGGTCTTGTGTGAGTCGGGACCACCTGAAGGAGGGGTGAAGTCCAGACTTTATTGTGAAATTTTTAAATGAGAAAGAAATGATTTAAAAAGAGTTGCATGTTGAATTTTCCTCCAGACTTTATTGTGAAATTTTTAAATGAGAAAGAAATGATTTAAAAAGAGTTGCATGTTGAATTTTCCATGCGAACGTGTTTTACATGACATCATGAATCATTGCATCAGTTTTGAAATGTGTGGAGAAAGGGTGGTTTATGCATGGCACCACGTTCATGTAGGTAGTATGGTTACCTACTTGTTCGTAGGATTTCCTTATTGAGCTTGATGTGCTCACCCCTTTCATTTTCTCACACAGATAATCTCCAGTAGATGTTGAGGTGACTGAGTACTGCTTTCCGGATATCCGCTGCTGCCCATCATTTAAGGTATATACACTTGTACATTTTATATCTAAATAAGTATAGCACAGTAACATGTTTGTAAGTGACTTTAGGGATGTATAAATATTGTAAACACTTATAAATGACTGAGAAAGAATTAAGTTATATGGTAAATGAATGGTGGGACTGGCATTGACGCACAGCCCAATTGTTAGTGGGGTGTGGTCACGAATAGAGAACAAGTAAGCATGAAAGAAAATAACAAAACGTAAAAAAATTTCTCTGATTTTTTGGGTAGTTTTGGGTAGTGACAATTTCAATCCTTCATTTGATCTTTTCTCATTTTGTATTTTAAATAAAATCGGGTCTTACAGAGCAGTGAAGTCAAAATACAAAAAAAAAAAAAGAAAGAAGTGGCTTGCGTGAAGTGATATGCTGAGGAATATAGAAATGGCCTACTGCAGAAGATAGGACAAGTCGAGGGAGTTGTTGAGGACTGAAACTGAATTAATGAGGCTGAACAAAACAAATGACTGGAGTGAAGAAGGAAGGTAGGAAAACGAGAGAAAGAAAACAAAAGAGTTAGTAGAGAAAAGGAAGTAGCCTGAACGAGAGAGTGAGGGGAGTAAAAAAATGAAGAAAGAAATATGTAAGGCTGAAATTGAGAATGGAAAGAGCATGAATGTGATATTGTTGGCGAGAACAAAACTGAGGACCAAGAAAGTTCAGTGATGCACACACGCATGCTGAAGCAGGGAAAAAAATAGTATAGAGGGAGAAGGCTGACGAGGCGAAGAGAAAACAAGGAAAGAGAGACGCGAGTGAGAACGAGATAAAGTAAGGGATAGGCGTGGCTGAAGCATAATCGTGAGACAAAAGAGCCTCGTTCGTGGCTGATCAGGACAGGAAATGCAGCTTGGAGCAGCGTTGGTTAGAGCTGCCTTTAAGACCTGTCTAGACTAGTCTTCAAGCTGGCTTTTGGAGCTGAGTTTATGGTGCGTTACAATAAAGAAAAGTTGTATTCATCTCTTTTCCTCGGTATTAAAACAAAAATGGAAGAAAAGAAAAGAACAGAAAAGCTTGAAGCGAGGGTGAACATCATGGAAGAAGGGAAAACGAGGGAGTGATTTCTATTTTACGTAACAGTCTCAGTGAAGTGAAAAACAGAGGAAAAACTTGAAAAGGTTTCAGGAAAAAAATTAAGGAGCTACAGTACGGTTTATTAAAAGCTCCAAAAGGTGAAGATAAACTCATAAAAATAATGGAAATATGCAATAATATATTTAGAGTAATGACTAGTCTATTTTGTAGTGAAATTGCCTATTTAGATAAATTAAGCTCAAACTTAATTTTGATATAGTAAAGCAATTATGAGCTTGCAATGACTAACTAAGGCAATTAGAATTTACTGCTGTTTCGGAGCAAGCGAACAGACTAGAATAGACTTATCAACTCACGGTACTGGGGCATAAAGGAATTACCGTCTACCATCAGGGTAAGGGAATTTTTGTGAGCTATTAGAGATAGCTATACATACATGTTTTACTGATAAATTGTAGATATAAACTTTAGGCTGGTTTTATGTCTATAAACATTATAAAATAGTAGCCACTAGTAAAATGGCTTAATCTTAACGAATAGAGTTTATTTCCTCTGCATAAGCACTGAAATAACCTACTTTAGTACTGAATCTTAAACTTATTGTCTTATTGACGAATACTGCATACCAGTTTTTCTAATAATAAAATGATAAGCTAGCTCTTTTGTAATTGTTTTTAGTACTGAACAACGTTTAATACTCTTTTAAAGAAATTGAGTTTTTTATCAAACTGTACTGAATAAAATGTGCTTGAGCTTCGTGTTGACTATGTGTTACACTGCCTAGTTCGCACTTATTTGAGACAAAGGCCTTGGTGAATCATGCTACACTGTTACTGTTACTGTGGTCTATGGAGTACATTGTACCGTGTGACATGCACGGAGTACCTTGTATTGTGTTTCTATCTTCAGACATAATGTATTGTGAGTCGTTTGGGTTGCTGACCACTCCCATGAGTACTGATATCCTTGCACACTTGATGAGTAATGCTTGGAATCACCGATAATGGTCATATGTCATACTGCTCTTAGCATGTTCTGCATAGTCTTATTTATTTGATCTATTGAACTGACTATTTGATTTGATTTATTGCATGAAAGAGATAATTTTTTTTTAAACACCCCCTTTGCATGTGGAAGTAATTTTACTCTACTATATGAAGTGTATAAAACTCATGTTTAATGTAGCATGATGCCTACATTACTGATAATGTCATTATTTTCTGAACTATGATTTTATTACATATCATTTTCCCTATTTATTCTATATGTTGATCTTCCTATGTTCATATAGATAGTGTAATTATCTACTTGCCACATATTTTCCTTACTGAGCATGTTGAGCTCACCATTTATTTCTCTTTCATAGATTACCTCCAGTAGTGAGGGCCACTACGTGTGAATAGGATTCTTTTGTTGTAACGCCCCGAAAACGTGGAATTGAGGGCTAGTTTTTTTTTTTTTTTATATAGTCACTTAACTTCCTACTCATGGTGCATTCATGTACAGTGTTAGCTTATCTCTTATCTATTGGTTATTGAACTTCTTATACTCGATTATACTTATGCCATTTTCTAACGAAAATCCGGCAGCATCTCCCCTTATATTTATCACTATCCTCTTGCAAATTTCAAAGGCAATTCAATATCCACAATGCAGTTGATTTTAAACTTTTATTTTATTAGCAAACAACCCAAGGATCTCTCAACATCATATTCAAATTGACCATATCATATAGCATCAAAAGCAACCCACTTTTCTAATTTGTAAACATATACAATCCTGATTACATCCCAATGTTACATAAATATAAGTGTCTGCACTACTTATACTGTCTGGATACAAAATGAATATTACCTCTAGCATGTACAAGCAATTGCCTAGGGAGAGGCTCGTCCATCAACCTATGTCACGTACGTGGCAGGTACGGGTACTCACTGTAGATAATCTAAAAGGAGGGAAAAAGGGGGGTGAGCTTTAACTAGCTCAATAAGAAGTGCATATGAGATTAAAATCATCATCAAAGTATGAATACAATAATGGCACAATTTTCGTATAGTTATAAACACATGAGTAAAATCACAAATCATCAAGGCATCATCTCATTTTTACAATACGTCATATCTCAAAATAGTTATGAAGACTAGGCAATCAATATTCATGCCATGAAAAGCAGCCATCACATCATCCTCAAACGGGGGCATCCTCCGAAGAGGGAATATCGCCACATCATCCTCATACGAGGGCATCCTCCAAAGAGGGAACATCATTGCCCATGGCCATGGAAAGGCTATAGACTGGATCAGGGTCGTACAACATCGGCTCATTGCTACCAAATCGGAGCCATCTCAACGCTACCAAAGCGGAGTCACACTCAACGCTACTAAAGCAGAGTCATCTTAACGCTAACCAGCAGGATTATCTCAACACTACTAGAGCGGAGTCACACTCAATGCTACCAAAGTGGAGTCATGCATGTAAGATCACAATTTTCTTATACCGAATGTCTCATTTGCTTATGTTATATTAAAATTTAATTTACGGATTTCTTTGTTTAGGAACGTACGGAGTAAGAGTACTCTAGGTTTTAGCTTTTAATAGTTAAGTCAGAATTGGAAGTCCGAATTAATAACGTTAGGCGTTAACCCAAAGCTAGTCGAATTTTAGAATAGCAATATTAATAAGGTCCGAATTAACATAATTAGAATAAACTAATATAATACTAAGATACTTAAAATAATAGAACGATGGAACATAAAAATGTAGGTGAAGAGTTAAATTCAATTAACATAGAGTGAACATATTTTAAATGCATAATGTATGTGCATGAATGTGTTCATGAACTCAATTTATTAAGTAGTAATAGATTCATGTGACCAGATTAGGATAGATTAAGGTAATCTACCATTAGTTATTAAGTTAAACGTACATAAATGTAGAATTTTGTCAAATTCATGCAAGTAAACTTAGGTATTGTACTAAAATTTAATAGGAACATAAGCTAAATTCAGTTAAATAAAATTTATATGGATAATTAAGTAGAGATAATTTAACATTTGAGTAATCTAACTAAGTTAAGTATCAAATAAATTTAATAAGGTAACATAATAAAACAGAAATTTTGAAGTTAATGACAACATTTGGGAGGAATTAATCCTATGTACACATTATAAATTGGAAATATATGTATATAAAACCATATATTTTTGTAATTTTAGGAATATATATATATATTTTATATTTTATAAGCACAAATCTAAATAAAAAACAAAGTGTGCAGAAAACGTTGAAACCAAAGAAAAAAGGGTTCTCATTGTCTTCTTTCCTACCTCCCACGAACCAGCCCCCTTTGCTCACCATTAGAATCTCAAACAGCCAACAAAACCTGTAAATTTTAGTTTTCATGTTAGAGTTTAGTGATTTTAAGTTAGTCTTAGAGTTCGATTCCTAGTTTTTACACCTACAATTCATGTTAGCCCCTGAAAATCTGTACAACCAAGAAACCAAAGCTTACCTTCCACAAACCGTGAGCTTCCAAGAGAAAGAGGAGAGATTAGCCAAACCTACAAAAGGAGCCACACCAAACTGAACTAAAATTGTGTGTAGGCTTAGGATTACATAAATTTTTTTAGAAATTCAAGAAGAAAAAATTGGGGATTTTTAGCTAGGGTAGTCGGTTGTTGGGAATTAAGGTAAGAGAAGCTTAATTTCTGGAATTGCATGTTTGATTACTATTATATCAGTATAGTATAAGTGAAATTTTGGTTTAATTGCATAATTGGGTGCATGCATGAAAAAATAGGGTTCTTAGTTAGGATGAATTGGGAATTCTGAAATTAGGAACTTCATATTGGTATGCCTAACAAAATTATAAACATGCATGTGAAGATTAAATGTTTGAATTGGTAAATCTTAACAAATTGGAAAACAAAACTTTTATGAGCATGATGTCATAACCCTCAACTTACCATAAATTGTCACAAATTTTTCGCTTTTCATACGTTATTTATTATGCGTCCTTACCTTACCTCGATCGTGATAAGCTACCCTCTCAGCAGTTGGGCTGTGTGATAATGTCTACCTCATCCAACCATAACCACTTAATTTGCATTAAAATTTAGAAGTAAACACTTTTATAAATAATCAGAGTTGCTATTTACAAGTGTTTACATTGCTTTACATCCCCAATAGTTACATTCAAAATGTTATTGTGCTATTGAAAGTTTAGATACAATATTATACAAGTGTGTATACCTTTTGTGATGGGATGCAACAGATACCCAAAAGGGAAAGCCTCCAGTCGCTCTCAGTCTATACTCAAATCTCTGTAAAGAGGGGAAAATAAAGGGGCTGAGCAAACAACGCGCTCAGTAAGGCAATCATGCGAACAGGTAGATACTGCACTATCTACGTGATCGTGATGCCATGCTCAAAACCATACACATTTTCATTCACACTTCAAAAGCATTAGTTCATGCTTGTGTTAATGGCATGTAAAGCAAATCATGCTATTTAGTTCAGTGCACAAATCAAATTCAAAGCATGGCATAAATCATCATGCGTATTTCACAAATAAGGCATGGAAAATCATCATGCATCAGTGCACTTTAAAGCCATTATCATGCTTTCTTATCTCATAAAATCAACACTAATTAGGACTCAGCCCTTCCCTCTGACTATCTTGACCCACAAAGCATTTCAAACATGGATTTATTCATAAAACAATAGACATGTGAGATAGGCAATATAATAAGGAAAATCTCCTCTAGGACTATGGTCATATCCTGTGATCCCAGGCTACAATAATCAGGTGTGTGGGGTATCACCACTATCTGCTTCCACACAGGAGATGGGTTACATCTAGCCCGCCGGTCCATAGTAGATCTAAACTTCATCCGAAGACGGCATATCACAATCTCAACATGGTACAACATACTCCATGCTACCTGCACAGTACAGCGTACTCCGTGGACCATATCAACACATCATATCACGCCACATCTCGAAATGCACGTGCGAGCCTATTTAATTGGTGCGACACCCAATCTACCCAAAGCTCCTAGCATGGCTCTCAATTATGTCATAAAATCACGTACGAGTAATCTCAAACACGACAACAAGTATGATGGGCATCTAATGCGAGCTATGCTCCAGCACCATGCCAAAACCAGTATAAAATCTGTGCGAGCTTAACTCTAGCACAACATCATAAAAATTTATGTGAAAACTAGTGCGAGCTAAGGTCTAGCACTCATGTGTATAAAACACATCAATCTCGTGTGAGTCATGCTCTAGCACGCTTTCATTCTCACGAAATTCATGTAGGTGGCTCAATCCTTTGCAAAACATAGTTATCAACCAAAATCAAATCACTTCTTTTGCAAATCATTTCAAATGTTAGCCAACCTACCAATCACTTGCTAAAAAGCAACAAAACAAGGTTTTCAAAGCATCATGCTTTTGTTTTCATGGACATTCTCATAACCCAACTCTTGCCCTTCAATCACCCAATTTCATTTCCTAGTATCACAGGCACTCTAGCAAAACATTAAGCGCCTAAATTGTGCACTGATATCTCTAGGAGTCCACATAATTCCCTTACCTCGATTTACTCGGGGTGTGACTCTCTTTTTCTTCATGTTTCTCGAGCTTTTGGCTCAACTTGCTTCGGTGTATCCTCAAGAGCAGCAAATCATTCACCAATCACTTGAGTTAATGTTGCCAACTCACATTTTGACTTTAACTAGTCAATATATCTCATTGAGCCTATTTCGTTAAGTTTAGCTCATTTTTGAAATTGTCTATTATCAAGCCTTCTAACCAATTTCATCTAGTAACTCACTGAGTTACTTGTTTAAGACCTGATATAAAATACCCTACCCTTACTCTCTCATTCAATTATGCATTTCACCCAATGCCTTAAATACACATTTCACCCCATTTTGGGTATGTCTCAAAATTTATTCCATAACATCATCTTAAAATCATACTCATAACACCATTATTACCTTAAAATATCTCATTCATCATTAATGCCTCTACATTTCACTTTCTCACACTAACCCATTCCTAGGTTATAATTGTTCCATTGTAATCTAGATAGTTCCTACCATAAATATACTCACCAATCAACTCCAAAATCAATAACTAAACAAATGTACTTGGATTGGTGCATTAGAAACTCACCTCTTTGGATTTCCTTCTCCGTCCAAATGACAATGTCCCTAGCTCCTTTAATACCACAAATGAAGCTTTGATTCCAACGTATGTTGTTCTTCTCTTTGATAGGAACAATTTTGTATCTATTGGTTTTTCCTCAAATCTTATTGGAAATGGGTGGATATAGGAGTGAGAAAGCTGGGTTTTAGGTTGAGATGGAAGAGTGAGTTTGTTTTCTGGAAATCTGTAGATTTCTCTGATCCTATTTATAGAAATTGGTTAATGAGATCGATTTGCCAAGGCATGAGATCGATCTGGTCCCCTTAAATCCCTCATTTTCACACCAATTTGAATGCATGAGATCGATCTGTCGAGGGCTTGAAATCGATCTATCTCAGGCAGTAGCTTAAGGAGATCGATCTATATCTAAGGGACATCGATTTGCTCCAACCCAAGAGCTAATGAAATCGATCTATTTGCCTTAAGAATCGATCTTCTCATTACAGAATGTTTAGCATATCGATCTGGCTCCATTGGAGATCGATCTGGCCTATTCCATTGCTCGAATAAGAGCATTTTGGCTCTTCCAGATCGATCTCTCATCCTATGAGAACGATCTGGCCTTCATATTTCCAGATTTTTCTGTAGTTTTCTGCAGCAACTCATACCAAAATTCATGCATTTTGCAGCCATAGTCATTTTCTCATTCGATCACCTCCATTCATACTTTATACACATTCAGACTTGTGTGTATTCCTCATATAACCAAGGATGTCACACCCGGAAGCATGAAGAATGGGGCTAATTTAAATTTTTTATTCATTAACTATGTTGTTTTCCTGTCCATGTCTAAATTTAAAATCTTTTTCATCTTCCAGGATCTCATTACATTATATACATTCTGTATATATAAAATCATTTACAACTATTGCATCCCGACTATTATATACAATAGTGTCTATTATGTATCACATGTCTGGAATATAAGTAAGACTGTACCTCAAGGTTACAAAAGTATCCGATGAAAGGTCGGACTACCTTGTCAACGACCACAGTCTCGTATGTGCAGTAGACTCGCTATAGATAATCTGGGAGATGGAGAGAAGGGGGTGAGTTTTTCAGAATCAGTAAGAGATACATTTAAAATAGCTTTCAATACTCAAAACATGGCAAAACGCATGGTTTTACAAATCAGCATAAACATGTACTAGAGTAGAGATGCTTACATTTCATAAAAGCAGTAAAAACATGCTTAAATCATAAGTTTACACATCATGCATCCTTTTAGTAAAACTCATATATAGTATGCATATCACGTCGTGTAAACATGTAAAAGCATCTCAAAACTTAATCATGCATATCATAACATGCTTATCACTTTGAAATGAAATTGTATTGTCATATGCACATTTCGTAAAATATACTCATGGCTACCTTTAAAATCTCATCATAGAAAATATGTGCTCAATAAAATCATAAAACAGGTAGCATGAAATGTGCGAAAACATATATATATATATATATATCATTCCGTCAATTCATCGTGTAGGGTCAGGCAATCGTCTTATATACTAGTCCCGAAGGACATCATACATCTGGTCCCGTAGGATAAAATCATGGGTACTCATGGCCATAGTACAGGGAGCCGTAGGACTGGATCAGGGTTGTACGCTACCCTATCTCTCTTGCACCACTAAAGGGGACTATACGCACGAACTCACGTGCATCACCAAGTGTAGACTATACACACGTTTCTCATATCAAGTCAGAGCCTGCCCGTTCTCTGGCCGTCGGCTAGGTAGATCCTCTATCGTCTCCATACTAGATCGACCCCAGATCCTCTGACTATCGTCATATCATGCCTTTTTACCCCACAAAAATCATTTTGGGCCTCTTACCCATTTTATCAAAATCATTTCGGGCCTCATACCCATGTATTAAAATTGTTATGGGACTCTAACCCGTTTTTCATAAATCATTACGGGACTCTAGCCCGTTTCTCATAGAAAACATAGTTTTCATAAATCGTTGTGGGACTCTAGCCCGTGTAAATATGGAAAGCATAGTTGTCAAAGTCAATTCTTGGGACTCATACCCGTACCGTGAAAATATAGCTTAAAAGTTGTTTCGGGACTTTAACCCGTATCATGAAAACATGATTTCATAAAACATATCAGGACTTTAACCCGTAATCTCACATGAAAATACTATGCTTTCGTTTCAGAAGTGAAAAATCACTTTTATAAACATTTATGCTGTAAAAATGTATCTCATATATATAAAACATGCTGAAAACTCAGGAAATGGTTTTGGCTTCGATTTGAATACAGTTGGAAATCCATTTCTTAAAATCTGATCCAATTCTCATAGATAAACAGTTGGTAAGGATAAAGGAGTACTAACGCTACTCTAAATTATATCCCTTACCTCTTAGCGACTGATGTAGAGCACTTTCCTCGATGCTCGAATTTACCTCGTAAAACATGTCAATAGACCGAGCTGCTGCAAAACAAGTTCAACTTATCACATATGGCTTAAATTCAGTGCAACATATCCAAATATGTGATTATATCGAAGCTTTGACCAAAAGTTGACTTTTATCGATTTTACTCTTTTTGCTCGGTTTTACGGGTATAAACCTCGTTTTAATCGTATTCAACTAAATAAATATTTTCCTCATATTTAATACTATCGAGTTAGCTAATTAGGCCAATTTCTCTCTTATTGGACCCAATTGCACCTTAATGGGCCTTAATCCGTTTTAATCCCGTTTCCACTTATTAATTCTTTCATCGAGGCCTATTAGGCTCACTGGGCCCATCAGTACTTATTGGCCCTTTTTCTAGACTCTTTGAATAGCCCGTATATCATTTACGACAATTTAATTAAAAATCTCAATTTAATCCACCAAATGCGCAATTAAATCCGTAACTCCTAAAATAAACTTTTAATGCGCGATAATTACATAGATTGTCGTAAATGAGCTTTACTTACCCGAGATTTTACGATAGTGTGCAAATCGAAGTTCGATCGGCTCACGTACGTGATTTATTGTCGAACTGCATAATTATATATATTTAATTTTGGGTAAATTTTTGATCAATTATAATTTAAATAAATTTCTCAAAAATTAAATCGGTCACTTTTGACCTCTTATCGACTTACCCGAAGTTCGGTGTATCCCCGAAAATTTTTCCCTTTTTCCTTTTCCTCTTTTTCTTCCCTTTTTCTCCTTTTTTTCTGGCTGAACCGGTTCGGTCCGGTTCAGACCGATCCGGTTCAGCCCGGTTCATTCTCGGTTCAACTTCTCCCTCGTCGTTCGGGGCTTTTTCGGTCGGTTCTCCACCGGCTTCCGCCTCCAGCTTGTTCGCGGGGTAGTCCGATGCATAGATCTGGGGTCGACTTCACCAAAGCTCGCCGAAAAGTGGCCGGTCCGGCCTCTTCTCTCCTCCGACGGTGGCACCTAATTTTTCCTTCTTCCGATCGACGCCATTCGGGGGCGTTTCAGGCCGATCTGCACCTGGATCGACGTCGCAGAAGTCCCTCTGGCCGGTGGTGGGTCGCTCCTCCCCTCCTCGACCACCGATCTCTCTCTCTCCTCTCTTTTCTCTCTCTTTCTCGCTCCTCTCGATTTCACTCTTTCTCTCGCCGATCACAGTTTCTCCATCAGTTGTCGGTGCCGGCGAGCTCGGCTCTCTCGCCTGTTCGGTTCTCCGGTGGTGGCTCGCGATGACCGGAGCAGACGGGGCTGGGTTCGGGTCCCTGGTTTTGTCTTCTGTTTCCTTCAATCTCCAATTGTTGATTTCCTGTTTTCAATTTCGTTTTTTTTTTTTTTACTTTTACTTTATTATTATTTTATTATATTATATTATATTATATTTATTATATTATATTTTAATCAAATAAAATATAATAAATTGTACAAAATATCTCAAAAATCATATTATATTTTATTAATTAATTTAATTAATTTAATTTATTTTAATTATTTCGGTGTATTTTTTCGCATATTTTCGGGATAATGTCCTGGGCGAAAATTACGAAAATTCTTAATATCTTCGTATCTTGACCAATTGAACTCGGAATTCCATAATTTTTTTTTATTGATCAAGATTTCTTAAATCCATATTTTTAATGAAATTTCCTTATCAAATTTACACCGAAATTAGGAATTTTTAACCATTTTACCCTTATACACGTTTGGGACAAATTTAGATCGATTTTCCTTCTCGGACTCACTATCTTTTCTCATTTAAATTCTGTATCTTTCGTCCAATGATTTAAATCTCTTTAAAAATTCTGGGTTTTACATTTATCCCCACCTTTTAAGAATTCAGTCCTCTGAATTCAAGCTGGTCCATCAACCCGGTGAGGGTACTTCTCCCTTATTTGGCTCTCTAGTTCCCAAGTGGTTTCTTCTATCTTGTGGTGTTGCCAGAGAACCTTTACTAGTGGAATAATCTTAAATCGTAGCACTTCCTCTTTTTTCTTTTTTTCTTTTTTTTTTGAAGTGTACTATACCTTTCATCAGTGACACCTTAACAAATACCACAGAGTCCCCAACCTGAAATTCAAGAGGATGTCTGTGCACATTGGCATAATTTTTTTTTTCTTGCGGTCCTCAATCTGTCACATATGAGTTGAACACCCTTAGTTGCCTGTTCCATTAAATCGGGAGCAAGGTGCATCTAGGACAATGGGACTCCTTTAGAATGCTTTGTCTCAAGGTGTTATGATGTGGCACATAGATACGGCCTTGGTACATCAGTAATCTATCCTCATTGACTGTAAACTCAGACTGCGATCTCTCCTCTGCCTGGCTAACCATATCTAGTAATCTTTGATCATTTCGCTACCCAGCTCTAATCTGGTCTAGTATACTAGGTTCAATCCGTAGGCTAGCCATGTATCAATGCTCAATTCATCCATACTGATCCTGAGTTCGACGAATTTGTTCCAATAAGTCCCACTCTTTAATCATCATGTAGGACATCATACCCTTTTTAGCTCAGGGTGTCGACTACCACGCTCGCCTTATCAGGATGATATAAAATCTCGCAGTCATAAATCTTGAGGAGCTCTATCCATCTCTGCTATCTCATATTCAGCTCCTTCAAATCAAACAAGTACTTAAGATCTTATGGTCAGTGAAAATCTGAAATCTTTCTCCAACAATTAATGTCGCTATATCTTGAGTGCAATCACTACTGCAGCTAACTCCAAATTGTGAGTGGAATGATTACGCTCGTGATCCTTTAGCTGACAGGATCCATAAGCTACCACTCTACCATGCTGCATAAGCACACAGCCGAGACCTTGGTGGGAAGCATCATTGTACACCACAAATCCCCCAGACCACTCGAAATGGTTAAGACTGGTGTCGTAGTCAACCGATATTTGAGCTCTTGTAAGCTTTATTCACACTACTCAAACCATATAAATTAAACCTATTTACGGGTCAGTCAGGTTAATAGAGCTGTTATCCGTGAAAACCCTTCGATAACCCATCGGGAATACCATACTAATCCCAATAAGCTTCTGACCTCCGTGACTGTACTCAGTCTTTCCCATCTCAATATTGCATCTACCTTGGACAGATCTATTGGCACCCCGTCCTTAGATGCTACATGTCCAAGGAATACAATATGTTCTAACCAAAAAGCACAATTATTAAATTTACCATATATCTTCTTCTCACGGAGAGTCTGGAGCACAGTCCTCAAATGTTATTCATGCTCTTCCCGGGATCCAGAATAAATCAAGATGTCATCGATGAATACTATCATCAATCTATCTAAGTATTCTCGGAAGACATCGTTCATAAGACTCATGAATGCAGCTGGGGCATTAGTCAATTCAAAGGGCATAACGAAGAACCCATAGTACCCATATCGGGTCTGAAATGCTGTCTTCGGTATATCAACCTCCTTAATCCTTAGCTGATGATAACCCGATCACAAATCTATCCTTGAAAACACTGAAGCTCCTCTCAGTTGATCAAATAAGTCGTCTATCCTTGGCAAGGGATACTTATTCTCAATTGTTGCTTTATTCAAAAGCCTGTAGTCTATACATAGACAAAAACTACCATCCTTCTTTCTAACAAATAGTACTGGTGCACCGTATGGTGATACACTAGGCCTTATAAACCCCTTATCGAGTAATCCTTGCAACTGCTTCTTTAATTCTTCCAACTCTACCAATGTCATTTGGTAAGGTAGCTTGGAGATGGGTTGAGTATCTGGTACTAGCTCAATGGCAAACTCAACTTCTATCTCTATGGTAATCCCATTAAGTCCTCTAGGAATACTTCAAAAAACTTTCATGTAAATTGTGGTGACACAAACGAGTGTGTGGAACTTGGGTCACCAGTACATGTGCTTCATGATTACAGATAAGGAGAGTACCTCGAATAACATCGAAGGATGTATCTGTTGTCTCTTGGTTATGGGCGTACACTCGGCCTTGGGAGATAGGCTTCTTACCCTTGTCTACAGTTGTAGCTCTCCTCTATAGAGCCTGAGCCGATCTCTCTATCTGTCTAGGTGCTTCACGAGGTTCCTGATATCTCATAAGTGGACACTCTCATTATGTGCCCTACTTCATCGCATCTGCAGCAAGTAAATGTACCTGTGAGACAAGGTCCAGTGTGAATATTGCCACATGTCCTACACCGTGGCACTCTTATCTCAGGGCCTCTAATCATACATGCGGCACCAACTGGGGTCTTGGGCTTACCAACCCTTATCTGAGGTCCTTCCAACCTCTGTCTCTTGGGCTGATCCCTTCTCAAATCATGTCAAGAAGTAACTGCTCTCTTTTCATTAACTCTGACTGATCACCTGAGATCATGCTTTGCTTGAGGAATATCCAAGCCCTTCTCTATCTCTTGGACTCGTCTCAGAGCATATCTAAAATCTACGATATTCTGACCCAACAGCTTATCTCTGATCCTAGATCTCAGTCTCGCTAGAAATCTCTCTGTTTGGCGTTCGGGATCTCTAACTGTCTCTGGATCGTATCTCATCAGGGTTGTAAATCTCTTCTTATACTTGTCTATTGTAGAACTTCCCTCTTACAGATCCAAAAACTCTGTATGCATCTTCTTTCAACTGCAAGCGGTACATACTGCTCTCGAAATGAGACTAAGAAAGCATTCCATGTGATCTCTAAGGGATCCTCGGCTAATGTCGTCTGTGTCGATCTCCACCAGAACTTAGTCTGTCCCTTCATCATTTAACCTGCCATAGTCACTCTCTCCATATCAGTACACCCCAAAACTGAAATATCGCCTCAATATCAACGATTCACTCCTCAGCCTTGACCAGGTCCTTAAGCCCTGTGGACTCCGAAGGATGCATACTCAAGAAAATCTCGCACCCTCTAAGTCTCTCTATTATCCCTATGCTGGGGAACTGCTGGCTAAGGGTTGGGGTTACTGAAGGAACTGGTGGGGAAGGAGGATTAGGCGTACGAGTAGCTGTCTCCGTATCAGGTGTACGTACCCCAAACTGCTGGGTAAACATAATGGTAAAGGTTGTAAGTCTTTCCCTCATACCATGTACTATCTCTTCGAGCCTCCTTATTCTATCAGTAAGGCTCTCGAGTTGAGGGAAACATGGTAGAGCGGGTTCAACTCGTCTCTGTGAACGGTCCCGTCTACCACTCATGATTAGCAATCTACTATTTGCACAAAATCCATAAACCAAGCCATACTTTGACAATTAAACTTACTTTATTACCAGACATGCATAGACACATTGGGATGTAATACACACTTATTACTAGACATGACAGTACTACACAACATTTGCTCTGATACCAAGAAAACTGTCACGCCCCGGAAGCGTGAAAAATGGAGCTAATTTAAAATTTTTTATTCATTAACTATGTTGTTTTCCTGTCCATGTCTAAATTTAAAATCTTTTTCATCTTCCAGGATCTCATCACATTATATACATTCTGTATATATAAAATCATTTACAACTATTACATCCCGACTATTATATACAATAGTGTCTATTATGCATCACATGTCTGGAATATAAGTAAGACTGTACCTCAAGGTTACAAAAGTATCTGATGAAAGGTCAGACTACCTTGTCAACGACCACAGTCTCGTATGTGCAGTAGACTCGCTATAGATAATCTGGGAGATGGAGAGAAGGGGGTGAGTTTTTCAGAATCAGTAAGAGATACATTTAAAATAGCTTTAAATACTCAAAACATGGTAAAACGCATGGTTTTACAAATCAGCATAAACATGTACTAGAGTAGAGATGCTTACATTTCATAAAAGCAGTAAAAACATGCTTAAATCATAAGTTTACACATCATGCATCCTTTTAGTAAAACTCATATATAGTATGCATATCACGTCGTGTAAACATGTAAAAGCATCTCAAAACTTAATCATGCATATCATAACATGCTTATCACTTTGAAATGAAATTGTATTGTCATATGCACATTTCGTAAAATATACTCATGGCTACCTTTAAAATCTCATCATAGAAAATATGTGCTCAATAAAATCATAAAACAGGTAGAATGAAATGTGTAAAAACATATATATATCATTTCGTCAATTCATCGTGTAGGGTCAGGCAATCGTCTTATATACTACTCCCGAAGGACATCATACATCTGGTCCCGTAGGATAAAATCATAGGTACTCATAGCCATAGTACAGGGAGCCGTAGGACTGGATCAGGGTCGTACGCTACCCTATCTCTCTGCACCACTAAAGGGGACTATACGCACGAACTCACGTGCATCACCAAGTGTGGACTATACACACGTTTCTCATATCAAGTCAGAGCCTGCCCGTTCTCGGGCCGTCGGCTAGGTAGATCCTCTATCATCTCCATACGAGATCGACCCCAGATCCTCTGACTATCGTCATATCATGCCTTTTTACCCCACAAAAATCAATTTGGGCCTCTTACCTATTTTATCAAAATCATTTCGGGCCTCATACCCGTGTATTAAAATCGTTACGGGACTCTAACCCGTTTTTCATAAATCATTACAGGACTCTAGCCCGTTTCTCATAGAAACATAGTTTTCATAAATCGTTGCGGGACTCTAGCCCGTGTAAATATGGAAAGCATAGTTGTCAAAGTCAATTCTTGGGACTCATACCCGTACCGTGAAAATAGAGCTTAAAAGCTGTTTTGGGACTTTAACCCGTATCATGAAAACATGATTTCATAAAACATATCGGGACTTTAACCCGTATTGTCAAATGAAAATACTATGCTTTCGTTTCAAAAGTGAAAAATCACTTTTATAAACATTTATGCTGCAAAAATGTATCTCATATATATAAAACATGCTGAAAACTTGGGAAATGGTTTTGGCTTCGATTTGAATACAGTTGGAAATCCATTTCTTAAAATCTGATCCAATTCTCATAGATAAACAGTTGGTAAGGATAAAGGAGTACTAACGCTACTCTAAATTATATCCCTTACCTCTTAGCGACTGATGTAGAGCACTTTCCTCGATGCTCGAATTTACCTCGTAAAACATGTCAATAGACCGAGCTGCTGCAAAACAAGTTCAACTTATCACATATGGCTTAAATTCATTCCAACATATCCAAATATGTGATTATATCGAAGCTTTGACCAAAAGTTGACTTTTATCGATTTTACTCTTTTTGCTCGATTTTACCGGTATAAACCTCGTTTTAATCGTATTCAACTAAATAAATATTTTCCTCATATTTAATACTGTCGAGTTAGCTAATTGGGCTAATTTCTCTCTTATTGGGCCCAATTGCACCTTAATGGGCCTTAATCCGTTTTAAGCCCGTTTCCACTTATTAATTCTTTCATCGAGGCCTATTGGGCTCACTGGGCCCATCAGTACTTATTGGGCCTTTTTCTAGACTCTTTGAATAGCCCGTATATCATTTACGACAATTTAATTAAAAATCTCATTTAATCCACCAAATGCGCAATTAAATCCGTAACTCGTAAAATAAACTTTTAATGCGCGATAATTACATAGATTGTCGTAAATGAGCTTTACTTACCCTAGATTTTACGATAGTGTGCAAATCGAAGTTCGATTGGCTCACGTATGCGATTTATTATCGAACTGCATAATTATATATATATATATATTTAATTTCGGGTAAATTTTTGATCAATTATAATTTAAATAAATTTCTCAGAAATTAAATCGGTCACTTTTGACCTCTTACCGACTTACCCGAAGTCCGATGTATCCCCAAAAATTTTTTCCTTTTTCCTTTTCCTCTTTTTCTGCCCTTTTTCTCCTTTTTTTTCTGGCTGAACCGGTTCGGCCGGTTCAGACCGGTCCGATTCAGCTCGGTTCATTCCCGGTTCAACTTCTCCTTCGCCGTTCGGGGCTTTTTCGACCGGTTCTCCGTCGGCTTCCGCCTCCAGCTTGTTCACGGGATAGTCCGATGCATGGATCTGGGGTCAGCTTCACCAAAGCTCGCCGAAAAGTGGCCGGTCCGGCCTTTTCTCTCCTCCGACGGCGGCACCCAATTTTTCCTTCTTCCAATCGGGGCCGTTCGGCGGCGTTTCAGGCCGATCTGCGCCTGGATCGACGTCGCAGAAGTCCCCTCTGGCCGGTGGTGGGTCGCTCCTCCCCTCCTCGGCCACCGATCTCTCTCGCTCCTCTCTTTTCTCTGTCTTTCTCGCTCCTCTCGATTTCACTCTTTCTCTCACCGGTCACCGTTTCTCCATCAGTTGTCGGTGCCGGCGAGCTCGGCTCTCTCACCTGTTCGATTCTCCGGTAGTGGCTCGCGGTGACCGGAGCAGACGGGGCTGGGTTCGAGTCCCTGGTTTCGTCTTCTGTTTCCTTCAATCACCAATTCCCGATTTCCTATTTTCAATTTCGTTTTTGTTTTTTTACTTTTACTTTATTATTATTTTATTATATTTTATTATATTATATTTATTATATTATATTTTAATCAAATAAAATATAATAAATTGTACAAAATATCTCAAAAATCATATTATATTTTATTAATTAATTAATTTAATTAATTTAATTTATTTTAATTATTTCGGTGTATTTTTCGCATATTTTCGGGATAATGTCCTGGGCGAAAATTACAAAAATTCTTAATATCTTCGTATCTTGACCAATTGAACTCGAAATTCCATTATTTTTTCTTTATTGATCAAGATTTCCTAAATCCATATTTTTAATGAAATTTCCTTATCGAATTTACACCGAAATTAGAAATTTTTGACCATTTTACCCTTATACACGTTCGGGACTAATTTAGATCGATTTTCCTTCTCGGACTCACTATCTTTTCTCATTTAAATTCTGTATCTTTCGTCCAACGATTTAAATCTCTTTAAAAATTTTAAGTTTTACAACAAATGAAGCTTTGATTCCAAAGTATGTTGTTCTTCTCTTTGATAGGAACAATTTTGTATCTATTGGTTTTTCCTCAAATCTTATTGGAAATGGGTAGATATAAGAGTGAGAAAGTTGGGTTTTAGGTTGAGATGGGAGAGTGAGTTTGTTTTCTGGAAATCTGTAGATTTCTCTGATCCTATTTATAGAAATTGGTTAATGAGATCGATCTGCCAAGGCATGAGATCGATCTGGTCCCCTTAAATCCCTTATTTTCACACCAATTTGAATGCATGAGATCGATCTATCGAGGGCTTGAGATCGATCTATCTCAGGCAGTAGCTTAAGGAGATCGATCTATATCTAGGGGAGATCGATTTGCTCCAACCCAAGAGCTAATGAAATCGATCTACTTGCCTTAAGAATCGATCTTCACGTTGCAGAATGTTTAGCATATCGATCTGGCTCCATTGGAGATCGATCTGGCCTATTCCATTGCACGAATAAGAGCATTTTGGCTCTTCCAGATCGATCTCTCATCCTATGAGATCGATCTGGCCTTCATATTTCCAGATTTTTCTGTAGTTTTCTGCAGCAACTCATACCAAAATTCATGCATTTTGCTGCCATAGTCATTTTCTCGTTCGATCACCTCCATTCATACTTTATACACATTTAGACTTGTGTGTATTCCTCATATAACCAAAGATATACAATACAAAACCAAATGGAAGCATAAAGATTCACACCACTTATGCAACTTCATTCCATTTTACCACACTACTCATATTCCATTCCACTAACATTCATCACATACAAAAGTCCATTTCTTCATATTCATACATAATGAAACTTGTACGTACATCACAACTCTTATTACAAGTGTGTACATTGAACTTATGGACTCTACATCATTTATGCTTCACATTACAAGTACATCACCAATTACATATATACAAGGTTGAACATTGATAATTCTATATTTTTAGAATTATTTGTGCTTAATTTCCTAATTAATTATTTAAATCCCTAATTTATTTTGTTAATTATCCCCTTTATTTAATTAAAATTCTCATGTTTACAGATAAATTAAATCTGGATGAATTTTGAATATTTCGATAGAAAATAGACCGAAATTGGGCTAAAATCGGATTGGACCACGCGAACAACACGAGCCTAGCACATCCAATTGGACAAAAAGACTGATGACATGGAAATATTATTTTTCAAGGAGCCAATTGTGTGAAGACAAGTGGCCAAACAATGCCAACTCATCTAGGATGGAAATATTACAATTGTACCCCTAAGTGTGTGTATAAATAGAAAAGGATGTCAATTGAAAAAGAGGTACCTAGGTTAGAATAGAGGTAAATTAGGGTAGAATAGTTTTAGGGTTTATTTTAAGATTTATTGTTTTTAAGTTTTTAAGTTTTTTTTCTTTCCGATAGCACCATTGTTAGATTACTATTCATCTCAACTTTTAGAAATTTTCATTTTATGTTTATTCGATTGAAATGTAATTTTTTTTATTCCAGTAGTTAGTATTCTATCTTATCACATTGTTTTTCATTTTTTCCTTTTAATTCTACTCGGGTAAGTGAAATAGCTAGTGACAGTAGCTATTTTGCTTCACCTTCCTTTGCATTTTCGTTATATTAGTTGTATTCGATTCTTTTCTCTCATGAAGGGTGAAATCGGTTGTGTTGCTGATTTACCCAGCTATTTCCCGATCATTTTACCCTCTTGTATGCAGTGATTTATATCATGGACAATGTACTGAGGATCACTATTTAATTTTTCTTGTTTTCAATTACAAACTTCTTTCGATCTTTCAAGTTTGATATAGTTGTTGCTGTATTTTGATTTAGCAATTTCTGTTTTGTTTAAATTTGCTCTTTCATTCTTCTAGGTTATTTAACAGCATTCGTTTCATCCTTTACATTAAATTTTTTATTTCCCGATTGGTATTATATTCCTGCATTTTCTCTCGGTTTCGATTGCAAGGCTGGTATTATATTTTGTATGTGATGAAAGGATTCGAGTATTTGTTAGCTACTGTGTGTGTGGTTCATGAGCTGTGTGATTGATTGCTACAGTGGGAGCAGTGATCTCGATGAATATCAGAAGAGGCAGCGACTAGTTTGGACAACACCTAGGCATCATAACCAAAATCGAGAGCTAGTATTCATCCCTCTGTTCTGCCTTGTTCTTTAAGCAGTCACTGTTCATCATTTTTTTTGTTGCCATTAACGTGATGTAGGATAACGTTACTGTAACTGAGTTGCTGGTGAAGGAGATATGCTAAGCAGAATGCAACATGTAGTAGCTGAACCCGGCAGGAACAGCAAAAGAAGATCGAGTCGCAGCAGCTGAAGCAGACCACGACGTGCAGCAGGCTAGAGCAGAAAATAGGACCGTCAGCACCTGAAGCAAGCAGTGGGAACGTACATTGTACTGGGTAGAACTGGTGGTCGATGCACATCAGTCTAGAGCAGCAAGACACATCCAAAACCAAGAGAAGAATGCAGAACACCTGCAGCAGTGAGCAAGCCGAGAATGCCTGGAAACCAAAAAATGCCTGGAGCACCTAGCAGTACTTGGAGCAGAAACCAGAACCAAGAGCAAGTAGAGTGCAGCTGGACAGTAGTTAAAATTGTGAAAGCTTGAAAATAAACATGCATTTGGAAAGACAATGAAATGGACAAACCGAGGCCATCACTAGAAATGGAAAAGAAATACAATTTGTGAAGACGTGAATAGTGTTTGGAGGGATATTTGGTTGGTTTAAAATGTTAAGGTTTTGTTTGGCTAGTGCATAATAGTTAATTAACTCATTTTCATGCATTGTTAGTTTAGTTTAATTTCAATTAAATTTGTTAGCTTAGTTTAGAGTCTTCGATTAAATTGCATGATTAGTATTCTTGTTTAATGGTTTAGAACTTAGTCTTAATTAGGCTGATAGTTAATTATTTAGAATTAAATTAGGGGTAAATTTATTTCATTAAATCTTAAGTTAGTTTAAATTGCATTTTGATTAAGTAGTATTATTGCATATTAGGATTGTTAATTTTAGTTTAATAAATCTTGCTTTGTTATTTTCATATTTGCATTTTATTTGAGTTAATTAGTTTTAACTGTTTTAATTTCTTTTGTAGGCTTTTGATTTTAATTGCGTGGAGCACTGTAAGTAATTTTTCTTGATTTTATTTAGTTTATCTTATAGTTTTATTATTTTCAGTATTTTTAATTAGCCTTAGTAGATCACCACTTTAATTTCATAATTTGCTAGAATATACTTAGGGTAAGATTAATTGGTACTTAATTAGGCTGATCAACTTCTCTGTGGGATGATAATTCTGGGTCTCAAATCCCATTATTACTTGTACGACCCATGCACTTTGGATAATACCTTCAGGGCGTGCCAAGTTTTTGGCGTCGTTACCAGGGAAGTTTTAATTAGTCGTTAATTAATATCGGTGAAATTATGCTTATGTGTAATTCTAGCTTGTAAATATTTAGGTTGTTAATATTTAGAAGTTTAATCTAGAGTAGTTAACTGAAAAAAAAAACTTAAAAAAAAATTCTAAGGACTTTTAGATGTTTGTATGCGTAGAGCCAGGAGTTACGATAGCTTTCCTCTAGATCCTGAAATTGAAAGAACCTTAGGAAAATTGGAAAGGTCTCTAGGAAATTTATAGCTCCGCTGCAAAACACGATGACAGAAAATAGAGAAATTAGAACCGTTAGAGATTATGCAATGCCGACGATTGGAGGATATTATTCCGGCATTAAGCCACCAGCTGTCCCTATAAATAACTTTAAAATTAAGCCTGTAATCCTCCATATGATTCAGACCTCTTTACAGTTCAGTGGGCTTCCACACGATGACCCATATGCTCACCTTGAGCAATTCCTGGACTTGTGCAACACGTTAAAACACAATAGGTTATCTGATAATTCGCTTAGGCTTAGATTATTCCCCTTCTCACTTAGGGATAGTGCGAGACACTGGTTAACCTCCTTGCCTCCAAGATCCATTTCTACATGGGATGAGTTAGCCCATCAATTTCTAGCTAAGTTTTTCCCTCCCTCTAAAATGGTAAGACTCCGTAGTGACATATCTTCTTTTGCTCAGTACGACTCTGAAACTCTTGACGAAGCATGGGAACGATATAAGGAGCTTCCTAGGAAGTGCCCTCACCATGGCCTACCTCTGTGGTTGCAAGTCAAACCTTCTACAACGGACTTACAAGCCCAAATAGGACCATTATTGACGCTGCTGCGGGTGGAGCGCTAATGTGTAAAACAGAGGAGGAAGCTTACGAGTTGTTAGAAAAGATGGCGGCTAACAACCATCTATAGTCCTCAGAGAGGCAAATGCCAAAGCAGCCAGTGGGTATTTATGAGCTCGACACACTGTCTACCTTAACCTCTTAAATTGCTAATCTTACAAAGAAGGTAGAGTCGCTCAGTACCCAACATAATCCTTCCACCAGTCCTAATCTGATTTATTCTGTCCAGAGTCCTTTCTTTCCTACGAGCTATGTAGTGGTACCCATTCTATAGATAGGTTTCCGCTCAACTTAGAATCGGTTCAGAATGTTGCCCCTTCCCAAACGCAACAGAACAACCCTTTTTCAAACACCTATAATCCAGGGTGGAGGAACCATCCTAACTTCTCTTTGAGCCAAAACCAAGGGCAAACTTCTAGCTCTAGACCTATAGGACTCCCTGTTTTTTGAGCTCCACCGATTCAAGCACCACCACAGCCGTAATTTCCATACTATCCACCACATCATCCATCCCCACCTCAATTTCAATATCATCCATCACCACCACCACCACCACCACTACAACCCGTGCAGCCCCAACATTACCATGCACCAGCAGCTGAGAAGAAGCCCTCGTTTGAGGAAATGTTCACGACTATCTTACAAAATCAAACTGCCTCAATTACGAACTTAGAAGTTCAAGTTAGACAAATAGCTAGTGCTCTTAGCTAACGTCCTCAAGGGACCCTTCCTAGTAACACTGAAGTTAATCTTGTTAAGCAAAGGGAATGTAAGGAACATGTTAGATCCATCACCCTTAGGAGTGGTAGAGAGCTAGATGAGCCACAAGTTAAGTCTGCACCTGAATAGCCCATAGTTGATAAACCCTTAAGGTCTAAATAGGCAGCTCAGAAGGAGCAGGAACATCAGGATCGGGCTGCAAAGGAAACAAAGCTTGGCGCTTCTTTATCTATACCTTCTTCTTCTTCATTGCCTTCCTCATCCTCTGATTTTACACAGATTCCCACTACATTGCCTCTAGTTAAACCACCAGTACCTTTTCCTCAGAGGTTCCAAAATCAAAAATTGGAACAACAATTTGCTAAATTTCTTGAGGTTTTTAATAAGCTTCACATCAACATTCCTTTTACAGATGCCTTAGAGCAAATGCCAAGTTATGTAAAGTTTTAAAAGGATATCCTCTCGAGGAAGAGAAGATTGGAAGATTATGAGATGGTGGCCTTAACTGGAGAATGTTGTGTAATTATCCAGAGGAAATTACCCCCTAAGCTCAAGGATCCCGAGAGTTTTACCATACCCTGCACTATTGAAAATCTATGCTTTGGTAGAGCCCTGTGTGATTTAGGAGCTAGTATCAATCTAATGCCTTTATCTATCTATCAGAAGTTAGGAATAGGGGATGTCAAGCCCATTACAGTGACGCTTCAGCTAGCAGATCGATCCATTAAATATCCAAAGGGGGTCATTGAGGATGTCTTAGTAAAGATGGACAAGTTTATTTTTCCTGTAGATTTTATTGTACTAGATATGGAGGAAGACAGGGAAGTCCCCATTATTTTAGGCAAACCTTTCCTAGCTACTGGTAGGACGATAATTTATGTGAAAAATGGGAGTTGACTATGAGAGTGCAAGATTAGGAAGTGAAGTTTAATGTTTTCAAACCTTTGAAGCTCCCTGATGACTCTCAAGAGTGTTTTAAGATAGAGATTAATGAGGATATAAGGCTTAAGCACATGAAATCTGAAAGAATGAGGGAAGTAGATAGAGCTAAGGAGGATTTAACTGTTAACATTCTATCACCATTCTCGCTAATCCTCCTACTATTCGCCTTGCTGGTGAGTGTTGTTTTCTTCAACTGCATTTGAAGTGGTTGTGTTTTTCTTTTCACTTTTTGTATATAGTTCTTTTCCTTTTTCTTTTCTGTTGTTTCTTTCTTTATTTATTTTGCAGGTTTATTTTCTAAGTTTTACGCTTTCAATAAAAGCTTCAGTTGTTCATCATCATCAGAAAGGGGAGTACTTTGTTCCTGAACTTCAATTCTTATATTATATGCACAATGAGGACACTGTGCACTTTAAGTTTGGGGGAGGGGATATCACTTGAGCATTTTTCAAAAATTTGGGCAAAATTGAAAAACTTTTCAAAATTTTTTTTCGAAAATATGAGCTTAAATTGTTTGATTTTGGGATGATTTAGTGCTTAGCATGTAGTTTTCCCATATTCCGATGATATGACCCCATGATTAAGTCTGATTTTGATTGACTAAGAAGCATGATTATAGGAAAAGCATGAAGTTGAGTTCTTGAATTTGTCTTGATTCTGATTGTGATTTCCTCATCTTATGCACATGCCATGTCATGAATCGATATATTTATTTAGAGAAAGCTTATGTGGACCTAGGATTGCATGTGTTTAGTTGATTTTATGTATCATATTCTAAAATTTGTTTGATCTAATCTCGAGGTAAAATATTAGATCACACTTAATTAGGGAGATGATTTAGGCCATCTTTGGATCGTTTGAGCTTTTCGAGCCATCCTTGTACATACTTTATCCCTAGTCACCCATCTAGGCCAAACAAGCCTTTCTCTGTAAATACACCTGCTTATAATTTTCCTTAGCTTAAATACTTTATTCCTATCCCCTACCCCGAAAGCATGAAAGTCATTGGGATATATTTTGAGCTTTGTACATATGGGTATCTGGTGAGAGTGAATGTTCAAAAAAAATGAAAAACAAATGAAAAGAAAATGAAAGAAAAAGAAAAAGAAGAAAGAAGAAAAATATAAAAATAGAAAAAAAAGTTTAGTGAAATAAATAAGTTTGGGGGAATAAATTTGAGCTCTTACATTAAGATCCTGAAAGTAATGCATGTTAAGGGGTAATTAAACCTAAATCGACTTTATCATACCTTAACCCCAGCCTTACATTACAAGCTTAATGAAGTCCTATTGATCTTTAGTTAAGTGTGACTACATTAGTGGAGAGAGAAGTGAAAAGCAAACTTATGGGAATGATCACATGTCTTTGACTTTACATTCACTATGTTTGCATAATCTGATCCGGGTAATGTACTGTGAAGTGACTTTGACATTTTCACACGAGGGATCCAATTTGGGTTAGGACTTATGATTGAATGATTCTGAGTAATGGACTTATAATTGTGATTATTTGATTTCATAGTCTATACTTTTTCCTTGAGGATAATATTGGGGAAATTATTGTGTTTTGTACATGTCATTCTTACAATTCTTTTGTTTTGCTTGAGGACAAGCAAAAGCTCAAGTTTGGGGGTATGATAATTCTATATTTTTAGAATTATTTGTGCTTAATTTCCTAATTAATTATTTAAATCCCCAATTTATTTTGTTAATTATCCCCTTCATTTAATTAAAATTCTCATGTTTGCAGATAAATTAAATCCGGATGAATTTTGAATATTTCGATAGAAAATGGACCACAATTAGGCTAAATCGAGATTGGACCACGCAGACAACATGAGCCTAGCACATCCAATTGGACAAAAAGACAGATGACATGAAAATATTATTTTTCAATGAGCTAATGGTGTGAAGACAAGTGGCCAAACAATGTCAACTCCCTAGGATGGAAATATTACAATTGTACCCCTAAGTGTGTGTATAAAAAAAAAAAGATGTCAATTGAAAAAGAGGAAGCCTAGGTTAGCATAGAGGTAAATTAGGGTAGAATAGTTTTAGGGTTTATTTTAGGATTTAGTGTTTTTAAGTTTTTTTTTCTTCTTTCTGATAGCACCATTATTAGATTACTATTCATCTCAACTTTTAGAAATTTTCATTTTATGTTTATTCGATTGAAATGCAATTTTTTTTATTCCAGTAGTTAGTATTCTATCTTATAACATTATCTTTCATTTTTCCTTTTAATTCTACTCGGGTAAGTGAAATAGCTAGTGACAGTAGCTATTTTGCTTCACCTTCCTTTGCATTTCCGTTATATTAGTTGTATTCGATTCTTTTCTCTCATAAACGGCGAAACCGATTGTGTTACTGATTTACCCAGCTATTTCTCGATCATTTTACCCTCTTGTGCGCAGTGATTTATATCATGGACAATGTGCCGAGGATCACTATTTAAGTTTTCTTGTTTTCAATTACAAACTTCTTTCAATCTTTTAAGTTTGATGTAGTTGTTGTTGTATTTTGATTTGGCAATTTCTGTTTGGTTTAAATTTGCTCTTTCATTCTTCTAGGTTATTTAACAACATTCGTTTCATCCTTTACATTAAATTTTTTATTTCCCGATTGGTATTGTATTCCTGCATTTTCTTTTGGTTCCAATTGCAAGGTTGGTATTATATTTTGTATGTGATGAAAGGATTCGAGTATTTGTTAGCTACTGTGTGTGTGGTTCATGACCTGTGTGATTGATTACTGCAGTGGGAGCAGTGATCTCGATGAATATCAGAAGTGGCAATAACTAGTTGGGACAGCACCTAGGCATTATAGCCAAAATCGAGAGCCAGTATTCATCCCTTTGTTTTGCCCTGTTCTTTAAGCAGTTCACTGTTCATCATTTTTTTTGTTGTCGTTAACATGATGTAGGATAACGTTACTGTAACTGGGTTGCTGGTGAAGGAGATATGCTAAGCAAAATGCAGCATGCAGTAGCTGAACTCGGTAGGAACAACAGAAGAATACCGAGAGCAGTTGCAGCAGCTGAAGTAGACCGCGACGTGCAGCAGGCTGGAGCAGAAAATAGGACCGTGAGCACCTGAAGCAAGCAGTGGGAACGTGCATTATACTGGGTAGAACTGGTGGTCGTTGCACATCAGTCTAGAGCAGCAAGACACATCCAAAACCAAGAGCAGAATGTAGAACACCTGCAGCTGTGAGCAAACCGAGAATGCCTGGAATCCAAAAAATGCCTGGAGCACCTAGCAGTACTTGGAGCAGAAACCAGAACCAAGAGCAAGCAGAGTGCAGCTAGACAGTAGTTAAAACCGTGAAAGCTTGAAAATAAACATGCATTTGGAAAGACATTGAAATGGACAAACCGAGGCCATCACCTGGAAATGGAAAAGAAATGCAATTTGTGAAGACGTGAACAGTGTTTGGAGGGATATTTGGCTGGTTTAAAATGTTAAGGCTTTGTTTGGCTAGTGCATAATAGTTAATTAACTTATTTTCATGAATTGTTTGTTTAGTTTAATTTCAATTTAATTTGTTAGCTTAGTTTAGAGTCTTCGATTAAATTGCATGATTAGTATTCTTGTTTAATGGTTTAGAACTTAGTTTTAATTAGGTTGATAGTTAGTTAAGTGTTCATTTAGAATTAAATTAGGGGTAAATTTATTTCATTAAATCTTAAGTTAGTTTAAATTGCATTTTGATTAAGTAGTATTATTGCATTTTAGGATTGTTAATTTTAGTTTAATTAATCTTGCTTTGTTATTTTCATATTTGCATTTTATTTGCGTTAATTAGTTTTAACTGTTTTAATTTCTTTTGTAGGCTTTTGATTTTAATTGCGTGGAGTACTGTAAGTAATTTTTCTCGGTTTTATTTAGTTTATCTTATAGTTTTATTATGTTCCGTATTTTTAATTTGCGTTAGTAGATCACCACTTTAATTTCATAATTTGCTAGAATATACTTAGGGTAAGATTAATCGGTACTTAATTAGGCTGATCAACTTCTCTGTGGGACGATAATTCTGGGACTCAAATCCCATTATTACTTCTACGACCCGTGTACTTGCGGATAATACCTTCAGGGCGTGCCAAACATATATGGGGTCTCACACATGAAGAATAGGGCATTCGACCATCTAGGAAAGTTAGGAAGAACTTGTTGTATTATGAAATGTAAGATTGAACTATATAAATTTGTAATGTGTTTAAAGCAAACATAGGTTTGCATGATTTAAATTTTAGCATGAAGGTAGGAATGATGGAGCATAGTCTCGGCTACAACAAGTACAAGGGTAAATTGATTTTTATATACATGTAAATTTATATGCAATTTAAAATTCTGGAAATACATAATGTGATAGTTTAATTAGAAATGCAGAATTTAAATGTTGGAAGGTTTAGGATTCATGTAATTTTGGGGAAACCTTAATTGAGGGCAAGACTTGATAACTTAGGTAAATTATAATGCTAGGTGATGAATTGACTATTTCAATGAGTAATTATAAACGAGTGCTGTAAATTGTTCATGAATGGTAAAAATTGAGTGCTCGCCCAAGGGAGAAAATTTGGGGATTTCATGTTACATTTGGTTTTGAGAGAGTTAGATTATAAGACTATCATGAAATCAGTACATACATTAGTTTGCATGTGGTGAATAAGGATAAAAGTCAGAATTTAGATTCACCTTGGCTGAAATTATAAAAATATACTAGTTGGTATAGCAATGTCAATCAATTGTTGGAATGTCAAGTGAATATAGAATACTAGGTTCGGTCATTTTGAAATGTTTGGGAACAAATTGCTTTGCTGAAATTTAAGGATTAAGTCAGTAAACTGTAGTAAGAATAACATAATTTCATGATTTGTATAACCAAATTAAGTTATTGAGTAGGGATGGTTAAGTGTAAGTTTCGGCCATGATGAAGATAACATGGGGATTTTGAAATTTGGGAATTTTAGGGAAAATGATTGACTTAGTTTTGAATTGTAGATTAATGCGTAATTAGTTTAGAATTACAATTTACCAAGCTGATATTTAAGCTTTACCGAAATTTAAGTGTGAAAATAGAGAGGGAGTGTTCGGCTACTAAGTAAGATTAGAAATAGTTTATTTGCTGGAAATTTTAGAATTTAAACTTTGAAATACGTTATGAGATATGTTCAAAGGATGATAATGATGATTTCAAGAGGTGAAATCGATTGGACAACTATAGTCATGAGTGAGGAGGATAAGCTATAATATTAGAATTTGATAATATGAGCATTAAATGTTGCTGAAAGTATATTTAGTCATGCAAGAACATTAAATGACACTTTGTTCTTATATGTTAATTCGTAGCAACTGTAAGACCCAATTTTTATCGTAAGAGCAAATGGAATGAATAGAAATTTTCGAGTGCATTGAAAAATGCAAAAGGATTGAAATGGTATTCCCGAACGCGTGCAAGGGTAAAACGGTCAAAAGACCAAAATTCGGTTTTTATCGTGACAAGAAAATTTAATTAAAAATATGAGAATGTGAAATCTTGATCAATGACGAAGAAATAATTAAATTTCGGGTTAAATTGATCAAGATATGAATTTATTAGAATTAATCGAAATTTTCACCTCGAAAAATTGTCCCCAAAGTATTCGAAAAATTATCCCGAAAGACGAAATAATACCGATAAATTCATTTATAGATTAAAAGAATATAATATAATTTTTTTACATTTTTTTGATTTTAATATTATTTTAATGATTAAAATAATATTAAAATAAATTATAAATAAATTATAAATAAATAAATAAATAAATAAAAAAGATAATTTTTGCGAAAACGCGAACTCGAAAACGAATACAAAGCAGCCCAAACCGAGGGAACCAAATCCCTCCGATCTGACGACCACCGGCGAGACTGAGGGGCCGATGAGGGTCGACGAAGGCAGCCCAACCTCGAGCGAACCATCAGTGGCCGTGACACGCCGTGGAAACGTCGGAGAAGGCCAGATCGACATAGGGAGTGCTGCGGGAGAGAAGCCCTAGGCTCGATTATGGAAGCCCAAGCGATGGCGCGTCGAACGGCACCGAAAACGGCCCGAGAACTGGTCGGACGACATCGAAACGGTAAAATGATGCCTGAACCGGTACGACCGGTTCAACGTAGTGAGGGTATGCTGAACCGGACTGCACCGGTTCAGCCAAAAAGAAAAGGAAAAAGAAAAAAAGAAGAAAAAAGAAGAAAAAGAGAAAAAGAAAAAGAGGAAAAATTGGGAAAACTCCAAGTGATGCAGTTGAGCTACAGGTACGTCGGTAAGCGGTCGAAATTGATCGATTTAAATTTCAGAATATTTAATTTGATTAATATTCGACTGAAAATTTACCCAAAAAAATATTAAATTGTGTAGCTCGATAATTGACGTCAAACGAGGACTCGAGTCAGCCTCGATTTGTGTACTATCATGGAATCTCTTGTATGTAACCCTTATTTACGATAATTTACATTGTTATGCGTGTTAGAAATTATCTCATGAATTATGGATTTAATTTTCGCATAAAATGAATTATATTCTAGAAATTTAGATAAATTGTCGTCAATAATTCATTGAGATATCTGAGAATTTAGAACGAGGTCCAATATATACTAATGGGCCCAATGAGCCCAATAGGCCTCGATAATACAAATAGTAAGTGGAAAACGGGCTTAAGGCCGATTAAGGCCCATTATGGTGAAATCGGGCCCAATATGGGTAAACGGTCCCAATGATTTAAAATTAAGCCCAAAAAATATGAAATATAATTAATTGTATTGAATTTGACCTGATGTATATTTGTACGCAGTTTTGAAGATTTGATTGAGAGCAAATCGGACTGCATGACGAGACATTAGTGAAAGGTCAAACTGTATAGAAAATTGAGGTAAGGGAATTGTGAGAGTAGCTAGAGGTAGCTACGCGTATTTTAATAATTTTTGTATACACGAAATATGTATGTATACACTGATTATGTATAAAGGTCCTAGAAATAAATTAAAGATTTTAAGGACTCGAAATAGGTAAAGACTATTTTACCCCTATTTAGGGAAATTCAGCTAAGGATGGTGAAAGCATGACATGCATAAAATGCATGATTTAAGGATTGTCTGATTTAAGGAATTTTATTGGTTTTTAAGCAAAGTAAATCGATAGATTAGCCAATAATTGCATAAATGTCACAAGATAACACTACGTAGGTGTTATTTATATTTAAATGAAATTTTCTTGTAAAATGGGCCAACTATCAAGTTTATATGGAAACAGATAGTGCTGGCAAATAGCTCGTACTATATCTGCGTTTGTGAGTGTACATAAATGTGCTTGAGCGGTTGCTCGCACCGACGTGTGACATCATTTACATGAAATGTGCTAGAGCGGTTGCTCGCACTGATTTTTATTATTGTGAAATGCATGAGAGGTGCTGGAGCCTAGCTCGCACCCTGTTTTGACTGTTTTGATTGAATATGCATAAAAAGGTGCTGGAGCGATTGCTCGCACTAGTTTTAATGATTTGACAAGCATGAGAGGTGCTGGAGCTTAGCTTATATCCTATTTTGATATGATAATTGCATAAAAGTCGTGCTGGAGTGTAACTCGCACGAGATTTGATTATTTATGCATAAAACCGTGCTAGAGTGTAACTCTCACGAGATTTGATTTATTAATGCATAACACCGTGCTTGGAGCTTGCTCGCACGAAGTTTTGTACGATTTTATAACTCATTTTAAAGTCGTACTGGAGTTTTTCTCGTACGAGGTTTTCATTGAGTTTTTATACATATTCGTACTAAAGCATTGCTCGTATGTGGATTTTCTGATATCATGAATATGCATGGAGTCGTGCTAGAGCTTCGCTCGCATAGGGATTTATATGACATGCATATAGCTGTGTTGGAGCCTCTTGTAGACTATGTGTCACAGTGAGATGATATGTTCACACATGCATATTGAGACAGAGATGATATGGGTGGATAAGACTAATTGCAGGCACCCTGACTGAGTTTGAGTTCACGGAGTACGTTGTACTGTGTATGTCACTCGGAGTACGATGTACCATGGGGATTGTTGGAGTGGAGTGGCATTAGCCACGAGACAGTAAGCCTTGCCCTCACAATCCTGATGTTATGCTATTCTGCTGGGTAGGATCGACCCACCTCCCGTTTCAGGTGTGATACCCTGCACACTAGGTACCCTGTTGCCAAGGATCACTAGGATATGGCCATAGTCCTCGTTGTTACCGATATAGTCATCTACTTGTCTTACATGATATAACTTGTGGTCTCGATAGACCAAGGTAGACCTGAGGAAGGGTCAGGCCCCGATTTTATGATTTTTCACTATGCTAATATATGTTTTAGAGGATTTTATGATATGTGACCCTGAAAGAAGGGTGGTTTTATAACTGAAGTTTTATATTGAATTTTAATGAATTGTTTAATGAGATGATTAACCTGGAAGGGTTAGTTTATACTGCAGTTTTAATGAAATGATTTAAATGCAGTAGCATGATGAGTTTTCCATGCATGAATGATAAATTCATATAAGAATTGTATCTCATGATTTGTTTTATATCGCATGAAATAATGCATGATTTTGATTTAATTCATGCTAAGTATGATTTAATGATGTCACATAAAATGCTATTGATGCATAAGTAGTATGATTTATATATGCACGAACAGTTTTATAAACTATGTCATGATGAAATACATGATTTTGTGCTTGAGATTTTAATGAAAAGAAATGGATTTTAAGGGCATGGCATTATGAGCATGTAGATAGTGAAGTTATCTACTTACTTGCATAATTGCCTTACTGAGCGTGTGGTTTACTAACCCCCATATTTTCCCATCTTTTCAGAGCACTCACAGTAATTAATAAGCGGCCAGAGAGTTGCATCTTGGTATTCGCTGCTTCCCATCGAGAGACAGGTATACACATTTGTATAGTTCAATATCTAAATATGTAATGCACAGTACTGTAAACGTATATGATGTCGGGGATGTAAGGTTATGTAAATACCATTGTGTGTTTTTAGTTAAAGTCAAAAGATAGTAAACTCTGATATGTGAATGTGATTATAGAAATGCAATGGTAATTAGGTGAGAGGTGACTTACACTGAATCATAGCCCAACTGTTTGTAGGATGGTCACGATGAGAGAAAGGTAAGAATTAAATAATAAATGAAAAAGCAAAAAATTTACGCTGATTTTTAGGTAATTTTGGTCGTGACAGTTAATGGTATTAGAGCTTAAGTTGGCCTGATATGAGTCGGTGTTAGTGGTTAAGAAAGTTTACATCCCCATGTTGTCAGACCCGAGTTTTTGATTTACGTATGTAGCTTATACCTTATGATTCCTATGTGTACGAACGTTATATTTCATAGTTGAATCATAAGAAGAGTATTTACTATCATGCAATCGATTTATTGAGAATTAAAAATGCATGTAAGCTACATAACAGCGAGATGAGGGTTAAATTAATTTTCGAGCAAGTACAGGGGTAAGACGGTCAATTGATCAAAATTCGATATAAATACGATGAGACAATTTCATTAAAAATATGAAATCGAGAAATCTTGATCAATAACGAGGAAAATATTGAATTTCGAGTCCAATTGATCGAGATATGAATTTAATTACTATTTTTGAAATTTTTGTCTCGAAAAATAAGCTCGAAAATAGTGAAAAAATATACCGAAAAAGTAAAACCGGACTGATAAATTCATTTACGGACTAAATGAATTTAATAGAAATTTTTGGGATATTTTAGGGATATTTTAGGATTTTTAATATTATTTTAAGGATTAAAATAATATTAAAAATATATTATAAAGAAAAAAACAAAAAAAATCAAAAAATGCGGGGAGAGAGAAGGAACGGAACCGACGCAGACCGAGGAGGAAGAAAGACCATCGAACAGCAAGCACCGACGACCACACGCCCAGGCCAGTGGTCGAAAAAGAGAGAGGAGGTCGGCCCGATCCTTCTGCCATCGGTCACGCCCTCTACCGATGCCGGACACCGACGAATCGAAAAGGGGAAGGTCGTGGAGAAGAGAAGGAAATATGGCGGCCACCGGCGGTGCTAGGCCCCAATCGAGCCCAGCCAAACGTTCCCCAGGCTGTGGCGCACCGAACGGCTGTAGCAGATCCCGAAGAACCGGCCGAACGACGCCGGCACGGCTAAATCACCCCTGAACCGATCGGCGGCTCAGCGCAGAACCTTCTAAAATGAACCGAACCGGACCGGTTCAGCCAAGGAGAAAAGGGGAAAAAGAGGAAAAAGAAAGAAAAATGAAAAGAAAAATTTTTGGGATTGCACCGAACTTTGAGTAAGACGATACGAGGTCAAAAGTGACCAATTTAATTTTCGATAAATTTATTTAAATTATATTTAATCGAAAATTGACCTGGAGTTAAATATACGAAATTGTGCAGTTCGACGATTAATTTTGAACGGAAGCCCAATCGAACTTCGATTCGCTCACCATCGCACAATCTCGGGTAAGTAAAGCTCATTTATGACAATTTAAGTGATTTATGCGTATTTAAGATTTAATTTACACATTTCGGATTAAATTTCAGATTTAGTGAATTATATTCAAAAAATTGAATAAAATGTCGTAAATATTATACGTGTTATACAAAGAGCTTGAAATAAATCTCAATGGGTATTGATAGGCCCAATGAGTCGATAGACCCTGATAAACAGGCTTAATATGGATTAAGGCCCAATTAAAGTGTTTAAGGCCCATTAAGAGTAAACGGGCCCATTTAAATAAAATGAACTGTATTAAATGTGTAATACATTAGGAAATGTGAAATTAACCCAGTGAATGGTTAAATGCAGCTCCAGAGTCATATTGAGAGTTGACCGGACTACGAGATTAGACAACACAGAGGAAGAGAGGTCACACGACGTGTCCGAGGTAAGGGACTCTTGCAAGTAGCTAGAGATATCTGTGCATATTTTTGTTGGATTTTACATTCACTGAAATTGTTTGAGGGTCATAGAAAATCTATAATAATTATAGGGACCCAATATGGGTAAATTACGATGTTGCCCCTAGTTAGGCAAAAAGTGAAATTTTGGGAAAAGTTTCAAAAAGCATGGAAATGATGTTTTAAGTGGTTTTTCCTGCTGTGTAGCAGAAGAGTAGGTGGATGGGCTAATGTTTTGAGGTCGATGTAAACTAAGCACACTTTATAGTGCTGATTTTAGTGATTTTTAACATCCCTGTTTTTAAAGAGCCATCTACCGAATTATGTGGAAACAATCATGCTAGGGCACAACTCGCACTTGATTTCAGATGTTTTTCACATACATTAGTGCTGGAGGTTTACTCGCACTACATTTATTTGACATGCATGATAGAGTACTAGAGCGTTGCTCATACTCAGTTTTTATATGATTTGTGCATGATAGAGTGCTGGAGTAATTAGCTCGTACTCGAGTTTTACATGAGATGCATGACAGAGTGCTGAAGCGTTGCTCGCACTCGATTTTTCATGATTTGTACATGACATTGTACTTGAGCGATTTGCTCGTACTTGATTTGTAATAAAAACTATGCATGACCTGGTGCTAGAGGTTTACTCGCACTAGTGTTGATATTTTGACATGCATATACAGTGTTTTGAGGCGGAGTGTTGACTGTGTGTCACACTCAAGACGCGCACTGTAGTTTTTCGTGATATATACACATGTTAGAAAAATCGTGACGATTTCCTCCGTATAGACTGAGTGTCATACTGTTGAGACATTCTCATGTGGATTTAGAGACGTGGCATTGATTCCATAGTATGAGGGCTAAGACCTATGGCAGGCACCCCAACTATGATGTATTTCCATGGTATGAGAGGCTATGATGCACCCCGACCATGATGTATGGGTCCATGGGTGTACGTTGTACCGTACATGTGGCATGGAGTACATTGTACCGTGTTTTGTGTTGTGGAGTTGTGGAGGAGAGTGTTGATAGCTGGCGGTTGTGATGGACTGACCCCCATCCCGTTACAGCAGTGATAACCCGCACACCGAGTACTGTGTTGCCTAGGATTTCACCACATGTTAGGATATGTACATAGTCCGGAGATGCTCTCTTACGGTAAGATCCTTAAGCCCAACATCCTTAAGCCAGAGTGGGCGGGGAGGCTCTATTCGGCGGAGAGGCTCTCTTACATAGTCTAGAGAGATTGCATTTAGCCACTAAGTCTCGCCTGATATATCACATGTGTTTTATGATACGGGTAGACCTAAGGGATGGGTCGAACCCCAGTTTATTTGTGTTGTGATGAGAAATGCCATATTTATTGTGTTTTGAATGTAAATGGCATATTTTATATAAAGGCATTCTTAAATGATTAAATATGCACTGTTTTGCATGAATGCCTCTAATTGATAAACCAGCATGTGTTTAGTACATGGGATTTTAAATCTGTACTATATTATATATATTTTAAACATGCTTTTGAATTGAGAGAAGGAAGGCAAAGCACTATTTTCAGTAGATAGTATGGATGTCTACTTGCTTGCCTGATTTCCTTACTGAGGCGTTGATAGCTCATCCCATTCATTTTCCCCTCATCTCTACAGATTCTCGTCGGTAGATTGAGTCAACTGAGGTATTGCATTCCTTTGATCCGCTGCCACTCCCCATCTAGTGAAAGGTATACACATGCGTACTCTTTTGTATCTGAACAATGCATAAACACAGTGATGTACACGTTTTAATATGGGGGATGTAATGATGTAATTATATTTAAGTATACGAATTTACTTATGATATAAATGTCATGTATGTATGATACGAAAAAGAATGGTAAGGTATGTCTGGATGAGGAGACTAATGCCTATTCACAGCCCAACTGTTGAGGAGATAAAGGTAAGTAAAAAGTGAAAAATTTATTGTGGTTTTTGGTAAAGTCGCGTGTGGGAGGAGGGTGTGACACATGTACTATGCATTGTTTAGATACAATTGTGTATATCGAGATGGAAGTACAGCTAAGAATTTGGTTTTGAATGCAAGAATATAGACTCATTAACTGATAGCCGCTATGGTAGTGGGGCGAGTACACAAGCTCGAGGCCGTAGAGGTAGGCCCTAAAGTTGTACTGAGTTGCCACATGAGACTTAAGATGTGATTGATGTGGAGGCTGATGTTGAGCATGCCCCACAGAGTCTGACAGAAAGATCGAACAGAGTCTGACAGAGATATCGGACAGAGTCTGACAAAGAGACAGGATAATATTAAGACACGCTTCGCGAGGTTGGAACGGAGTGTGGAGAATATTTTGAGAGCTATTTGCTCAGAGTATGCAAGGTATTTAAGGGCGAGTCGGAGCATTGGTGGATGTCTGCTCGACCCATCTTAAGAGTTAAACATCCATAATAGACATGAGAAGTAATTCTATATGTATTCCGGTGATAGAATATCCCAGACATTGTCTAAAGGAAATTACAGATAAAATTCATTACTCTGACCCAGAGGAACTGGTTGATTCACTAGTATGAATCTCAATCTATATTCCTGGGTAGATATGACTCCGACACTATGAACAGTGAGAGTTGGGATGTCTGAAAGTTCATGGAAGGGCTCAGATTATCAAATTAGAGTCTGATTGACCTGTTAGATATCACTACATATGCCGAGGCAGTGCGCAGACGGCAGTTGTGTGAATAAGATCATGAGTTGCACACTTCTGAGATTGGAAAAGGTAGTAATGGCTGAAATAGAGACAAAAAGAGAATAGAGAATGACTGAGATGTCAGAACGAGAAAAGGTAGTTTGGTAAAAGCTTAGAGCTATTGAGTCACGGGGTAAGATGATTGGTAAGGCCCCAGTGTATCCAAATACAGTATTTTTGAGGGGTATTGTGATTGGAGGACCTCGACCTGCTACGGAGCAGTGTAACAGTATAGAAAGTGTAAACAGTGCAGGATGTGTGGTAGATACCATGAAAATAAGATGTTGGACGATGGCGAGTGTATTCCTTGGACCAGGACAGTACTGATGTTTCATCTGATGTGGTGGAAGATACCACACTGCTTGTGAGTAATGAAGTATTATTTTAATTGATCCCGGTGTCACGCATTTATTCATACCGCTTTCAATTGCTTATAAGCTAATGAAAGATGTGAAGCCTATACCTTTAAGCAAGATGATGCTAGTTAACTGATTATCACTAACTAAATATGGGTATATGGATTGTAAGTTGAAAACGGGAGAAAAAGGATACGTCAGCCGATTTTATTCAATGGAATATGAATAATTTTGAAGTAATATTTAAGAATAGATTGATTCAGCTATAAACTATGATGTTTAGATTGCTATCCTAAGATAGTGATGATTTCACCCTGAAAAAGTATACTATAAGTTTGACACGTAATGAAAGAGTTTGTTATAAGTGATTTATGAAAGGAGATAAGTTTTGAGATGTGATAGATCCTGAATACGAGATATATTGGAATAAGAGGCGTATGCAAGGTAAGAATATCTTTGATATGTAAAGTAAATTGGATTAAGCAATATGTAGTGAATATGAATTGCGACCAAGGATAAGAGGAGGATATATCCATAACTAGTCTATGTGGTCAAGTCTGAGGGTTAATAAAGGTATTTCCAAATACTTCCCCGTCTGAAGACTTGACAGCGTCTAGAAGCGCACACATAATCTATAAATTGAAATCGATAGTCGTAATATATATATTTAAAATTTGAGTACCTTTGCTAGTACAATAAGGAAATATAGAATTTGATTAATCATGAAGGTTTAAAAATTAAAATTTTATAAAAACCGTTAATATAAGAAAAAGGAAATGACGTGGGTTAGTATCTTGAATGGAAGCGATTTCGAAATGACATTATACGTTTATGCGTACATAGGTCAAGGATATGGGTGATTGAAATATTTACTGGAACTCAACTACGATGAGGTAATTAAACCTTACCTGGACCGATTAGTTGTCATCTTTAGCGATGATATTTAGATGTAGTCGAAGTCCACGGAAGAGCATGAGTAGCAACTGGAAACTGTCTTATAGATGTTGTTGAGAGTTTCTTAAAATTGGCTGCTCAGTTGACACATCTTGTTCGAAAAAGATTGTATCCCAGTAGGATGATAAGTATGAAAGTAGCTTCGGTGAGTTTGGTATATTGAAGTAATAAACTGACTATCGTAATTATTCTCACCATAACCAACAGCTTAAGAGGTTTCAGTGTGTATGGATACCTCAAAATAAGGATTAGGCTGTGTATTGATGTAAAATAGGAAGATAGTCATTTATGGATCCAGATAGTTCAAGGACCATCAAAGAAACTATCCGACCCATGATTTAGAGTTGGCAGCCGTAACGTTTACATTGAAAGTATGGTGCCACCACTTAAATAGTAAGAAATTTTGGGTATGCACTGATTGTAAAAGCCCCAAGTATCTGTTTTCACAGAAAGAGTAGAATATGAGATAACCAAGAGGGTTAGAGCTTCTGAAGGATTATGATTATGAAAATTGTACCACCCAGGGAAGGCTAAGATAATAGCTGATGCCTTGAACAGAAAGAGCCTCAGGATGGTAACACATATAATGGTCAGGGAGCGTGAGCTACTAGAGTAATTGTGAGCCTTAGTAGTGATATGATCCCTTCTGATGATGACAGTGATTTTATGATAGCTAGCCTGAGGTTAGAACCAGATTGGTGTGACTGAAATTGCCAGGCTTAGCGTGATGATCGGCATGGTGTCAATAGCGTGGGTCAGATTTAGAAGGGTATAGTGATAGAGTTCACAGTGAGTGATGATGACTTACGGAGGTTCAGAGACAGTATAAGTGCTCCCCAGGACCATAGTTGCTAAGATAGTGTTATTATCAGAAGCTCACTCTTCGGGATATACAGTGCATCCGGGAAGTAATAAATATATCAAAATCTTTGAAAAGGGTATTGGTGGTCAGGTTTGAAAAGAAATATTGTAGAGTTGTAGCAAAATGTCTCGTATGTTAGCAGATTAAGGTAGAGCAAAAGAAGTTACAGAGTTATTGCAGCCTCTACCTATATCGACACGGAAATGGAGCAAGTTACCATGAATATTATGATGGGTTATAGAGGACCCGAATGAATCACGAGACTATCTAGGTGATAGTCGATAGATTGATTAAGTCTACCAACCTTCTGGCTATGGAAATCTCCAGATACTCTGAGTTTGTAGGCAAAGTTATATGTGTATGGAAAATTGTGAAACATTATGTAGCGTTCTAGTGAGCATGGTATTAGATAGGGATTCCTGCTTCACTTACCATTTCTGGGAATATTTTTCACGAAGCTATGGGAGCCTGATTGAGTGTTAGCACAGCTTTTTGTCCTCAGACAGATGGTCAGTCAGAGAGGACTGTACAGGTTCTGGAGGATATAATGAGAGCGTGTGCCATTGATTTGATCAGCTCCTGGGATGATCAGTTGTTACTAATCGAATTTGCCAATAATGACAGTTGTCACTTGAGTATCGAGATAACATTTTATATGAGGCATTGTATGGCCGTAGGGATTATTCCCCGATTTAGATAAGAAAAAGTGGGTGACAAATAGAGAATAGTTTCTGAATTGGTAAAACAAACCTCTGAGGATGTTCAGTTGATTTGTGAGAGATTAAGAACACCTCAGAGCAGAAAGAAAAGACTTTGCTGACAAGAGACAGAAACCATTGGAATTCACCGAGGGTGAATTGGTATTGAGTTTCATTAGATTGAATCCTTTGAGAGATTGGACAAAGTGGGAGATAAGGCCCATAGGTTGGCGTTACCACTTGAATAAGCAGGCATCTACAATGTGTCCCATCTTTTGATGCTTCGAAAATACTATCCGGACCCAGCATATGTGATTGGATATGAGCTCCAACAACTTAGCTCAATGAAAGTATAACGTATGTTGAAATATTGATTCGGGTATTAGACGAAAGGAGAAAGTGTTGAGATTTAAGATGATCTCCATAGTCAAGACCGTTGGTAGTATTACACTCCGAAAGAAGTCACATGAGAATTAAAAAGTATGATGTGATAGATATACCCGGAGTTGTGTATGGACCTTTTTGACTTGGTTCTAATTTGGAGGACCAAATTTCTTAAGTGGGAGAGATTTTAGGACCCGATTTTTATCGTAAGAGCAAATGGAATGAATAGAAATTTTTGAGTGCATTGAAAAATGTAAAAGGATTGAAATGGTATTCTCAAACGCGTGGAAGGGTAAAACGGTCAAAAGACTAAAATTCGGTATTTATCGTGACAAGAAAATTTAATTAAAAATATGAGAATGAGAAATCTTGATCAATGACGAAGAAATAATTAAATTTCGGGTTAAATTGATCAAGATATGAATTTATTGAAATTAATCGAAATTTTCACCTTATGAAATTATCCCGAAAGTATTCAAAAAATTATCCCGAAAGACGAAATAATACCAATAAATTCATTTATAGATTAAATGAATAAAATATAATTTTTAGATATTTTGGGATTTTAATATTATTTTAATGATTAAAATAATATTAAAAATAAATTATAAATAAATAAATAAGACAATTTTTGCAAAAACGCGAACTGAAAAACGAAAACAAAGCAGCCGAAATCGAGGGAACCAAATGCCTCTGATCTGACGACCACCAGCGGGACTGAGGGGTCGACGAGGGTCAGCGAAGGCAGCCCAACCTCGGCCGAACCATCAGCAATCGTGACGCGCCGTGGAAATGCCAGAGAACACCAGATTGACGGAGGGAGTGCCACGGGAGAGAAGCCTGGATTCGCCGATGATGGCACCGATTCGACCAGCCCCGAGGCCCGATTATGTAAGCCCAGGCGATGGCACGACGAACGGCACCGAAAACAGCTCGAGAACCGGTCGATCGACGTCGAAACGACAAAATGATGCCTAAACCGGTACGGCCGGTTTAGTGCAGTGAGGGTATGCTGAACCAGACCAGACCGGTTCAGCCAAAAAGAAAAGGAAGAAGAAAAAGAAAAAGAAGAAAAAGGGAAAAAGAAAAAGAGAAAAAATTGTGAAAAATCCAAGTGATGTAATCGAGCTACGGGTAAGTCAGTAAGCGGTCGAAATTGACCGATTTAAATTTTGAAATATTTAATTTGATTAATATTCGACTGAAAATTTACACGAAAAAATATTAAATTGTGAAGCTCGACAATTGACGTCAAATGAGGACTCGAGTCAGCCTCAATTTGTGTACTATCATGGAATCTCGGGTAAGTAACCCTTATTTACGACAATTTACATTGTTATGCGTGTTAAAAATTACTGCATGAATTACGGATTTAATTTCTGCATAAAATGAATTATATTCTGGAAATTTAGATAAATTGTCGTAAATAATTTATTTAGATATCCGAGAATTTAGAACGAGGTCCAATATATACTGATGGGCCCAATGAGCCCAATAGGCCTCGATAATGCAAATACTAAGTGGAAAACGGCTTAAGGCTGATTAAGGCCCATTATGGTGCAATCGGGCCCAATATGGGTAAACGGGCCCAATGATTTAAAATTAAGCCCAGAAAATATGAAATACAATTAATTGTACTGAATTTGACCTGATGTATATTTGTACGCAGTTTCGAAGATTTGATTGGGAGCAAATCGGACTGCATGACGAGACATCAGTGAAAGGTCAGACTGTATAGAAAAATGAGGTAAGTTAATAGTGTGAGTAGCTAGAGGTAGCTACGCGTATTTTAATAGTTTTTGTATACACTGAATATGTATGTATACACTGATGTTGTATAAAGGACCTAGAAATAAATTAAGGATTTTAAGGACTCGAAATAGGTAAAGACTATTTTACCCCTATTGAGGAAAATTCACCTAAGGATGGTGAAAGCATGACTGGCATAAAATGCATGGTTTAAGGATTTTTTTATTTAAGGAATTTTATTGGTTTTTAAGCAAAGAAAATCGATAGATTGGCCAATAATTACATAAATTTCACAAGATAACACTATGTAGGTGTTATTTATATTTAAATGAAATTTCCTTGGAAAACGGGCCAACTATCAAGTTTATATGGAAACAGATAGTGCTGGCAAATAGCTCGCACTATATCTGCGTTTATGAGTGTGCATAAATGTGCCTGAGCAGTTGCTCGCATCGACTTATGTGACATCATATGCATGAAATGTGCTAGAGCGGTTGCTCGCACTGATTTTTATTATTGTGAAATGCATGAGAGGTGCTGGAGCCTAGCTCGCACCCTATTTTGACTGTTTTGACGGTTTTAACTGTTTTGGTTGAATACTCATAAAAAGGTGCTAGAGCGATTGCTCGCACTAGTTTTAATGATTTGACATGCATCAGAGGTGCTGGAGCTTAGCTCGCATCCTATTTTGATATGATAATTGCATAAAAGTCGTGCTGGAGTGTAACTCGCACGAGATTTGATTTATTAATGCATAACACTGTATTGGAGCTTGCTCGCACAAAGTTTTGTATGGTTTTATTACTCATTTTAAAATCGTACTGTAGTTTTTATTGTACGAGGTTTTCACTAAGTTTTTATATATATCCGTACTAGAGCATTACTCGTACGTGGATTTTACTTGAATTTATAATTATTTTAAGTCGTACTGGAGCTCTGCTCGTACGCAGATTTCATTGATTTCTATGAAATCGTGCTAGAGCTTTGCTCGCACAAGATTTTTTGATATCATGAATATGCATGGAGTCATGCTAGAGCTTCGCTCGCACAGGGATTTATATGACATGAATATAGCCGTGTTGGAGCCTCTTGTAGACTGTGTGTCATAGTGAGATGATATGCTTACACGTGCATACTGAGACAGATGATATGGGTGGATAAGACCTATTGTAGGCACCCTTGACTGAGCTTTGGTTCACGGAGTACATTGTACCATTTATGTCACGCAGAGTACACTATACCGTGGGGATTGTTGGAGTGGAGTGGCATTAGCCACGAGGCAGCAAGCCTTACCCTCGCAATCCTGATGTTATGCTGTTCTGGCGAGTAGGATCGACCCACCTCCGGTTTCAGTGTGATACCCCGCACACTAGGTACCGTGTTGCCAGGGATCACTAGGATATGGCCATAGTCCTCGTTGTTACTGATATAATCATTTACTTGTTTCACATGATATAACTTGTGGTCTCGATAGATTAGGGTAGACCCGAGGGAGGGGTCAGGCCCCCGATTTTATGATTTTCCACTATGCTAATATATGTTTTAGAGGATTTTATGAAATGTGACCCTAAAAGAAGGGTGGTTTTATAACCGAAGTTTTATAATGAATTTTAATGAATTTTTTTATGAGATGGTTGACCCGGAAGGGTTAGTTTATACTGCAGTTTTAATGAAATGATTTAAATGCAGTAGCATGATGAGTTTTCCATGCTTTAATGATAAATTCATGAAAGGATTGTATCTCATGATTTGTTTTATATCGCATGAAATAATGCATGATTTTGATTTAATTCATGCTAAGTATGATTTAATGATGTGACATAAAATGCTATTGATGCATAAGTAGTATGATTTATATATGCATGAATAATTTTATAAACTAAGTCATGATGAAATACATGATTTTGTACTTGAGATTTTAATGAAAAGAAATGGATTTTAAGGGCATGGCATTATGAGCATGTAGATAGTGGAGTTATCTACTTACTTGCATAATTGCCTTACTGAGCGTGTGGTTTGCTCACCCCCCTTATTTTTCCATCTTTTCAGAGCACTCACAGTAATAAATAAGCGGTTGAAGACTTGCATCTTGGTATTCGCTGCTTCCCATCGAGAGACAGGTATACACATTTGTATAGTTTGTATCTAAATATGTAATGCACAGTACTGTAAATGTATATGATGTCAGGGATGTAAGGTTATGTAAATACCATTGTGTGTTTATTTAGTTAAAGTCAAAAGATAGTAAACTCTGATATGTGAATGTGATTATGAAAATGGAATGGTAATTAGGTGAGAGGTGACTAACACCGAATCATAGCCCAACTGTTTATAGGATGGTCACGATGAGAGAAATGTAAGAATTAAATAATAAATGAAAAAGCGAAAAATTTACTCTGATTTTTAGGTAATTTGGGTCGTGATAGCGACTACCTCATTGGGCGCCAAGGAAGCTTAGGCGCATATATGCGCGCCTAAGACGATAAGGGTAAAGTTGTGCGCGACGCTTTTGTGTGGTAAGGGATTTATGTGGCAACGGTTAGTAGAATGCCCTAGGATTAGTTAAGATTTTTACATGGAAACGTAAACTCTTGGTTTAGTCAGTTAGCTAGGCCATATTTATATTTAAAAATCTACCTTACCTCACTTTACCGATTTTCTACAATTATTGTTTAGTTGCATCACTATGGACTAAATCCTTATTACACCATGAAAGTTGAATGTTTTGTAAAATATATTTTGAGGTGTTGTAAAGTATATGCATGCAAGCATTTTACTGTCAATTTTATCACCTCATTCAATTTTGTTGATGAATGTAAACTTGTTTGCATGGGCTTTTTAATTGTATTTTGGAGAAAGCATAAAGTTGCAAGAATTGTATACATGTTGATTTTTGAAATGTTAATGTCATGTGCGTGTGAGCATTGCATCATGATTTTGTAACTCCATTAAGCTTGTTTGACATTCGTAGCTAGTTTGCATGGGCTATTTTAACCACGTTTTTTAGAAAGCTTGAACTGATTTTTCGAATTGTGGATATGACAATACAAGTTGCTTTTAAATTGATGGGTTAATTTACCCATACTAGTAAATTGAGAAATTGAGATGATTTATGATTTATTTGAGTATACCCATCATAATGTTATTTTTTAGAGTGTTGGCGACCTTGTTTATGCTTGTGTGGTAGTCATGTCCTGTGAGAGACATTTCTAGCACCCGGTAGGATGTTCTGTGTGATTGCCTTACGGTGCCAAGTGCTTCACGGGGATGCCTTTGTGGCATTGAGATGTTATTGCTACCTAATACTGTTAGACCTTGATCTCGTCTTCAGTACCCTAGTCCGGGACTTGATCAGTTAGGATAGGGCGATAGTCACTATGGCCATAGGTGTTTTCATTGATATTGGTGATATTGTTTGAGTACTTAGTTCTATGACGAGTTACAAAAATTGCCACATTCTCATTCAGTTGTATTTAATTATTCAAGCTTTGCCTATGCATGTAATTTGACAGAATTGCACATTTTGACAAGTGGGTCAGATTTTTGAGAATTTCTATGTATTTTTTTTTTAACTTAAATTTGTTCAACGATGCATAAATTTTAGTTACGTAAGCATGTCTTAGTTGAAGCATAAGCAATATTTTCTTTTAATGAAATGTGCATGGCATCTTTACATAATTATCATAATTTACCACTGCATGGTGTGTTTGAATGTTATTTTACTAGCTTTGGTTATGTAAATTTCTTACTGAGCATGTGGTTGCTCACCCCTCTTTTCGAAATACTTTTCAGATTAGATTCGCGGGGCGAGCTTCACGTTCTTGTAGACTCCATCAGCCTAGTGAGCAGTTTTTAGATTTCTGAGGTATATGTGACGGACGACATATATATATATATATATGCATCTTTTATTTCAGATCATGTACGCACAGTTGTATTTTGTGGGGTGCATTTAGATGAGAGTTGTTTAAAGTATTATCACTATGGAATACTCTTAGGTTCCTTCTTTTCAATTTAAAGTAAATGAACGGCTAATATGCTGTATGGTGCTTAACCAACCGGTCGGGTTTGTGGTTATGTGATGCTTACTGAAGAATTTTGTTAATACAGATTAAATATTTCTTTAGTTGAGTACATGTGAGGAATATGGTGTAAGATGTAGGAAGGACTTAGTTTGATTATACCATTATGCTATCGGATTTACGAAAGAAACATGTTCTCACATATATCATAAGTCACGATTAGATATAGATCATTTACGAAAATTCTAAAAGCAGTGGCATGGTTTCTACATTGGACACAAAACAACAAGTAAAACGATCCATAGAGACACTTACGTTATCTTATAGCACGACTCCGCTTAACATTGCGCATTTACGTTTAAGGTTAGGTCACGGGGTGTGACAATGCATCGATGTGCAAATATCATGACGAACCCTTAGTCTAAAAAATATGTCATTATTATGTTGAAAAATAGTTTCGCCTTCAATGTAGAGCTCATAATAGTTTTGCTTATAAATCTCATTCAAATAGAAAAATATATTTGTTCGCAAAACTTTAAAACCACGAGACCAAGCTCAAACTAGCAAAACATGCACTCAAAGTAAAAATCTCGGGTTAAACACTTTCCTTGGAAAATATGCTCATTTATAAAATACTTTCATGCTACACAAGCATTTTCGTTAGTAAAGAACACGAATGCCCAAAACGGTTGCATCCCTTACCTCTTACACCTTGAGGCAGTACAATATAGTCAGGTCTCGGACTAATCTCGATTTATGTGTATAATTCCCGAGCTACCCAAAATAGCGTCAAACCATCAATAAATGCTCCATTTTATCTCTACTACACATTTCTATTCATTTGAAACTAAAATGGGGTCGTTGGGACCCTTTTTCGGTTACTTTCTCTATTTTCTCGATTTTACCAATAAAGTCTCAATTTAAGCTATTTCATTAGTTTTCTTTCAACCAAATTTAAGGCTTATCAACTTAATAGCTTAAACATTTATCTTAGACTTCATCAACCACTCAAATTACTCAAATCGCTAAATTTTGACTCTTTTTAAGTTTTTAGCTTAACCGAGCTATAAACTGAGTTTCTTCGGTATCATTTAAACATCTAATAACATTAAATCAAACCACATTTAATCTTTTACATTTAAACCCTAGGCTGGCTGAAATCAATAATGCTCATACAAATTATTCCAATCAATTTCATTTAACTAAAAATCCTTAAAAATCATCAAATATCAACATATCTCCTCATCTTCATCATTCATCAACTTTCTCTTACCTTTGACCAAGCTTTTGATCCTCCAAATTGTTTCTCAACTGTAAATCATCAAGTTTACATCTTAAAATCATCCAAAACAGCAACAAAATCCAACCAAAAACATTTAAAATCAAGCTTTCTCTCACCTCATGAACAAGACAGTTTCTGTCCCTGACTTTCTATCCAGGATTTCACCAAGAAAATGACCTTAAATAGGGATGCAATTTTTATATGATGTATAGGGGTCAATTAGGAAGAATCGGTCCTTTTGTTTAAGATCAGAAAATGGCTGGAAGAGGCTCAAAAAAATCACCCAAGCAAACCTGCACAGTGACGCCTATATAAGGAAGGAGGGATTGGTTCTCTCAATTGGCTAAGGCTTTTGGGGTGATTCCAAGGGATAAAGAAAGCTTAAGGAGTTTAGATTTAATCTGGAGAAGGCTGGAATTTTTAGGCCTTGCAATGGGCCTCAACGCATGCCAAAATTACTTGTTGTCCAATTTCCTGAAAATAGAACAGCCTATGGCCTGTTTTGAAAAATCCTTAACAATATTTCTAGTCCAATTTCCTCCAATTTCTCACTTGTCAATTGTTCTACTATGTCTCCAGTATCTCTTAAAAACTTTGGTGCCCACTAGTTTAAGAAAATATCCGGATTGGGCCCATTTTATGCGACTAGGTCCATACCGATCAATTAAACTTAAGGTTGTGGGTTTACTTTAAAAATTCATTTGAACACTGAAACCTCATTATTTCCACTCCATTTCTATTCCTCATGTCAATTATGTCTTATGTTAATTTCCTATGGTCACAGAATAATTTTCTTGAATTTCTAGCATTTATTCTGGATTTATTTCTTTTATTGGGCCTATTTGCTTGGTTTATCGTAAACTTGAGCTTCACTTACTTTTTCACCTCTAACACCATAGTTTCACTTTCTAATCATCAATTCATGCTTTAATTCACACTTTGTGAAAAATATTTAAAGTTGGGTTCTTACCTCGAAGTACGTGCCTCGGGCCTCATGCCACTATCCCAGGCTTCTCAAGCATTCTGAGCCCTACGTAAACATTCACATAAGTCTTAGACTTTTCATCTTAACTTAAAAATGATTAGTAGTGGGGGAAAATTTCGGGTCTCACATTCTTCCCCACCTTTTATTAATTTAGTCATCCAAATTCAATCAGGTCCGTCAAATAGACGAGCGTACTTCTCTTTCATCAAGCTTTCTAGCTCTTAGTTGTTTCTTCAGTTGAGTGGTGCTTCCACAGAACCTTTTGTAAGACCCCGTATATGTATAAGGGTAATGTGTGTACTTGGATCAATAATATGAATGGACTTGTAATGTAAAGTATGATTGATGTAAGTCCATGGATTCAATGTATGTATGTGTAATATAAATTGTAACGTGCATACAAGTTTCATTGAGCATGAATACGAAGAAATGAGTTCTAGCAAGTGATGGATGTGATTGAGACTCAAGATGAGTAGTGTGGTAAAATGGAATGGAGTTATGCTTCCATTTGGTTTTATGTAGCATACCTTTGAACATACAATGAATGCACACAAGTTTCAATGTGCATAAGGTATGAATGGATGCCATTTTCAAGTTATAAAGGGGGATGGATGAGAAAATGGCCATGGCAATAGATTAAGGATGTGTTGGTATGAGTTGCAGCAAAGAAACTGCAGGAAATCTGGAAAACATGAGGTCCAGATCGATCTCATAGGATGAGAGATTGATCTGGAAGAGCCAGAATACTCTTAATTGGGCGAAAGAATAGAGCAGATCGATCTCCAATGGAGCCAGATCGATCTGCCAAGCATTCTGTAAGTGAAAAGGATCGATCCTCAAACACCCAGATCGATCTCCTTAGCTCTCTGTTTGGGACCAAATCGATCTCATGCTTCGACAGATCGATCTCATGCTTCAACAGATCGATCTCATTGCTTCAACAGATCGATCTCAGGCTTAAAAATGTCGTGAAAAAGAGAGATTTTAAGGGACCAGATCGATCTCCTCTTGGACCAGATCGATCTCCTCAAGCCATTTCTATATAAGGAGAGCTGAAAATCGAGAAATCTTGAAAAAACATATTAACCTCCCATTTTCAACCCAAAAACCTAACTTTCCCTCTCTAAAATCAGCCATTTTCAGTGAGATTTGGAGAGAGATCATTAGAAGTAAAGTTGTTCCTATCAAGGAGAAGAACAACATAGTGAGAGGGCATTTTCCCATTCTTGGAATTGAAGGAGTTAAGGGCATTACCAATTGGAGCAACAAGAGAAATCATATTGGTAAGATTCTAACACTCCAATCCAAATGCATTAGCTATTTAATTGATTTTGGAGTTGATTGATATGAGTGTTGATGTATAAACTACCTAGGAATGTAGTGGAATTGGTGTCACCTAGAAATCTAAAATCGGTATAATGTGAGGATATGTGGGATTGAATGAGTTTATGATTTATGGGCATGCTAAAGTTGTTAGTGAGATGATGCTTATGATTTTAAATGGTTAGATGAGATTACATTGTGAGTTTGGAGAAATTGTGGAAATGAGTATGAATATGCTTGATAAATGCCATAGTGAGGGGATTCATGAAATATGAACACTATGAGCTTTATGTCGATTTGATATCGATTTTGAATAAGATAATAGGCCTAAGAAGATCCATAGACTCGAGTTATGGGTAAAGTAATGAAACGAGGCCATGTAAGCGTTAATAGAGGCTATAGGTTAAATTGACTATAGCAAGCGCAAGGGTTGCATTGTATGGATCGAATATAATGCGGGATACGATTTTGTGCAGTCCCCGAAGAGTTCGTTGAAGGCGAACCGAACCGTACGAGTAAGCAGTTTAAGGAAGTGGAATCACGCATCGCGATTCCAGGTAAGGGAATTTTGTGAGTATATAGAGGTAGCTGCTCGTACTTTGAACTTGTGGGTGAATATTGGGTGTTGTATGAAATGCATGAATTGCTCAATTAAATGATGGATGGTATTCGTGAATGATGACGAGTATATGCGTGGTTTTGGATTTGAAGTGGATTTTATGAAATGGGATAGTAAGGCTAATAATTGCATAAATCTAATGTTTTGATGTCTTTCCAAAACGAATTGCTTGGTTTTAAGCAAGCTCGTAGATAGGACGGCTAGTATTGTATTGTTGTTGTAGAAAAGCATTTGTGAGTGCTAAACCCGAATTACCGGGATTGATGAATTGTATATGAGCCGCCTATCACACTTGTATGACATAAATCGCGCTAGAGCCTCGCTCGCGCTGGATTTCTATGTTTTCATTTGTATGAAACGTGCTGGAGCCTAGCTCGCACCTTGATTTGGAATCTATAATGATATTTATAAACCGTACTGGAGCTCCTGCTCGTACGTGGATTTTGAGTGGTTGCCTTATGAGTATAACCGTACTAGAGCTATGCTCGTACGCGCCTCTTTATGAGAAGATGCATGATGCATGAGTCGTGCTAGAGCTTTGCTCGCACAAGCTTGTATAATGGGATTCGTATAGGGTTGTGAAAGTGGGTAAGATCCTTAAGCCTTACATCCTTAAGCTAACATCCTTAAGCCCGAGGAGGCAGGGAGGCTCTGTTAGGCGGGGAGGCTCTGTTTGGCAGGGAGGCTCTCTTACGGTGGGACCCTTAAGCCAACATCCTTAAGCCCAAAGAGGCGGGGAGGCTCTGTTAGGCGGGGAGGCTCTCCTACATGGGTACGGTAAGATCCTTAAGCCCTACATCCTTAAGCTAACATCCTTAAGCCCGAGGAGGCAGGAAGGCTCTGTTAGATGGGGAGGCTCTGTTCGGTGGGGAGGCTCTCTTACGGAAAGGATCCTTAAGCCCTACATCCTTAAGCCCGAGGAGGCAGGGAGGCTCTGTTCTGCAGAGAGGCTCTCCTTCACGGAATATGGAAAACTCTTGGTATGGGGTAGATAAGATCTAGGAATGGCACCCCCGATCACGATATGAGTTGCGGAGTACGCCGTACCGTATATATCACATGGAGTACGATGTACCGCATGATGGTTATGTGATGAGAAAGTCTGGCGAGGGATAACCCATCTTCGTGCCAGCATAATACCCCGCACACCTGGATGCGTGTGGTCTGGGATGATTTATGATGTAATGATTCACATAGGCACTTTTGATATAGTGACCTAGATTTATACACATGCGTGAATTGTGGAATGTAAATGTGGTTATGGTTTGTGAGTTGATTTGGTGGTGTTATGGTGTCGGTTTAAAAAGGAAGTTTCTTAAAGAATTGCCCTTTAATGAATTTAAATGAGATTGAGCATGAGATAATTTATACATGATGTCTCTACCATGTTTTATACGCCAATGCACATGATTTTGATACAGGATATATATGTATATTCACATGGCATAGTTTTATTCCTCATGCTCCTACTATAAACGATTTATGCATAACACTATCAGCATGTAGATAGAGTAGTTATCTACCATGCTTGCATTATTGCCTTACTGAGCGTGTGGTTGCTCATCCCACTCTATTTTCCCCCTACAGAGCGTGCATAGTAGCCCAGTGAGGACTGAGGCGTATTATTTTGGACTCCGCTGCATCTCCACCGCTAAGAGGTATATACACAGTGATTCTTTTTGTATCTAAACAATGTAAAAGCACAGTATTCTTTTGAGTTGTACTTATGGGGGATGTAGATGTCAGTAAAACATGTATTCGTATAAGTACACGATTAAATGCACATGTATGACATCGTTCTAATTAATTGAGAATGAATGAGATGTGGTGTTTATTATTGGCTCACAGCCCAACAGTGTGTGGTGAGTTTAGTTCACGACCGGGTAAGGTAACAGTAAAACGCGAAAAATTTTCAGTGATTTTCAGTTAAAGAGAATGGAATTGGGTCGTGACAGAGATTGGTATCAGAGCCAGGTTGGCCTGATGTGAGTCATTAATAAAATGTAGGAAAGTACATCCCCATAGTACTGTGCTTTTGTTTAGATATAACTGTGTATACCGTGATGGATTGAGCTTAATGAATTATTATAATAGAGGGAGTTGGCACTATGCCAGTTACACGCAAAGGTAAAGGGGTGAGAGCACGTGCTAGAGGCCGTAGAGGTAGGCTTGAGAGCCGTGCAGAGCCACAGACTGAGCAGGCTCCACAGAACCCTGCTGAGAGAGCAGGTGATACTGAGGCTCGCTTCGCTAGATTAGAGCAGAGTATTGAGAGTCTAGTGGAGATAGTCACGCAGGCCTTGGGCGCAGGTGACAGATGAGGTCCCGCAGCACAGCCTACTACGGAACAGGCAGCTGCAGAGGCGGAGAGACCTCAGACTGCTGAGACAGTTACAGTTACACCACCTCCAGCCCAGGATATAGATTCTCCTATCGCTCTACAGCAGAGCGGTAGTGATGTGGGTTATGACTGCGACTTGAGCAGGTTGCGAGAGTTTCAAGCGCTGAAACCCCCAGTGTTTAGAGGGGTGAAGGACCCAGTGATTACGAAGGATTGGGTGTATGAGATGGAGAAACTGTATAGGTTTTTCCGATGCATTTCAAGTGAGAAGGTTGCCTTTGCCGTGTTTATGCTGAAAGGCGAGGCCGAGCATTGGTGGAGGTCCACCGAGGTTATTTTGAGGGCCAGACACTCTGAGATCTCGTGGGATATATTTCTAGAGGCCTTCAGGAGACAGTATATTCCAACTACCGCACAGAGGAAATTGCGGATGGAATTTATGAATTTGGTTCAGGGGAACCGTACTGTGGACGAGTATGAGTCCAAGTTCTTGTCCTTGGGGAGATATGACCCGGACACGATGGGTAGTAAGACCCGAAAGATTTAGAAGTTCATGGATGGATTGAGATTGGCCATCCGGACTAAGCTAGCTCCCTTCGACATTGTGAACTATGAGGAGGCTGTACATAAGGCTCAGTTATGTGAGCAAGACTTTGAGCGAAATGCCTCCGAGCTTGGGAGAGTCAGTGTTAGAAAGGACAAGGATCGGAAGAGATCCGGGTTTGGAAGAGTGGCCAAGAGAGATGGCCAAAGATTTTTCGAGAAGAGGCCAAAGATTGAGGAGGTGCGGGAGAGAGCTGCTAGACCTCCCGTATACCCAGCCTTGACTGCTCCAAGGGGCATGACTATTGGAGGACCACGACCTACCACTGATCAGTGTAGGAGATGTGGAAGATTTCATGGGAATAGGCCCTGTCTGATGACCCCTATGGTGTGTTTTAGATGCGAGAGACCAGGACATATGGCCAAGCATTGTCCCGAGAAGATGGAGATTGCCCCACAAAAGGGCAAGGAACCTGAGGGAGCTCCAGTTGAGACAGCAGCCCCGAGGAGGAGGGCTACAGCTGAGGAAAAAGGGAAACAGGCTGCGAGTGTGAGCAGAGGAAGAGTTCATGCACTGGATCAGGACACCGCAGATGCTTCGACGGATGTGATAAAAGGTACCATCCGAATCTTTGATTTAGAAGCATTGGTATTATTTGATCCTGGTGCCACGCATTCTTTCATATCACCTTCCTTTGCACATAAATTGTTGAAATATGTGAAACCAACATTTTTGGATAAAATGTTGATGATTTCCACACCCATGAATGATAGTCAATTGACTGAGCATGTATGTAGGGATTGTAAATTAAAGATAGGGGGAAGGAAATGATAGCCAATCTGATTGTATTGAATATGAATGATTTTGATGTAATTTTGGGAATGGATTGGTTGGCTACCAATCGTGTTGTGATGGATTGTCATGCCAAAACATTGATGTTTTCAGGATTAGACAATCTTATTGTAAATTTTGATGAAAGGAAATGATATGAAACTAGCATGTTTGTTGTAAATGAAGAGGCATGATTTTAAATGCATATTGCTTGAGAGACAAATTATTTGTTCATGATAAATATTGAATGTGGAGTGATGGTTTATGTTACTAACGACGGAGAGGATAATGTGAAGGGTTCATAGCCTATGTGGTCGATATAGATGAGGCACACCCGGAATTGAGGGACATACCCGTAATTGCGAATTTCCCTGATGTCTTTCCGGATGAATTACCAGGACTACCACCTAAAAGGGAAATGGAATTTTGCATTGAGTTAGTGCCTGGTACACAGCCGATATCGAAGCCACCCTATAGAATGGCTCCGATAGAGTTGGAAGAGCTGAAGAAACAGCTGCAAGAGTTGTTGGAGAAGGGGTTTATTAGACCGAGTGTCTCACCTTGGGGAGCACCGGTTCTATTTGTAAGGAAGAAGGATGGAAGCCTCCGACTGTGTATAGACTACCAGTTGTTGAATAAGGCCACCATTAAGAACAAGTACCCCCTTCCAAGAATCGATGATTTGTTGGATCAGCTCCAGGGAGCCGAAGTATTTTCTAAGATAGATCTGCGGTCAGGGTACCATCAGTTGAGGATCAGGAGTGGAGATGTACCCAAGACAGCATTTCGTACCCGTTATGGCCACTACGAGTTTTTGGTGATGCCATTCGGATTGACGAATGCTCCCGCAGCATTTATGGCATTGATGAATGACATATTCAAGCCATACCTGGACAAGTTTGTGATTGTTTTCATAGATGATATTTTGGTGTATTCCAAGTCCAGGGAAGATCATGAGGAGCACTTGAGGATAGTTCTGCAGACCCTCCGAGAGAGAGAGTTGTATGCCAAACTCAGTAAGTGTAACTTTTGGTTGGAACAGATCTCATTTCTGGGGCATGTCGTGTCAAAGGATGGGATATCAGTGGATCCATCCAAGATAGAGGCAGTTGTGCAGTGGGAACAGCCCAAGACAGTAACTGAGATCAGGAGTTTTCTGGGATTGGCAGGATATTATCGGAGATTTGTAGAGGGTTTCTCCAGACTAGCTGCTCCGTTGACACGCCTCACGCGTAAGGATGTTAAGTTTACATGGGATGAGGCATGTGAAAGGAGTTTTGAGGAGCTTAAGCATCGATTGACGACTGCTCCAGTTCTCACCATTCCTACCAGCTCAGGAGGATTCTCGGTGTATACGGATACATCACACCAGGGACTGGGCTGTGTGCTTATGCAGGATGGGAAGGTAGTTACCTATGGATCTAGACAGTTGAAAGATCATGAGAGGAACTACCCGACACATGATTTAGAGTTGGCGACCGTAGTATTTGCTTTGAAAATATGGCGCCACTATCTCTATGGTGAGAAATTTCAGGTGTTCACAGATCATAAGAGCCTTAAGTACCTGTTCTCGCAGAAAGAGCTGAATATGAGACAGAGGAGATGGCTCGAACTCCTGAAGGACTATGATTGTGAAATCATGTACCACCCAGGTAAGGCAAATGTAGTTACCGATGCTTTGAGTAGAAAGAACCTTGGGTTGGTGTCATATATGATGGTACGGGAACACGAATTGTTAGAACACTTTGCGAACCTCAGTTTAGATGTAACCCCACCTGGATCTGAGAGACTTGAGATCATGGCTAGTTTGAGACTAGAGCCAGAGTTGATTGGCCGTATTCGGCAAGCCCAGCAGAGCGATCGACGGTGTATCGATTGGCTGAGGCAGATGCAGACAGGTGTGGGTATTGATTTTGAGCAAAGTGCTGATGGCTTATTGAGGTTCAGAGGCAGAGTATGCGTTCCCAAGGATCCTGAGATCAGGAGAACGATTTTATCAGAGGCTCACTCATCGAAGTATACGATACATCTGGGAAGTACCAAGATGTATCAAAACCTTCGGAAGGTTTATTGGTGGTCTGGAATGAAAAGAGACATTGCGGAATATGTCGCTAAGTGTCTCGTTTGTCAGCAAGTGAAGGTAGAGCATCAGAAGCCTGCAGGATTATTGCAGCCTCTACCGATACCGACCTGGAAGTGGGAGCATGTCACCATGGATTTTGTGATGGGGTTGCCGAGGACCCGCAGAGGTCATGATGCCATATGGGTTATTGTGGACCGATTGACTAAGTCCGCCCATTTCTTAGCTATGAGAGCTACCGATACACTGAGTCAGTTGGCGAACCTGTATATTCGAGAGATAGTACGGCTACATGGTGTACCAGTGAGCGTTGTTTCTGATAGGGATGCCCGCTTCACTTCCCATTTCTGGGAACATTTTCAGGAAGCGCTGGGGACCCGATTGAGTTTTAGCACCGCTTTTCATCCTCAGACAGATGGGCAGTCAGAGAGGACTATACAGACCCTCGAGGATATGTTGAGAGCGTGTGTGCTGGATTATAGAGGCTCCTGGGATGACCACCTGCAGTTAGTCGAGTTCGCTTATAATAATAGCTATCATGCTAGTATCGGGATGGCACCCTATAAGGCATTATACGGGCCTAGATGCCGTTCCCCCATTGGATGGGAAGAGGTTGGTGACAGACAGATTTTCGCTCCGGACTTAGTGCAGCAGGCATCTGAGGACGTCCAGTTGATATGTGAGAGATTACGGACAGCTCAGAGCTGGCAAAAGAGTTATGCTGACAAGAGACGAAGACCACTGGAGTTTGATGAGGGTGAGTCGGTGTTTCTGAGGGTATCACCATCGAAGGGTATTATGAGATTTGGTAAGCAGGGCAAGCTGAGCCCTAGATATATCGGACCCTTCGAGATTTTGGAGAGAGTGGGAGATAAGGCGTATAGGTTGGCATTGCCACCGGACTTGGCGAATGTCCATAACGTCTTCCACGTCTCGATGCTTCGGAAGTATCACCCGGACCCGGCACACGTGATAAAATATGAGCCGTTGGAGCTCCATGAGAGTATGACGTATGTTGAGAAGCCGGTTCGGATATTAGACAGAAAAGAGAAAGTGTTGCGGAATAAGACAATTCCCTTGGTGAAAGTTCTTTGACCTAGAAATCTAAAATGGGTATAATGTGAGGATATGTGGGATTGAATGAGTTTATGATTTATGGGCATGCTAAAGTTGTTAGTGAGATGATGCTTATGATTTTAGATGGTTAGATGAGATTACATTGTGAGTTTGGAGAAATTGTGGAAATGAGTATGAATATGCTTGATAAATGCCATAGTGAGGGGATTCATGAAATATGAACACTATGAGCTTTATGTCGATTTGATATCGATTTTGAATAAGATAATAGGCCTAAGAAGATCCATAGACTCGAGTTATGGGTAAAGTAATGAAACGAGGCCATATAAGCGTTAATAGAGGCTATAGGTTAAATTGACTATAGCAAGCGCAAGGGTTGCATTGTATGGATCGAATATAATGTGGGATACGATTTTGTGCAGTCCCCGAAGAGTTCGTTGAAGGCGAACCGAACCGTACGAGTAAGCAGCTTAAGGAAGTGGAATCACGCATCGCGATTCCAGGTAAGGGAATTTTGTGAGTATATAGAGGTAGCTGCTCGTACTTTGAACTTGTGGGTGAATATTGGGTGTTGTATGAAATGCATGAATTGCTCAATTAAATGATGGATGGTATTCATGAATGATGACGAGTATATGCGTGGTTTTGGATTTGAAGTGGATTTTATGAAATGGGATAGTAAGGCTAATAATTGCATAAATCTAATGTTTTGATGTCTTTCCAAAACGAATTGCTTGGTTTTAAGCAAGCTCGTAGATAGGATGGCTAGTATTGTATTGTTGTTGTAGAAAAGCATTTGTGAGTGCTAAACCCAAATTACCGGGATTGATGAATTGTATATGAGCCGCCTATCACACTTGTATGACATAAATCGCGCTAGAGCCTCGCTCGCACTGGATTTCTAGGTTTCCATTTGTATGAAACGTGCTGGAGCCTAGCTCGCACCTTGATTTGGAATCTATAATGATATTTATAAATCGTACTGGAGCTCCTGCTCGTACGTGGATTTTGAGTGGTTGCCTTATGAGTATAACCGTACTAGAGCTATGCTCGTACGCGCCTCTTTATGAGAAGATGCATGATGCATGAGTCGTGCTAGAGCTTTGCTCGCACAAGCTTGTATAATGGGATTCGTATAGGGTTGTGAAAGTGGGTAAGATCCTTAAGCCTTACATCCTTAAGCTAACATCCTTAAGCCCGAGGAGGCAGGGAGGCTCTGTTAGGCGGGGAGGCTCTGTTTGGCAGGGAGGCTCTCTTACGGTGGGACCCTTAAGCCAACATCCTTAAGCCCAAAGAGGCGGGGAGGCTCTGTTAGGCGGGGAGGCTCTCCTACATGGGTACGGTAAGATCCTTAAGCCCTACATCCTTAAGCTAACATCCTTAAGCCCGAGGAGGCAGGAAGGCTCTGTTAGATGGGGAGGCTCTGTTCGGTGGGGAGGCTCTCTTACGGAAAGGATCCTTAAGCCCTACATCCTTAAGCCCGAGGAGGCAGGGAGGCTCTGTTCTGCAGAGAGGCTCTCCTTCACGGAATATGGAAAACTCTTGGTATGGGGTAGATAAGATCTAGGAATGGCACCCCCGATCACGATATGAGTTGCGGAGTACGCCGTACCGTATATATCACATGGAGTACGATGTACCGCATGATGGTTATGTGATGAGAAAGTCTGGCGAGGGATAACCCATCTTCGTGCCAGCATAATACCCCGCACACCTGGATGCGTGTGGTCTGGGATGATTTATGATGTAATGATTCACATAGGCACTTTTGATATAGTGACCTAGATTTATACACATGCGTGAATTGTGGAATGTAAATGTGGTTGTGGTTTGTGAGTTGATTTGGTGGTGTTATGGTGTCGGTTTAAAAAGGAAGTTTCTTAAAGAATTGCCCTTTAATGAATTTAAATGAGATTGAGCATGAGATAATTTATACATGATGTCTCTACCATGTTTTATATGCCAATGCACATGATTTTGATACAGGATATATATGTATATTCACATGGCATAGTTTTATTCCTCATGCTCCTACTATAAACGATTTATGCATAACACTATCAGCATGTAGATAGAGTAGTTATCTACCATGCTTGCATTATTGCCTTACTGAGCGTGTGGTTGCTCATCCCACTCTATTTTCCCCCTACAGAGCGTGCATAGTAGCCCAGTGAGGACTGAGGCGTATTATTTTGGACTCCGCTGCATCTCCACCGCTAAGAGGTATATACACAGTGATTCTTTTTGTATCTAAACAATGTAAAAGCACAGTATTCTTTTGAGTTGTACTTATGGGGGATGTAGATGTCAGTAAAACATGTATTCGTATAAGTACACGATTAAATGCACATGTATGACATTGTTCTAATTAATTGAGAATGAATGAGATGTGGTGTTTATTATTGGCTCACAGCCCAACAGTGTGTGGTGAGTTTAGTTCACGACCGGGTAAGGTAACAGTAAAACGCGAAAAATTTTCAGTGATTTTCGGTTAAAGAGAATGGAATTGGGTCGTGACACCTTTATCAACAGAATTCTCTTTGTTTGAAGTATCTTTTCTTTCTTGTCAAGGATTCGGATAGGTTCTTCTACATAGCTCATGTCTCCCTGAATATCTAATGCTTCATACTCGATGACATGAGAGGAATCCGGATTAGACTTCCTCAACATGGAGACGTGGAAGGCATTATGTATCCCGGAAAGCCGTGGAGGCAAGGCTATGACACGCCCTAAGGGTATGTTCCAAAAGTGCACAGGTTGTACAAGTAATAATGGGATTTGAGTCCCGAGTTATCGTCCCACAGAGAAGTTAATCAACCTAATTAACTACCGGTTAATCTTACCCTAAGTATATCCTAGCAAATTATGAAATTAAAGTGGGTGATCTAATAAGGCTAATTAAAAATACTGAAAAGCAATAAAATAATAAGAACTAAAGAAAATAAAACCGAACAAAATGTACTTATAGTACTTCGAACAATTAAAAGCAAATAACCTATAAAAGAAAATTAAAACAGTTAAAATGAATTAACGTAACTAAAATAAAATGCAAATATGAAAATAAAGTAATAAAATTTAATTAAACTAAACTTTAAACAAACTTAAAATAAAAATGCATGAATTTAAACTAATGAAAAATTGCAAATTAAACTAACCTAAAATGCATGAAACATAATTAATCTAAATTAACTCTAAATGCAACTAAACTAAAATAAAGTCCCAAAACATAAAATATAAAATTAACTATTAAATAAAAATTAAGACTAAAAATTAAATTAACAAACTAAAACACTAGAATTAACCTACAATTATCAACTAACAACTAACCTAATTAACTACTAACAAAAGCAATAAAAATATAAATGCAATAACTAATAAATTAAAAAGGAAAGGATGTGGCCAAACATGGCCTTAATCTTAAATTAATGGAGTGGTCCCGATTTTTGGTACTGTTCACTCTCTTCTTTGTTTCATTTCATTTTCTTTCCCTGCTGCCCACGTCCTCTGCACTCAGCTCTCTATTCAAGCCAGCTGTTGTACTACTTCTCTTCCAGGTGCTGTCCGCGAGCTTCTGTCCTGCTGCTCGTCCTTGGTTTGCTTCAGGTGCTACCTCAACGTCTGCCCTCTACTGCAGTACCAACCATGCGGTCCCGAGCATGATCATTCACTACTCTCAGTTCTATCCTGCTCCAGATATTCCCCACGGTTAAGCCATCACAGCTTTGCTATACCAGCCCACACCAATCAATTGTAACAGCCAACAACAAGATACTAGAAAATACAAACCAAAGTCAAGGTGAACAGTGCTAAGAGCTAAAAACAGAGCTGAACAGAGTGGAGGTTACTCCCTGTCTACTGCCATGGAACAAAGTGCAGAATGTGTAGCACCACACGGCAGCAGTCCCAGCCTCTCGGCATCAGTCATCCACAGCAGCAAGCAAATAATTTCAGCCTTTCACACTTCCTCACTTGTTGCCCTCTAGTTTGACAATCGGCACTTGGAACAGAGAAATAGAAAAGAGAAATATGTAAACCGAGACACAACAAGAAATAAAGGATACAAAACAGAATCAATGAAAGAAAACTTTGCATAAATAAATGAAAACTTAAACTTGGATAAGAAAAAGCTTGTTAGAAAAAACAAATTGATGAAACAAAAATATATGAAAAACACATGAACCGAAAACTGTAAAGGGAACAAAATATAAAAATATGCAGGAAATGAAAATGAACAGCTGCAATCGGGTTGAGTTTCATGGCTGCTGTCACCAGCCCCTCACACCCAAATGAAAAGTAGAAACCATGGAAATCAAACAGCTAAAATGAACCGAAAAAGAAAAAGGAAATAAAGCTTATAAAATTGAAAATTAACATGAACAGTATCTAAAAATTGAAAACAATGTTTTGATGGCTGCCGAAAGGTTAAAGAAAAAGAAGCTAAAAAACTCTCTAAAACTTTCTACCCTAAATTTACTCCTATTCTAACCTAGGATACTCTTTTTTCAATTGCCATCTTTTTCTATTTATATACACACTTAGAGGTACAATTGTAATTTTTTTCATCCTGGATGAGTTGGCATTGTTTGGCCACTTGTCTTCATACCATTGGGTCCTTGAAAAATAATATTTCCATGTCATCTGTCTTTTTGTCGAATTGGATGTGCTAGGCTCGTGTTGTCCGCGTGGTCCAATCTCGATTTTAGCTCAATTCTGATTCATTTTCTATCGAAATATTTAAAATTCATCCATCCGGATTTAATTTATCTACAAACATGAGAATTTTAATTAAATAAATGGGATAATTAACAAAATAAATTGGGGATTTAAATAATTAATTAGGAAATTAAGCACAAATAATTCTAAAAATATAGAATTATCAGGCTAATCGGTAGGTAACATCTCCCACTCTCTTTAACACCTCAAACGGACCAATAAACCGAAGACTCAACTTCCCCTTTTTCCCGATGCGCATGATACCCTTACTTGGAGATACCTTAAGGAACACAAATTCTCCCGCTTGAAACTCAAGTGGTCATCTATGCACATCAGCATAACTCTTCTATCTATTCTGCGCAGCCCGTAATCTATCACAAATAATCTTTACATTCTGAATTGTCTGCTCAACATATGTCATATCCTTTTTCAATTTTAGTGGTTCATACTTTACCACATTCATTGGATCTGGATGATACTTGAGAAGCATTCAAGCGTGGAAAATGTTGTGGGTACTCGATAATCTGCCAGCAACGCCAATCTATTATCTCATCTCCTACTCGGTTTAAGACCTTGAAAGGTCCAATGTATCGGGGACTCAGTTTTTTTATTTCTTTCAAATCTTATTGTACCCTATCTTTAAGCTGCTAACATATGAGACATTTAGTCACAATTCCAATTATATCTCTTATTATCCCTGATAACCAATATATTTTCAGGAGATTTGATAAATCCTATTATTCCTCGAATGCAGGATATATCTCTGTAAATGAGTCTCTAATGACATCAATTCCATTAACTATAGATCATTTGGTATACAATTGTGTTTTTAAATTTCAATAAATTATCAGTACCAATACTCGAGCTAGTTGCAGCACCCACCGGGGTCTGACCAACCACATCAATACTGTGTTTATCATTACGTTGTGCCTATTCGATTTGATCAATCACGTCCAGTTTCATCTCTCAGGCTAATCACCATGCAGTGAATGTCTGTATCATGAAAATGACCACATCCAAGTCGAGGTCCACCAACAATTCAATAACTAATGTCCTTGACCAATATACATAATGCCATCCTGAAATCACTTCTGCTCAAAGCACTAACCAAAGTCATTCCCTTTTTCTTGTATTAGACAGCCTTTGTGAAATTTAATATTTAAACCTTCTAGATCAGTAGGATTTTATAATTTTTCACCACACAAGTAATGGTATCCTGACTTCAAACGTAAATATTACGACTATCAATTTAAATTTATGGGTTATGGGTACTTCTAGACGCTGTCAAGTCTCTCAGGCGGGGAGGTATTTTGAAATACCTTTATTAGCCATCAAACGTTACCACATAACTGGTTATGGATATAAGGGTTCAAGGTTCAGTCTTAATAAGAAGTAGGATACCAAAACTTATCGTAGTTCCACGTTTCTCCTTTAGTCAGAACTTATTCTTAATTCACATCACTTGATTCGAAACACTTCACATGCTAGAGATATTCTTACCTTGCATACACCTCTTATTCCAATGTAACATGTATTCAAAATCTATCATATTTCAAGCTTGTCTCATTTTGTACATCAATTATAACAAAACTCTTTCCTTATTCCAATTAAGTCTTGCATTCGAAACATAAGCATAAGCAATTTACAATCCTTAGACTCGATACGTAATTCATATTCCAAAATCTTCTTATACCCTAAACTCCGAATCATCTTAACAATTTTATGTCTTTCCCTCTTATCTATAATCTCTATTTTGGGAGAATCCAATTGACTCCCATTTTTTATACAAAGCGACCCAGAAGTCTCTAGATCTTCTTGCCAATTAATGTTGGTACACTCCAAAGCAGATCGTTCAGTCTGGTAATCCCCTTATCATATGATCCCTCTAATTACTACTTCAACAATTCAAATTCAATCGAAACTATTCAATACAGTGGTTTGAATAATAAATTCGATATCAAGTACTAGATCACCTCAAGCTTCATCCTTCGATCTAGTTGTAATTGTGACAGATTATCTAAATATGTGTAAAAACATTTTATGTCTACAAGGGTCTCTCTATACTCTGAACACACATGTTGGCTCTACTGAGAGGGGGGTGAATCAGTTTTCTAAGGTTTATGACAAATTTAAACTAAATTAATTCATATTGCAAATAATGAATAATCAATATAATGTAATGGAGTAAATTGAAAGAAGATAAGGGTAAGAAAAAGCAAACTCACTAGTTTATAGAGGTTCGGCCAATCTCTTGCCTACGTCCTCTTTTCTTGACCTCCTTGTCAAGAGCTTCCTTTCACTCTATCAATGAATGTTACACACTCCCTTTTTCAGGTTAAGGAATAACCTCTCTACCCTTTTTACACAAATAAGTATTCACCCTTTTACAAAGTTTATCTCACTGAGGAACACTCCTCTTCTCTCTTGAAATAAGGATGACTACAAAATCAAGCTTTTCTTATGTGGGTAGGATAGATATAGCTTTTACTTAAAGGTTTATACAACAATATAAATAAATGAAGATTGAAGATAAATGGAATGTTGGAATGAAATTCTTGAGAATGTACAAAATTTACAGCAATTGTCTCTCTGTTTCCAGTGTCTTCAATGCTTGATTTTATACTAGAGGATTGGTAGTTGGAGCATTAAATGCTATTTTTCCGGTTGAAGGTTTTACAGAAAGAGCCATTGGAAACCTCCAGTAGAGTGCCAGATCGATCTCCAATCTTTACCAGATTGATCTTTTAGTTTAATTTCTTATTTTGTCAAAGCAAATTAAAGCAAGGAGATCGATCTCATATATGTAGAGATCGATCTTACAATTTGAAAATGTTAGTGAAGATCGATCTGTCAAACCAGAAGATCGATCTTCCAATCTCTCTGTTTGGGCAAGATCGATCTTCAGATCGATCTACCAAGTATTCTCGTAGCGAGGAGATTGATCTCTAATTAACCCAAATCGATCTCCTTAGCTCTCTGACTTTGAGGAGATCGATCTCTTCCTATACCAGATCGATCTCATAAACTCTTTGTTTGAGCATAGATCGATCTACAGATCGATCTACTGCTTTAGCCTTTGTTTTAGAGGAGATCGATCTCTTCCTAGACCAGATCGATCTTATAAACATCTTGTAATAGATAGATCGATCTTATAACCCTTATAGATTGATCTCTGCTTCCTCAATACTTTGTACAGATCCTTTGAGAATTCAATCCTTTAGTAGATCGATCTCATATCCTCATGAGATCGATCTCTCATACTAGAAAACCCATGAGATCGATCTCTCATCTCACCAGATCGATCTCTCATCCTTAAAGACTTAGTTTTTGGTACTGATAACCTCTAAACATGTTTTTAAATCATTTCAATAATATTGAATTTACTTGTTTTGTCATTTCAAAATATATTAACTGTAAGACCCGATTTTATCGTAAGAGCAAAAAGGGAATGAACAGAAATTTTTGAGTGCATTTAAAAATGCAAAATGACTGAAATAAAATTCTCAAAAATGTGCAAGGGCAAAATGGTCAAAAGACTGAAAGTCGGTATAAATTCGAGAAGAAAAATTTAATTAAAAATAGGGATTTGAGAAATCTTAATCAATAACGAAGAAATAATTAAATTTCGGGTTAAATTGATCAAGATATGAATTTATTGGAATAAATCAAAATTTTGTATCAAAAAATAATCTCGAAAATAATCAAAAATTATACCGAAAAGGTAAAATCGGACAGATAAATTTATTTACTGATTAAATGAATATAATATGAATTTTTTTGAGATATTTGATAAATAATAATATTTAATTGATTAAAATATTATTAAAAATAAATTATAAATAAATAAAAAGAAATCTGAAAAAAAAAAGAAATCGCATTTCGCAGTTTCTGAAGGAAAAAGGAAACAGAAACAACAACAGAGAAGCGAAGGCTGACCGAGGAAGAGGAGGCTCACCGGCGAGCTACCGACGGCCAGGAACCCCAGGCGAGGGCCGACGAAGTAGGCCCGAAACCCAAACAACCCAGAGGCGGCCGCGACGCGCGGCGAGGTGGCCGAAAAACGTCGAAAAACGAAGGAGAGGCCGCGGGGAAGAAACGTCGATCGGCGACCATCAGCGCCGATTCGAGCGACACCGAGGCCTGATTTAGGAAGCCCATGCGATGGCACACCGAACGACGGTGGAATCAGTCGGTAACCGACCGAACGGTGCCGAAAAGGCAAAATGGTGATTGAACCGGACTGAACCGATCGAATCGAACCGGACCGAACCGGTGGTCTGAACCGGGTTGAACCGGACCAGACCGATTCAGCCAAAAAGAAAAGGAAAAAAAAGGAAGAAAATGGAAGAAGAAAAAGAGAAAAAATTAGGGAAAAATTTCAGTGATGCAATCGAGCTACGGGTAAGTCGGTAAGCGATCAAATTGACCTATTTAAATTTTGAAATATTTAATTTGATAAATAATCGACTGAAAGTTTACCCGAAAAAATATTTAATTTTTGTAGCTCGACAATTGGCATCAACCGAGAGCTCGAGACAGCCTCGATTTGTGTACGATCATGGAATCTCGGGTAAGTAACATTTATTTATGATAATTTGCATCATTATGCGTGTTGATGAATTACAGATTTAATTTCTGCATAAATGAATTAAATTTTGAAAATTTGAATAAATTGTCGTAAATACTAAATTAAGATATCCGAGAATTTAGAACGAGGTCCAATAAATACTACTGGGCCCAATGAGCCCAATAGGCCTCGATAAAGTGTGGTAAATGGGCTTTAGGCCGATTAAGGCCTATTATGGTATAATTGGGCCCAATTCGGGTAAACGGGCCCAATGATTTAAATTAAGCCTAAAAAATTATGAAATACAGTTAATTGTATTGTATTTGACCCGATGAATATGTATCCGCAGTTTCGGAGATTGGATTTGAAGCAAATCGAACTGCATGACGAGTCATCAGTGGAAAGGTCAGACTGTACAGAAAAATGAGGTAAGGGAATTATGTGAGTAGCTAGAGGTAGCTACGCGTATTTTAATAGCTTTTTCTGTACACTGAATATGTATGTATACACTGATATTGTATAAAGTTCCTAAAAGTGGTTTAAATGATTTTAATGATCGAATTAGGTGACAAGTCTATTTTACCCCTATTGAGGGAAGTTCACCTAAGGATGGTGAAAGCATGAAGAAATGCATGATTTAAGGAAATTTCAGAATTAAGAATTTTATTGGTTTTAATCAAAGCAAATCGATCGATTGGCCAGTAATTGAATGAATTTCACATGATAACACTACGTAAGTGTTATTTATATTTAATGGAAATTTCTTTGGAAAATAGGCCAACTATCAAGTTTATATGGAAACAGATAGTGCCGACACATAGTTTGCACTATATTTGCATTTGTGAATGTGCATAAATGTGCTGGAGTGGTTGCTCACACTGACTTGTGTGACATCATATGCATAAAATGTGCTAGAGCGGTTGCTCGCACTGATTTTATGATTTGATATGCATGAGAGCTGCTAGAGCCTAGCTCGCACTCTGTTTTGACATGTTTTGACATGTTTTGATGTGGTATGCATAAAATGGTGCTGGAGTGATTGCTCGCACTAGTTTTTATGATTGACGTGCATGAGAGGTGCTGGAGCCTAGCTCGCATCCATTTTTGATATAATAATTGCATAAAAGCTGTGCTGGAGTGTAGCTCGCACGAGATTTTATTTATTTATGCATAAAGTCGTGCTGGAGTGTAACTCGCATGAGATTTGATTTAATTGAGCATGTATTTGTGCTGGAGCGTTGCTCGCACAAAGTTTTATATGGTTTTATAAGTCATTTTAAAGTCGTACTGGAGTTTTTCTCGTACGAGGTTTTCACTGAGTTTTTATACGTATCCGTACTAGAGCATTTCTTGTACATGGATTTTACTTGAATTTATAATCAGTTTAAGTCGTATTGGAGTGTTGCTCGTACGCAGATTTCCTTGATTTCTATGACACCGTGCTAGAGCTTCGCTCGCATGAGATTTTTTGATATCATGAATATGCATGGAGCCATGCTTGAGCTTCGCTCGTACAGGGATTTATATTACATGCATATAGCCGTGTTGGAGGCTCTTGTAAACTGTGTGTCACAGTGAGATGATATGCTCACACTGCATACTGAGACAGAGATGATATGGGTGGATAAGACCTATTGCAGGTAACCCTGATTGAGCTTGGGTTCACGGAGTACGTTGTACCGTATATATCACGCGGAGTACGCTGTACCGTGGGGTTGTTAGAGTAGAGTGGCATTAGCCACGAGGCAGTAAGCCTTGCCCTCGCAATCCTGGTGTTATGCTATTCTAGCGGGTAGGACGACCCACCTCCCGTTTCAGGTGTGATACCCCGCACACTAGGTACCGTGTTACCAGGGATCACTAGGATATGGCCATAGTCCTTGATGTTACTGATATAATCAGTTGATTGTCTCACATGATATAAATATTGGTTGATAGACCAGGGTAGACCCGAAGGAGGGGTCAGGCCTCCGATTTTATGATTTTATACTGTGATTGCTAGATTTCAGATGATTTTATGATATGTGACCCTAAAAATAGGGTGGTTTTATAACCGAAGATTTATAATGAATTTTAATGAATTGTTTTATGAGTTTGAAATGGAATTATGAGATTGTTTTATGAGTTGATTAACCTGGAAGGGTTAGTTTTTACTGCAGTTTTAATGAATTGATTTAAATGCAGTAGCATGATGATGTTTTCCATGCTTTCATTTGAAATCCATGATTTTTCTTACATGACATGAAAGACTACATGATCTTGATTTAATTCATGCTTATTATGATTTAATGATGTCACATAAAATGCTATGATGCATAAGTTGTATGATTTATATATGCACGAACAGTTTTATAAACTAAGTCATTGATGGTTGTATGACTTTGTGCTTGATGATTTTAATGAAAAGAAATGGATTTAAGGGCATGACATTATGAGCATGTAGATAGTGGAGCTATCTACTTACTTGGATAATTGCCTTATTGAGCGTGTGGTTTGCTCACCCCCCTTATTTTCTCATCTTTTCAGAGCACTCGTAATAGTTATTGAGCGGCTGAGGACTTGCATGCTTGGTATTCGCTGCTTCCCATCGAGAGACAGGTATACACATTTGTATGGTTTTGTATCTAAATATGCAATGCACAGTACTGTATACGGATATGATGTCGGGGATGTAGAGTTATAAATACCAATGTGTATGTATTTATTTAAAGTTAAAAGATAGTAAACTCTGATATATGAATGTGATTATTGAAATGAAATGGTAAATAGTGTAAGGTGACTAACACCGAATCATAGCCCAACTGTGTTGTAGGATAGTCACGATGAGAGAAAGGTAAGAATTAAATAATAAATGAAAAAGCGAAAAATTTACTCTGATTTTTAGGTAATTTGGGTTGTGACAGTTAATGGTATCAAAGCTGAGTTGGCTTGATATGAGTCGGTGTTAGTGGTTAAGGAAGTTTACATCCCCATGTACTGTGCATTGTTTAGATACAATTGTGTATATTGAGATGGAAGTGCAGCTAAGAATTTGATTTTGAGTGCAAGAATAGACTCACTAACTGATAGCAGCTATGGTAAAGGGGCGAGTATATGAGCTCGAGGCCGTAGAGGTAGGCCTGAGAGTTGTACTGAGTCACCACATGAGACTCAAGATGAGATTGACGTGGAGGCTGATGTTAAGTATGCCCCACAGAGTCTGATAGAGAGATCAGACAGTATTGAGACATGCTTCGTGAGGTTGGAGCGAAGTGTGGAGAACATCTTTCGAGCTAATTGCTCGGTGTATGTATGAGATTTGAGAGCGAGTCAGAGCATTGGTGGAAGTCCACTCGACCTATTTTAAGAGTTAGACATCCAGAATGGACATGAAAAATAATTCTAGATGTATTCCGGTGACAGAATATCCCAGACACTTAAAGGAAATTACAGATTAAATTCTTTACTCTGACCCAGAGAAACTGGTTGATTAATGAGTATGAATCTCAGTATATTCTTGGGCAGATATGACTCTGATACTATGAATAGTGAGAGTCGAGATGTTTGTGTCACGACCCAAATTTCCTAAAAATCCCTACAAATTTTTCGCTTTTCATTTCCTTACCCGTCGTGAACAGATATACTACTAAACAGTTGGGCTATGATTCGGTGTTAGTCACCTCTCCCCTATTTACCATTCAATTTCCATATTTCATTTACATATCAATTTATTTAAAACTAAATACATCCCCAATATTACATCCATATACAGTACTGTGCATCTATATGTTCAGATACGAAATTATACAAATGTGTATACCTGGTCTTGCTAAGAAGCAGCGGATAACCGAGATGCGAGACTATTGTCGCTCTCTTATACTGAATATACCCTGTGGGGTGGAAAATGAAAGGGTGAGCGAAACGTGCTCAGTAAGGCAATAATGTAAGCAGGTAGATAACTATACTATCTACGTGCTGATAATGTCATGATGTAAAAATCGTTTACTTTCGGAGCATGAGGTAAGATTAAAACAATGCCACATGTATGTATATATCATATACAAGAAATCATGAAATCGACATATCAAGCACACATGGAAAATCATCATGTATGACATCTCATGCTCGTCACATTAAAACTCATTTATTTCATCATAAACTCTTCACTTTAAAACTCATTTGTTTAATCACAAAACTCATCACTTTGAAACTTATTTGTTTCATCATAAATTCATCACATTTAAAACTCATTTGTTTCATTATAAAACAACTTCATCAAGGTCAAACCCATCTCTCGGGAATACCTTGATTCATCAAATCACATCTCTTTTAAAAACACAAATCGGGACTACCCCTCCATCGGGTTTGTCCTGGTCTATTCAGACCGTATGATATCATGTGAGGCATGTAGGTTACTGTATGAAAAATCGAGGACTATGGCCATACTATGTCCCTGTGATCCCAGGCTACACGGATCCCGGTGTGCGGGGCATCACAACTGCAATGGAAGGTGGGGTCAAGTCCTACCCGCCAGAATATCAAGTAACATCATAGAGTCATCATGACTGCACGGTACAGCGTACTCCGTGTGACATACATGGTACATCGTACTCCGTGGACCCATATCATAGTCTGGGGGTGCCTGCCGTAGGTCTTATCAAGCCCAATACTATGTCGATAACCAACCCATGTCTCAAAGTATACGTGCGAGCATCTCAACTCTCTATGACATACAGTCTACAGGAGGCTTCCGCACGACTATATGCATGTCAACTCGCGTCTAGTGTGAGCGAAGCTCCAGCACCACGCTATGCATATCATGATATCTAAAATCTCGTGCGAGCGAAGCTCCAGGACGGTTTTGTGCACACACAAATTTCTCGTACGAGCAATGCTCCAGTACGGCTTTACATGAGAAATAATTCAGTAAACTTGAGTGCGAGTAAGACTCTAGCACTCTTTTAGTCATGTAAATACGATAGGTGGCTCACTTTTAATAAAACATCTTTTAAAATAGTAACCGGTACAAACCGGTACCCTTTCGTAAAATTCACGAAATCAACAGCCCACCTATGTGTATATTTGCTTAAATCAAAGCAATATATTCATATAAAGCATTAAAAACATGAAATCATGCAATTTACCTGCCTTACTACCCTTTTTGTAAATTTTACTCCTAGGGGCAAAATCGTCTTTTTCCTTTATTTATCTAAGCCCCGGTTTTCGTAAAAATTATTATTTCGTTTACTAGATACTTAGATAAATTCTAAGCCCTGTAAATACCCTCAAAATATGTATAGGCATCTCTATGCACTTACAAAATTCCCTTACCTCGATTCTCGTCGAGTCTGACCTTTCCACTGATGTCATTTCGCGCAGTCCGATCTACTCTCAATCCAGTGCTCGAAACTGCGTATCAATATTCCTCAGGTCAGATATTATACAATTTAACTGTATTTCCTATTTTCTGGGCTTAATTTAAATCATTGGGCCCATTTACCCCTATTGGGCCCGATTGCACCTTAATGGGCCTTAATCGGCCTTAAGCCCGTTTTCCCACTTAATTTTTTTTACACTATCGAAGCCTATTGGGCTTATTCAGCTTACCGATAATTATCGGGCTTTGTTCCAAACTCATTGGATAGCCCGTATACCATTTACGGTAATTACATTGTAAATCCGATTAATATCCCTCTTTATACAACATTAATTCGTAAATTCCGTAAAATAATCGAAACTCTGTATTAAAGGACTCTAATTACCAGAATTAAACTGTACTTACCCGATACGATGCGGGATACAAAAATTGGAGCTCAATCGGCTCTCATTCAGGCTTTATCGTACAACTGCACAATTATTATATTTAATCCCGGGTTAATTTCCGATCAAATATTTTTTTTATAAATTTTTTGAAATTCAAATTGGTCACTTTTGACCTCTTACCGACTTACCCGAAGTCCGGTGTATCCCCGAAAATTCTTTCTCTTTTTCCTTTTTCTCTTTCTCTCCCTTTTTTCCTCTCTTTTTGGCTGAACCGGTTCAGTCCGGTTCAGACCGGTTCAGACCGTCGGTTCAGCTCTGTCCGGTTCGGTTCAATTTTGGCCGGTTCGACCGGTTCAATCCCCATTTGCTCATTTCGGTGCCGTCCGACCGGTTCCCGGTGTGCTTCCGGTGCTGTTCGGCTCGGCTACACCTGGGCATTCAGAATCGGGCCTCGGCTGGGGTCGAAACGCAGCCATCACCGGCGAATCAGCTCTTCTCCCCCGCGGCTGCCACCTCTTGATCCAGCGGATTTCGATGGTTTCGCCGGTCGATACTGGTCTCAAAAGGACCGGCTCCTCTTCCCGATCACGCCGGTACCCGCCATTCGCCCCCAGCTGCCGTGGATCGCCGGGATCATCTCCGTTTTCCTCGCGGTCTTCTCTTCCTCTGTTCGCCGGACACGGCCATCGTCGGCGCGCGTCATCGGTGCCAATGGCTTCGCCGGCCTCTCCTCTTGCTGCTCAGCCCTTCGTCGGAGGCCGTCGGTGCCCGGTGGTGGCTTGTCGGTGAGCCACACGCGGCAGCATTCCCTCGATTTCTCTGGTTCTTCTCTCTCCCCGATAACTTCTGATTTCCTCTTCTTTTTTTTTTTACAATTATTATTTTATTTAACAATTTATTTTATTATTAAAATATTCATTAAAATAGTCTAAAAAAATCTGAAAATATCTCCAAAATTAATATTTTATTCCAAACAATTTAACTTAATTTAATTTATTTTATTTATTATATTTTTAATCATTTTTGGGTATAATTTCTCCGTATTTTCGGGATATTGTCCAAAGTGACTTTTTGATATTTCTAAAAATTCCAGATCTTGATCAATTGGACTCGAAATTGTATAATTCCTCATTATTGATCAAGATATCCTAAATCCTTATTTTTTTAATTAAATTTTCTTATCGAATTTATCCCGACTTTTGATCTTTTGACCGTTTTGCCCTTCACGTGTTCGGGATTTATTTAATTCGACTTCCCTTCACGAATACTCATTCATTTTGTATTTTAAATCCTTATCTCCTGTCCAAATCCCGTTTCATTTTATTTGTGAACATTTTTCTACCTCATAAAATTTACGATTTAATTTCGGGTCTTACAAATCTCCCCCACTTAAGGAATTTGGTCCTCCAAATTAGAACCAAGTCATATGAGTCCATATACAACTTCGGATACATCGATCGTATCATACTCTTAAATTCTTATATGACCTTCTCCGGAGTGTATTACTACCAAAGGATTTTAATTAGGGAGATCCTCTTAAATCTCAATACTTCCTCTTTCCTGTTTAATGCCCGAATCAACTTATCAATGTACTTATATTTTCATTAACTGAACTTTTGGAATTCATATTCGATCACCTATGCTGGATCCGGATAGTATTTTTGAAGCATCAAAAGATGGGACACATTGTGGGTGCTTGCTTATTCAAGTGAAAATGCCACCTACAGGTCTTATCTTCCAATTATCCAATCTTTCAAAATATTCAATCCAGCGAAACTCAATTTACCTTCTTCCAAAAGCTCGCTATGTCCTTATTCTCTTAGGACAAGTAACTTTCAACCATACTAATTCACACTCGGTGAATTCCAATACTTTTCTATCTACTCTGAGGTGTTCTTAATCTCTCATCCTTAACTAAACATCCTCAGAGACTTATTATCCAAAGTCGAAAATAATTCTATCTGTCACCCACCTATTTTATCCAATTTGGGGAAACAACCCCTACGACCATACACTGTCTCATATCTTGTTATCCCGATACTCAAGTGGCAACTATCACAATTGACGAATTCGATTTGTAATAATTGATCATCCCATGAGCATAAAAATCAAGGGCACACGCTTTCATCGGATCCTCCAGAACCTGTACAGTCCTCTCTGACTGACTATCTGTCTAAGGATGAAAAGCTGTGCTAATACTCAGTCGGGTTCCCATAGCTTCCTGAAAAATATTCCCCAAAATGTGAAGTGAAGCGGGAATCCCTATATGATACCATGCTCACTGGAACGCTACTTAATGTTCCACAATCTTCCTTATACATAAATCCTCATATACACCCTGAGTATTTGGAGATTTCATAACCAGAAGGTGGGTAGACTTAGTCAACTTAGCGACTATCATCTAAATAAAAGTCTCGTGATTCATCTGAGTCCTCTATAACGCATCACGAAATTCATGGAGACTTGCTCCCATTTCCGTGCCGTGTCGATATAGGTAGGTGCTGCAATAACTCTGTACACTTTTAATACTCTACCTTATTCTGCTGACATACTAGGTACTTTTCCACAATCTCTACCATGTCTCTTTTCATATCTGACCACCAATACCCTTTTTGAGATTTCAATATATTCTTTACTTCCGTATGCACTGTATATCTCGAAGAGTGAGCTTCTGACAATATTACTATCCCATCAACTGTGGTCCTGGGGAGCACTCATATTGTCTCTGAACCTCTCTGTAAATCATCAACACTCGCTGTGAACTCTGTCACTGTACCCTTCTGAATCTGACCCAAACCATCGACACCATGCCGATCATCATGCTAAGCCTGTCAAATCCGGGCACTCTCATCCGGTTCTAGTCTCAGGCTAGCTGTTACGCAATCACTGTCATCATCAGAAGGGATCACATCAATACTGATGTTCACAACTGCTCTAGCAGCTCACGCTCCCTGACCATCATATGTAATACCATCCCGAGACTCTTTATACTCGAGGCATCAGCCATCACATTAGCCTATCCTGGGTGGCATAATTTTCACAAATCAAAACCTCTCAGAAGCTCTAACCCACTATGTATTCTCATATTCGCCTCTTTCTGTGAAAACAGATACTTGGGGCTTTATAATCAGTGCATACCCAAAATTTCTCACCATGTACATAATAGTACCATATCCTTGGTACAAATACTGTTGCCAACTTTAAATCATGGGTCAGATAGTTTATTTTATGATCAAGGAGTTGTCTGACTCCATACTTGACTATCTTCTCATTATACATCAATACACAGCTCCTTCATAATTTTGATGTATCCATACTCACTGAAAACCTCTTGAGCTATTGGGTATGGTGAAATTAATCACGGTGATCAGTTCATACTTCCTTACACCGAAATTCATATCACATTTATCATCTTATTTATCATCTCATTCAAATACCACGTTTTCTTAGTTAAACATGTCAACCAAGTAGACCATATTGAGAACTCGCAACAACCTATTTGTAAAAGCAATTTTTCAATTATTGCTTACAATTTGCCCTGAACTTTAAATACACCCATCATATCATCAATAATGATGATTACAAATCGGTCCAGGTAAAGTTTAAATACTTTATCGTAGTCAAGCTCCACTACTTATTTCAGTCGTATATATCCTTGACTTATTTACGCATAAGCGTATAAGATCCTTTAAAATCACTTACGTTTTTCAGGTACTAACCTGCGTCATTTCCTTTTCTTATCTTAACGGCTCTTATTAAATTTTTACTATGTTAACCTTTATGATTTGTCGAATTTTAATATTCTTATCGTCTTAGTAAAGGTATCTTAATGCTAAAGGTATTTATTACGACGATCGATTTCACGTTATAGGTTATATATATATACTTTTAGACGCTGTCAAGTCTTCAGGCGTGTAGGTATTTTGAAATACCTTTATTAACCTTCAGACTTAACCACAGTTACTTTATATGTCAGTCCATGTGGTCACAATTTATATTCGCTACTAATTGCTTCAATCCTAATTACTTCATATCGTAAAGATATTCTTACCTAGCATACGCCTCTTACTCCAATACATCTTGTATTTAAAATCAAGCATATCTCAAAGATTATCTCTTTCGTATATCAATTATGACAAAATTCTTTCATTATTCATTTCGTGAGTACCATCATTTGCTCCTTTAATTTCAACTGTTGCACCCCTTTTTATCACTTTTCAATACTTACAGTATACTTTTCAGTGATGTTTTCACCCTTGTTTTCAACTTAAAATCTCTATATCCATATTTCGTTAATTAATCCTCCTCTATTGGGGTACTCATGTATCAGTATTGTGCCCAATGATGTAGGCATTCATGCCTTTTACTCACTTATATGCGAATGAAGGCGGTATGAATAAATGTGTGGCACCAGGATCAATAAACATATGTACTTTATTATTCATAACAAGTGTGGTATCTTTCACCACATCATATGAAACATCAATAGTGTCCTGGTCCTAGACATCCTCTCGCCTTCGTCCAACAACCTATTTTCCTTTTTCTTTTCGGCTATTGCCTCCCTTTTCGTTGCAGCTATACCAACGAAGTTTTTCTCTATCTCTTTACTTTTCTGTGGGGCGATCTCGCCCAACTCTGTGCAATCAAAATCAATGGTCCGTCTTACCACACTTAACGGCTATTTTCATCAATACAGTGTAGGTATAGACCCTCCTTGCGTGGTATCTACCACACATCCTACACTGCTTACACTGCTACACTGTTACACTGCTACATTGTTTACACTGCTTCGTAGTAGGTTGGGGTTCTCCAATCACAATACCCCTCATAAGTGTTGAAACTGGATACACTGGGGCATTACCAATCATCTTACCCCCTGACTCATCAGCTCTAATCTCTTGCCAACTGATCTTTTTCCTGCTCTGACATCTCTGTCATTCTCTATTCTCTTTTCTGTCTCTATTTCAGCCCTCACTACCTTTCCCAATCTCAGAGGTATGCAATTCATGTTCTTATTTACCCAACTGTAAATCTGCACACTGCCTCGATATAGGTAATATCTCACGGGCCAATCAGACTCAAATTGAAAAGTTGAGCCATTTCATGAACTTTTAGACATCTCGACTGTCACCTGTTCATAGTGTCGAGGTAATATCTGCCAAAGAATATAACTGAGTTTCATACTCATAATCAATTTAGTATTCCTGGGCAGTGTAAGAAATTTTTCCTTTAAATCATGTCCGGGATATCCTGGCACCGGAATCATCCAATAAGATTTTTCATCTTAGCTATGGACGTTTAACACTTAAGATGGGTCGAGCGGGTTTCCACCAATGTTTCGCTGCGCCCTCGTATCTCATTCATAATCTGAGCAATTAGCTCCTCAAAATAATCTTCACATTCCACTCCAATCTCGCGAAGCGTGTCTCAATACTATCTGATCACTCTGTCGGACTCTGAGAGGCATGCTCAACATTAGCCTCCATTTCAGTTTCATCTTGATTCTCACAAATCAACTCAGTACGACTTAGCAGACTCAGGTCTACCTCTACGACCTCTATCTCGTGCACTATCTCATCTTGAGTCTCATATCATGACTCATTTGATTCTCAAACCGATCTTTACGATCTCGAGCATGTGTACTCGCCACTCTACCATAGCGGCTATCAGTTATAAAAACTATATTTTTGCATTCGAAACAAAATTCTTAGCTGCAGTTTCATCTTGATATACACAATTGTATCTAAACAATGCACAGTACATGGGGATATAAATTTACTTAACCACCAACACCGACATCATATCAGGCCAACTCTGCTCTGATACCACTAAATTTGTCACGACCCAAATTTCCTAAAAATCCCTACAAATTTTTCGCTTTTCATTTCCTTACCCGTCGTGAACAGATATACTACTAAACAGTTGGGCTATGATTCGGTGTTAGTCACCTCTCCCCTATTTACCATTCAATTTCCATATTTCATTTACATATCAATTTATTTAAAACTAAATACATCCCCATATTACATCCATATACAGTATTGTGCATCTATATGTTCAGATACGAAATTATACAAATGTGTATACCTGGTCTTGCTAAGAAGCAGCGGATAACCGAGATGCGAGACTATTGTCGCTCTCTTATACTGAATATACCCTGTGGGATGGAAAATGAAAGGGTGAGCGAAACGTGCTCAGTAAGGCAATAATGTAAGCAGGTAGATAACTATACTATCTACGTGCTGATAATGTCATGATGTAAAAATCGTTTACTTTCGGAGCATGAGGTAAGATTAAAACAATGCCACATGTATGTATATATCATATACAAGAAATCATGAAATCGACATATCAAGCACACATGAAAAATCATCATGTATGACATCTCATGCTCGTCACATTAAAACTCATTTATTTCATCATAAACTCTTCACTTTAAAACTCATTTGTTTAATCACAAAACTCATCACTTTGAAACTTATTTGTTTCATCATAAATTTATCACATTTAAAACTCATTTGTTTCATTATAAAACAACTTCATCAAGGTCAAACCCATCTCTCGGGAATACCTTGATTCATCAAATCACATCTCTTTTAAAAACACAAATCGGGACTACCCCTCCATCGAGTTTGTCCTGGTCTATCCAGACCGTATGATATCATGTGAGGCATGTAGGTTACTGTATGAAAAATCGAGGACTATGGCCATACTATGTCTCTGTGATCCCAGGCTACACGGATCCCGGTGTGCGGGGCATCACAACTGCAACGGGAGGTGGGGTCAAGTCCTACCCGCCAGAATATCAAGTAACATCATAGAGTCATCATGACTGCACGATACAGCGTACTCCGTGTGACATACACGGTACATCGTACTCCGTGGACCCATATCATAGTCTGGGGGTGCCTGCCGTAGGTCTTATCCAGCCCAATACTATGTCGATAACCAACCCATGTCTCAAAGTATACGTGCGAGCATCTCAACTCTCTGTGACACACAGTCTACAAGAGGCTTCCGCACGACTATATGCATGTCAACTCGCGTCTAGTTCGAGCGAAGCTCCAGCACCACGCTATGCATATCATGATATCAAAAATCTCGTGCGAGCGAAGCTCCAGCACGGTTTTGTGCACACACAAATTTCTCGTACGAGCAATGCTCCAGTACGGCTTTTCATGAGAAATAATTCAGTAAACTTGAGTGCGAGTAAGACTCTAGCACTCTTTTAGTCATGTAAATACGATAGGTGGCTCACTTTTAATAAAACATCTTTTAAAATAGTAACGGTACAAACCGGTACCCTTTCGTAAAATTCACGAAATCAACAGCCCACCTATGTGTATATTTGCTTAAATCAAAGCAATACATTCATATAAAGCATTAAAAACATGAAATCATGCAATTTACCTGCCTTACTACCCTTTTTGTAAATTTTACTCCTAGGGGCAAAATCGTCTTTTTCCTTTATTTATCTAAGCCCCGATTTTCGTAAAAATTATTATTTCGTTTACTAGATACTTAGATAAATTCTAAGCCCTGTAAATACCCTCAAAATATGTATAGGCATCTCTATGCACTTACAAAATTCCCTTACCTCGATTCTCGTCGAGTTTGACCTTTCCACTGATGTCACGTCGCGCAGTCCGATCTACTCTCAATCCAGTGCCCGGAACTGCGTATCAATATTCCTTAGGTCAGATATTATACAATTTAATTGTATTTCCTATTTTCTGGGCTTAATTTAAATCATTGGGCCCATTTACCCCTATTGGGCCCGATTGCACCTTAATGGGCCTTAATCGGCCTTAAGCCCGTTTTCCCACTTAATTTTTTTTACACTATCGAGGCCTATTGGGCTTATTCAGCTTACCGATAATTATCGGGCTTTGTTCCAAACTCATTGGATAGCCCGTATACCATTTACGGTAATTACGTTGTAAATCCGATTAATATCCCTCTTTATACAACATTAATTCGTAAATTCCGTAAAATAATTGAAACTCTGTATTAAAGGACTCTAATTGTCGGAATTAAACTGTACTTACCCGATACGATGCGGGATACAAAAATTGGAGCTCAATTGGCTCTCATTCGAGCTTTATCGTACAACTGCACAATTATTATATTTAATCCCGGGTTAATTTTCGATCAAATATTTTTTTTATAAATTTTTTGAAATTCAAATTGGTCACTTTTGACCTCTTACCGACTTACCCGAAGTCCGGTGTATCCCCAAAAATTCTTTCTCTTTTTCCTTTTTCTCTTTTTCTCCCTTTTTTCCTCTCTTTTTGGCTGAACCGGTTCAGTCTGGTTCAGACCGGTTCAGACCGCCGGTTCAGCTCGGTTCGGTTCGATTCAATTTTGGCCGGTTCAGGCCGGTTCGACCGGTTCAATCCCCATTTGCTCATTTCGGCACCGTCCAGTCGGTTCCCGGTGCGATTTTGGTGCTGTTCGGCTCGGTTACACCGGGGCATTCAGAATCGGGCCTCGACTGGGGTCGAAACGCAGCCATCGCCGACGAATCAGCTCTTCTCCCTCGTGGCTGCCACCTCTCGATCCGGTGGATTCCGGCGGTTTCGCCGGTCGATACTGGTCTCAAAAGGACCGGCTCCTCTTCCCGATCACGCCGGTGCCCGCCGTTCGCCCCCAGCTACCGTGGATCGTCGGGATCATCTCCGTTTTCCTCGCGGTCTTCTCGTCCTCCGTTCGCCGGACACGGCCATCGTCGGCGAGCGTCATCGGTGCCAATGGCTTCGCCGGCCTCTGCTCTTGCTGCTCGGCCCTTCGTCGGAGGCCGTCGGTGCCCGGTGGTGGCTTGTCGATCGAGCCACGCGCGGCAGCATTCCCTCGGTTTCTCTGGTTCTTCTCTCTCCCCGATAACTTCTGATTTCCTCTTTTTTTTTTTACAATTATTATTTTATTTAACAATTTATTTTATTATTAAAATATTCATTAAAATAGTCTAAAAAAATCTGAAAATATCTACAAAATTAATATTTTATTCCAAACAATTTAACTTAATTTAATTTATTTTATTTATTATATTTTTAATCATTTTTCGGGTATAATTTCTCCGTATTTTTGGGATATTGTCCAAAGTGACTTTTCGATATTTCTAAAAATTCCAGATCTTGATCAATTGGACTTAAAATTGTATAATTCCTCATTATTGATCAAGATATCCTAAATCCTTATTTTTTTAATTAAATTTTCTTATCGAATTTATCCCGACTTTTGATCTTTTGATCGTTTTGCCCTTCACGTGTTCAGGATTTATTTAATCCGACTTCCCTTCACGAATACTCATTCATTTTGTATTTTAAATCCTTATCTCCTGTCCAAATCCCGTTTCATTTTATTTGTGAACATTTTTCTACCTCATAAAATTTACGATTTAATTTCGGGTCTTACAGTTTGAAAGTTTATGGAAGGGCTCAGATTGTCAATTAGAGTCCGATTAGCCCGTTAGATATCACTACCTATGCCGAGGTAGTGCGCACAATACAGTTGTGTGAATAAGATTATAAGTTGTGCGCCTCTGAGATTGGGAAAGGTAGTAAGGGCTGGAAAAGAGACAAAAAGAGAATAGAGAATGACAGAGATGTCAGAACGGGAAAAAGGTAGTTCAGTAAAAGATTAGAGTTGATGACTCACGGGATAAGATGATTGGTAAGACCTAGTGTATCCAAATACAGTATTGTTGAGAGGTATTGTGATTTGAGGACCCCGACCTACTACGAAACAGTGTAACAGTGTAGCAAGTGTAAACAGTGTAAGATGTGTGGTAGATACCACGAAAATAAGATGTTAGACGAGGGCGAGTGTATGCCTTGGACAAGGACACTATTGATATTTCATCGGATGTGGTGGAAGATACCACACTGGTTGTGAATAATGAAGTAATTATTTTAATTGATCCTGGTGCCACGTATTTATTCATACCGCCTTCAGTTGCTTACAAGCTAGTGAAAGATGTACAGCCTATACCCTTAAGCAAGATGATGATAGTTAGATGATTATCACTAACTGAATAAGGGTATAGAGATTGTAAGTTGAAAATAGGGGTGAAAACATCACTGGAAAGTGTCTGGTAAGTTTGACAAGTAATGAAAGAGCTTGTTATAAGTGATATATGAAAGGAGATATTTGAGATGTGATAGATCCTGAATATGAGATATATTGGAAAAAAAGGAGTATGCAAGGTAAGAATATCTCTGATATTTAAAGTAATTTGGATTAAGCGGTATGTAGTCAAGTCTGAGGGTTAATAAAGGTATTTCAAAATACTCCCTACCTGAAGACTTGACAGTGTCTAGAAAACGCAAACATAACCTATAAATTGGAATCGATAATCGTAATGTATATACATTTAAAATTTGGGTACCTTTACTGGTAGAATTCGAGTAATCATGAAGGTTTAAAAATTAAAAATTTTATAAAAGCAGTTAATAGAAGAAAAAAAGGAAATGACATTATACGTTTATGCGTACATAGGTCAAGAATATGGGTGATTGAAATATTTAGTGGAAGTTAACTACAATGAGGTATTTAAACCTTACCTGGACCAATTAGTTGTCATATTTAGCGATAACATTTTCATGTATTCGAAGTCTAAGGAAGAGCATGAGTAGCAACTGGAACTGTCTTACAGACGAGGTGTAAGAGTTTCTCAAAATTGGTTGCTCAGTTGACACATCTCATTCAGGAAAAGATTGCATACGAGTGGGATGATAAGTATGAAAATGGCTTCAATGAGTTTTGGTATATTGAAGTAATAAACTGACCACCGTAATTATTCTCACCATAACCAACAGCTCAAGAGGTTTCAGTATGTATGGATACCTCAAAATAAGATTGGGCTATGTATTGATGTAAAATGGGAAGATAGTCATTTATGGATCCAGTTAGTTCAAGGACCATGAGAGAAACTATCCAACACATGATTTAGAGTTGGCAGCCGTAGCGTTTACACTAAAAGTATGGCGCCACCACTTAAATGGTAAGAAATTTCGGGTATGCACTAATCATAAAAGCCCCGAGTATCTGTTTTCACAGAAAGAGTATAATATGAGATAACCAAGAGGGTTAGAGCTTCTAAGGATTAAGATTGTGAACATTGTACCACCCAGAAAAGGCTAATGTAATGGCTGATGCCTTGAATAGAAAGAGCCTCGGGATGGTATCACATATCATGGTTAGGGAGCGTGAGCTGCTAAAGAAGTTGTGAGCCTCAATAGTGATGTGATCCCTTCTGATTATGAGGTGATTGTGTGACAGCTAGCCTGAGGTTAGAATCGGATTTATGTTGCCAGGCTTAGCGTGATGATCGGCATGGTGTTGATAGTGTGGGTCAGATTCAGAAGGGTATAGTGATAGAGTTCACAGTGAGTGATAATGACTTACAGAGGTTCAGAGGCAGTATAAGTGCTCCCCAAGACCATAGTTGCTGAGAAAGTGCTATTGTCAGAAGCTCACTCTTCGGGATATACATGCATCCGAGAAGTAATAAATATATCAGAATCTCTGAAAAGGGTATTGGTGGTCATGATATGAAAAGAAATATTGTAGAGTTATGGAGAAGTGTCTCGTATGTCAGCAGATTAAGGTAGAGTATTAAAAGTCTGCAGAGTTATTGCAGCCTCTACCTATAGTGACACGAAAATGGGAACAAGTTACCATGAATTTCATGATGGGTTACAGAGGATTCGGATAAATCACAAGACTATCTTGGTGATAGTCGATAGATTGATTAAGTCTACCCACATTCTAGTTATGGAAATCCCCAGATACTCTAAGTGTGTAAGCGGATTCATGTGTATGGAAGATTGTGAAATAGTATGTAGCGTTCCAGGGAGCATGATATCAGATAGGGATTCTCGCTTCACATCCCACTTCTGGGAATATTGTTTTTGAAAGCTATGGGAACCCGATTGTGTGTTAGCACAGCTTTCCATCCTCAGACAGATGATCAGTCAGAGAAGACTGTACAGGTTCTGGAGGATATGATGAGAGTGTGTGCCATTGATTTTATGAGCTCCTGGAATGATCAGTTACTACTAATCAAATTCGCCAATGATGACAATTGTCACTTGAGTATCGGGATGACTTTGTATGAGGCATAGTATGGCCGTAGGGAGTTGTTCCCTGATTTGGATAAGAAAAAGTGGGTGACTGATAGAGAATTGTTTTTGAATTGGTAAAACAAAACTTTGAGGATGTTCAGTTGATTTATGAGAGATTAAGAACACCTCAGAGCAGACAGAAAAACTATGCTGACAAGAGACAAAAAACCATTGAAAATTCACCGAGGGTGAATCATTATTATTGGCAGTTACTTGTCTTAAGGACGTAACAAGATTCAGATAGAGATATTGGACAAGTGGGAGATAAGACCTGTAGGTTGGCGTTACTACTAGAATTAGCAGGCATCCACAATATGTCTCATCTTTTGATGCTTCAGAAATACTATCCGGACCCAACATATGTGATTGGATTTGAGCTCCAACAGTTTAGCTCAATGAAAGTGTAACGTATGTTGGAAAAAATCAATTCGGATATTAGACGGAAATAGAAAGTGTTGAGGTTTAAGATGATCTCCCTAGTTAATTATGATGGTAGTATTACACTCCGGAGAAAGTCACTTGAGGATGACAGTATATGATAAGATAGATGTACCCGGAGTTGTTTATGGACTCTTTTAACTTGGTTATAATTTGGAGGACCAAATTTCTTAAGTGGGGGAGATTGTAAGACCCGATTTTATCGTAAGAGCAAAAAGGGAATGAATAGAAATTTTCAAGTGCATTTAAAAATGCAAAATGACTGAAATGAAATTCTCGAAAACGTGCAAGGGTAAAATGGTCAAAAGATCGAAAGTCGGTATAAATTCGAGAAGAAAAATTAAATAAAAATAGGGATTTGAGAAATCTTGATCAATAACGAAGAAATAATAAATTTCGGGTTAAATTGATCAAGATATGAATTTATTGGAATAAATCAAAATTTTCGTATCGAAAAATAATCTCGAAAATAATTGAAAATTATACCGAAAATGCAAAATCAGACAGATAAATTCATTTACAGATTAAATGAATATAATATGAATTTTTTTGGCATATTTGATAAATAATAATATTTAATTGATTAAAATATTATTAAAAATAAATTATAAATAAATAAAAAGAAATCTGAAAAAAAAAAAAGAAATCGCATTTCGCGGTTTCTGAAGGAAAAAGGAAACCGAAATGAAAACAGAGAAACGAAGGCCGATCGAGGAAGAGGAGGCTCACCGGCAAGCTACCGACGGCCAAGAACCCTAGGCGAGCGCCGGCGAAACAGGCCTGACACCCGCACAGCCCACAGGAGGCCGCGATGAGCGGCGAGGTGGTCAAAAAATGCCGAAAAACGAAGGAGAGGCTACGGGGAAGAAACGTCAATCGGCGCCGATTCGAGCGACACCGAGGCCTGATTTAGGAAGCCCATGAGATGGCTCGCCGAACGGCGATGGAATCATGCCGGGAACCGGTCGGACGACGCCGAAACGGTAAAATGGTGACTGAACCGGTCGAACCGGACTGAACCGACCGAATCGAACTGGACCAAACCGGCGGTCTGAACTGGGTTGAATCGGACCGGACCGGTTCAGCCAAAAAGAAAAGGAAAAAAAAGGAAGAAAAGGGAAGAAGAAAAAGAGAAAAAATTGGGGGAAAATTTTAGTGATGAAATCGAGCTACGGGTAAGTCAGTAAGCAGTCAAATTGACCGATTTAAATTTCAAAATATTTAATTTGATAAATAATCGACTGAAAGTTTACCCAAAAAAATATTTAATTTTTATAGCTCGACAATTGGCATCAACCGAGAGCTCTAGACAGCCTTGATTTGTGTACGATCATGGAATCTCGGGTAAGTAACATTTATTTACGACAATTTGCATCGTTATGCGTGTTGATGAATTACGGATTTAATTTTCGCATAAATGAATTAAATTTATTAAATTTGAATAAATTGTCATAAATACTAAATTAAGATATCCAAGAATTTAGAACGAGGTCCAATAAATACTGCTGGGCCCAATGAGACCAAAGCCCTCGATAAAGTGTGGTAAACGGGCTTGAGGCCGATTAAGGCCCATTATGGTATAATTGGGCCCAATTCTAGTAAACAGGCCCAATGATTTATATTAAGCCCAAAAAATTATGAAATACAGTTAATTGTATTGAATTTGACCCAATGAATATGTATCCCCAGTTCCGGAGATTGGATTTGAAGCAAATCGAACTGCGTGACGAGTCATCAGTGGAAAGGTCAGACTATATAGAAAAATGAGGTAAGGGAATTATGTGAGTAGCTAGAGGTAGGTACCCGTATTTTAATAGCTTTTCTATACACTGAATATGTATGTATACACTGATATTGTATAAAGGTCCTAAAAGTGGTTTAAATGATTTTAATGATCGAATTAGGTGAAAAGTCTATTTTACCCCTATTGAGGGAAGTTCACCTAAGGATGGTGAAAACATGACATGCATGAAATGCATGATTTAAGGAAATTTTGGAATTAAGAATTTTATTGATTTTAATCAAAGCAAATCAATAGAGTGGCTAGTAATTGCATGAATTTCACATGATAACACTACGTAAGTGTTATTTATATTTAATGGAAATTTCTTTGAAAAATAGACCAACTATGAAGTTTATATGGAAATAGATAGTGCCGACACATAGTTCGCATTATATCTGCGTTTGTGAATGTGTATAAATGTGCTGGAGCGGTTGCTCGCACTGACTTGTGTGACATCATATGCATAAAATGTGCTAGAGCGGTTGCTCGCACTGATTTTATGATTTGATATGCATGACAGCTGCTGGAGCCTAGCTCGCACTCTGTTTTGACATGTTTTGACTTGTTTTGACGTGGTATGCATAAAATGGTGCTGGAGCGATTGCTCGCACTAGTTTTTATGATTGACGTGCATGAGAGGTGCTGGAGCCTAGCTCGCATCCATTTTTGATATAATAATTGCATAAAAGCCGTGCTGGAGTGTAGCTCGCACGAGATTTAATTTATTTATGCATAAAGTCGTGCTGGAGTGTAACTCTCACGAGATTTGATTTACTTGAGCATTTATTTGTGCTGGAGCATTGCTCGCACAAAGTTTTATATGGTTTTATAAGTCATTTTAAAGTCGTACTGGAGTTTTTCTCGTACGAGGTTTTCACTGAGTTTTTATACGTATCCGTACTAGAGCATTTCTCGTATATGGATTTTACTTGAATTTATAATCAGTTTAAGTCGTATTGGAGCGCTGCTCGTACGTAGATTTTATTGATTTCTATGACACCGTGCTAGAGCTTCGCTCGCACGAGGTTTTCTGATATCATGAATATGCATAGAGCCGTGCTTGAGCTTCGCTCGCACAGGGATTTATATTACATGCATATAGCCGTGTTGGAGCCTCCTGTAGACTGTGTGTCACAGTGAGATGATATGCTCACACGTGTATACTGAGACAGAGATTATATGGGTGGATAAGACCTATTGCAGGCACCCCTGATTGAGCTTGGGTTCACGGAGTACGTTGTATCATGTATATCACGCGGAGTACGCTGTACCATGAGGATTGTTGGAGTGGAGTGGCATTAGCCACGAGGTAGCAAGCCTTGCCCTCGCAATCCTGGTGTTATGCTGTTCTGGTGGGTAGGACAACCCACCTCCTGTTTCTGGTGTGATACCCCACACACTAGGTACAGTGTTGCCAAGGATCACTAGGATATGGCCATAGTCCTCGAGGTTACTGATATAATCAGCTAATTGTCTCACATGATATAAATATTGGTTGATAGACCAGGGTAGACCCGAAGGACGGGTCAGGCTTCTAATTTTATGATTTTATACTGTGATTGCTAGATTTCATATGATTTTATGATATGTGACCTTAAAAGAAGCGTGGTTTTATAACCGAAGTTTTATAATGAATTTTAACGAATTGTTTTATGAGTTTGAAATGGAATTATGTGATTGTTTTATGATTTGATTGACCTGGAAGGGTTAGTTTTTACTGCAGTTTTAAATTTATTTAAATGCAGTAACATGATGATGTTTTCCATGCTTTCATTTGAAATTAATGATTTGTCTTACATGACATGAAAGACTGCATGACCTTGATTTAATTCATGCTTATTATGATTTAATGATGTCACATAAAATGCTATGATGCATAAGTAGTATGATTTATGTATGCACGAACAGTTTTATAAACTAAGTCATTGATGGTTGTATGACTTTGTGCTTGATGATTTTAATGAAAAGAAATGGATTTAAGGGCATGGCATTATGAGCATGTAGATAGTGGAGCTATCTACTTACTTGCATAATTGTCTTACTGAGCGTGTGGTTTGCTCACCCCCTTATTTTCTCATCTTTTCAGAGCACTCGTAATAGTTATTGAGCGGCTGAGGACTTGCATGCTTGGTATCCGCTGCTTCTCATCGAGAGATAGGTATACACATTTGTATGGTTTTGTATCTAAATATGCAATGCACAGTACTGTATACGGATATGATGTTGAGGATGTAAAGTTATAAATACCAATGTGTATGTATTTATTTAAAGTTAAAAGATAGTAAACTGTGATATATGAATGTGATTATTGAAATGAAATGGTAAATAGTGTAAGGTGATTAACACCAAATCATAGCCCAACTGTGTTGTAGGATGGTCACGATGAGAGAAAGGTAAGAATTAAATAATAAATAAAAAAGAAAAAAATTTACTCTAATTTTTAGGTAGTTTGGGTCGTGACATTAACTCAACAACACCCTATCTTTATCAATCATATAAACAGTGTGACTTTCACTTATACTTTTAGTTCTGTAATTCATCTTTTCAGTTACAGTGACTTTACTTTATCATTCTCATTGCATCCTTAGTACATCTATTTTTTGGCACTCTTTTTGTCTTTTCATTTTCTTAGTAACCTTAAAATATACATTTCATATCATCACAGTTGCTCCTTGCGCACTGCTTCCTCAAAATAACATCCAATAAGGCTAATTTAGTTCGATTAAGGATCTTAGTACCTACTACGAGTTTCCTGGACTTCCTCTGTTTCACATCTCCACTTATTCGAATTATACTCATTCCAAATCTATTTAATTTCATTTTCATTCTCGGACTTATTTCCTTATGTCTTATTCACTCATTTCATCTATAATTGCCACTTTATTTCATCCGAAATGTGTTGTCGCCTAAGGGCCTTCAGAAATATATTTCATGTAATTCTCTGATGTCGGTTCTTAGATTAATTTGGGGGACTTCCCTCTGAGCTCGACTTCCTATTTTGATGCTAATGCGACTAAAGCTACTAGGTTTTTTTTATAGTATTGCACTTCAAAAGTCCGTATAACTTCCCCTCAATTCTTTACCACAAAGTTGCAAAAGCAACTTTCTTGGTAGAGTTACTTCTAAAATCATCAAGTTTTTCTATCTCATTTATCCAACCCTCCGAATCACTGAATTCTCACCCTCATCAAAAAACAAAGGCTAAAACTTCTGAAGTTGCCTCTATTAGGTTTACAGTCGTACCCTACGAATCCATATAAATTCTTCTAATTCACTTATTGCTATTTTCCATCACATTTGGATTCTTAACTCCAATAAATAATAGTGTACTAATTTTTGAAGTTGTCTTAGTCTTTCTCTAAGTCACAGTCATACTTTAATCACCATCATTGTTAATGTACTGTTGTCACTTGACCAAATAATACCAGCATTATTTCCATGTCTCGCTCAAATCTTACAAAGCGGACTCTAAAATTTCCAGTTAAACTATGAGGTGTACACTTAGACGAGGGTTCACTAAACCTCTCATGCCTATCTCGATGGTCTCGAGGAATGGTTCCTTTCCATTTGGCAATATGGTTGTAATACTAATCAGCAATATCTATCAACTTCCCTTCATTTAATGGCATAATTTTCAATAAAGCACAGCCAGGTATACCCGTTTGTAACTAATTAATATACAGTAACGATGGGGATGTGAACTTTCTAAGTCGTTTTCACTTTTAATATCGACTCGGATCAGGTCAACCTTACTCTGATACCAACTTCTGTAACGACCTAAATTTTCACATAATTTGGTTGGGCTACAAGTCGATATTATATCAAATAGTGAAATCTAACAGTTTCAATTAAATTTTTTATACAAATAGTCATGTTCACATTCCCATAAGCACATCTCATCTACATTACTGTACTTAAAAAAAATTTAGATACAAAAGAATTTCTTAAAACTGGGTATACCTTCGATGTAGAAATATACTCCATTGAATGACAGCTGTGCAAAATGCCTTACTAACGGAAGTGGTCCAAGTTACCGATAGGCTCTGTGGAGGAAACTAAGGGGTGAGCTCAACATGCTCAGTAAGAAAAAACATATGGCAGGTAGATAAATACACTACCAATATACTTATGCCACAAATGAGTTTCTCGTAAAATATAGTAGGAATTTGCATTTTCAACAATATCCAAAAATGGAAATCGAAATAGAACCATGTAAGACCCACTTTTTAAGTACTTATTGATGCATTTCCTTATGATTCATGTGATGTACACTTCCACATATTGATTGAATCATACGAAGAGCTTTGACTGAATTAAATTGCAAATGAAATGAAACGAAATATCGGTGAATATATGCAGTAGCCAAATAAGGGTCGAGATGGCCATAGGCTAAGCAAAAGCGATCGAAATCAAGTTGACTAAAAATAAGAATTTAAAATAAGAAAAGATAGTGGGTTTATGAAAGGAAGTCGATTCAATTTGGTCTCGAACACGTTGAAGGGTAAAACGATCAAAAGACAAAAAATTCAGTATAAATTCGATAAGAAAATTTCATTAAAAAAAATGGAATTGAGAAATCTTGATCAATAACGAGGAAAATATTGAATTTCAAGTCCAATTTAATCAAGATATGAATTTATAGGAATTAATCAGAAATTTTACCTCAAAAAATTATCCTAAAAATATTAGAAAAATATATCGAAAAGATGAAATAAGACAAATAAATTCATTTATTGATTAAATGAATAAAATATGAATTTTTGGAGATATTTTGAGATTTTTATTATATTTTATTTGATTAAAATAAAATATAATAAATTAAAAAAAAAAGAAGAAGAAAAACGAAAATCTGGTCGAAGAAAGAGAAACCAAAAGAAGAAACTAAAAAAGAAAATAGAAACCGAAGCTGGGCGCGTCCAAGAATCACCGACGACCATCGACAATCGACAAGGCCAAATGAGGGCTGGTGAAGAGAGAGGACAACCGCGCGAAGCCATCGGTACCGACGACGCGCACCAACGGCGTCAAAAACAGCCGGATCGACGAGTTGAAGTCGTGAGGGGGAGAAGGTGATTCTGGTGATCCACTGGCGATTTGACCAGATCTAAGGGTAGTTGAGTGTTCTCTTGCCCAAGACGAGCTGAACGACGGCAACTGCCAATGAGAAAATGGAGAAAAAGAAAAAAAGAAAAAAAAAGGAAAAAGGAGAGGAGAATTACCGGGGATACCTCAGATTACGGGTAAGTCAGTAAACGGTCAAAATTGACTGAATTGATTTTTGGAAAATTTATTTAAAATTATATTTGATCGAAAATTAATCCGAAATTAAATATAAAATTGTGCAGTTCGACGATAAATCACGTACGTGAGCCCGATCGAACTTCGATTTGTGCATTATCACATAATTTCGGGTAAGTAAAGCTCATTTACGATAATAGTATGCATATTGCGCAATTGGAATTTATTTTGCGAATTTCAGATTAATTTCTACATAAAATAAATTATATTTGAATTTTTGAATTAATTGTCATAAATAGTATACTGGCTATCCAATGGGTTTGGAACGAAGCCCGATAAGTATTGATAAGCCAAATGAGACTAATAGACCCGAAGAAGGGATTTAATAAGTGGAAACGGGCTAAAAAAGGGGTCGAGGCCCATTAAGGTGCAATCGCGCCCAATAAAGTAAAATGGGCCCAGTGTTTTAGATTCGATCAGTAAGAGTGAAATACTGATAAGTATATTAGAACTGACCCAAATACGTGGTTATATGCAGCTCCGTAGACTTGGTTTGGAGCGAATTGGACTGAGAGACTTGATACGGTCGAGACAGGATTACCTCGCGCGTGATTTCAGGAAAGGAATTTTACGGACTGCTAGAGGTAACTTTACACAATTTTGACCTCATTTTCATTCCCTAAAATTGTCTGAAAGGTCTAGATTTAAAATAAGAATTTTGGTGCCCAGATGGCAAATGACCAAAATACCCCTGTAAAGGGTAAAATTTCCAAAATTAGGAAAAGTTAGGAGGAGCAAGAAGAAGAGGTTCCTGCTTGTTTTTGAGGTGTTTTGACATGTGCATGGGTCAACTAGCTAGCTTTTAAATAAAAATGCACAGCAATGCATATTTTCAATAATGTGATTTCTTTTGGAAATTGTTTCGAGATAACAGAGCCGCCTACGTGATTTTAAGAAAATGCAACATGCTAGAGCTCAGCTCGAACGAGTTTTTATTTGTGTGATGCATGCATTAGTGCTGGAGCTGGGGCTCACACTAGGGTTTTACATGCAGTGGTGCTAGAGTCTAACTCGCACCAGATTTTCATAAGATTTTCGTGACAGGGTGCTGGAGTCTAACTCGCACTAGATTTTTAATTGATTTTTTATGACAGAGTGTTGGAGCCTAGATCACACTAGTTTTACATGATTTTGACAGGGTACTAGAGCTTAGCTCGCACTAGATCTTTTGAGATTTTATGAAATGCGTGCTGGAGCTTGGCTTGCACAAGATTTTCTTGATTTTATGAGAGTGCTGGAGCATCACTCGCACTAGTTTTATGATGTGTCACACCGATTAAAGAGGCTCACATGTACGTTTTGAGACAGGGCACAAGTATGGATATAAGATATGGGTCCACGGAGTACGTTGTATTATGCATATCGCATGAAGTACATTATACCGTGCTATATTATATTTATGTGGCATCTTCGGATACGAGTGATCGGGCAGGACCAAAGGGATGGACTGACCCACCTCCCAGGGTGATTCTCGATAGTGGTGAGACCCCGCAAACAGGATCCATTTAGCAGTGGGATCACGAGGATATGGCCATAGTCCTGGTTATTTGCCTGATATATATCTATATATATATATTGCCTAGTCTCACATGTTATTACTTGATGTTTTGAGAATCATGTGTTGTGGACTTTTGTGTGAGTCTGGATCACCCGAGGCAGGGGTTAGATCCTGACTGAGATATGATTTTGATGAGATTGAAACTGGGGTTTAAACTGAAACTTGCATGAAGTTATTTTCTATGCTATTGAAACCCATGCGTGATGTAAACTGGTTTTACATGACAGTCATTTGTATGGCATATGGGTATACGTGAACGTTTATTTTTTAATTATATGGAGAAAGGGTGGTTTATGCATGGCACCACATTCATGTAGGTTGTATGGTTACCTACTTGTTCGTAGGATTGCCTTACTCAGCTTGATGTGCTCACCCCTTTCATTTTCCTACATAATTTCTTCCAGTAGACTTTGAGGCGACTGAGTACTACATTCCTGATATCCGCTGCTGCCCATCATTTTGAGGTATATACACTTGTACATATTGTATATGAATAAGAATAGCACAGTAATATGTTTGTAAGTAACGTTTGGGGATGTATAGACACTGTAAACACTTGTAAATGAATGAGAAAGAATTAGTGAAAAACTCATGCGTTTACCTTTCATTTAATAAGGAATTAAGTTGTATGGAGAATGAATGGTGGGACTGGCATTAATGCACAGTCCAATCATTAGTGGAGTGTGGTCACGATCGGAGGACAGGTAAGTATGAAGGAAAAATAAAACATTTACTCTGATTTTTGGGTCATGACAATTGGTGGTATCAGAGCAAAATTGGTCTGATGTGTGTCAGTGTCATTAGTTAAGAAATTACATCCCCATGTTACTGTACTTGGTTAGATACAATCGTCTATATTGAGATAGGTTTCAACTAAGAAATGGTTGTGAATGAGGAATATAGGCATTATACTTATTACCAGACGCGATAGAGGAAGTCGAGCACGAGGCAGAGGCCATAGAGGTAGGCCTGAGCCTGCTAGTCGTGCTGAGTCGACCCATGAGACCCATGAGGAGGTTGAGGTGGAGACTGATGTTGAGCATACTCCATAGGGTCCTATAAAGAGGCCAGACAGTATTGAGACATGCTTCATGAGGATAGAGTGGAGTGTAGAAAATATTTTGGAGTTGTTTACTCAGTTTATGCAGGTAGTTGAGGATAGGCAAGGTAAAACCTGAACAGATACCTCAGACTATAGAGATTCCCACACCCCTCTGATATTTAGCGAAGTAAAGAAACCAATAATTACTGAGGACAGGGTGACTGAGATAGCGACGTTGTATGGATTCTTTTAGTGTATGTCGAACGAGAAAGTGACTTTTAAATACGTTTATGTTGGAAGGCGAGGCAGAGCATTGGTAGAAATTCGTTCGACCCATTTTAAGAGTTAGACATCCAAGACTTATATAAGAGATAATTCTGGATGCATTTCAGGTAAAGTATATCCTGAATACTGCTCAGAGGAAGTTACAAATGAATTTATGACTTTAGTTCAGGGAAACCAAATCTATGGATGAGTATGAATCTCATATTACATCCCAAGGCAGGTATGAACCAATATTGTGGACAGTGAGAGTCAGAAGGTTCGAAAGTTCATGGAAGGACTCAGATCGTCTATCAAAGTTGATTGGCCCGTTAGATATCACTATTTACGATGAGGCAGTGCGTAGATCACAGTGCGTGAATAAGATTAGGAATTGCATGCCTCTGAGTTTGAGAAAGGCAATAAGGGCCGAAATAGAGACAAAAAGGAAATAGTGGATAACAGAGATGTCAAAGCGGGAAAGAGGCGGTTTGGTAGGAAATTTAGAGTTAGTGGGTTATGGGGTAAGCTGATTGGTAAGCCCCAGTGTATCCAGTTTTAGTGCTTACACGGATATTGTGTTTGGAGGACCCCGACCTACTAATGGGTAGTGTTAGATGTGTTGTAGTTACCACGAAAATAGGCGATTGAATGAGGGAGAGTGTATGCCTTGGACCAGGACACTATTGATACTTCATTTGATGTCGTGTAAGGTACTATTTTGATTGTTAATATTGAAGCAATTATTTTAATTGATCCCATACTACACATTTATTCATATCATTGTCATTTGCATATATGTTAGTGAAATATGTAAAGCCTATATCATTAGGTGAAATGCTGATAGTTAGCACCCCAATGAAGGATAGTCTGCTAATTGAATATATCGATAGAGATTGTAAGTTGAAAGTGGGGGAATGGAACATGCAGACCAATCTCATTCTATGAAATATGAGTGTTTTGATGTAATATGGGGAATAAATTGATTGGTTGCGTGCTAGAGTCTAACTTGCACCATATTTTCACTTGATTTTTTGGACAGAGTGTTGGAGCCTAGCTCACACTAGTTTTACATGATTTTGATAGAGTACTAGAGCTTAGCTCGCACTAGATCTTTTGAGATTTTATGAAACGCGTGCTGGAGCTTGGCTCGCACGAGATTTTCCTTGATTTTATGAGAGTTCTAGTGTAAGACCCGAGTTTAATTAAAATTCAAAAATTAAATAAGAAAAGATGGGGGATGTATGAAGGAAGGTCAAGTAAAATTGATTTTCGAAACAATAGCAGGGGTAAAATGGTAAAAATACTAAAACCCGGTATTAAAGCGATAAGAAAATTTTAATTTAAAATAAGGATGTAAGATATCTTGATCGATAATGAGGAAATTATACAATTTGGGTCAATTGATCAAGATTCAGAAATTTTAAAAATACCGAAAAATTATCGGAACGATATCTCGAAAAGCGCTAAGGAATAATATCGAAAATTTAGAGAAAAATATATTTAATAAATTAAATTAGAATAAAAATAATATAAGTGTAGATATTTTGGATTTTATGGAGTATTTAATGAATAGTGAAATAATTAAATAAATTATAATAATAATAATAATAATAAAACGAAAAGAAAAGAATCAGAAAACGGAAATCGGGGAGAGAGAAACTCGAAAACGGAAGCAGCTGACCGAGGGAGACCGGCGAGCCGTCTGACAGCCAACGGCCAGGCCAAGGGCCGAAAAAGAAAGAGGAGAGGCCGGCGGTCTTCAGGCCACCGGTGACGTGCGCCAAGGACGCCGGAATCCGGCGAAAAATGGAGGAGAAGGCCGCCGGAAAGAAAGGGTCACCGGCGGAGAACGGCGGCGAATCGGGCGAAACTGAGGCCAGATTCTGAAAGCCCAGGCGACGGCGGTGCTTTTGAGACCGGTAGCAGCCGACGAGACGGCGGGAATCGCCGACGACGGCCAAGAGAAGAAATGGGTTTCCAACGCCGAGGGAGAAGAGCCGGACCAGTGGTGTTCCGGCGACCCTGACCGAAATCGAGGGTAGATTCATGCTGCGGACGACCTTGCGGAGCCACTGGCGGTGGAAGCCGGTGGAGAACCGGCCAGCAAGGCGGTGAACCGGCTGAACCGAAGTGAACCGGGGTGAACCGGCGGGTCTGAACCGGTCCGAACTGGACTGAACCGGTTCAGCCAAAAAGAGAGGAAAAAAAGGAAGAAAAAGGGAAAAAGAAAAAGAGAAAAAAATTGAGGAAAATTTCAGCGATGCAATCGAGCTTCGGGTAAGTCGATAAGCGGTCAAATTGATCGATTTAAATTTTGGAATATTTTATTTAATTAATTTTTGACTGAAAATTTACCCGAAAAATTATGAAATTATGTAGCTCGACGATTAGCATCCACCGAGAGCTCGAGATAGCCTCGATTTACATATTAGCATGGAATCTCGGGTAAGTGACCCTTATTTACTACAATTTACATCGTTATGCGTGTTTCAAATTTAAATTCCGCATAAATTGAATTAAATTATGGAAATTTAGATAAATTGTCGTAAATAATCGATTTAGCTATTCAAGAATTAGAACGAGGCCCAATAAATTATTAGTGGGCCCAATGAGCCCAATAGGCCTCGATAAAGCGAAAATTAAGTGGAAAACGGGCTTAAGGCCGATTAAGGCCCATTAAGGTGCAATCGGGCCCAATAGGGGTAAATAGGCCCAACGATTTAAATTAAGCCCAAAAAAGATTAAATACAATTAAATTATATGTTATCTGACCTGAGGAATATTGATACGCAGTTCCAGGCATTTGATTGGGAGCATAACGGACTGCGCGACGAGACAACAGTGGAAAAGAAAAGGTCAGACTCGACAGGAAAATAAGGTAAGGGAATTCTACGGACTGCTAGAGGTAAACTTTACGAAATTTCAAGTTCATATGCAGTCTTTAAAATTTATCTGAAGGGTCTAGAGGTCGAATAATAATTTTAGTGCCCCGAATGGGCAAATTACTCAAAATACCCTTGTTAAGGGTAAAATTTACAAATTTAGGAAAAATTGGGAGGAGCAAGAACAAGAGGGTTCTGCTCGTTCTGGAGACATTTTAATGCATGCATGAGTAGGCTGGCTAACTTTGAAAGAAAATGCACAGCATTGCATACTTTCAACGATATAACTGTTTTGGAAACTGTTTTGAGAAAACAGAGCCGCCTACGCGTTTTTATTTACATGTGACGTGCTAGAGCTCAGCTCGCACGATGTTTGATTTGTGTGATTCATGCATTAGTGCTGGAGCGAGAGCTCGCACTAGAGTTTTACATGCATAGGTGCTAGAGTATAACTCGCACCAGATTTCATATGCTTTTTCGTGACACGGTGCTAGAGTCTAACTCGCACCATATTTTACATGATTTTCATGACAGGGTGCTGGAGTTTAACTCGCACCAGATTTTATAAGATTTTCATGTGATTCATATATACAGTGCGGAGCACCGCTCGCACTATATTTTTTGAGATCATAAGCTAAGCCGTGCTTGGAGCAGCGGGTGACTGTGTGTCACACCCATTACATAGGCCCGCACGTACGTTTTGAGACGTGGCAGGAGTATTGAGAAATAAAACCTCTCTGTGGGAAGCAGGCCATTTGGGCTGGAGTACCTAGAGTGATATGGGTCCATGGAGTACGATGTACCGTGCAAGTAGCATGGAGTACAATGTACCGTGGGGTATCTTCGGATACGGTATCTTTGTGATACGGGGTATCTTCGGATGTGGTATCTTTGTGATATGGGGTATCTTCGGATACGGCATCTTCGGATGCGTGAGATCGGATAAGACTGACGGGTTGGATTGACCCACCTCCCGGGCGGTTCCCGATCAGGGTGAGACCTCGCACACTGGGATCCGCGAAGCTAGAGGGACTCACGAGGACACATATGACCAGTCCTGGTTATTGCCATTATACAGATATTGCCTCGTCTCGCATGTCGACGATTTCGATGATTTAAACTGGGTTTTTAATTAAATGTGCATGATGGGTATTTTCATGCTTTTCAAACCCATGTGTGAATGTAAACCGATTTTCATGGTTTTTTGTGAGTCAGGATCACCCGCGGGAGGGGTCGAGCCCTAACTTTATTGTAAAATTTTTAAATGAGAAAGATATGATTTTGAATATAATTGCATGTTGAATTTTCTGTGCAAGTGTGTTTTACATAACATCATAACTTATATCATCTGTTTTAAAAGGTGTGGAGAAAGGGTGGTTTATGCATGGCACTACGTTCATGTAGGTAGTATGGTTACCTACTTGTTCGTAGGATTGCCTTACTGAGCTTGATGTGCTCACCCCTTTCATTTTCTCCCACAGATAATCTTCAGTTGAAGTTGAGGCGACTCAGTACTGCATTCCGGGTATCCGCTGCTGCCCATCATTTAAGGTATATACACTTGTATGTATTGTATCTAAATAAGCATAGCACAGTAACATGTTTGTAAGTAACTTTAGGGGATGTATAAATAATGTAAACAATTATAAATGACTGGAGAAGAAATAAGTACTATGGTAGATGTATGGTGGGACTGGCATTGACACACAGCCCAATTTGTTAGTGGAGTGTGGTCACGATTCGAGGACAGGTAAGAATTTAAGTAAATAAACAAAACGCGAAAAATTAACTCTGATTTTTGGGTAGTTTGGGTCATGACAGCTGGAGCATCACTCGCACTAGTTTTATGATGTGTCACACCGATTAAATAGGCTCACATGTGCGTTTTGAGACAGAGCACGAGTATGGATATGAGATATGGGTCCACGGAGTACGTTGTATCGTGGATATCACATGGAGTACATTGTACCGTGCTATATTATATTTATGTGGCATCTTCGAATGCGAGTGATCGAGTAGGACCGATGGGATGGACTAACCCACCTCCCGGGGCAGTTCACAATAGTGGTGAGATCTCGCAAACATGATCCGTGTAGCAATGGGATCACGAGGATATGGCCATAGTATATTACCTAGTCTCACATGTTATTACTTGATGTTTCGAGAATCATGTGTTCTGGACTTTTGTGTGAGTTTGGATCACCCGAGGGAGGGGTTGGATCCTGACTGAGATATGATTTTGATGAGAATGAAACTGGGTTTTAAACTAAAACTTGCATGAAGTTATTTTCCATGCTATTGAAACCCATGCATGATGTAAACTGATTTTACATGACATTCATTTGTATGGCATTATGGGTATGCGTGAACATTTATATTCAAATTATGTGGAGAAAGGGTGGTTTATGCATGGCACCGCGTTCATGTAGGTTGTATGGTTACCTACTTGTTCGTAGGATTGCCTTACTCAGCTTGATGTGCTCACCCCTTTCATTTTCCTACACAGATTTCCTCCAGTAGACTTTGAGGCGACTGAGTACTGCATTCCTGATATCCACTGCTGCCCATCATTTTGAGGTATATACACTTGTACATATTGTATATGAATACGAATAGCACAGTAATATGTTTGTAAGTAACCTTCGGGGATGTATAGACACTGTAAACATTTGTAAATGAATGGGAAAGAATTAGTGAAAAACTCATGTGTTTACCTTTCATTTAATAAAGAATTGAGTTGTATGGAGAATGAATGGTGAGACTGACATTGATGCATAGCCCAATCGTTAGTGGAGTGTGATCACGATCAGAGGATAGGTAAGTATAAAAGAAAAATTAAAAATTTACTCTGATTTTTGGGTCGTGACGATTTTCGGTAACAACTGATTACTGCAAAGAATATGTATTTCCAAAACTTCAAGCAGTGAAATACACAGTTGCAAATTCACAACACAATTCATATTTTCATTTCAGTAATTCCAGATAGACAAGGCAAGGCATTTAATGCGATAATAGGAATCAACATGACAATTGGCCAATGTCAGTGACTTCGAGCAATCACTGATCAAGTATATCAGTGTGAGAACTGAGAATTCTGTACACCCCAATTATGAGAATTGTGTGTCGGTGTGAGAACTGAGAATTCTGTACAACCCAATTATGAGAATTGTAATTTGGTGTATGTAATTATGATATGTTAATATACACACAAGTTTTAAATATGATAAAGTATAAGAAGATGAAGTTTTTAAGTCTTGAACGTGTATGGGTTGAATTATGGACTATGGGGTAGAATTTTGGAAGTTTTACATTGAGTTTTCTGCAAATTGATGCAGCAGCAGTACAATCTGTGAAGGCCAGATCCATCTCCCAGGATGAGAGATTGATTTCATGGCTCTAGAATGCAGAAAATGTGCAAGAATTGATAGGCAGATCGATCTTAGAGGCAAGCAGATCGATCTCATAGGCAAGCAGATCGATCTCCAAATGTTTCTGTAAAGAGAAGATCTATCTCCTTAAAGAGCAGATCAATCTCATGAAGTATTTTGTAAACAGAAGATCGATCTCTTCAAGGAGAAGATCGATCACATGAAGTAATTATGAGATCGATCTCACCCCACGACAGATCGATCTCCTAGGCATAAAATTGCCCCAAAATGTTCTCAAATTCAAAAAGAGATCGATCTCATCAAGGACTAGATCGATCTCCTACCTTCAGCCTATATAAAGACCCCTGTGTTTTTCTGGAAATTCATTCTCTCTCATTTCAGAAACCAAAATCCCTAGCTTTCTCTCTCATCCAAATCGCCTATTTCCATTCGAATCAGAGGTTGTGGCAAGAAGGAAAGTCGTTCCTCATCCAAAGGAGAACAACATAATTGGAAATCGAAGGACAAATCGAATCGCGGTGTGAATAGAGCTCTCCATAAGTTTTGGGTAAATTTTTAAGCTTTAATCTTTGATATTGAGGTGATTTTGGTGATTGTGACTATGGGTGTTGTGATAAAATAGCTAGGAAATGATTAGAGTTGATGAAATTGTGATTTTGTTAGAAGTGATGATGATATTATACAATTGTGGTGATTTTTGGGATTTTGGCTATAAATTGGAATCGAGGCAATGAGGTGATTTTGGCATGGATATTATGCATGAAAAATGTAAGATTTGAAATGTAGTGGATGAGAATGTGGATTAGGATAAGAATATGAGAAAAATGAGGTTTGTAGTATTTAATGAGAATATGAGCAAATATGTGCTCGATGATGTGATTGAGATAAATTATTGATGTTTTAGCATCGTTTGGACAGCTCGGGAGTTCTAGAGAGGAATACGAGGCTAGTCCGTCGCTTGGGGGAACGATTGCACTATACGAGGTGCAACGAGGTAAGGGAAAACTTAAACTCATTTGTGTATACGATTTTGTGATGATATTGTAGCATGAAAAGTGATTTGAGAAAACAAGCATGTTTTATGAGTTGTAAATGAGTTGTTGCACACGATTTTATAGCCGGTTGGGGCCCAATTTTTATGAGTTGTAAACTAAATGTGAAATTGTTTTACAACCGTCAAAACGATTTTGAGATGAGTTTTATGAGAAAACCACTATGAGCGTTACGTGAAGGCAAAACAGTTTTATATGATAATGGCTATTACTGAGACTTAGATATGTCATGTTGAATACACATCGGGCCTTGCTCTGGTAGCATGTAAGTATGATATTCCTCCGTTCTGGTAATGTGGGATGACCCCGCTCCACGGCAGCGATAGGTGGCATTGCTTTGATAGCATGTAAGGCCGAGACGTGCTTTGATAGCACGTAAGACTAGCGACTGTACGACTCTGATCAAGTCTACAGCGAACCATGGCCATGGATGTATTATTGTTGACGAAATCCCTCGATTAGGGATGTCCGCCTAGGGGACAAGTTCAATTGTTTTGATGTGCCATTACGAGTTTTTATATGAGTTTTATTTGCCTAGTCTCGTTTTACACATGAGATTGTGTTTGGTGGCTGCACCACGTGCATTACTATTGCAGTGATTTTTATCACGTTTTTAGGAGAAAAGCCATTATCGCATCCTGATTTCCACATGCTTGTGACTGTGATTTGTACATGAGTCATGTACTCTCATGTTTTTTACATGATTTTAGAGAAATGAGATGATTATGATGTTTTACTGTTTTCATGCTACACTTTTATTGAGTTTCAACTACGAGATAAAATGGTTATGTTGTGCAAATCATTATTTTGTTAATGAATCCCTTACCCCTTTACTGAGCAATTTAGAAGCTCACCTTGTTTTATCTCTCCCCAGATTTCTTCAAGCGAAGAGAGTTTCCCTACGACGTACGGAGTAGTGGCTAGTGGAGGACTTAAGCTCTAGGTCACATATTATGCTTGAGGTATATTTTAATATTTCATATACCCAGACTAAAGTTGTATTTACAGACACTTGATGAACAGTGATGTATGGGATGTATTAGGATTAATTAATTCAGAATTGAAGAATGAATATGATGTAATATATATATATATATATATATGTTGGATGATGAGATCTTGAGGTGTAAATTATAATTTATATATGATGATGCATAACACTACATAGGAATGCACCTAGAATTGTGAAATGTTGTAAATAAATTTTAAATTTGCCCTGTTTTTCGTGCTTCCGAGGCATCATAGTCTGGATGTTAGGTGTCGTGGGAGTGGTCAGCTACCCAAACGACTCACACAGTATACTATTTTCTAGTAACACGGTACATCGTGCACACATGCACACAGTATGGTACATCGTACTCCATGGACCTCGGCATCATTCACAATTCAGTATAATTTCATCATTTACAATTCTATATAATTTCATCGTCGCCTTTTTGCCTCAAACCACGTGCGAATAGGTCAGTGCAAGATCACACAGCAATACATGCCTAGCTAGCACGATTTTATCATCAAAATACTTAAATCTCGTGCAACAAATTCATGCAACATCACACTGCAATAAACGTCCGACTAGCATGGTTTTCACATCAGAACAGTTAAATCTCGTTCCAGCGCATAAAATAAAGTAAAAGGGGCTGGTGTTGCCCCTTTTTCAGTTAAAATCCACAAAACACGATTTTTCAATATAATTATGAAATTTTAGATTTTTCACAAATAATTTTAAAACGACTCAAACAGCTATTTAAATAGGCTAAATAATACTATACCAAAAATTAGGGTGATTTTTGAAGTTTAAAACTTTTTCCTAAAATTTCAGAAAGGTAAAACTTGGCCTAGGATTTTTTATATGCGACTACGCCCACTCGAAGTAACCTAGACGTGTTATCCATAAGTGCACGGGTCATACAAGTAATAATGGGATTTGAGTCCCAGATTATCGTCCCACAGAGAATCTATTTAGCCTAATTAAGTACCAGTTAATCGTACCCTAAGTATATCCTAGCAAATTAAGAATTTTTAATGGGTGATCTACAAGTCTAAAATTCATAAGTACTGAAAACAAGAAAATTTGTAAACTAAGGAAAATAAAACAAAGCTAAAATTACTTACAGAGATCCACGTAATTAAAATTAATAATCAACAAAAGATAATTGAAACAGTTAAAATTAATTAATACCAATAACTAAAATGCAAATATGAAAATAAAGAAACAAAATTAATCAGATTAAAATTAGACAATCCTAAAAAAAAAATATGCATGTAATTAAACTAATTATGAAAATGCAAATTAAACTAACTTAATTCTAATGAAATAAAATTCTAAAAATAAAAATTTCTCATTATAATTATAAATCTAAATGACTAAAATAGTAATTCTAAATTAATCCTAACTATAGCTAAATACTAACTTGACAATAAAATCTAAATAATGCATGAGAAATATTTTGGGCTTTTTCAATTTAAAATGATAACTTAAAAATGCATAAAATAATATTCCTCTAATTTCATTCTAAATGCAATACATAAATTGTACCCTAAAATTTTAAACTAATAAACAAATAATATTTAAGGAACATGCAAACTAATTTAAAGCTAGGCTAACAAATGATAATAGGAATCATAAAAAATATTTAGCCACAATATAAAACATGAAAAATAAATTGAAAACTGCCAAACATGGCCCAGTAGAAGTTGCCAATTAGCAACCTTGTCCCGACCATGCACTGTACAGAGCTGCCTCAAATGCTGCAATGGCATTCTGCATTGTACTATTGCTTTACATGTCCTACTCTCGCTACCGTTCTGCTTCTTGGTTGGCTGCCACTGCATTCCCTGGCCAGTCCGGCACTTACTATGGTGCAACATTCAACTTGTACCCACAGTAGAACCCAAAATCAGCTCCCATGGTAACACTCTGTACGTCTGCTTCATTCCTGATACTCCTACAGTGTACGTCTGGGCAGAGCTATGCTCCTGCGGTGATTCGGCTTGGCCGCTCTCTGCTTCGTGCACCATATCATTCTTGCAGCAATCAGCAGCTAACCATGCAGTCCCGAATCTGTGACAGCACACAGCAGCATACACACCAGAAACTCTCAGCAAACTGGAGACGAGACAAGAGATAGGGGTTGAACTCGGGCTTGGTTGCACAACCTCTGTACCCTTCAGCTGCAAACTATCAATGACTACACAACCGCTCAGTAGTGGTGATGGATTTCAGCATTTAACAACTTGAAACAGAAGGCCAAAACAGGATTAGAACTGAATAACGACAACATAAAGATAATGAACAATACATTAATAACAAAACAGAGCCGAACAGAGTAAAATTATGGATACTCCCTACTGCATCCATGGACACCAGCTTCTACCAAACATATTAGCTAGTGAGTCTAGTGAGATCAACGAGAAATTGCTGACATGAAATGTAGTAAATGAAATGGGACTACAACAGCATAAGAAAATGCAGTAAAAACAATATGGCAGCTAATATTGAAATGCAAGAAAGAGCTGAATCCTTGAAGTGCAACCAAAGAAAAATGAAATAAAGAAATAACGAGGCATTGTAGAACATAAGCTTAAAATCAACAACTGAAAATTAAACCAAAACTATGAACAATCGTGAAGCACATAAAAGTGGATGTCCAGTAGCCTCAGGTTTCTTCAATTCCTTCTCTTACCGTGATTCCACATTGCCATTGATGTGGAAACAATACTTGACATCAAGACCACATCAAAGCATCAGAACCGAGTAGGATAGTAATGAAGGAGAATTAATCACCCGAATGAGCAATGGAGAACAAAGAACTAAACCCAACTTATAAGCAAACCGAGAGCTACCAACTATAGAAAAATATAAGCTTTCCATAAAAAACAAAATCGAACTTAAAAGTAAATGAATGGAAATTTTAACTAAACCGAGAAGAAAAAAATGGAAATGGTTGCCATAAACGTGAACTACAAAAGAACTAGAAATGATAAACTTTTCATAAACTCTAACAAATTGAAAGTTGACATGAACACTAACTATGGAAGGTGGCTAAAAAAAAAAAACTTAATTGGGAAAGCTTTTAAAGAAAAACAAGAAAAACTATTCTAAAACTATTTTAACACTACTCCTACCCTAAATTACTCTACCATAAATTTACTTCTAAAAACTACTCCTAAATTATTCCTAAACTACTTGATTTTTCAATTACTCATCATGTTCTATTTATACACAAACTTCGGGGTACAATGGCAAATTTCCATCCTAGATGAGTTGGCATTGTTTGGCCACTTATCTTCATTCCATTCGCTGCAGAGTAGATATTTCCACGAAATTCATCTTCTAGTCCACTTAGCTGTGCGATGTGGCCCGACGTGTGTCTTCCGTGAGGTGGGCACGGTGTCCGTTGATCTTATCTTTTCGAGGTAAATAAATACAAACATCTGGTATCACACGTGTCCAAACGAATGGTGACTCGGTCTGCGAATTGGGAGTGGTCCAGTCTTCTTTAACTCCTTTTTAGCCCATTTTCGATTAAAATTCATCCAGATTTAATTTACCTGCACATTAAAGAATTTTAATTAAATTAAGGGGATAATTAATAAAATAATATGGGGATTAAAATAATTAATTAAGAAATTAAGGACAAATAATTCTATTTTAATAGAATTATCACACCCCCAAACTTGAGCTTTTGCTTGTCCTCAAGCAAAACAAAACAAATGTTAGAATGAAAAGTACTAAACATATTGATCTGCCCCATATTATCCTCAAAGAAAAAGTACAAACTATGATCTCAAAGATTCACGATTATAAGTCAAACACTCAGAATCATTCAATCATAAGTCCTAACCCAAATTGGACAACTCGTGTGTGTGTGAAAATTTCAAAGCCACTTCACAGTACATTACTCGGATCAGATTATGCAAACATAGTAAATGCAAAGTCAATAACAAGTGAACATTCTCATAAGTTTGCTTTTCACTTATCTCCCCACTAATATAGTCACACTTAACCAAAGATCAATAAGACTTCATTAAGCTTGTAATGTAAGGTTAGGGCTAAGATATGATAAAGTCGATTTAGGTTTAATTACCCCACAATATGCATTACTTCTAGGATCTTTAATGTAAGAGCTCATATTTATTTCCCCCAAACTTATTTATTTTGCTAAACTTTTTATTCTATTTTTGTATTTTTCTTCTTCTTTTCTTCTTTTTTTTTTCAGCAACCAAACTTTTTTTGTACTCCTTCTGTCACGACCCAAAAATCAGAGTAAATTTTTCATTTTTCTTTAATACTTACTTGTCCTCTGATCGTGACTACACTCCACTAATAATTAGGCTGTGCGTCGATGCCAGTCCCACCATTCAATCATCATATAAATTAAGTTCTTATTAAATGAAAGGTAAACACATATGTTTTTCACTAATTCTTTCCCATTCATTTACAAGTGTTTACACTGTCTATACATCCCCCAAAGTTATTTACCAACATGTTACTATGTTATTCTTATTTAGATAGAATATGTACAAGTGTATATACCTCAAAATGATGGGCAGCAGTGGATATTAGAAATGCAGTACTCAGTCATCTCAAAGTTTACTGGAGGAAATCTGTGCAGGAAAATGAAAGGGGTGAGCACATCAAGCTCAGTAAGGCAATCCTACGAACAAGTAGGCAACGATACTACCTACATGAACGTGGTGCCGTGCATAAACCACCCTTTCTCCACACATTTCAAAACCGATGCTACAATTCATGATGTCATGATGTCATGTAAAACAAGTTCACATATGGATTTCAAAAGCATGGAAAACTCGACATGCAACACTTTTAAATCATTTTATTCTCATTAAAATTTCACAACAAAGCCAGAACTCCGTCCATCCCTCAGGTGTTCCTGACTCACACAACACCATGAAATCAGATGCTTTTCACAGCAATAATAGAAATATGCGATACAATGAATGTCATGTAAAATCAGTTTACATCACTCATGGGTTTAAATAGCATGGAAATAACATCAGGCAAGTTAAGTTTAAAACTCAGTTTCATTCTCATCAAAACTTATCTCAGTCAAGATCTAACCCCTCCCTTGGGTGATCCAGACTCACACAAAAATCCACAAAACGATTTTCTCAAAACATCAACATGCGAGACTAGGCAATATATGTATATATCTCAAGCAAATAACTAGGACAATGGCCATATGTCCTCGTGAATCCCACTGCTACATGGATCCTAGTGTGCGGGGTCTCACCACTATTGGGAACCACCTAGGGAGGTGGGTCAGTCCATCTCGTCGGTCCTGCCCAATCACTTGCATCCGAAAATGCCACTCACATCCGAAGATGCCACGCATCCGAAGATGTCACTCGCATCCGAAGATGCCACGTAATCAATCCCAGCACGGTATAGCATACTCCATGCTACTTGTACGATACAACGTACTCCGTGGACCCATATCTCATATCCATACTCATGCTCTGTCTCAAAACGCACGTGAGAGCCTATTTAATCGGCCTGACACATAATCTACCCGACGCTCCAAGCACGGCTCATCGCATGTTCTCATAAAACCAGTGCGAGCGATGCTCCAGCACTCTGATAAAATCAAGGAAAATCTCGTGCGAGCCAAACTCCAACATGCATTTCATAAAATCTCATAAGATTAGTGCAAGTTAAGCTCCAACACTCTGTCAAAATCATGTAAAACTAGTGCAAGGTAGGCTCCAGCACTTGTCATAGCAATTAAGTGAAAATCTGATGCGAGTTAGACTCTAGCACCTTATCATGAAAATCATATGAAAATCTGGTGCGAGTTAGAATCCAACACCAATGCATGTAAAACTCTAGTGCGAGCTCTCGCTCCAGCACTAATGCATGCATCACACAAATCAAAAACTCATGCGAGCTGAGCTCTAGCACGTCACATATCTATAAAATCATGTAGGCACTCTGTTATCTCAAAACAATTTCCAACCAAATCACATTGTTGAAAAAATGCAATGCTGTGCATTTTTATTTAAAAGTTAGCCAGCCTACTCATGCACATGTCAAAACACCTCAAGAACAAGCAAGAACCTCTTGTTCTTGCTCCTCCCAATATTTCTTAAATTTGGAAATTTTACCCTTAACAAGGGTATTTTGGTAATTTACCTATCCAGGGCACTAATTTTTTTATCTTAAATCTAGACCCTTCAGACAATTTAAGAGACTGCAAATGAAGTTGAAATTGCGTAAAGTTACCTCTAGCAGTCCGTAAAATTCCCCTACCTGGAATCATGCGTAAGTTTATCCCGTCTCGATGATACCAGGTCTCTCAATCCAAATTCGCTCCAACCAAGTCTATGGAGATGCATATAACCACGTATTTGGGTCAGTTCTAATATATTTATCAGTATTTCACTTATACTGATCGAATCTAAAACATGGGCACGTTTTACTTTATTGGGCCCGATTGCATCTTAATGGGCCTCGACCCATTTCCAGCTCGTTTCCACTTATTAAATCCCTTCTTTGGGTCTATTAGGCTCTCAATACCCATTGGGCTTCGTTTCAAACTCTTTGGATAGCCCGTATGTCATTTACGACAATTAATTCAAAAATCTCGATATAATTCACAAAATGCATAATTAAATCCAAAATTCGTAAAATAAATCTTTAATACGTGAATAATTACATAAATTATCGTAAATGAGCTTTACTTACCCGAGATTATTTGATGGTGCATAAATCGAAATTCGATCGAGCTCACGTACACGATTTATCGTCGAACTGTACAATTTATATTTAATTATGGGTTAATTTTTGATCAAATATAATTTAAATAAATTTCTCGAAAATCAAATCGGTCACTTTTGACCTCTTACCGACTTACTCGAAGTCCAGTGTATCCCTGAAAATTCTTCCCCCTTTTCCTTTTTCTCTTTTTCTTCATTTTTTTCTCTCTTTCTTGGCTGAATCGGTTCGATCTGGTTTCAACCCGGTTCAGTCCGATTCTCTTCTTGCTGAAGCGGTTTGTACCGGTTCAAGCTTCCCCATCGCCGTTCACGGCATTTTTGGCCAATTCCCAGCTCGTTTCTGGCGGCAATCAGTGCGCCTGCACTGGGGGAGTGTTCGACTGGGGTCAGGGTTGGCCGAATCACGCCGGTGGCCGCCGAATTTCTCTTTTCTTCTCTGCGACTATTCCTTCCCCGATCTGCTCTTTTCAGTGCCGGTGGGGCGCGTTCTGGTGGTAGGAGGGTAGCCTGGTCGTCTGCACTCTTCGTCTGCCCTTCGCCTAGCCGCTGGGTCGTGGGATGCTCACCGGTGCTCTTGTCTTCCTCGGTCGCCCTTCGATTTCGTTTTCACGGGTTTCTTTCTCCCTGCGTTTTTAGTTTTCTGATTTGATTTTTTATTTTATTTTATTTATTTTTATGATTTATTATTTTTTATTTTATTCATTATTATATTCAAGAAATCCCAAAAATATCTAAAAAAATTATATTTTATTTTTTTAATCAATAATTGAATTTATTTGTCTTATTTAGTCTTTCTGGTATATTTTCCAATATTTTCGGGATATTTTTCGAGGTGAAAATTTTGATGTATTTCAATAAATTTATATCTTGATCAATTTAACCTGAAATTTATTTATTTCTTCGTTATTGATCAAGATTTCTCAATCCCATATTTTTAATAAAATTTTCTTGTCACCATTAATACTGAATTTCTATCTTTTGACCGTTTTACCCTTCTACACGTTCGAAACCAAACCAATCCAACTTCCCTTCACGAACATTCACGCATTTCGTGTTTTAAATCCTTATCTCCAGTCTGAATCTCGTTCGTTTAATTTGGGACCATTTCAATCTTTCATACAAAATTACGATATAATTCGTGTCTTACACCTTCACTATCACTTAATACCTATATGTACAAAGCTCAAGCTATATCATAATGACTTTTCATGCTTTTGGGGTAAGGGATAGGAACAGAGTGTTTAAGCTAAGGAAAAATATGCAGGTGTATTTACAGAGAAAAGCTTATTTGGCCCAGATGGGTTACTAGGGTAAAATATATATAGGAATGGCTAGAAAGGCTCAAACGATCCAAAGATGGCCTACATCATTTCCTTAATTAAGTGTGATCTAATATTTCGCCTCGAGATCAGATTGAACAAATTCTAGAATATGATGCACAAAATTAACTGAACAAATGCAATCCTATGTCCACATAAGCTTTCTCTAAATAAATATATAAATTCATGACGTGACATGTGCATAAAATGAGGAAATCATAATCAGAATCAAGACAAATTCAAGAATTTAACTTCATGCTTTTCCTATAATCATGCTTCTTATTTATGCAAAGCCAGACTAAATCATGGAGTTATATCATCGAAATATGGGAAAACTACATGCTAAGTACTAAATCATCGCAAAATCAAACAATGTAAGCTCATATTTTTGAAAAATTTTGAAAAATATTTTTCAATTTTGCCTAAAATTTTCAAAAAATGCTCAAGTGATATCCCTCACCCCCAAACTTAAAGTGCACAGTGTCCTTAGTGTGTAGATAATATAAGAATTGAAGCTCAAGCATAGAATACTCCTCTATTTGATGATAATGAAGAACAACTGAAGCTTGATTGAGAAGGTAATACTAGAAAAGAAATCTGAAAAAGAAATAAAGAAAGAAACAACGGAAAAGAAAAAGAAAAAGAACTATACAAAAAGTGGAAAGAAAAATAAAGCCACTTCAAATGCAGCTGAAGAAAACGACACTCAGTAGTAGGGCGAGAAGTAGGAGGGTCAGCCAGAGTGGTGACAAAATATTGACAGTTAAATCCTCTTTAACTCTTTCTACTTCCATCCTTCTAGTAGATATCTCGTGTTTACGTATTCTATCTTCTTTAACCTTCATCCTAAAACAGTCTTGAGAGTTATCAGGGAACCTTAAAGGTATGAAAAAATTAAATATCACCTCCTGATTTAGGACTCTCATGGTCAATTCCCCCTTTTGTACATTAATTACTATCCTACCAGTATCTAAGAATGGTCTTCCAAGAATAATGGGGACTTCCCTATCTTCTTCCATATCCAACACAATAAAATCTGCAGGGAGAATAAACTTGTGCACCTTAACTAGCACATCCTCAATGATCCCCTTCAGATATTTAATAGATCTATCAGCTAGCTGAAAGGTCACTGTGGTAGGCTTTGCATCCCCTACTCCTAGCTTCTGGTAAATAGACAAGGCATAAGATTGATACTAGCTCCTAGATCACACAAAGCTCTACAAAAAAAATTGATCTCCTATGGTGCATGGTATGGTAAAACTCCCTAGATCTTTGAGCTTGGGGGTAATTTCCTTTGGATAATGGCACTCCTCAGTCAAGGCCACCATCTCATAATCTTCCAATCTTGTCTTCCTCGAGAGGATATCCTTCAGGAACTTCACTTAACTCGACATTTACTCTAAAGCATCTGCGAAAGTAATGTGAAGCTTCTTAAAAACCTCAAGAAATTTAGTGAATTACTTATCGAGCTTCTGGTTTTGGAACCTCTAAGGAAAAGGTACTAGTGGCCTAATTGGGGGAAGTGTAGTTGTAACATATGTACCATCGGATGAAGAGGAAGGCTATGAAGAGGAAGGTAAAGATAAAGAAGCGCCTAACTTTGTTTCCCTTGCAGCTTGATCCTGATGTTCCTGCTCTTTATGAGCTGCCTCTTTATAACCTATGGGCTCTACGACTGTGGGCTTAATAGGATTGGACTTAACTTGAGGATCATGTAGCTCTCTGCCGCTCCTAAGGGTGATGGCTTTGACATGTTCCTTACCCTCCCTCTGCCTAACAGGATTAGCTTTGGTGTTACTAGGAAGGGTCCCTTGTAGACGTTGGCTAAGAGCACTAGCTATTTGTCCAACCTGAACTTCTAAATTCTTGATTGAAGTAGCTTGATTTTGCAGGATAGTCGTGAACATCTCCTATAGTGTAGGCTTCTTCTTAGCTGCAGCTGTTGGTGCAGGTAAGTACTAGGGCTGCATAGGTGGTGGTGGTGATGGGTGATGTTGAAATTGATGTGGGGATGGGTGATGAGGCAGATGATATGGAAATTGCTGATGTAGTGACATATGAACTGATGGAGCTCAAAAACTAGGGGGTCCTACAGGTCTGGAATTAGAAGCTTCCCTTGATTTTGGCTCAAGGAAAATTTAGGATGGTTCCTCCACCCTGGATTGTAGATGTTTGAAAATGGGTTGTTCTGTTGCTTCTGAGGTGGGGCAACGTACTGACCTGATTCTAATTAAGCGGACTCCTATCTACAGAGAGTGTACCACCACACAGATTGCATGAAAGAAAAGGACTATGGACAGAATAAATAGGATTAGGACTGGTGGAATAATTATGCTGGGTACTGAGCGACTCTACCTTTTTCGTAAAGTTGGCTATTTGAGACGTCAAGGTAGACAGTGTGTCTAACTCATAGATACCCGACGACTTCTTAGGCAGCTGCCTCTCCGAAGACCATAGATAATTGTTAACTGTCATCTTGTCTAACAACTCGTAAGTTTCCTCCTCTGTTTTGCACATTAGAGCTCCACCTACAGCAGCGTCAACATGGTCCTATTTTAGCTTGTAAGTCTGTTGTAGAAGGTCTGGACTTACAGCCATAAAGGTAGGCCATGATGAGGGCACTTCCTAAGAAGCTCCTTATATCGTTCCCAAGCTTCATAAAGAGATTCAGATTCGAATTGGGCAAAGGAAGATATGTCACTATGCAGTTTGGCCATTTTAAAGGGAGGGAAAAAACTTGGTACGAACTAGTGCCGACTCTAATTGACCTAGACGTGTATCCGCAAGTTTATGGGTCGTACAAGTAATAATGAGATTTGAGTCTCGGATTATCGTCCCACAGAGAAGTTGAATTGCCTAATTAAGTACCGGTTAATCTTACCCTAAGTATATCATAGCAAATTATGAATTGTTGATGTGTGATCTACAAGGCTAACAGTACTAAAAATAATAAAAAACTATAAAATAAAGAAAATAAAACCGAGCTAAAATTACTTACAGTACTCCAAACAATTAAAAGCAAATACCTACAAAAAATAATTAAAACAGTTAAAATTAATTAACGCAATTAAACTAAAATGCAAATATGAAAATAAAGAAATAAAATTAATTAAACTGAAATTAAACAATCCTAAAAATAAAATATGCATGTAATTAAACTACTTAATAAAAACGCAAATTAAGCTAATCTAAAATCTAATAAAATAAAACTTCTATTAACTTAAAGAAATTCCTAAACCTAACTAAGAAATTAACAACCTATAAAATGATCCTAAATTAAATCTAACTTTAATTAATAAAACAAAATCTAAATAATGCATGAGAAATATTTTTGGATTTTTCAATTTAAAAACTAAATTATGAACTAATTCTATCTCTAAATTAATTCTAAATGCAACTCATGAGTTTCTTAAGAAAAATAAAAGTACCACCCTAATGTAATAAAAAATTAACTATTAGCCTAATTAACACTAGTCATTAATTTAACAAACAATGAAAATCTATTTTTCCTAACTTAACAAATAATGTAAATGACATAAAAAATAAATCCCAAACATGCTTAAACCAATTGCAATAATAAACACTATGGCTCAACGTGGCCTTAACTATAACTTCCAACTGGCTGCTTACGGTCCTGACTTGTGCACTGTACACGTTTCTCCTCCAGGCTTCATTTCCAGTTGTGCTTTATGCTGTCTCTAGGTTTCATTTCCAGGTGTTCCACTGCTGGTTCATGTTGCGTCCAAGTACTGCTCCAGGTGTTGTCCGACCCCTGCAATGCCGTGCCAGCTGCAGCTCCTAGAACCGATTATGCCCCCGTCTGCCCCAATTGTCATTCTCTGCATTGCCTTTGCACGTCCCAACAAAGCAGTACACATTCACGCAGAATCATATTTCATTGATGTGCTTGGCCATCTTCTGCTTCACGCACCTATGGCAGTAACATAGCTGCTCAACTACATCTTGCAAACCAAGAACAACCTATAAACAAAACTGATTAAATGGACCTCAAATGAGCAATGAGACAATCTGAAAATAATGAAGTCATGCCAGGAACGAAAGAAAATAGATTAACATCCTATGAATCTAAACCACTGGTAATAAAAAAAAAAAAGAACAAACAAAACTTGATCTAACTAATAACACACTAACCGAAACCAAAGCATGAAATGAAACATAACAACCAGAAACTTTAAGGTGAACAGTGCTAAAAGCTTAAAACAGAGCAAAACAAAGGAGAAGATTGGTCCCGCCAGCTTCAGCAACCATGTTTTCATCTTCACGCCAGTTTTAATAGCCTCATTCGATGCTCTAACAAAATTCACAGCAGCGAACATCAGGTATTTACAACATCCTTAATGCTATATGCAGAACAGCAACTACTTTGGGCTGACGGTTCCAAGACTCCCTTGAACTATCTAATGTAACATAAAAAACTAACTAATATAAGTTAAAATAAGTATAATATAGAATCATAAGAACCGAAAAATGGAAAAATGACAATCGGATTGAACATTATAAATGCTACCATGAAATCGAGATTTGAAGAAAGGCTACATGAAATCGTTTCATTGAAGAACTATTAACTGTAACATAAACAATTAGCAAACTGAGAATGCCGATAAAAGAAAAATGCAATAATCAAGCAGTAAATGATAAGAAAGAAATTCAAGCAGCTTAATGCAATAAATCTACTCTGGCAAAAACTTAATCTATACTTAAGCTAAGGCAAGCAATGGAAATATGGGATGAAGAGAATGGCATGAGAAATGAAGCAAATGAAGCTACTGTCCCAAGCTTCAAAACACTGCCTTCAATCAAGAGCTATGGTGGCTATTGTTACCATCCAGCCTAATGCTTTCCATTGGTCCAACCCTAAGCACACCAGAACAAAGAAATAAAAAACAGAAAAATGCAAAACCGAGAGCTAAGAAAGGAAAAACAAATACTTTTCATTAAAACTTAAATGAGCTGAACAACAAGGAAATGGAAGCTTGTAAAATAGAGAACAATAAAAAAATGGTGGCTAACGGAAAAGAAAGCTTAAAAACAAGGAAAATAAATCCTAAATTTACCCTAAACTATTCTACCCTAACTACTTCTATTCTACTCTAGGCTACCTAATTTTTCAATTGCTCATCATGTTCTATTTATACACAAAAATAGGGGTACAATGGTAATTTTTCATCCTAGATGAGTTGGCATTGTTTGGCCACTTGTCTTCATTTGATTTGCTGCAGAGTAGATATTTCCACGTCACTTGTCTTTTTGTCTAATTAGTTGTGCAATGTGGCCCGACGTGTGTCTTCTAGAAGGTTAGCACGGTGTCCGTCGATCTTATCGTTTCGAAGCAAATAAAATACAAATACCTGACATCACGCGTGTCCAGACGACTGGTGACTCGGTCTGTAAATTGGAAGTGGTCTAGTCTTCTTTAGCTCATTTTGAGCCTATTTTTGACTGAAACGACTGAGTTTCATTCGGATTTATTTTATCTGCACATTAAAGAATTTTAATTAAATAAAGGGGATAATTAATAAAATAATATGGGGATTTAAATAATTAATTATGAAATTAAGCACAAATAATTCTATTAAAAATAGAATTATCATAACTCGTCCCAAATAGAAATGGATCCTGAAGGTAAGGAGGTTAACCAGTGTTGCGCCCTATCCCTAAGCGAGAAAGGAAATAATCTAAGCCTAAGTGCGTCATCAGATAATCCATTGTGCTTAAAGGTGTTGCACAGGTTCAGGAATTGCTCGAGGTGAGCATGTGGGTCGTCATGAGGAAGCCCACTGAACTGTAAAGAAGTTTGGATCATCTGAAGGATTGAAGGCTTAATTTCAAAATTATTTGTAAGGACAGCTGGTGGCTTAATGCCGGTATAATACCCTCCAATAGTCGGCACTGCATAATCTCCAATGGTTCTAATTTCTCTGCCATGGTGTTTTGCAGCGGAGCTATTAATTTCCTAGAATCCTTTCTAATTTTCCTAAGAGTTCATTCAATTTTAGGATCTAAAGGAAAGCAATCAAAACTCTTGGCTCTACGCATGCAAACATCTAAAAGTCCTCAAGATTTTTTTTTTAATTTTTTATGACAGAAAAAATTAACTAATCTAGATTAAAGCTCTAAATATTTATAACCTAAATATTTACAAAACTAGAATTATACCTAAGCATAATTTCACCGATATTAATTAATGGCTAATTGTGATTCCCCGGCAATGGCGCCAAAGCTTGATGTGCGACTATGCCTACTCGGAGTCACCTGGACGTGTTATCCACAAGTGCAAGAGTTGTACAAGTAATAATGGGGTTTGAGTATCAGATTATCATCCCACAGAGAATCTAATTAGCTTAATTAAGTACCGGTTAATCTTACCCTAAGTATATCCTAGCAAATTGAATTTTTAATGGGTGATCTACAAGTCTAAAATTCTTAAGTACTGAAAACAAGAAAATTTGTAAACTAAAGAAAATAAAACAAAGCTAAAATTACTTACAAAGATCCACGCAATTAAAAGCAATAACCTACAAAAGATAATTGAAACAGTTAAAATTAATTAATACCAATAACTAAAATGCAAATATGAAAATAAAGAAACAAAATTAATCAGATTAAAATTAGACAATCCTAAGAAAAATAAAATATGCATGTAATTAAACTAATTATGAAAATGCAAATTAAACTAACTTAATTTTAATGAAATAAAATTCTAAAAATAAAATTTCTCATTATAATTATAAATCTAAATGACTAAAATAGTAATTCTAATTTAATCCTAACTATAGCTAAATACTAACTTAAAAATAAAATCTAAATAATGCATGAGAAATATTTTTGGATTTTTCAATTTAAAATGATAACTTAACAATGCATAAAATAATATTCCTCTAATTTCATTCTAAATGCAATACATAAACTGTACCCTAAAATTTTAAACTAATAAGCAAAGAATATTTAAGGAACATGCAAACTAATTTAAAACTAGGCTAACAAATGATAATAAGAATCATAAAAAATATTTAGCAACAATATAAAACATGAAAAATAAATTGAAAACTGCCAAACATGGCCCTGTAGAAGTTGCCAATCAGAACCTTGTCCCGACCGTGCACTGTACAGAGCTGCCTCAAATGCTGCAATGCTATTCTGCATTGTACTATTGCTTTACACGTCATACTCTCGCTACCGTTCTGCTTCTTGGTTGGCTGCCACTGCATTCCATGGCCAGTCCTGCACTTACTATGGTGCAGCATTCAATTTGTACCCACAGCAGAACCCAGCATCAGCTCCCATGGTAACACTCTGTACGTCTGCTTCACTCCTGACATTCCTTTAGCGCAAGTCTGGGCAGAGCCATGCTCCTGCGGTGATTCGACTTGTCCCCTCTCTGCTTCGTGCACCATATCATTCTTGTAGCCATCAGCAGCTAACCATGCAGTCTCGAATCTTCGACAGCACACAGCAGCACACACACCAGAAACTCTCGGCAAACTGGAGACTAGACAGAACAAGGAGACAAGGGCTGGACCTGAGATTGGTTGCGTAGCCTCTGCACCCTTCAGCTACAAACAATCAATGTCTACACAGCTGCTCAGTAGTGGTGATGGATTTCAACATTTAACAACTTGAAACAAACGGCCAAAACGGGATTAGAACTGAATAATAGCAACATAAAGATAATGAACAGTACATTAATAATGAAACAGAGTTGAACGGAGTAAAATTATGGATACTCCCCACTGCACCCATGGACACCAGCTTCTGCCAAACATATTAGCTAGTGAGTCTAGTGAGATCAACAAGAAATTGCTGACATGAAATGTAGTAAATGAAAAGGAACTACAGTAGCATAAGAAAATGCAGTAAAAACAATATGGCAGCTAATATTTAAATGCAAGAAAGAGCCGAATCCATGAAGTGCAACCAAAGAAAAATGAATTAAAGAAATAACGAGGCATTGCATAACATAAGCTTAAAACTGAAAAGAAATAATTAAAATCAATAACTGAAAATTAAACCAAAACTGTCAACAATCGTGAAGCACATAAAAATGGATGTCCAATAGCCTCGGGTTGCTTCAATTCCTATTCCTACCGTGATTCCACATTGCCATTGATGTGGAAACATTGCTCAGCATCAAGACCAATTCAAAGCATCAGAACCGAGTAGGACAGTAATGAAGGAGAATTAATCACCCGAATGAGCAATGGAGAACAAAGAACTAAACCCATCTTATAAGCAAACTGAGAGCTACCAACTATAGAAAAATATAAGCTTTCCATAAAAAAAAAAAAAAAAACCGAACTTAAAAGTAAATGAATGGAAATTTTAACCAAACCGAGAAGAAGAAAATTGGAAATGGTTGCCATAAACGTGAACTACAAAAGAACTAGAAATGATAAAGTTTTTCATAAACTCTAACAAATTGAAAGTTGACATGAACATTAACTATAGAAAATAAATATGGTGGCTAAAAAAAAAAACTTAATCGGGAAAGCTTTTAAAGAAAAACAAGAAAAACTATTCTAAAACTATTCTAACACTACTCCTACCCTAAAATACTCTGCCCTAAATTTACTTCTAAAAACTACTCCTAAATTACTTCTAAACTATTTGATTTTTCAATTGCTCATCATGTTCTATTTCTACACAAACTTGGGGGTACAATGGTAATTTTCCATCCTAGATGAGTTGGCATTGTTTGGCCACTTGTCTCCATTCCATTCGTTGCAGAGTAGATATTTCCACTGTCACGACCCAAATTACCTAAAAATCAGACTAAATTTTTTACTTTTTCATTTATTATTTAATTCTTACCTTTCTCTCATCGTGACCATCCTACAATACAGTTGGGCTATGATTCGGTGTTAGTCACCTCTCACTTATTTACCATTTCATTTCCATAATCATATTCATATATTAGAGTTTACTATCTTTTAACTTTTATTAAATACATACTCAATGGTATTTATAACCCTACATCCCCGACATCATATCTGTTTACAATACTGTGCATTACATATTTAGATACAAAACCATACAAATATGTATACCTGTCTCTCGATGGGAAGCAGTGAATACCAAGCATGCAAGTCCTTAGCCGCTCACTAACTATTGCGAGTGCTCTGAAAAGATGGGGAAATAAGGGGGTGAGGAAACCACACGCTCAGTAAGGCAATTACGCAAGTAAGTAGATAGCTCCACTATCTACATGCTCATAATGCAATGCCCTTAAATCCATTTCTTTTCATTAAAATCATTAAGCACAAAGTCATGCAAACATCAATGACTTAGTTTATAAAACTGTTCGTGCATATATAAATCATACTACTTATGCATCAAAGCATTTTATGTGACATCATTAAATCATAATAAGCATGAATTTAATCAAGATCATGCAGTCATTCATGTCATGTAAGACAAATCATGGATTTCAAATGAAAGCATGGAAAACATCATCATGCTACTGCATTTAAATCAATTCATTAAAACTGCAGTAAAACTAACCCTTCCGGGTTAATCATCTCATAAAATAAATCATTTAAAATTCATTATAAAACTTTGGTTATAAAACCACCATTCTTTCAGGGTCACATATCAGAAGATCATAAAATCATCAAATCGTAAAATCGGGGGCCTGACCCCTCATTCGGGTCTACCCTGGTCTATCAGACCACAAGTTATATCATGTGAGACAAACAGCTGATTATATCAGTAACATCGAGGACTATGGCCATATCCTAGAGATCCCTGGCAACACGGTACCTAGTGTGCGGGGTATCACACCTGAAATAGGAGGTGGTTCGTCCTACCCGCCAGAACAGCATAACACCAGGATTGCGAGGGCAAGGCTTGCTGCCTCGTGGCTAATGCCACTCCACTCCAATAATCCCCACGGTACATCGTACTCCACGTGACATACACGGTATAATGTACTCCGTGAGCCCAAGATCTATCAAGGGTGCCTACAATAGGTCTTATCCACCCAAATCATCTCTGTCTCAGAATGCACGTGCGAACATATCATCTCACTGTGACACACAATCTACAAGAGGCTCCAACACGGGTATATGCATGTAATATAAATCCCTGTGTGAGCGAAACTCTAGCACGACTCCGTGCATATTCGTGATATCATAAAATCTCATGCGAGCGAAGCTCTAGCACGGTTTCATAAAAATTAGTAAAATCTGCATACGCGCTCTAGTACGACTTAAACTGATTATAATTTCAAGTAAAATCCACGTACGAGCAATGCTCTAGTACAGATATGTATAAAAACTCAATGAAAACCTCGTACGAGAAAAACTCCAGTACAACATTCAAATGAATTATGAAAACCATATAAAACTTTGTCCGAGCAACGCTTCAGCACAAATGAATGCTTAAGTAAATCAAATCTCGTACGAGTTACACTCCAGCGCGGCTTTATGCATAATTAAATCAAATCTAGTACGAGTTACACTCTAGCACGGCTTTTATGCAATTATTATATCAAAAATGGATGCGAGCTAGGCTCAAGCACCTCTCATGCACGTCAATCATAAAAACTAGTGCGAGCAATCATTCCAACACCATTTTATGCATACCACGTCAAAACAAGTCAAAACATGTCAAAACAGAGTGCGAGCTAGGCTCCAGCAGCTCTCATGCATATCAAATCATAAAATCAGTGCGAGCAACCGCTCTAGCACATTTTATGCATATGATGTCACACAAGTCAGTGCGAGCAACCGCTCCAGCACATTTATGCACATTCACAAATGCAGATATAGTGCGAACTATGTGTCGGCACTATCTGTTTCCATATAAACTTGATAGTTAGCCTATTTTCCAAGAAATTTTCATTTAAATATAAATAACACTTACGTAGTGTTATCATGTGAAATTCATGCAATTATTGGACAATCTATCGATTTACTTTGATTAAAACCAAAAAAATTCTTAATTCTGAAATTTCCTTAAATCATGCATTTCATGCATGTCATCTTTCACCATCCTTAGGTGAACTTCCCTCAATAGGGGTAAAATAGACTTTTCACCTAATTCGATCATTAAAATCATTTAAACCACTTTTAGGACCTTTATACAATATCAGTGTATACATACATATTCAGTGTACAGAAAAGCTATTAAAATACGCGTAGCTACCTCTAGCTACTCACATAATTCCCTTACCTCATTTTTCTGTACAGTCTGACCTTTCCATTGATGACTAATCACGCAGTCCGATTTACTCCGAATCCAATCTTCGAAACTACGGATACATATTCATTAGGTCAAATACAATACAATTAATTGTATTTCATAATTTTCTGGGCTCAATTTAAATCATTGGGTCCATTTACTCATATTGGGCTCGATTGCACCTTAATAGGCCTTAATCGGCCTTAAGCCCATTTACCACACTTTATCGACGCCTATTGGGCTCATTGGCCCCATCAGTATTTATTTAGCCTCATTCTAAATTCTCGGATATCTCAATTTAGTATTTACGACAATTTATCCAATTTTTTAGAATTTAATTCATTTAATGTGGAAATGAAATCCGTAATTTATGCGATAAAAATCAATCACTCATAATGATGTAAATTGTCATAAATAAGGGTTACTTACCCGAGATTCCATGATCGTACACAAATCGAGGTTGTCTCGAGCCCTCGGTTGATGCCAATTGTCGAGCTACACAATTTAAATATTTTTTCGGGTAAATTTCCAGTCGGATATTAATCAAATTAAATATTCTGAAAATTAAATCGGTCAACTCGACCGCTTACCGACTTACCCGAAACTCGATTGCTTCACTGAAATTTTCCCTAATTTTTTCTCTTTTTCTTTTTTCCTTTTTCTTCCTTTTTTCCTTCTCTTTTTGGCTGAACCGGTTCAGTCTGGTTCAACCCGGTTCAGATAGCCAGTTCAGTCCGGTTCGGTCGGTTTAGTGGCTCGTCGATCGGTTCTCCGCCAGTTTTCACCGCTAGTGGCTTCGTTGGGCCGTCCGATGCGTGGATCTGAGGTTGGTTTCGTTCAAGGCCGTCGAAAAGTGGCCGGTCCGGCCTGTTCTCTCCTCGCCGTCAGTATCGTTTCGGTTTGGCCGCCGTTCCATCGGCCAAGGCTGCCACCAATCGCACCGCCGGCGCCTGGGGAACGCTCCGCTGGTGGTGGTCGGCCTCGAATCGACGTCGGTGGCCGGGAATCTCCCTCGGTTCTCTCCCTCGGTTTTTCCTCGCCATTCGTCGCCGTTCACCGCTTGTTGGTGCCGGTGGGTGGCTCGGTTGGGCTACCTCCTCATTGGTCGCTCCTCTATGCTAGTCGCCGACCTCCGATCATCGATGAAGAAGGGAAGCTCAGCTTCCGTCTCGTTTTCCAGCTCGCGTTTCGCGAGTTTCCTTTTTTTTTTCAATTGTTTTATTATTTTATTTATTATTTATTTTTAATATTATTTTATTTTTAATAATATTTTAATCAATTAAAATATTATTAAAATAAAAAAATATCTAAAAAAATTATTAGTTTATTCATTTATTCCGTAAATGAATTTATCAGTCCAATTTTACCTTTTCGATATATTTTTCGATTATTTTCGGGATTATTTTTCGACACGAAAATTTTGGTTTATTATAATAAATTCATATCTTGATCAATTTAACCCGAAATTTAATTATTTCTTCGTTTTTGATCATGATTTCTCAATCTCATATTTTTAATTAAATTTTCTTGTCCCGATTAATACCGAATTTTAGTCTTTTGATCGTTTTGTCCTTGCACATGTTCGGGAATACCATTTCAATCCCTTTTGCATTTTTAAAGGCACTCAAAAATTTCTATTTATTCTCGTTTTACCCTTACGATGAAAAAACTCTGGTCTTACAATCTCCCCCACTTAAGAAATTTGGTCATCCAAATTAGAACCAAGTCAAATGAGTCCATAAATAACTCCGGGTACATCTATCTATCATATACTGTCATCCTCAAGTGACTTTCTCTGGAGTGTAATACTACCATCATACTGAGATCATCTTAAACCTCAACACTTTCTCTTTCCGTCTAATACCCGAATCGATTTTCCAATCATACTTTACACTTTCATTGAGCTAAGCTATTGGATCTCATATCTGATCACATATGCTGGATCCGGATAGTATTTTTGAAGCATCAAAAGATGGGACACATTGTGGATGCCTGTTAATTCAAGTGGTAACGCCAACCTACAAGTCTTATCTCCCACTTTGTCCAATCTCTTAAAGGTGTCAATCTTCAAATCTCGTTATGTCCTTATGACAATTAACTTTCAACAAGACTAATTCACCCTCGGTGAATTCCAATGATTTTCTGTCTCTTGTCAGCATAGCTTTTCTATCTGCTCTGAGGTGTTCTTAATCTCTCACAAATCAACTCAACATCCTCAGAGGTTTATCTTACTCAATTCAGGAACAATTCTCTATCTGTCACCCACTTCTTCTTATCCAAGTCGGGGAAACAACTCCCTAAGGCTATACAATGCCTCATATAAATCATGTTATCCCTATACTTAGTGACAACTGTCATCATTGGCGAATTCGATTAGTAACAACTGATCATCCCAGGAGCTTATAAAATCAATGGCACATGCCCTCATCACATCCTTCAGAACCTGTACAGTTCTCTCTGACTGACCATCTGTCTGAGGATAAAAGCTGTGCTAACTCTCAATCCGGTTCCCATAGCTTTCAAAAACAATATTCCCAGAAGTGGAAAGTGAAGCGGGAATCCCTATTTGATACCATGCTCACTGGAACGCTACATAATGTTTCACTATCTTCCTTACATATAACTTCGCCTACGGACTCAGAGTATCTGGAGATTTCCATAGCCAGAAGGCAGGTAGACTTAATCAATCTATCGACTATCACCCAGATAGCCTCGTTATTCATTCGAGTCCTCTGTAACCCATCACGAAATTCATGGTAACTTGTTCCCATTTTCGTGTCACTATAGGTAGAGGTTGCAATAACTCTGCAGACTTCTAATACTCTACCTTAATCTGCTGACATACGAGACACTTCTCCACAACTCTACAATATCACTTTTCGTATCTGACCACCAATACCATTTTTCAGAGATTCCAATATATTTATTATTTCTCGGATGCACTGTATATCCCGAAGAGTGAGCTTCTGACAATAATACTATCTCATCACTGTGGTCCTGGGCAGTACTTATACTATCTCTGAACCTCTGTAAGTCATCATCACACATTGTGAACTTTGTCACTATACCCTTCTAAATCTGACCCACACTATTGACACCATGCCGATCATCACGCTAAGCCTGGCAAATTTGATCGCTCAAATCCGGTTCTAACCTCAGGCTAGCTGTCACAAAATCACCGTTATCATCAGAAGGATCACATCACTACTGAGGCTCATAACTGCTCTAACAGCTCACGCTCCCTAACCATCATATGTGATACCATCCCGATGCTCTTTCTATTCAAGGCATTAGTCATTACATTAGCCTTTCTTGGGTGGTACAATTTTTACAATCATAATCTTTAGAAGCTCTAACCCTCTTGGTTATCTCATATACGACTCTTTCTGTGAAAATAGATACTCAGGGCTTTTATAATCAGTGCATATCCGAAATTTCTTACCATTTAAGTGGTTGTGCCATACCTTTAGTGTAAACGTTAGACTGCCAACTCATATCATGGGTCGAATAGTTTCTCTCATGTTCCTTGAACTATCTGGATCCATACACGACTATCTTCCCATTTTACATCAATACACAGCCCAATCCTTATTTTGAGGTATCCATACACACTGAAACCTCTTGAGCTGTTGGTTATGGTGAGAATACTTACGGTGGTCAGTTTATACCTTAATATACCAAAACTCACAGAAGCCATTTTCATACTTATCATACCACTCGTATGAAATCTTTTTTTTTTTTCCAAATGAAACATATCAACTGAGCAGCTCATTTCAAGAAACTCTCAGCAATTCGTCTGTAAGACAGTTTCCAATTGCTACTCATGCTCTTCCCTGGACTTCGAATACATCAAAATATCATCGCCAAAGATGACGACCAATAGGTCCAAGTAAGGTTTAAATACCTCATCGTAGTTGAGTTCCACTAAATATTTTAATCACCCATATTCTTGACCTATGTACGCATAAACGTATAATGTCATTTCGAAATCGCTTCTGTTTAAGATACTAATCCGCATGATTTCCTTTTTTTCTTCTATTAATGGCTTTTATAAAATTTTTAATTTTTTAAATCATCATGATTAATCAAATTCTATTAGTAAAGGTACTCAAATTTTAAATGTATTTATTACGATTGTCGATTTTTAATCTATAGGTTATATGTGCACTTCTAGACGCTATCAAATCTTCAAGCAGGGAAGTATTTTAAAATACTTTTATTAACCCTCAGACTTGACCACAATTACTTTACATATTAGTCCATGTGGTCACAATTCATATCTAGTACATATCGCTTAATCCAATTTACTTTACATATTGCTACTCCTCTTTTCAACTTACAATCTCTATATCCATATTCAGTTAGTGATAATCATCTAACCATCATCATCTTGCCTAAGGGTATAGGCTTCACATCTTTCATTAGCTTATAAGCAACTGAAGGCGGTATGAATAAATACGTGGCACCAGGATCAATTAAAATAATTATTTCATTATTCACAACTAGTGTGGTATCTTCCACCACATCCAATGAAACATCAATAGTGTCCTGGTCCAAGGCATACACTCGCCCTCATCCAACATCTTATTTTCATGGTATCTACCACTCATCCTACACTGTTCACACTGTTACTCTGTTTATACTGTTACACAGCTCTCACTGTTGCACTGCTCTCACTGCTACGGAGCAGGTCGGGATCCTCAAATCACAATACCCCTCAAAAGTATAGAAATTGGATACACTGGGGTCACCAATCATCTTACCCCATGACTCATCAGCTCTAAGCTTTTACCAAACTACCTTTTTCACGTTCTGACATCTTTGTCATCCTCTATTCTCTTTTTGTCTTTATTTCAACCCTTACTACCTTTTTCAATCTCAGAGGAGTGCAACTCATGATCTTATTCACACCACAGTAGTCTGCGCAATGCCTCGGCATAGGTAGTGATATCTATGGGCTAATCGGACTCTAATTGACAATCTGAGTCCTTTATGAACTTTTAGATATTCTGACTCTCACTGTTCATTGTGTCCGAGTCATATCTGCCCAGGAATATAAACTAAGTTTCATACTCGTTAATCAATCACTTCCTCTGGGTCAGAGTAAAGAATGTCATCTGTAATTTCCTTTAAACAGTGTCCGGGATATTCTGTCATCGGAATACATCTCGAATTATTTTTGATGTCCATTTTGGATGTCTAACTCTTAAGATGGGTCGAGCGGACTTCCACCAATGTTCCAACTCGCCCTCAAATCTCATACATACTCCGAGCAATTAGCTCACAAAATATTCTCCACACTTCGCTCTAACCTCGCGAAGCGTGTCTCAATACTGTCCGATCTCTCTGTCAGACTCTGTTCGATCTCTCTCTCGGACTCTGTGGGGCATACTCAATATCAGCCTCCACTTCAATCTCATCTCGAGTCTCATGTGGTGGCTCAGTACAACTCTCAGGCCTATCTCTATGGTCTCGAGCACGTGTACTCACCTCTCAACCATAGCGGCTATCAGTTAATGAGTCTATTCTTACATTTAAAAATCAAATTCTTAGCTGCACTTCTATCTTGATATACACAATTGTATCTAAATAATGCACAGTACATGGGGATGTAAACTTCCTTAACCACTAACACCGACTCATATCAGGCCAACTTAGGCTCTGATACCAAAAACCTATCACGACCCAAATTGCCTAAAAATCAGAGTAAATTTTTTGCTTTTTCATTTATTATTATTTTTTACCTTTCTTTCATCGTGACCATCCTACAACACAGTTGGGCTATGATTCAGTGTTAGTCACCTCTCACCTATTTACCATTTCATTTCCATAATCATATTCATATATCTGAGTTTACTATCTTTTGACTTTTATTACATACATACTCAATGGTATTTATAACCCTACATCCCCGACATTCTCTCTGTTTACAGTACTGTGCATTACATATTGAGATACAAAACCATACAAATGTGTATACCTGTCTCTTAATGGGAAGCAGCGAATACCAAGCATATAAGTCTTCAGCTGCTCACTTACTATTGCGAGTGCTCTGAAAAGATGGGGAAATAAAGGGGTGAGCAAACCACACGCTCAGTAAGGCAATTATGCAAGTAAATAGATAGCTCCACTATCTACTTGCTCATAATGTCATGCCCTTAGATCCATTTATTTTCATTAAAATCATCAAGCACAAAGTTATGCAAACATCAATGACTTAGTTTATAAAACTGTTTATGCATATATAAATCATACTACTTATGCATCAAAGCATTTTATGTGACATCATTAAATCATAATAAGCATGAATTTTATCAACATCATGCAATCTTTCATGTCATGTAAGACAAATCATGGATTTCAAATGAAGGCATGGAAAACATCATTATGCTACTGCATTTAAATCAATTCATTAAAACTGTAGTAAAACTAACCCTTCCGGGTCAATCATCTCATAAAACAATTCATTTAAAATTCATTATAAAACTTTGGTTATAAAACCACCATTCTTTCAGGGTCGCATATCAGAAGATCATAAAATCATTAAATCATAAAATCAGGGGCCTGACCCCTCCTTCGAGTCTACCCTGGTCTATCAGACCACAAGTTATATCATGTGAGACAAACAACTGATTATATCAGTAACATCGAGGACTATGGCCATATGCTAGTGATCCTTGGCAACACGGTACCTAGTGTGCAGAGTATCATACCTGAAACAGGAGGTGGGTCGTCCTACCCGCCAGAACAGCATAACACCAGGATTGCGAGGGCAAAGCTTACTGCCTCGTGACTAATGCCACTCCACTGCAACAATCCCTACGGTACAGCGTACTCCACGTTACATACATGGTACAATGTACTCCGTGAACCCAAGCTCTATCAAGGGTACCTGCAATAGGTCTTATCCACCCAAATCATCTCTGTCTCAGAATGCACGTGTGAGCATATCATCTCACTATGACACACAGTCTACAGGAGGCTCCAACACGGGTATATGCATGTAATATAAATCCCTGTGCGAGCGAAGCTTTAGCATGGCTCCATGCATATTCATGATATCAGAAAATCTCATGCGAGCGAAGCTCTAGCACGGTTTCATAAAAATCAGTAAAATTTACGTACGAGCAGCGCTCCAGTACGACTTAAACTGATTATAATTTCAAGTAAAATCCATGTACGAGCAATGCTCTAGTACGGATATGTATAAAAACTCAGTGAAAACCTCGTACGAGAAAAACTCCAGTACGACATTCAAATGAATTATGAAAACCATATAAAACTTTGTGCGAGTAACACTCCAACACAAATGAATGCTTAAGTAAATCAAATCTCGTGCGAGTTACACTCCAGCACGGCTTTATGCATAAATAAATCAAATCTCGTGTGAGTTACACTCCAGCACGGCTTTTATACAATTATTATATCAAAAATGGATTCGAGCTAGGCTCCAGCACCTCTCATGCACGTCAATCATAAAACTAGTGCGAGCAATCGCTCCAGCACCATTTTATGCATACCACGTCAAAACAAGTCAAAACATGTCAAAACAGAGTGCGAGCTAGGCTCCAGCAGCTCTCATGCATATCAAATCATAAAATCAGTGCGAGCAACCGCTCTAGCACAGTTTATGCATATGATGTCACACAAGTCAGTGCGAGTAACCGCTCCAGCATATTTATGCACATTCACAAACGTAGATATAGTGTGAACTATGTGTCGGCACTATCTGTTTCCATATAAACTTGATAGTTGGCCTATTTTCCAAAGAAATTTCCATTTAAATATAAATAACACTTACGTAGTGTTATCATGTGAAATTCATGCAATTACTGGCCAATCTATCGATTTGCTTTGATTAAAACCAATAAAATTCTTAATTCTGAAATTTCCTTAAATCATGCATTTCATGCATGTCATCTTTCATCCTCCTTAGGTGAACTTCCCTCAATAGGGGTAAAATAGACTTTTCACCTAATTCGATCATTAAAATCATTTAAACCACTTTTTAGGACCTTTATACAATATTAGTGTATACATACATATTCAGTGTACAGAAAAGCTATTAAAATACGCATAGCTACCTCTAGCTACTCACATAATTCCCTTACCTCATTTTCTGTACAGTCTGACCTTTCCACTGATGCCTCGTCACGCAGTCCGATTTGCTCTGAATCTAATCTCCGGAACTACGGATACACATTCATCAGGTCAAATACAATACAATTAATTGTATTTCACATTTTTTTAGGCTTAATTTAAATCATTGGGCCCGTTTACTCGTATTGGGCCCGATTGCATCTTAATAGGCCTTAATCGGCCTTAAGCCCGTTTACCACACTTTATCGAGGCCTATTGGGCTCATTGGCCCCATCAGTATTTATTTAGCCTCGTTCTAAATTCTTGGATATCTCAATTTAGTATTTACGACAATTTATCCAATTTTTCAGAATTTAATTCATTTAATGCGAAAATTAAATCCGTAATTTATGCAATAAATATCAATCAGGTATAACGATGCAAATTGTCATAAATAAGAGTTACTTACCCGAGATTTCATGATCATACACAAATCGAGGTTGTCTCGAGCTCTCGGTTGATGCCAATTGTCGAGCTACACAATTTAAATATTTTTCCCGGTAAATTTCCAGTAGGATATTAATCAAATTAAATATTTTGAAAATTAAATCGGTCAATTCGACCGCTTACCGACTTACCCAAAACTCGATTGCATCACTGAAAATTTCCCCAAGTTTTCCTCTTTTTTTTTTCCCAATTTCTTCCTTTTTTCCTTCTCTTTTTGGCTGAACCGGTTCGGTCCGGTTCAACTTGGTTCAGACCGCCAGTTCAGTCCGGTTAGGCCGGTTCAGTGGCTCGTTGGCTGGTTCTCCGCCGATTTCCACCTCCAGTGGCTCCGCTGGGCCATCCGATGCACGGATCTGGGGTTGGTTTCGTTCAAGGCCGTCGAAAAGTGGCCGGTCCGGCCTGTTCTCTCCTTGTCGTCAGTATCATTTCTGTTTGGCCACCGTTTTTAACGCTGGTCGTCGTTCCATCGACCAAGGCTACCACCAATCGCACCACCGACACCTGGGGAACGCTTAACTGGTGGTGGCCGGCATCGAATCGGCGCCGGTGGCCGAGAATCTCCCTCGGTTCTTTTTTTAATTTATTATTATTTTATTTATTATTTATTTTTAATATTATTTTATTTTTAATAATATTTTAATCAATTAAAATATTATTAAAATCTAAAAATATCTAAAAGAATTTATTATTTTATTCATTTATTCCGTAAATGAATTTATCAGTCCGATTTTACCTTTTCGATATTTGTTCGATTATTTTTGGGATTATTTTTAGACCCGAAAATTTTGGTTTATTTTAATAAATTCATATCTTGATCAATTTAACCCGAAATTTAATTATTTCTTTGTTTTTGATCAAGATTTCTCAATCTCATATTTTTAATTAAATTTTCTTGTCCCAATTAATATTGAATTTTGGTCTTTTGACCGTTTTGTCCTTGCACATGTTCGGGAATACCATTTCAATCCCTTTTGCATTTTTAAATGCACTCAAAAATTTCTATTTATTCCCGTTTTTCCCTTACGATGAAAAAAATGGGTCTTACATCCGCATCATTCATCTTTTAGTCTACTTGGTTGTGTGATGTGGCCCGACATGTGTCTTCCATGAGGTGGGCACGACGTCCGTCGATCTTATCATTCAAGGTAAATCAAATACGAACACCTGGCATCACACGTGTCTAGACGAATGGTGACTCAGTCTGCAAATTGGGAGTGGTTCAGTCTCCTTTAGCCCATTTTCAGCCCATTTTCGATTAAAATTCAGCCGAATTTAATTTACCTACACATTAAAGAATTTTAATTAAATTAAGGGGATAAATAATAAAATAATATGGAGATTAAAATAATTAATTAAGAAATTAAGCACAAATAATTCTATTTTAATAGAATTATCAATTTTCTACAAATGTGGTGACTAAAAATTTGTCCTAAATTTCGTAGTCTCAAATACCAAGAAAATATATGCAAATATTTTTAGCAGTTTAGAGAATATTTTTCTATAGTAGAAATACAACCTAAATTTATATCTACAAGGCATCAGAAAATACGTGTAATTTATCTCTAACAGCACACAAAATTTTCCTTACATCGGTATTTATACGTAGTCTTCATTGCCTCAACGTTGTGAGTCGGCGGGTCTGGTCCACTCTATTTATTTCTCCAAAATTTTGTACCAGTATTTCAAAAATTTTAAACTGATATTTTCGACTGTCTTTTCTCCAGGTTTTTCCCAAATTCTCAGAGAATTTTTTTTTCTCTTCAATATTTATTCTCATTTCTAATATATATATATATATATATATTAAAATATACATATATTTTACTCCCTCTTTTTTTTAAGATTTTTTTTTGTTCTTTTCGCGTCATTCCCTTTTCTTCTTTCTTTCTCCTTCGTCCTCGCGAGTCGCCCTATGTTACCATCTTCCTCATCATCTGTGAGATCTGAGAATTTTAGACATATTTTAATTATGTAATATCAACTTGAAGTGTAATTTATTGAGCTAAGTGAAATGTATATGTGATGAATGAGAAATAATCCAAGTAGTAGACTATGGAAATTATATTTGGAGATTTACAAGTTAAGTGTAAAACTATGAGGTCATATCGATCATGGAGAAGGAGAGATCGATCTGGTGAGTTAAAAATGACAAGGAAGGAGGAAAGTAAGTGAGCAGATCGATCTCCAATGGAAGAGGATCGATCTCCTTATGATTCTGTTTGAGAGAAGATCGATCTCATGAGGAAGGGATCGGTCTCCAAATGTTTCTGTTCGGGAGAAGATCGATCTCCTCAAGGAGCAGATCGATCTCATAAAGCCATAAAGAGATCGATCTCACCCCTGGACAGATCGATCTCCTAGGCATAAAATTACCCCAAATCGTCCACAAATTCAAATGCAGATCGATCTCATCAAGAGCCAGATCGATCTCCTACCCTCTGTCTATATAAGGAACCCCTACTTTCTCCTGTAATTTCAATTTCTCTCTCTTCAAAACCCCATTTTCACCCGAGCCCTAGCTTTCTCACTCATCCAAAGCACCCATTTTCATCCAAATCAGAGGCTGTGACAAGAACGAAGTTGTTCCTCATCAAAGGGAGAACAACATACTTGGAAATCGGACGAGGAATTGAATCGAGGCAAGAGATAAGCTCTCTACAAGTTTTGGGTAATTTCTAAACCTCGATCTTGATATTTGAGATGATTTTGGTGATAATGGTTGTTGGCATTGTGTTGAAGTAGCTGGAAAATGAATAGGGATTGATGAGATTACAATGTAGTTGGAGTGATAATGATATTTAGCAATTTTGGTAATTTTGGGAATTTTGAGCTATAAATAGAAATTTAGACAATGTGATGAATTAGCATAGATATTATGGCATGGGAAGTGTAGAATGTTGAGATGTTGTGAATGAGATTGTGGATTGTGATAGAGTTACGAAAATTGAGAGATTTGAGGTGTTATGAGCAATTATGCTCGATTTTGAGAATTGAGGTTACTGTGATGACGAGTATTGATATTTTAACATCGTTCAGATAGCTCGGGAGTTCCAGAGTAGAATGCGAGACTAGTCTGTGACAAGGGAGAAACAATTGCACTATACGAGGTGCAAAGAGGTAAGGGAAACTAAACCATTTGTCTATGTGATTTGTGAACTATTATAGCATGATTTGCGATTTATAAAACAAGCATGTTTTATGTGTTGTGTTTTGATGAGAATGTACACGATTTTTATAGCTAGTTGGAGCCCAATGTTTTTATGAGTTTATAAGCTACGTGCGAAACCGCTTTATAAACCATTGAGTTTGTGTGAGAAATGAATTGGGCTCTACGTTAAGGCAATATCGAGATTTGAGAAATGTGTGCGTGTTTTACCGGTTAGAACTCGGTTTTAAATATGTTTTGTGTTAAGTACAAAACGGTTTTAAATGAGTTTTATGAGAGAAAAACCACTATGAGTTCTACGTGAACGCAAACTAGTTTTATATGATAATGGCTATTGATAAAGACTTAGGTGTGTAATTTTGAATACACACCGGGCATTGCTCTAGTAGCATGTAAGCCCGATTCTTATCCATTCTGGTAATGTGAGACACCCTATTTGGTGGCTGTTGCCACGTGAGATCCCTCATTCCGTGGCTGTGCCACGTATATTTGGTGGCTGTTGCCACGTGAGATCCCCTATTTTGTGGCTGTGCCACATATATTTGGTGGTTATTGCCACGTGAAACCCTATTCTATGGCTGTGCCACGTGTGAATCTAAATCAGTGGCTATGCCACGTGTGTTTGGTGGCTGCGCCATGTGTATTATTATTACAGTGATTTTATCACGTTTATTGAGAAAACCATTATCACGTTATTTTAACATGCTTGTTACTGCTCTATATTGAGCCTTTTACTTCATGTTTCCACATGATTTTGAGATATGAGAATGTTGTTTTGAGAACTTTCATGCTATGGTTTTCAAATGAGTATACTGAGTTTCACGTGCAAATAAATATTTTATGATGTGCATTATGGTTTATATAACGAGTCCCTTACCCCCTTACTGAGCGATTTAGAAGGTCACCCTGTTTTCTTTCCCCTCAGATTTCTTCAAGTGAAAAAGGGTTTTCCTGCGACGTACAGAGAAGTGGCTAGTGGAGGACTTGAGCTCCAGGCCATATATTGTGTTTTGAGGTATCATTTATCTTTTCATGTACCCAGACAATTATTGTAATTATAGACACTTGATGTATAACATTGTATGGGATGTATTAGGATTAATTAACTTGAGATTGAGTAATGTATATGATATGATATATACTATCTAATGATATCATCTTAAGGTATGATAAGTATGATGATGTATGACACTGCACAGGATTGCACCCTTAATTGTAAATTGATGAGTAAAAAGTTTTTAAATTTACCCTATTTTCCGCTTTTCAGGGGCGTGACAGAGTTTTCTTGGTATCAGAGCTTAGGGTGTCTAATACTGTCAGTGTCAGTTAAGTGAAAAAGAATACATCCTAAGTGTTTGTAATAGTCTGGTCATGAATTGAATTTGAGGATTGAGATTTCAATCTATTTTGATATGTACGCGCAGGAGACGAGTTGAGATAGAGAATGAGTGGACGACGAGGTCGTTCGAGGAGGCAGGCAGAGTCCCCTCCGCCACGTGCCCCCCAACCAGAGAGTCCTAACTCTCGATTTAATCAGATTGAGATCGATGTGAGGTAAGGTTTTGAGCAGATGGCAGTGCTATTCGCGCAACACTTTAGAGTTAATGCCTCGGGTACTACTCTTACACCACCACAAGGACCTCCCATACCCCCAGTACAGATGGACCCAGTGCCTCCCGTCACTCAGCCTGATGACAGAAGTATGGTCCGACTGAAGGACTTTTTGAAAATGAATCCACTCGCATTTAAGCGAAAGAAAGATCCTACAGAGGCTGAGGAGTGGTTGACGGAGTTAAGAGTTATATTCGATTATCTGGGGTGCATAGATGCTGAGAGGGTCAGTATGAGTGCCTATATGTTGAAAGGGAGAGCTCGAGACTGGTGGGGTACTACCTAAGGTATTTTGATGTCCCACCAGGATATGATTGGTTGGGAAGAGTTTCAGACAGCCTTTAGAGCCCAATATGTACCACGAGCCGCCCAGAGAAAGAAATAGGTCGAGTTTTTGAGTCTGGTATAAGGTGATATGTCTGTGGATGACTATGAGAGCCATTTCACCGCGTTATTGAGGTTTGACCCAGAGACCTTCAAGAATGAAGAGCTTCGCACAGAGAAGTTTGTGCATGGATTGAAGCCCATCATCAGAGATAGATTGATAGGGCTATGTATTACTGAGTTTGGAGATGCTCTGAGACGAGCACAAGAGATTGATAGGGGAATTGAAATGGTACAGTCCCATAATCAGCTCAGAACAGTGAATAGAGATAAGGGCAAGAGGCCAGCAATTTTCCAAACAGATGCTCGGAGAGGTTCCTTTAGAAGAGGAAGGATTGAGGTACAGAAGGGCAGATTAGAGAGACCCAGAGTTTACCTTAACATCAGGGAGACCCCTCGAGATGTCAGGCCTGAGACAAGGTTTTGCAAAAATTATGGTCGAATACATGAGGGAAGTTATACTGGGTTGATCCGTGGATGTTTTAGATGTGGAGACATGGGTCACATGGTGAAAGACTGCCCTCAACCTCAAAAATCACATGTCTCAGAGCCCACTAGACAACAGCCTCAAAAAGTGAACCCCCAGAGACGGGCTACTGCTGCAGAGAAAGGAAAGAGACCTGTTACACAGGGATGTGTGTTTACCCTAGATAAGGAAACCGCTGACACTTCTGTAGAAACTATAAGAGGTACACTCTCTGTCTGTAATCATAAGGCTCATGTGTTGATAAATCTAGGATCCATGCATTCGTTTATTTCAGAGCATTTTGCATGTAGTTTAAATTTGAAGTTTGAACCTCTAGAGTATATACTACATGTAAATACCCCTATGCGTGAATCCCAGAGAACTTAGTTAATCTGTAGAGGATGTGGAATAAAGGTGGGAGATAGAGTGATGTTAGTAGATCTAATCATGTTAAATATGCATGGGTTTGATGTAATTTTGGGAATGGATTGGTTGGCAACCAATCGAGCGAGTTTAGACTGCTACACTAAGATTGTAACTTTCTCCCTACCTGAACCTTACAGTGTACGTTTGAAATATTGAGTAAATAGACGTATGGAATTTTGTAAACAATTTGAGAATTTTAATATTATTTTGGAGAGTATTAAATATGATTGTTCATGTGAAGGTTATGAAACACTCATATCAGATGATGATAGGGAACATCCGAGGATTGAGGATATACCTGTGGTGTGTGAATTTTTGGATGTTTTCCCAGATGAGTTACTAGGTTTACCACTAGAGAGAGAGCTGGAGTTTACCATTGATTTGGTACCAGATACTCAGCCGATCTCTAAACCTCCCTACATGATGGCATTAGTGGAACTTGAGGAATTGAAGAAACAACTACAAGATTTATTAGATCGAGGGTTCATTAGACCTAGTATCTCGCCGTGGGGAGCACCAGTTTTATTTGTTAAGAAGAAGGATGGTAGTCTCAGATTATGCGTAGACTACCGGTTGTTGAATAAAGCCACGGTGAAGAATAAATACCCACTGCCTAGGATTGATGATCTACTTGATCAACTGAGATGGGCATCAGTCTTTTCTAAGATAGATTTGAGATCGGGCTATCACCAATTGAGGATCAAGGAAGAGGATATTCCAAAGATGGCCTTCAGGACGAGGTATGGCCATTATGAATTTCTGGTGATGTCCTTTGGATTGACGAACGCCCCTGCAGCGTTTATGAGATTAATGAACGAGGTGTTCAGAGACTATCTAGATAAGTTTATGATAGTCTTTATTGATGATATCCTAGTGTACTCTCGGTCGTATGAGGAGCAATTCATGCATCTCATGTAAAATTTGAGTATGAGCAATTCGCTCTAGCATTCTGTCATGCATATCATATAAAACTGAGTATGAGAAATATCTCAAGCACTTTATCATGCATAAGACATATAAAATTGAGTACAAGCAATGCTCTAGTACTCTATCATGCATGTCATAAAAATCTAGTGCGAGTCATACTCCAGCACTAATTTATGTGGAAAGCATATAAAATCAAGTGCGAGTTGTGCTCCAGCACGATTTGTTCTCACATAATTCGATAGATGACTCTTTAAAAGGGATGATTTTCAAAACATAAAAATTAGCACTATAAATTGTGCTATTTCTCATCAACCATGAAAGTATTAGCTCATCTACCTACTCTTCTGCTAAACAGCTGTAAAAACACTCATAATTGTGGTTTCCATGCTTTTTCCAACTTTTCCCAAAAGTTGACTTTTTTCCTAACTAAGGGTAAAATCGTAATTTATCACTATTGAGTTGCTATAATTATTATTCACTTTCACTGACCCTCAGAGTTTTTAAGTGAATGCAAAAGCAGATGAAAATATGTGCAGATATCTCTAACTACTCACAAAAGTCCCTTACCTCAGATCACGTCACGTGACCTCACTTCCTCGATGCTGCTCAATCTCGTAGTCCGATCAGCTCCCAATATAAACTCCTGAGCTGCATATAAACATTGATCAAGTTAATTACACTTTTCCTACTATATTACACATTTAATATAGTCCATTTCACTTAATGGGTGATAATTTTATTTTTAGTAGAATTATTAGTGCTTAAATTCCTAATTATTTACTTAATCCCCATATTATTTCATTAATAATCCGCTGTATTTAATTAAAATTCTTTAATGTGCAGATAAATTAAATCCAGATGAAACTCAGTCGTTTCAGATGAAATTGGACTGAAAACAAGCTAAAGGAGATTGGACCACTTTAAATTTTGCAGACCGAGTCACCAATTGTAAGACCCGATATTTTCGAGTGCATTTAAAAATGCAAAAGGACTTAAATGGTATTCCCGAATACGTGCAAGGGCAAAATGGTCAAAAGACCAAAATTCGGTATTAATCGGGACAAGAAAATATAATTAAAAATATGAGAATGAGAAATCTTGATCAATGACGAAGAAATAATTAAATTTCGGATTAAATTAATCAAGATATGAATTTCTTGGGATAAACCGAAATTTATGTATCGAAAAACGATCCCGAAAATAATCAAAAAATATACCGAAAAGTCAAAATAATACCGAAAAATTAATTAATTGATTTAATGAATTAAATAGAATTTTTTAAGAATATTTTTGGGGATATTTTGGATTTTTAATAATATTTTAATGAATAAAATATTATTAAAAATAAATTATAAATAAATAAATAAAATCTAAAAAAAAAAAAGAAATGAATGTCTGAAACGTGAAACAGAAAGAAAAGAAACAGAGGCGAAAAAACGAAGCGAGACCGAGGGAAGAAGAGAGACCGGACGAGCCACCACCGGCGGCCAAGGGCCCCAGACGAGGGTCGGCGAAGGTCGACCGACCTCGGGCGAGCCACCAGCGACCGTGACGCGCCTTGAAGTCGCCAAAAAACACCGAAAACGGAGGGAGATGCCGCGAGAGAAAATCTTCGATCGACGGCCATCGACACCGATTTGGTCCAAACTGAGGCCCGATTTTGGATGCCCAGGTGCAGGCGAGCCGAACGGCACCGGAATCACGTCGGGAACCGGTCGGACGGCGCCGACACGACCAAAGGATGACTGGACCGACCGAACCGGACTGAACCGGTCGAACCGAACCAGACCAAACCGACGGTCCGAACCGGGTTGAACCGGACCGGACCGGTTTAGCCAAAAAAAGAGGGGAAAAAAGGAAGAAAAAGGGGAAAAGAAAAAGAGAAAAACAAATTGGGAAAAATTCCAGTGATGCAATCGAGCTTCGGGTAAGTCAGTAAGCGGTCAAATTGACCGATTTAATTTTTGGAATATTTAATTTGATGAATAATCGACTGAAAGTTTACCCGAAAATATATTTGATTGTGTAGCTCGACAAGTGGTATCAACCGAGAGCTCGAGACAGCCTCGATTTGAGTACTATCATGGAATCACGGGTAAGTAACCCTTATTTACGACAATTTTATATCGTTATGCGTAATTGATATTTAACGCATAAATTACGGATTTAATTTCCGCATAAATGAATTATATTCTGGAAAATTGGATAAATTGTCGTAAATAATTCATAAGCTGTCTGAGAGTTTAGGACGAGGCTAAATAAGTTACTGATGGGCCCAATGAGCCCAATAGGCCTCGATAAAGTGTAGTAAACGGGCTTAAGGCCGATTAAGGCCCATTATGGTGCAATCGAGCCCAATATGGGTAAACGGGCCCAATGATTTAAATTAAGCCCAAAAAAATTATGAAATACAATTAAATTGTATTATGTTTGACCTGATGAACATGTATCCGCAGTTTCGGAGATTGGATTCGGAGCAAATCAGACTGCGCGACGAGACATCAGTGGAAAAGGTCAGACTGTACAGATAAATGAGGTAAGGGAATTGTGTGAGTAGCTAGAGGTAGCTACGCATATTTTAATAGATTTTGTATACACTGATTATGTATGTATACGCGATTATTGTATAATGATCCTAAAAGAGGTTTAAATGATTTTTAAGGATCGAAATAGGTGAAATGTCTATTTTACCCCTATTGAGGGAAGTTCACCTAAGGATGGTGAAAGCATGACATGCATGAAATGCATGATTTAAGGAAATTTATGGTTTAAGGAATTTCTTGGTTTTTAAGCAAAGCAAACCGATAGATTGGCCAGAAATTATATAATTACGTAAAATAACACTACGTAGGTGTTATTAATATTTAAATGGAAATTTCTTTGGAAAACGGTCAACTATCAAGTTTATATGAAAACAGATAGTGCCGACACGTAGTTCGTACTATATCTATGTTTATGAATGTGCATAAATGTGCTTGAGCATTCATTTGTGTTGGAGCGTTGCTCGCACAAAGTTTTATATGGTTTTCATAATTCATTTGAATGTCGTATTAGAGTTTTCTCGTACGAGGTTTTTACTGAGTTGTTTTACATATCCGTACTAGAGCATTGCTCGTACGTGGATTTTACTTGAATTTATAATCAGTTTAAGCCGTACTGGAGCGCTGCTCGTACGCAGATTTCATTGATTTCTATGAAACCGTGCTAGAGCTTCGCTCGCACGAGGTTTTTTTGATATCATGAATATGCATGGAGCCGTGCTTGAGCTTCGTTCTCACAGGAATTTATATTACATGCATATAGCCGTGTTGGAGCCTCCTGTAGACGGTGTGTCACAGTGAGATGATATGCTCACACGTGCATTTTGAGACAGAGATGATTTGGGTGGATAAAACCTATTACAGACACCCCTGACTGAGCTTGGGTTCACGGAGTACTTTGTACCGTGTATATCACGCGGAGTACACTGTACCGTGGGGATTGTTGGAGTGGAGTGGCATTAGCCACGAGGCAGCAAGCCTTGCCCTCGCAATCCTGGTGTTATGCTGTTCTGGCGGGTAGGACGACCCACCTCCCGTTTCAGGTGTGATACCCCGCACACTAGGTAACGTGTTGCCAGGGATCACTAGGATATGGCCATAGTCCTCGATGTTACTGATAATTACATGATTGTCTCACATGATATAACTTGTGGTCTGTTAGACCAGGGTAGACCCGAAGGAGGGGTCAGGCCCTCGATTTTTACGATTTTATGATTTCATGATTTTATGATATGTGACCCTGAAAGAAGGGTGGTTTTATAACTGAAGTTTTACAATGAATTGTTTTATGAGATTGTTTTATGAGTTGATTGACCCGGAAGGGTTAGTTTTACTGCAGGTTTAATGAAATGATTTAAATGCAGCAGCATGATGATGTTTTCCATGCTTTTATTCAAATTCATGATTTATCTTAAATGACACAAAAAAGGATGCATGATATTGTTTTACTTCATGCTAATGATGATTTAAGGATGTCACATAAAATGCTTTGAATGCATGAATTGCATGAATTGTATATGCTCAAATAGTATGAACTATGGCATTGAATATGCATGACTTTGTGCTTGATGATTTTAATGAAAAGAAATGGATTTAAGGGCATGGCATTATGAGCATGTAGATAGTGGAGCTATCTACTTACTTGCATAATTGCCTTACTGAGCGTGTGGTTTGCTCACCCCCTTATTTTCCCATCTTTTTAGAGCACTTGAAATAGTTATTGAGCGGCTAAGGACTTGCATGCTTGGTATCCGCTGCTGCCCATCGAGAGACAGGTATACACATTGGTATGATTTTATATCTAAATATGTAATGCACAGTATTGTAAACGGACATTGATGTCGGGGATGTAGAGTTATAAATACCAATGGGTATGTATTTAATGAAAGTCAAAGGATAGTAAACTCTGATGTATAAACTTGATTATGGAAATGGAATTGGTAATAGTGTGAGGTGACTAACACCGAATCATAGCCCAACTGTTTGTAGGATGGTCACGATGAGAGAAAGGTGAGAATTAAATAATAAATGAAAAAGTGAAAAATTTACTCTGATTTTTAGGTAATTCGGGTCGTGACAGTTTTAATGGTATCAGAGCTAAGTTGGCCTGATATGAGTCGGTGTTAGTGGTTAAGAAGTTTACATCCCCATGTACTGTGCATTGTTTAGATACAATTGTGTATATCGAGATGGAAGTGCAGCTAAGAATTTAGTTTTGAATGCAAGAATACACTCATTAACTGATAGCCGCTATGGTTGAGAGGCGAGTACACGAACTAGAGGCCGTTGAGGTAGGCCCAAGAGTTGTACTGAGTCGCCATATGAGACTCGATATGAGATTGACGTGGAGGCTGGTATTGAGCATGCCCCACAGAGTCCGACAGAGAGATCGGACAGAGTCTGACAGAGAGATCAGATAGTATTGAGATACGCTTCGCGAGGTTGGAGCGGAGTGTGGAGAATATTTTGAGAGCTAATTACTCAGAATATGTATGAGATTTGAGGGCGAGTTAGAGCATTAATTGAAGTTCACTCGACCCATTTGAAGAGTTAGACGTCCATAATGGACATGAGAAATAATTCGAGATGTATTCCGATGACAGAATATCCCGGACACTGTTTAAAGGAAATAATAGATGATATTCTTTACTCTGACCCAGAGAAATTGGTTAATTAATGAGTATGAAACTCAGTTTATATTTCTGGGCAGATGTGACTCGGACACGATGAACAGTGAGTCGAGATTTTTGAAAGTTCTTGGAAGGGCTCAGATTGTCAATTAGAGTCCGATTTGGCCGTTAGATATCACTACCTATGCTGAGGCAGTGCGCAGACTACAGTTGTGTGAATAAGATCATGAGTTGCATGCCTTAGAGATTGGGAAAGGTAGTAAGGGCCGAAATTGAGACAAAAATAGAATAAAGAATGACAGAGATGTCAGAACAAAAAAAAAGTTTGTTGATAAAATATTTGAGCTGATGAATCACGGGGTAAGTTGATTGATAAACCCCAGTATATCTAATTTTAATACTTACGAGGGGTATTGTGATTTAAGGACCCCGACATGATACGGAACAGAGTAGCAAGTGTAACAGTGTAAGATGTGTGGTAGTTACCACGGAAATAAGATGTTGGACGAGGACGAGTGTATGCCTTGGACCAGGACACTATTGATGTTTCATAGAATGTGGTGGAAGATACCACACTTGTTAAGAATAATGAAATAATTATTTTAATTAATCCTGGTGCCACGCATTTATTCATATCGCCTCCAGTTGCTTATAAGCTAGTGAAAAATATGAAGCCTATACCCTTAGACAAGAGGATGATAGATAGCTGATTTTCACTAACTTAATAAGGGTATAGGGATTGTAAGTTTGACAAATAATGAAAGAGTTTGTTATAAGTGATATAAGAAAGGAGATAAGCTTTGAGATGTGATAGATCTTGTATACAAGACATATTAGAATAAGAGGCGTATGCAAGGTAAGGATATCCTTGATATGCAAAGTAATTTGGATTAAGCGGTATGTGGTCAAGTCTGAAGGTTAATAAAGGTATTTCAAAATACTTCCCTGCCTGAAGATTTGACAGCGTCTAGAAGCGCACTCACAATTTATAAATTGAAATCGACAGTCATGAAATATATACATTAAATTTGGGTACCTTTGCTGGTATGATAAAAAGATATAGAAATTCATTAATCATGAAAGTTTAAAAATTAAAATTGAAAAAAAAAACTGTCAATATAAGAAAAAAGGAAACGACGCGAGTTAGTAGCTTGAACGAAAGCAATTTCGAAATGACATTATACGTTTATGTGTATAAAGGTCAAGAATATGGATGATTGAAATATTGAGTGGAACTCAACTATGATAAGGTATTTAAGCCTGACTTGGACCGATTGGTTGTCATCTTTAGTGATGATATTATGATGTATTCGAAGTCCAGGGAAGAGCATGAGTAGCAACAGGAAACTGTCTTACAGACAAGGTGTTATGAGTTTCTTGAAATGGGCTGCTCAGTTGACACATTTGTTCGGAAAAAGGATTGAATACGAGTGTTATGATAAGTATGTAAATGGCTTTGGTGAGTTTTGGTATATTGAAGTAATAAACTGACCACCGTAAGTATTCTCATTATAACCAACAGCTCGAGAGGTTTCAGTGTGTATGGATACCTCAAAATGAGGATTGGGCTGTGTATTGATGTAAAATGGGAAGATAGTCGTTTATGGATCCAGTTAGTTTAAGGACCATAAGAGAAACTATCCGACCCATGATTTAGAGTTGGCAGCCGTAGTGATTACACTAGAAGTATGGCGCCACCACCTAAACGGTGAGACATTTCGGATATGCACTGATCGTAAAAGCCCCAAGTATCTGTTTTCACAGAAAGAGTCGGATGAGATAACCATGAGGGTTAGAGCTTCTAAGGATTATGATTGTGAACATTGTACCACCCCGGAAAGGCTAATGTAATGGCTGATGCCTTGAGCAGAAAGACCCTCGGGATGGTATCACATATGATGGTCAGAGAGCGAGAGCTGCTAGAGCAGTTGTGAGCCTCAGTAGTGATGTGATCCCTTCTGATGATGACGGTGATTGTGTGATAGCTAGCCTGAGATTAGAATCGAATTTGTGTGACCGGAGTTGCCAGGCTTAGCGTAATGATCGGCATGATGTCGATAGTGTGGGTCAGATTCAGAAGGGTATAGTGACAGAGTTCATAGTATATGATGTTGACTTACAGAGGTTCAGAGATAGTATAAGTGCTCCCCAGGACCACAGTTGATGATATAGTATTATCGTCAGAAGCTCACTCTTCGGGATATACAGTGCATCCGAGAAATAATAAATATATCAGAATCTCTGAAAAGGGTATTGGTGGTCAGGTATGGAAAGTGATATTATAGAGTTATGAAGAAGTGTCTCGTATGTCAGCAGATTAAGGTAGAGCAAAAGAAGTTGCAGGGTTATTGCAGCCTCTACCTATATTGACACAAAAATGGGAACAAGTTGAATTTTGTGATGGGTTACAAAGGACCCGAATGAATCACGAGGCTATCTGGGTGATAGTTGATAGATTGATTTAGTTACCCACCTTCTGGCTATGGAAATCCCCAGATACTCTAAGTGTGTAGGTGGATTTATGTGTATGGAAGATTGTGAAATAGTATGTAGCGTTCCAGGGAGCATGATATCAGATAGGGATTCCTGCTTCACTTCCCACTTCTGGGAATGTTTTTCAGGAAGCTATGGGAACCCGATTGAGTGTTAGCACAGCTTCCACCCTCAGATAGATAGTCAGTCAGAGAAGACTGTACAGGTTCTGGAGGATGTGATGAGAGCGTGTGCCATGATTTTATAAGCTCTTGGGATGATCAGTTGCTACTAATCAAATTCGTCAGTGATGACAGTTGTCACTTGAGTATCGGGATAACATTTTATATGAGGCAGTGTATGGCCATAGGAAGTTGTTTCCCGACTTGGATAGGAAGAAGTGGGTGACAGATAGAGAATCGTTCCCAAATTGGTAAGACAAACCTCTAAGGATGTTCAGTTGAATTATGAGAGATTAAGAACACCTCAGGGCAGATAGAAAAGCTATGCTGACAAGAGACAGAAACCATTGGAATTCACCGAGGGTGAATCAGTATTGTTGATAGTTACTTGTCCTAAGAGTGTAAGGACATAACGAGATTCGGATAGAGAGAGATTGGACAAGTGGAAGGCAAGACCTGTAAGTTGACGTTACCATTTGAATAGACAGGCATCCACAATGTGTCCTATCTTAATATGTTTCGAAAATAATATCCGGACCCAGTATTTGTGATCACATATGAGCTTCAACAGCTTAGCTCAAGGAAAGTATAACATATGATTGGAAATCGATTCGGGCACTAGACGGAAAGAGAAAGTGTTGAGGTTTGAAATGACCTCCCTAGTTAAGCATGATGGTAGTATTATACTCCGGAGAAAGTCACTTGAGGATAACAGTAGATGATACGATAGATGTACCCGGAGTTATTTATGGACTCATATTACTTGGTTCTAATTTGGAGGACCAAATTTCTTAAGTGGGGGAGATTGTAAGACCCGATATTTTCGAGTGCATTTAAAAATGCAAAAGGACTTAAATGGTATTCCCGAATACGTGCAAGGGTAAAATGGTCAAAAGACCAAAATTCGATATTAATCGGGACAAGAAAATATAATTAAAAATATGAGAATGAGAAATCTTGATCAATGACGAAGAAATAATTAAATTTCGGATTAAATTGATCAAGATATGAATTTATTGGGATAAACCGAAATTTTTGTATCAAAAAACGATCCCGAAAATAATCGAAAAATATACCGAAAAGTCAAAATAATACCGAGAAATTAATTAATTGATTTAATGAATTAAATAGAATTTTTTAAGAATATTTTTGGGGATATTTTGGATTTTTAATAATATTTTAATGAATAAAATATTATTAAAATAAATTATAAATAAATAAATAAAATTTGAAAAAAAAAAGAAACGAAAGTCTGAAACGTGAAACAGAAAGAAAAGAAACAGAGGCAAAAAACGAAGCGAGACCGATGGAAGAAGAGAGACCGGACGAGCCACCACCGGCGGCCAAGGGCCCCGGACGAGGGTCGGCGAAGGTCGACCGACCTCGGGCGAGCCACCAGCGGCCGTGACGCGCCTTGAAGTCGCCGAAAAACACCGAAAACAGAGGGAGATGTCGCAGGAGAAAATCTTCGATCGGCGGCCATCGACGCCGATTTGGTCCAAACCGAGGCCCGATTTTGGATGCCCAGGTGCAGGCGAGCCGAACGGCACCGGAATCACTCCGGGAACCAGTCGGACGGCGCCGGCACGACCAAAGGATGACTGGACCAACCGAACCGGACTGAACAGGTCGAATCGAACCAGACCGAACCGGCGGTCCGAACCGGGTTGAACCGGACCGAATCGGTTCAGCCAAAAAAAAGAGGGGAAAAAAGGAAGAAAAAAGGGAAAAGAAAAAGAGAAAAAAATTGAGAAAAATTTCAGTGATGCAATTGAGCTTCGGGTAAGTCGGTAAGCGGTCAAATTGACCAATTTAATTTTTGGAATATTTAATTTGATAAATAATCGACTGAAAGTTTACCTAAAAATATATTTGATTGTGTAGCTCGACAATTGGTATCAACCGAGAGCTCGAGACAGCCTCGATTTGAGTACTATCATGGAATCACGGGTAAGTAACCCTTATTTACGACAATTTTATATCGTTATGCGTAATTGATATTTAACGCATAAATTACGGATTTAATTTCCGCATAAATGAATTATATTCTGGAAAATTGGATAAATTGTCGTAAATAATTCATAAGCTGTCTGAGAGTTTAGGACGAGGCTAAATAAGTTACTGATGGGCCCAATGAGCCCAATAGGCCTCGATAAAGTGTAGTAAACGGGCTTAAGGCTGATTAAGGCCCATTATGGTGCAATCGGGCCCAATATGGGTAAACGGGCCCAATGATTTAAATTAAGCCCAAAAAAATTATGAAATACAATTAAATTGTATTATGTTTGACCTGATGAACATGTATCAGCAGTTCCGGAGATTGGATTCGGAGCAAATCAGACTGCGCGACGAGACATCAGTGGAAAAGGTCAGACTGTACAGATAAATGAGGTAAGGGAATTGTGTGAGTAGCTAGAGGTAGCTACGCATATTTTAATAGATTTTGTATACACTGATTATGTATGTATACGCGATTATTGTATAATGATCCTAAAAGTGGTTTAAATGATTTTTAAGGATCGAAATAGGTGAAATGTCTATTTTACCCCTATTGAGGGAAGTTCACCTAAGGATGGTGAAAGCATGACATGCATGAAATGCATGATTTAAGGAAATTTATGGTTTAAGGAATTTCTTGGTTTTTAAGCAAAGCAAACTGATAGATTGGCCAGAAATTATATAATTACGTAAAATAACACTACGTAGGTGTTATTAATATTTAAATGGAAATTTCTTTGGAAAACGGCCAACTATCAAGTTTATATGGAAACAGATAGTGCCGACACGTAGTTCGCACTATATCTGTGTTTGTGAATGTGCATAAATGTGCTTGAGCATTCATTTGTGTTGGAGCGTTGCTCGCACAAAGTTTTATATGGTTTTCATAATTCATTTGAATGTCGTACTGGAGTTTTCTCGTACGAGGTTTTTATTGAGTTGTTTTACATATCTGTATTAGAGCATTGCTCGTACGTGGATTTTACTTGAATTTATAATCAGTTTAAGTCGTACTGGAGCGTTGCTCGTACCCAGATTTCATTGATTTCTATGAAACCGTGCTAGAGCTTCGCTCGCACGAGGTTTTTTTGATATCATGAATATGGATGGAGCCGTGCTTGAGCTTCGCTCGCACAGGAATTTATATTACATGCATATAGCCGTGTTGGAGCCTCCTGTAGACTGTGTGTCACAGTGAGATGATATGCTCACACGTGCATTTTGAGACAGAGATGATTTGGGTGGATAAGACCTATTACAGGCACCCCTGACTGAGCTTGGGTTCACGGAGTACTTTGTACCGTGTATGTCACGCAGAGTACACTGTACCGTGGGGATTGTTGGAGTGGAGTGGCATTAGCCACGAGGCAGCAAGCCTTGCCCTCGCAATCCTGGTGTTATGCTGTTCTGGCGGGTAGGACGACCCACCTCCCGTTTCAGGTGTGATACCCCGCACACTAGGTACCGTGTTGCCAGGGATCACTAGGATATGGCCATAGTCCTCGATGTTACTGATAATTACATGATTGTCTCACATGATATAACTTGTGGTCTGTTAGACCAGGGTAGACCCGAAGGAGGGGTCAGGCCCCCGATTTTTACGATTTTATGATTTCATGATTTTATGATATGTGACCCTGAAAGAAGCGTGGTTTTATAACTGAAGTTTTACAATGAATTGTTTTATGAGATTGTTTTATGAGTTGATTGACCCGGAAGGGTTAGTTTTACTGCAGTTTTAATGAAATGATTTAAATGCAGCAGCATGATGATGTTTTCCATGCTTTTATTCAAATTCATGATTTATCTTAAATGACACAAAATGGATGCATGATATTGTTTTACTACATGCTAATGATGATTTAAGGATGTCACATAAAATGCTTTGAATGCATGAATTACATGAATTGTATATGCTCAAATAGTTTTGGATGAACTATGGCATTGAATATGCATGACTTTGTGCTTGATGATTTTAATGAAAAGAAATGGATTTAAGGGCATGGCATTATGAGCATGTAGATAGTGGAGCTATCTACTTACTTGCATAATTGCCTTACTGAGCGTGTGGTTTGCTCACCCCCCTTATTTTCCCATCTTTTCAGAGCACTTGAAATAGTTATTGAGCGGCTAAGGACTTGCATGCTTGGTATCCGCTGCTGCCCATCGAGAGACAGGTATACACATTGGTATGATTTTATATCTAAATATGTAATGCACAGTATTGTAAACGGACATTGATGTCGGGGATGTAGAGTTATAAATACCAATGGGTATGTATTTAATTAAAGTCAAAGGATAGTTAACTCTGATGTATAAACTTGATTATGGAAATGGAATTGGTAATAGTGTGAGGTGACTAACACCGAATCATAGCCCGACTATTTGTAGGATGGTCACGATGAGAGAAAGGTGAGAATTAAATAATAAATGAAAAAGTGAAAAATTGACTCTGATTTTTAGGTAATTCGGGTCGTGACACCAATCATCTGGACACGCGTGATGCCAGGTGTCCATATTTTATTTGCTCCGAAATGATAAGATCAACAGACACCGAGTGAATATTCTGGAAGGCGCAAGCCAGGCCACATCACACAGATAACTGGACAAACCGACAAGTGACGTGGAAATATCTATCTGCAGCAAATCAATTGAAGACAAGTGGCCAAACAATGCCAACTCATCTAGGATGAAAATTTACCATTGCACCCCTATGTTTGTGTGTAAATAGAACATGATGGCAATTGAAAAATCAAGTAGGGAAGTAGAGCGTAGGCTAGGGTAGAATAGTTTTTAGATTAATTTTACAAGTTTTCTTTAAATTTCCGCATAGTTAGTTTTTACAAGTTTTTACCGTTCATTCCATTGTCTTCATTACTCTTTGTTAAATTCCATTTCAATGAAAACTTACTCTCTTTTTCATGCTCTCGGTTTCTTTTACAACTTGATTTCTTGATTGGTTTTTTCATTCTCGGGTTACTAGTCTTTCTCACTATTTTTCTTTGTTCTTTTACATACTGTTTGTATTTAATTTTGGCTTAGTTTGGAAGAAGCAATCGAGGGTTGTCTAGCTGAAGCACATCTTACCTGGTTCTGGTGCAGTGGTGTAAGATCAGCATCACTTTCTGCTCTTGCATTGCTCGCACAGTGGAACAGGAGGTTGAGCAGATAATGAAGCAAGGCATACGCCATCTTGCTTTCTCATTTCTCGGTTTAACAGCAGTAGTTGATTCGGTTTACTCACACTGATTTTTCCTCTCATGATTTCACTTATTTAAGTGCTTTGCACCTCTCTTCACTGTGTTTTCTAATGCTTCTTTAGTCCATTTTTTTACCACATTTCATCTAACCAATTGTAGCATGGGTTCATCCGAGGAGCACAGTTCACCATTGGCTTCATTTTTATCCTCTGTTTGTCTCTGCTTTAATCTCATTATGTTGTCCACGTTCTGCTCTGTGTTGTTTTAATCCAGTGTTGGTTTCCAAGTTTCTAGTTATTAATCGCTGATTTCCATTACTATTAATGAGTTGTTGTTTGGATATTGTTATGTACAGTTGACGGGTGCAGAGCATGTGCAACCAGGAAAGGATTCACATATGTCATCGTGTCCTGTCTCATCTCCAGTTGCCGAGAGTGTCGGCCATGCACTGCTTAGTGTTGCTGCATATTCTGGACTAACTGGGTAGCTGTAGATTGCTAAAAAAAAATGATAAACTGCATGTAAGAGGATGGAGCCAAGCTAAGAGCCGTGACTCACAATGCAGAACAGCATGACGTGGTGACTGAGAATGTTCAAGATATTGGTTCGGGTACAGCAGTAGAGGTCTGGACTGGAGAGCTTGTAAGATGACAAGCGTGAAGCACGACAGAAGGGTAGCAATACCTGCAGCAGCTTAGTATACCGTACAGCAGGAGCCCATAGCAGGACAAAGCAGCCTATCTGCACATTTGTATCACCTGAATGCTGAGCAACAAATTGGAGAAGAAAGTGAACAGGAGCAAAAATCGGGACCACTTTGTTATTTAGTGGATAAGGCCACGTTTGGCTGGTCTATTATGGTGGATTAATTCATTTTACATGCATTATTAGATAGACTAATTTTAAGTTTATAAGTTAGCTTAGGTAGTTGATTTTTAATGTGCATGTTAGTCATAGTTTCTTTGTTACATTAATTTAACTTTGATTTAATTAGGTTACTAAGTAATTTTTGTTCTAGCATTAGGGATTTGCTTAATATTAATTTAGATAAACTCATTTAATGCATTTTTAATTTAGTCTTCATTTTGATAAAATCTTAGGTTAGTTTAAATTGCAATTTTTTATTAATTAGATTAATTTGTATGCACATTTCATTTTAAGTTTGTTTAAATTTTAGTTTAATTAACTCTATTTCTTTATTTTTATATTCGTACTTTAATTGCGTTAATTCATTTTAATTGTTTTAATTTTCTTTTGTACGTTTTTTGCTTTTAATTGCTCGGAGTGCTGTAAGTAAATTTTGCTCAGTTTTATTCCCTTTAACTCTTATTATTTTATTGCTTTCCAGTGTTTTTAATTAGCCTTAGTAGATCACCCTCTTTAACTTCATAATTTGCTAGGATATACTTAGGGTAAGATTAACCGGTAGTTAATTAGGCTAGTCAACTTCTCTGTGGGACGATAATTCCGGGACTCAAATCTCATTATTACTTGGACGACCCGTGCACTTGCGGAACATACCCTTAGGGTGTGTTAATGGGCTCGTTTACTCTTGTTGGGCTTTAACAACTCTTAATGAGCCTAACTCTATCTTAAGTCCATTTCACTTTATTATTCATTTACGTTAGGCCTATTGGACTTGTGGGGTCCACCAACTCTTATTGGGCTTGTCCGAGGCCCATAACACCTCATTGGGCTAAAATAAAATCAGCTTGCCCCATTGGCCTTCTCGGCCATGGCATGTATAAGACCCGATATTTTCGAGTGCATTTAAAAATGCAAAAGGACTTAAATGGTATTCCCGAATACGTGCAAGGGCAAAATGGTCAAAAGATCAAAATTCGGTATTAATCGGGACAAGAAATTTAATTAAAAATATGAGATTTAGAAATCTTGATCAATAACGAAGAAATAATTAAATTTCGGGTTAAATTGATCAAGATATGAATTTATTGGAATAAACCGGGATTTTCGCATCGAAAAATAATCCCGAAAATAATCGAAAAATATACCGGAAAGGTAAAATCGGACTGAGAAATTAATTTATGAATTAAATAGAAATTTTTTATAATATTTTGGGATATTTTGTAATTTTAATAATATTTTAATGAATAAAATATTATTAAAAATAAATTATAAATAAATAAATGAAATTGTAAAAAAAAAAAAAAAAAAAAGAAACGAATCTGGAAAACGAAACGAAAGTCAGAAAACGAAACAGAAGCAAAACGCGAAGGAAGACCCGAGGAAGAGAGATCGCCGGCAGAGCCACCACCGGCGACCGAGGAGGTTCGATACCCACCGGAAAAGGAAGCCCGAACTCGGGCGAACCTCCAGCAACCCAGACGCGCGCCGAGAACGGCGAAAATCGTCGGAAACGGAGGAGAAGCCGCGGGGGAGAGAAGCCCGATTCGCCGGCGATGGGGCCGATTCGACCCAGGTCGAGGCCCGATTTGAGAAGCCCAGTCCATGGCGCGTTGAATGGCACCGGAATCGGCCAGAGAACCGGCCGGACGGCGCCGGCACGACCAAAGGGAGCCTGGACCGGCCGAACCGGACCGAACCGGCTGAACCGGACCAGACCGAACCGGCGGTCCGAACCGGGTTGAACCGGACCGGACCGGTTCAGCCAAAAAGAGAGGGAAAAAAGGAAGAAAAAGGGAAAAAGAAAAAGAGAAAAAAAATTGGGGAAAATTCCAGTGATGCAATCGAGCTTCGGGTAAGTCGGTAAGCGGTCAAATTGACCGATTTAATTTTCTGAATATTTAATTTAATTAATTCCGACTGGAAATTTACCCGGAAAAATATATTTAATTGTGTAGCTCGACAATTGGCATCCACTGAGAGCTCGAGACAGCCTCGATTTGTGTACGATCATGGAATAACGGGTATGTAACCCTTATTTACGACAATTTTGCATCGTTATGCGTGATTGATATTTAACGCATAAATTATGGATTTAATTTTCGCATAAATGAATTAAATTCTGAAAATTGGATAAATTGTCGTAAATAATTCATAAGCTGTCTGAGAATTTAGAACGAGGCTAAATAAATTACTGATGGGCCCAATGAGCCCCATTGGCCTCGATAAAGTGTGGTAAAAGGGCTTAAGGTCGATTAAGGCCCATTAAGGTGCAATCGGGCCCAATATGGGAAAACAGGCCCAATGATTTAAATTAAGCCCAGAAAATTAAGAAATACAATTAATTGTATTGTATTTGACCTGATGAACATTTATCCGCAGTGCCGGAGATTTGATTTGGATTCGGAGCAAATCGGACTGCGTGACGAGACATCGATGTAAAGGTCAGACTGTACAGATAAATGAGGTAAGGGAATTGTGTGAGTAGCTAGAGGTAGCTACGCGTATTTTAATAGTGTTCTGTACACTGAATATGTATGTATGCCTTGATGATGTATAAAGATCCTAAAAGTGGTTTAAATAATTTTGAGGATCGAAATAGGTGAAAAGACTATTTTACCCCTATTGAGGGAAGTTCACCTAAGGATGGTGAAAGCATGACATGCATGAAATGCATTATTTAAGGAATTTTCCGAATTTAAGATTTGATTGGTTTTAATCAAAGTAAATCGATAGATTGGCCAATAATTGCATAAGTTTCCCAAATTAACACTACGTAGGTGTTATTAATATTTAAATGAAATTTCTTTGGAAAAGAGGCCAACTATCAAGTTTATATGGAAACAGGTAGTGCCGACACGTAGTTCGCACTATATCTGCGTTTGTGAATGTGCATAAATGTGCTTGAGCAGTTGCTCGCACCGACTTATGTGACATCATATGCATGAAATGTGCTAGAGCATGGTGCTCGCACTGATTTTTAATATTGTGAAATGAGAGCTGCTGGAGCTTAGCTCGCACTCTGTTTTGACATGTTTTGACATGTTTTGATTTGTTTTGACGTGATATGCATAAAATGGTGCTGGAGCGATTGCTCGCACTAGTTTTAATGATTTGACATGCATGAGAGATGTTGGAGCTTAGCTCGCATCCTGTTTTGATTAAATTATGCATGAAGCCGTGTTGGAGTGTAACTCGCACGAGATTTGATTTAATTATGCATAAAGCCGTGCTGGAGTATAACTCGCACGAGATTTGATTTACTTGAGCATTCATTTGTGCTGGAGCGTTGCTCGCACAAAGTTTTATATGGTTTTCATAATTCATTTGAATGCCGTACTGGAGTTTTTCTCGTACGAGGTTTTCACTGAATTTATATACATATCCGTACTAGAGCGTTGCTCGTACGTGGAATTTACATGAAATTATAATCAGTTTAAGTCGTACTGGAGCGCTGCTCGTACGTAGATTTCACTGATTTTTATGAAACCGTGCTAGAGCTTCGCTCGCACGAGATTTTCAGATATCATGAATATGCATGGAGCCGTGCTTGAGCTTCGCTCGCACAGGGATTTATATTACATGCATATAGCCGTGTTGGAGCCTCCTGTAGACTGTGTGTCACAGTGAGATGATATGCTCACACGTGCATTCTGAGACAGATGATATGGGTGGATAAGACCTATTACAGGCACCCCTGACTGAGCTTGGGTTCACGGAGTACTTTGTACCGTGTATGTCACGCGGAGTACGCTGTACCGTGGGGATTGTTGGAGTGGAGTGGCATTAGCCACGAGGCAGCAAGCCTTGCCCTCGCAATCCTGGTGTTATGCTGTTCTGGCGGGTAGGACGACCCACCTCCCGTTTCAGGTGTGATACCCCGCACACTAGGTACCGTGTTGCCAGGGATCACTAGGATATGGCCATAGTCCTCGATGTTACTGTTAATTACCTTATTGTCTCACATGATATAACTTATGGTCTGTTAGACCAGGGTAGACCCGAAGGAGGGGTCAGGCCCCCGATTTGATGATTTGATGATTTCAGATGATTTTATGATATGTGACCCTGAAAGAAGGGTGGTTTTATAAATCAAGATTTATAATGAAATATAACAAACTGTTTTATGAGTTTTGAGATGATTGACCCAGAGGGGTTATTTTATACTGCGTTTTAAATGAATTGATTTAAATGCAGTGGCATGATGTGTTTTCCATGCTTTTATTTGAAAATCTTGAATTGTCTTACATGACATGAAAGACTGCATGATCTTGATTAAATTCATGCTTAATATGATTTAATGATGTCACATAAAATGCTTTGAATGCATGAGTTACATGATTTATATATGCACAAATAGTTTTGGATAAACTATGGCATCGAATATGCATGACTTTGTGCGTGTAATTTTAAATGAAAAGAAATGGATTTAAGGGCATGGCATTATGAGCATGTAGATAGTGGAGCTATCTACTTACTTGCATAATTGCCTTACTGAGCGTGTGGTTTGCTCACCCCCCTTATTTTCCCATCTTTTCAGAGCACTTGTAATAATTATTGAGCGGCTGAGGACTTGCATGCTTAATATCCGCTGCTTGCTGCTACCCATCGAGAGACAGGTATACACATTTGTATGGTTTTGTATCTAAATATGTAATGCACAGTACTGTGAATGGATATGATGTCGGGGATGTAGAGTCATGTAAATACCATTGGGTATGTATTTATTTAAAGTCAAAAGGATAGTAGACTCTGATATATGATTATGGGAATGAAATGTTAAATAGTGTGAGGTGACTAACACCGAATCATAGCCCAACTGTGTTGTAGGATGGTCACGACGAGAGAAAGTTAAGAATTAAATAATAAATGAAAAAACGAAAAATTTACTCTGATTTTTAGGTAATTCGGGTCGTGACAGCATGTGGTCGAGAGCCATCATGTCATCGGTCGTGCAACACCACGCCACTAATGGCTCACTTAGACATTTTATCAAACACTTAGTTGGCATGTCTTAAGCCTTTCCTATAGTTCATGTTGGCATTTTATCAAACACCTTATATGCCAACATCATACAACTATCCATATGAACAATTTGATTATAACTAACCATGCCATAATCATGTATATATGCATATCAACCTATACATGTCTTAAAATCACATGAGCATTTATCAAAATTCATATACCAACTTTCAGCCATCACATGTTCATAGTGATTTCATGTGTTTCAATCCATAAAACACATACAAATCAACTCCATATAATCCATAGATTAACATATATGAATTTGGAAGCTTGAAAACTCACCTAGCTTATACTTCCCACTTTGGCCGAAACTTCCTTGATTTTTGTCTCTCTCAATATGGCTCCTTGATAGCTGATTCTAACATATGTTATTCCTCTCTTAATATGGAACAATTTTCATGAAGATCACTTGTTCCAAATATGTCTCTAACCTAGTGATTTCTAGTGAGAGAAAGTTTGAAAACTATTTGATTATGGTTTCTTCACTTTGCTGAAAATGATAGGATGAAGATGATTATGTGTTGGATGGTATTTATAAACCAAATACTTAGCCATTAAGTCACCAATTTCAGCCACCTTAATTGACTTTTAATGGGTTAAGGTTAAGGTTATCAAATTGGATTTTGCTACCTTTGTTTAAGTGATGGTTACCAAATTGAATTTTGCTACCTTTTATTAATGGTTTTTAACTTATACTAATGGGCTTTCGGTTTAGGCTATTCTTTTGGGCTGAAACTGTTTCTACCAATTGGGCCTTCAATTGTCTTCATATTAGGCCCACTAAATGGCCCAACAATTCGGCCCATTGGGCTTTCCAAATTCGGCCCACACTTGTTCATACCTTAATGGGCTTTAAAATTCCAACTTTGGCCCATTACGTTTTTACCCGTTAAATTTAATCCGGAATTCATCCAAATAAATTTTTCTTACTTCAGGGGATGGATATCTTGTATTCTAACAAAAAACATTTTTCCCCAATTTTTTCTTTTCTAACCATGGTTAGTCAACTTTGGTCAAAGTCCACTTTTCTTAACTATTGACCACGTTTGACTTTTTCTCAAAAATCCAAAAGTGTCACTTTCTATGGTTCACACTCTCATCTTTATGTTTTGGCCATTTTCGGGAGGTGAATATATCAAATACCCTTCAAACGAACCATTTCAGACTCGCTTAGCCCCTTTTTGGCTTTTACTATACTTAAATGTGTTCGGGACCAAATCAAATCGACTTTCCTTCATGAACCCTCTATATTTTCACATCATAAGTTCTTCTCTTCAGTCAGAATGATTCAGATCCTATTGATTTAGCATGTGGCTTTGATAGCCCTTATTCGGCCTTTACGTAACTTATATGTGTTTAGTCACTTTACTTACAATTTCGTTGTAGTAAATACTCTTATTATGATTCAACCAACATAATAAATGTTCGTACTTATGTGAATCATAAGGGATAAGCTACATTAAAATCTGGGTCTTACAATCCTCCCCAACTTAAGAAATTTGGTCCTCAAAATTAGAACAAAGTCATATCTCAAATAACTGGGGGTACTTCTCATGCATCAGGCTCTCTAACTCTCAAGTAGCATCTTAAAAAGTGTGGTGCTACCAGAGAACCTTAACCAAAATGATCATCTTTGATAGCAATACCTTCTCCTTCTACCCAATATCCGAATCAGCTTCTCAACATATGACATGTCCTCTCTGAGTTCCAACAGCTCATAACTAATCACATGTGCCGGATCCGGGTGATACTTCTGAAGCATCGAAATGTGGAAGACATTATGGACAGATGATAAGTCTAGTGGCAACACCAACCTATAGGCCTTATCTCCCACTCGATCAAGTATCTCAACAGATCCAATAGCGAGGACTCAGCTTATCTCTCTTCCCAAATCTCGTTATACCCTTGGAAGGAGAAACCTTCAGAAACACTAACTCACCAACTGTAACTCTAGTGGCCTCCGTCTTTTGTCAGCATAACTTTTCTGTGTGCTCTGAGTGGTTCGTAATCTATTGCATATCGACTGAACATCCTTAGAGGCTTTCGTGACTAAATTAGGAGCAAAAATCTTTCGGCCACCCATTTCTTCCCAACCAATAGGGGAACGACATCTACAGCCATATAAACCCTCGTACGGTGCCATCCCGATACTCGAATGATATCCATTGTTGTAAGCGAATTCAGCTAGTGGAAAACGATCATCCGAGGAGCCTCTAAAATCAAGTACACATGCTCTTAACACATCCTCAAGAGTCTATATAGTCCTCTCTGACTGACCATCTGTTTGAGGATGGAAAGCGGTGCTTAAACTTAACTAGGTTCCCATGGCTTCCTAAGAATGTTCCCTAAAGTGGGAAGTGAAGCGGGAATCCCTATCTGAAACAAAGCTCATTGGAACACCATGTAACCTCACTGCCTCGCGTACATATAACTCCACTTATGCGCTCAGAGTATCGATAGCTCTCATAGCTAAGAAGTGGGCTGACTTCATTCATCTATCCGTGATCACCCATATCGCATCGTGATTCCTGTGGGTCCTCGGTAAACCTATCACGAAATTCATGGTGATATGCTCCCATTTCCATATTGATATAAGTAGATGCTGTAAAACCTCTGCAGGCTTCTAATGCTCTACCTTCACCTACTAACATACGAGACATCTCACTACAACCTCTACAGCATCCTTATTCATACCCGACCACCAATACACCTTCCGAAGATTCTTATACATCTTGTTACTCCCTGGATGTAATGTGTACCTAAAAAATGAGCTTTCAACAAAATAAGTCTCCTCTGGGTACTCGGGAACACACAATCTACCTCTGAACCTCAGTAGTCCATCATAACTCACTCAAAATCAGTCACTATACCACTCTGTATCTGACTAATCACATCACTGCAATACGGATCAGTCTGCTGAGTATGTCTGATCCTATCCAATAAATCTGGCTCCAAGCGTAGCTTACAATTATACAGTCCGTATCCATTGTTAGACCCGTACTTTTATGTAGCTTGTTCCTTATGATTCCTATGTGTATGAACACTCTATTATTATATTTGAATCATAAGAAGAGTATTTACTAGATTTACAGTGTATGTGAAATGATTTAACACTTATAAGCTACATAAAAGTATAATGTGAGCTATAAGAGCCACAGGTTAAACCGAGTGGATCTGAATCATTCTAACTGAAGAGAAGAACTTAAAATGAGAAAGTATAGAGAGCTCATGAAGGAAAGTCAGTTTGATTTAGTCCCGAACACAGAGAACAAGAGTAAACGCTAAAAAGAGTAAAACAGACTTTTTAGCGAGTTAAGGTATTTCGGGCATATTTACCTACCGGGAATGGTTAAAACGTAAAGACGAGAGTGTAAGACATAAGATATGACACTTTCAAAATTTGGAGAAAAAGTCAACTTGGTTAAGGATTAAGGAAAAAGTCAACTATAGTTAAGAAAAGTGAACTTTTACCATAGTTAACTAACCATGGTTAAAAATTAACCTAAGTATGGAGAAAAATTTGGGAAAAAATATTTTTGGTCAGAATACAAGATAATCATCCCCAAAAATAAGGAAAATTTATTCGAAAGGATTTCGTATTAAATTTACTGGATAAAAACGTAATGGGCCGAAATGAAGATTTTAAAGCCCATTAAGGTATACTAAATGTAGATCAAAATTCTTAGGTCTCTTAGACTGAATTGTTGGACCAATTGATCAGCCAAATATTTAGACAATTAAAGGCCTGAGGTATAGTAAAAATTTCATCTCGAAAGCCTATTAAAAAAGCCCAAACCGAGAGGCCCAATTGTAAGGCCCATTAGGATTAAATATCTAACCTTAGTTAAAGCTAACTATGACTCATTAGGTGACTCATAACTAAACCTTAGGAAGTCAATTATAATGGCTGAAAAGTAAGGCTTAATGGCTAAGTTAGTGGCTTATAAAATCAGCCACACCATTGTCATCTTCACCATACCATTCTCGGCTTAAAGAAGAAACCATTGAAATACATTTATCCAAGCTTTCTCTCACTAGAAATCACTAGGATTTATGCATATTTGGAACTTGCAACCTTCATGAAAGTTGTTCCAAATTGAGAGGAGAGCGACATATGTTGGAATTGGCTATCAAGAAGCCATAGTGTGCAAACTGTGAGGCTCCAAAGTTTCTGCCAAGTGTGAACACAAATACTAGGTATATTTTCAAGCTTTCAAATTCATATATGCTAATGTATGAATGATTTTAAGTATATTGGTATATGTTTTGAGCATTGAAACATATGAAATCACTATGATCATGGTTAGGCCGAGAGTGAGTAGTGAAATATCGATGAATGCACATATGATTTTAAAGCACAAATGAGATGATATACATGTGTTAATGATTATGGTATAGTTAGAATTAATCAATGTGATTAATTGATACATGTATTTAGTTGGCAATCAAGGTGTTTGATAAAATGCCTAAATGAACTATGTGAAGCTTAAGAACATTTCAAACCAAGTGTTTGTGAAAATGCCTAAGTGAAATTGGCTAAACAAATGGACATGGACGATATCCCATGGTGTGACCGACAGCATGGGATGCTCTCGGCCATGGCATGTGGTCGAGAGGTCCAATAGGCCAAGCCCAGTTATTTTAGGCCCAATGTGATGTAATGGGTCTCGGATAAACCCAATAATAGTTGGTGGGTACCACAAGCTCAATAGGCCCAACGAAAAGGAATAATAAAATGGAAATGGGCTTAAGGCATAGTTAGGCCCATTAAGATTTATTAAAGCCCATTAAGGAAAATACACTGTATTTAATGTGAAATAGAGTAGAAAAATATAATTAACCTGATAAATGGTTATATGCAGCTCTAGAGATTATTGGGGGAGCGAATCGGACTGCTGGATCGAGCAGCGTTGAGAAAGTAAAATTTCTCGAGTGGTTAAAGATACCTGCACGTATTTTCGTCTGCTTTTACATTCACTTAAAAACTCTGAGGGTCAGAGAAAGTGAATAATAATTATTGTGACCCGATAGTGGCAAATTACGATTTTACCCTTAGTTAGGAAAAAAGTCAACTTTTATGAAAAGTTGTAAAAAGCATGGAAACCATCATTTTGACTATTTTGCTATTGTTTAGCAACAGAGTAGGTAGATTGGCTAATGATTTTAAGGTTGATGTGAATTAAGAACACTTTATAGTGTTGATTTTAATGTTTTAAAAATTATCCATTTTTAAAGAGCCATCTATCATATTATGTGAGAATAAATCGTGCTAGAGCACAACTTGCACTTGATTTCATATATTTTCCACATATATTGGTGCTGATGTATGATTCACACTGGATGTCCATGACATGCATGATAGAGTGCTAGAGTTACTACTCGTACTCAGTTATATATGATTTATGCATGAGAGAGTGCTGGAGCGATTAGCTCGTACTCGAATTTTACATGAGATGCATGACAGAGTGCTAGAGCGTTGCTCGTACTTTATTCTTCATGATTTATACATGACAAAGTACTTGAGCTATTGCTCGTACTTGATTTGATGAGTTTTGTGCATAGCATGGTACTAGAGCTATTGCTCGTACTTGATTTGAAACATGAACTATGCATTGACCTAGTTGCTAGAGGTTTACTCGTACTAGAGTTTGTGATTTGAAACAGTGTTTGAGCAGAGTGTCGACTGTGAGTCGCGCTCAAAGGTGCGTACTGTATTTTATGTAATATATAAGACATGTTGAAAAATCGTGCTTGATTTCCTCGTGTAGACTGAGTGTCACACTGTGAGATGTTCGCATGTGGATTTAGAGACGTGGTATGTATATTCCATGGTTTGAGGGCTAAGACCCATGGTAGACACCCCAACTGTGATGTAGGGTCCACGGAGTACGTTGTACCGTGCGAGTGGCATGGAGTACAATGTACTGTGTGGGGTTGTGGAGTTGACGAGTTGATAGCTGGCAGTTATGATGGATTGACCCCCCTCCTGTTGCAGCAGTGATGCCTCGAACACTAGGATTCCATGTAGCCTGGGATCACCATTATAGGATATGGCCATAGTTCAGGATATTATTGTATTTCACCATAGAGTCTCACATGATATATCACCTGACTGATTGAATTATTTATGATACGGATAGACCTGAGGGATGGGTCAAAATCCGATTTTGTGTTGTGAATGATTTAAATGCCATATTTACTGTGATTTAAATATACATGGCATGATTTATCTAAAGGCATTGTGATATTATAAAGATGCATTATTTTGCACTACATGCCTATATTTGAGAAAGAAAGCATGATTTCTGTACATGGGATTTAATCTATACAACTATAAGTTTATATTTTAAAGACATGCTTTTAAAGTGAATTAAGCAAATGATATTTTCGAGGCATAACATTATTTTGAGTAGATAGTGTAGATATCTACTTGCTTGCCTGATTTTCTTATTGAGCGTGTTGTATGCTCATCCCCCTTTATTTTCCCTCTCTACAGAGCATCAGCAGTAGAGCGAGTGTGCTTAATGGATAGTATTCTTGTTGTCCGCTGCTATTTCCTATCGATCGATAGGTATATATATTTTGTACGGTTATGTATCTAAACATAGAAACTACACAGTGATGTATACGATATATATTATGGGGAATGTATTTGTATTAGATTTTATATGATCTTACATGAATTATAAAAGAAGTTTACAGTCAGAAATAATATATTGACATGTATGTATGGTAATGAATGATATGGTACGCAAGGAAGCTAACATCGAATCACAGCCCAACCATTGATGAAAGGAAAGGTAAGTTAAAATGAGAAAAAATTGTAGTGGTTTTGGTTAAGTCAGGAAGGGTCTTGACATCCATGTCAGAAGGCACAACTCCCAAACTGAGGCTAGCAACTACTCTAGCAACTCGTGTTCCCTGATCATCATATACGATACCATCCCAAGGCTCTTCCTACTAAACGCATCCATTATAACATTAGCCTTACCGGATGATAAAGTATCTCATAATTATCGTTCCACACAAATGTAAAACTCTTCCGAGTGAGATTTGTCAATGGAGCAGCTAACTTCGAAAATCTTTCAATGAATCTCCGATAATATCTTGCTAAATCAAGAAAACTCCTAATCTCGGTGACTGTCCTCGACTGTTCCCACTGAACTACAGCCTCAATCTTGGATGGGTCCACTAACACACCATCCCTCGACACGTGTCCCAAAAATGAGATCTCAGTCAACCAGAAGTCACACTTACTGAGTTTAGCATACAACTTCTTTCGGAGAGTTTGTATTACAATCCTTAGGTGCTCCTCATGCTCTTCTTAAGATTTTGAATACACCATGATGTCATCGATAAAGGTGATAACAAATCGATCTAAGTATGTCTTGAACACATCGTTCATCAAAGCCATAAAACTGCGGAAGCATTCGTCAATTCGAATGGTATAACCAAGAACTCATAATGGTCATATCGGGTCCTAAATACTGTATTGGGTACATCTCCACTCTAAATTCCCAGCTAATGGTACCTTAACCTCAGATCAATCTTAGAAAAAATCTGCGCTCCCTGAAGCTGAAGCAACAAATCATCATTCCGCGGAAGGGGATACCTATTCTTGATGGTATCCTTATTCAAAAATCTGTAGTCAATAAACAATCGGAGGCTTCCATCCTTCTTCTTCACAAACAAAACCGGTACTTCCCAAGGTGAAACACTAGGTTTGATAAACCCCCTATCCAATAGTTCTTGGAACTATCTCTTGAGTTCCTCCAACTAAATTAAAGCCATACGATATGGTGGTTTTCGAAATAGGCTCGATACCAGGCACCAAATCTATATAGAATCTTCATCTCTCTGTCTGGTGGTAACCCTGGCAATTCATCAGGAAAAACACCTGGAAACTCCCTAACCACAGGGATATCTTCCAACTCCGGATGCGTCATATCTGTATCAACCACGTACACAATGAAACATTCAACATTTTGATTCTTAGTCAGTATAATAAATCATTTTACTAAATACTGCAACTATTTCTTTCATTTCTTTTCAGTAAATTTTATAATATCTTTCACAGGGGTAGGAAACATAGCCATCTGAGCATAACAATCTAAAATAGCATGTTTTGTAGCTAACCAATCTATTCCTAGGATTACATCAAAATCGCTCATACTTAGCAAAATTAGATTAGTTGTCATATCCTTTTCCCCTACTCTTCAGCTTTTGCTCTCCTTCTCAGAACAGAAGTATCAACTAGTGCTCTCTTTGGCTTATTTCCCTTCTGTGGGGTAGTTTTAATTATCTCTGGGCAAGCCCTAGCAATTGCTTTGGTTTCCCACATCAGAAACATATAATTGGAGTCACCGAACAAGGTCTATCGCCATGATATCGGCCACATCTACTGCACTGCTCAGTAATAGGCCTTTGTCCTCTAATCACGACTCCCTTTGTAAGACCCGATATTTTCGAGTGCATTTAAAAATGCAAAAGGACTTAAATGGTATTCCCGAATACGTGCAAGGGCAAAATGGTCAAAAGACCAAAATTCGGTATTAATCAGGACAAGAAATTTAATTAAAAATATGAGATTTAGAAATCTTGATCAATAACGAAGAAATAATTAAATTTCGGGTTAAATTGATCAAGATATGAATTTATTGAAATGAACCGAGATTTTCGCATCGAAAAATAATCCCGAAAATAATCGAAAAATATACCGGAAAGGTAAAATCGGACTGAGAAAATTATTTACAGATTAGATGAATAAAATATAATTTTTAAAAGATATTTGTGTATTTTAATATTATTTTATTGATTAAAATAATATTAAAAATAAATTATAAATAAATAAAATTTGAAAAAAAAAATGAAAAAAAAAATGAAACAGAAACGAAATTGAAACAGAGAAGAAACGCGAAACAGAGGAAATGGCGAAAGCGAGGAAGCCGAGAACTGAGGGAGTCGGTTCCCTCCGTCCGGCAGGCCACCGGCGAGGCGGGGGTGCAGAAAATGACCGGGAGAGGAGCCTGACCACCGGGAGACCCACCAGAGACGGCGACACGCCGTGGAGTGGCTGGAAAACACCGAAAACGGAAAGGAAGTCCCGCGAAAGAGAAGCCCGATTGGCGGCCATCAGCGCCGTTTTGACACCACCCGAGGGCCGATTATGGAAGACCATGTGATTGCGCGCCGATTGGCACCGGAATCTGCCGGAGAACCGGCCGGACGGTGCCGAAACAGCAAAATGATGGGTGAACCGGACTGAACCGGCGGTTTGAGCCGAACCGGACCGAGCTGAACCGGCGGTCCGAACCGGGTTGAACCGGACCGGACCGGTTCAGCCAAAAAGAGAGGGAAAAAAGGAAGAAAAAGGGAAAAAGAAAAAGAGAAAAAATTGGGAAAAATTCCTGTGATGCAATCGAGCTTCGGGTAAGTCGGTAAGCGGTCAAATTGACCGATTTAATTTTTAGAATATTTAATTTGATAAATAATCGACTGAAAGTTTACCCGGAAAAATATATTTAATTGTGTAGCTCGACAATTGGCATCCACTGAGAGCTCGAGACAGCCTCGATTTGTATACGATCAGGGAATAACGGGTAAGTGACCCTTATTTACGACAATTTTATATCGTTATGCGTGATTGATATTTAACGCATAAATTACGGATTTAATTTCCGCATAAATGAATTAAATTCTGAAAAATTAGATAAATTGTCGTAAATATTAAATTGAGATATCAGAGAATTTAGAACGAGGCTAAATAAATTACTGATGGGCCCAGTGAGCCCAATAGGCCTCGATAAAGTGTGGTAAACAGGCTTAAGGCCGATTAAGGCCCATTATGGTGCATCGGGCCCAATATGGGTAAACGGGCCCAATGATTTAAATAAAGCCTAGAAAATTGTGAAATACAATAAATTGTATTGTATTTGACCTGATGAATGTGTATCCGCAGTGCCGGAGATTTGATTTGGATTTGGAGCAAATCGGACTGCGTGACGAGACATCGATGTAAAGGTCAGACTGTACAAAAAATGAGGTAAGGGAATTGTGTGAGTAGCTAGAGGTAGCTACGCATATTTTAATAGTTTTTCTGTACACTGAGTATGTATGTATACATGGATATTGTATAATGATCCTAAAAATGGTTTGAATGATTTTAAGGATCGAAATAGGTGAAATGTCTATTTTACCCCTATTGAGGGAAGTTCACCTAAGGATGGTGAAAGCATGACATGCATGAAATGCATGATTTAAGGATTTTTGATGATTAAGGAATTTTATTGGTTTTAATCAAAGCAAAGCGATAGATTGGCCAGAAATTGTTTAATTTCACAAAATAACACTACGTAGGTGTTATTAATATTTAAATGAAATTTCTTTGGAAAAGAGGCCAACTATCAAGTTTATATGGAAACAGATAGTGCCGACACGTAGTTCGCACTATATCTGCGTTTGTGAATGTGCATAAATGTGCTTGAGCAATTGCTCGCACCGACTTATGTGACATCATATGCATGAAATGTGCTAGAGCATGGTGCTCGCACTGATTTTTAATATTGTGAAATGAGAGCTGCTGGAGCCTAGCTCGCACTCTGTTTTGACATGTTTTGACATGTTTTGATTTGTTTTGACGTGATATGCATAAAATGGTGCTGGAGCGATTGCTCGCACTAGTTTTAATGATTTGACATGCATGAGAGATGTTGGAGCTTAGCTCGCATCCTGTTTTGATTAAATTATGCATGAAGCCGTGTTGGAGTGTAACTCGCACGAGATTTGATTTAATTATGCATAAAGCCGTGCTGGAGTGAAACTCGCACGAGATTTGATTTAGTTATGCATAAAGCCGTGCTGGAGTATAACTCGCACGAGATTTGATTTACTTGAGCATTCATTTGTGCTGGAGCGTTGCTCGCACAAAGTTTTATATGGTTTTCATAATTCATTTGAATGCCGTACTGGAGTTTTTCTCGTACGAGGTTTTCACTGAATTTATATACATATCCGTACTAGAGCGTTGCTCGTACGTGGAATTTACATGAAATTATAATCAGTTTAAGTCGTACTGGAGCGCTGCTCGTACGCAGATTTCACTGATTTTTATGAAACCGTGCTAGAGCTTCCCTCGCACGAGATTTTCAGATATCATGAATATGCATGGAGCCGTGCTTGAGCTTCGCTCGCACATGGATTTATATTACATGCATATAGCCGTGTTGGAGCCTCCTGTAGACTGTGTGTCACAGTGAGATGATATGCTCACACGTGCATCCTGAGACAGAGATGTTATGGGTGGATAAGACCTATTACAGGCACCCCTGATTGAGCTTGGGTTCACGGAGTACGTTGTACCGTGTATGTCACGCGGAGTACGCTGTACCGTGGGGATTGTTGGAGTGGAGTGGCATTAGCCACGAGGCAGCAAGCCTTGCCCTCGCAATCCTGGTGTTATGCTGTTCTGGCGGGTAGGACGACCCACCTCCCGTTTCAGGTGTGATACCCCGCACACTAGGTACCGTGTTGCCAGGGATCACTAGGATATGGCCATAGTCCTCGATTGTTACTGTTAATTACCTGATTGTCTCACATGATATAACTTGTGGTCTGTTAGACCAGGGTAGACCCGAAGGAGGGGTCAGGCCCCCGATTTGATGATTTGATGATTTCAGATGATTTTATGATATGCGACCCTGAAAGAAGGGTGGTTTTATAACTCAAGTTTTATAATGAAATATAACAAATTGTTTTATGAGTTTTGAGATGATTGACCCAGAGGGGTTATTTTATACTGCGTTTTAAATGAATTGATTTAAATGCAGTGGCATGATGTGTTTTTCCATGCTTTCATTTGAAATCCATGTTTTGTCTTACATGGCATGAAAGATTGCATGATCTTGATTAAATTCATGCTTAATATGATTTAATGATGTCACATAAAATGCTTTGAATGCATGAGTTACATGATTTATATATGCACAAATAGTTTTGGATAAACTATGGCATTGAATATGCATGACTTTGTGCGTGTAATTTTAAATGAAAAGAAATGGATTTAAGGGCATGGCATTATGAGCATGTAGATAGTGGAGCTATCTACTTACTTGCATAATTGCCTTACTGAGCGTGTGGTTTGCTCACCCCCCTTATTTTCCCATCTTTTCAGAGCACTTGTAATAATTATTGAGCGGCTGAGGACTTGCATGCTTAATATCCGCTGCTTGCTGCTTCCCATCGAGAGACAGGTATACACATTTGTATGGTTTTGTATCTAAATATGTAATGCACAGTACTATAACTGGATATGATGTCGGGGATGTAGAGTCATGTAAATACCATTGGGTATGTGTTTATTTAAAGTCAAAAGGATAGTAGACTCTGATATATGATTATGGGAATGAAATGTTAAATAGTGTGAGGTGACTAACACCGAATCATAGCCCAACTGTGTTGTAGGATGATCACGACGAGAGAAAGGTAAGAATTAAATAATAAATGAAAAAACGAAAAATTTACTCTGATTTTTAGGTAATTCGGGTCGTGACAGGTTTAATGGTATCAGAGCTTAAGTTGGCTTGATATGAGTCGGTGTTAGTGGTTAAGGAAGTTTACATCCCCATGTACTGTGCATTTTTAGATACAATTGTGTATATCGAGATGGAAGTGCAGCTAAGAATTTGATTTTTAAATGCAAGAATAGACTCATTGACTGATAGCCGCTATGGTTGAGAGGCGAGTACACGAGCTCAAGGCCGTTGAGGTAGGCCCATGAGTTGTACTGAGTCGCCACATGAGACTTGAGATGAGATTGACGTGGAGGCTGGTTGATCATGCCCCACAGAGTCCGATAGAGAGATCGGATAGAGTCTGACAAAGAGATCAGACAGTATTGAGATACGCTTCACGAGGTTGGAGCGGAGTGTGGGGAATATTATGAGCTAATTGCTCAGGGTATATATGAGGGCGAGTCGGAACATTGATGAAAGTTCGCTCGACCCATTTGAAGATTTCGACATCCAGATTGGACATGAAAAGTAATTCAATATGTATTCCAGTGACAGAATATCTCGGATATTATTTTAAAGAAAATTACAGATGACATTCTTTACTCTGACCCAGAGGAACATGTTGATTAACGAGTATGATACTCAGTTTATATTCCTGGGCAGATGTGACTCGAACATGATGAACAGTGAGAGTCAAGATGTCTGAAAGTTTATGGAAGGACTCAGATTGTCAATTAGAGTCCGATTTGCCCGACATCACTACCTATGCCGAGGCATATGCCGAGGCAGTGCGCAGACTACAGTTGTGTAAATAAGATTATAAATTGCGCGCCTCTGAGATTGAGAAAGGTAGAAAGGGCCAAAATGGAGACAAAAAGAGAATAAAGAATGACAAAGATGTCAGAACGAGAAAAGGTAGTTTGGTAAAGGCTTAGAGCTGATAAATCACGGGGTAAGTTGATTGATAAACCCCAGTGTATCCAATTTCAATACTTTTGAGGGGTATTGTGATTCGAGGACCCCGACCTGCTACGTAACAGTATAACAGAGTAGCAGTGTGAACAGTGTAAGATGTGTGGTAGTTATCACGAAAATCAGATGTTGGACGAGGGCGAATGTATGCCTTGGACCAGGACACTATTGATGTTTCATAGGATGTGGTGGAAGATACCACACCGGTTGTGAATAATGAAATAATTATTTTAATTGATCCTGGTGCCACGCATTTATTCATACCGCCTTCAGTTGCTTATAAGTTAGTGAAAAAAATGTGAAGCCTATACCTTTAAGCATGAAGAGGATGATAGTTAGTTGATTTTCACTAACTGAATATGGGTATAGGGATTGTAAGTTGAAAATAGGGGAGAAAATATCACTGAAAAGTGTATTGTAACTTGACAAGTAAGGAAAGAGTTTGTTATAAGATATATGAAAGGAGATGAGCTTGGAGATATGATAGATCCTGCATACGAAATATATTGGAATAAGGGGCGTATGCAAGGTAAGGATGTCCTTGATAAGCCAAGTAACTAAGGATTAAGCAATATGTAGTGCATATGGATTGCGACCAAGATAAGGGGTAGATACATCTACACCCAGTTGATGTGGTCAAGTCAAAAGGGTTAATAAAGGTATTTTAAAATACTTCCCTGCCTGAAGATTTGACAGCGTCTGGAAGCGCACGCATAATCTATAGATTGAATTCGACGGTCATAATATATACATTAAAAATTTGGGTACCTTTGCTGGTACGATAAAGAAATATAGAATTTGATTAATCAAGAAGGTTTAAAATTTAAAATTTTATAAAAGCCGTCAATATAAGAGGAAAGAAATGACGTGAGCTAGTATCTTGAACGAAAGCTATTTCGAAATGACATTGTACGTTTATGCGTACATAGGTCAAGTATATGAAAAATTGAAATATTGAGTGGAACTCAACTACGTTAAGGTATTTGAACCTTACCTGGACCGATTGGTTGTCATCTTTAGTGATGATATTATGATGTATTCGAAGTCCAGGGATGAGTATGAGTAGCAACAGAAAACTGTCTTACAGACGAGGTGTTGAGAGTTTCTCAAAATTGGCTACTCAGTTGACACGTCTCATTCGGAAAAAGATTTCATACGAGTGTTATGATAAGTATGTAAATAACTTTGATGAGTTTTGGTATATTGGAGTAATGAACTGACCACCGTAAGTATTCTTACTATAACTAACAGCTCAAGAGGTTTCAGTGTGTATGGATACCTCCAAATAAGGATTGGGCTGTGTATTGATGTAAAATGGGAAGATAGTCATTTATAGATCCAAATAGTTCAAGGATCATGAGAGAAACTATCTGACCCATGATTTAGAGTTGGCAGCCGTAGCGATTACACTGAAAGTATGGCTTCACCACTTATATGGTAAGAAATTTCGGGTATGCACTGATCGTAAAAGCCCCGAGTATCTGTTTTCACAGAAAGAGTAGAAAATGAGATAACCATGAGGGTTAGAGCTTCTAAGAATTATGATTGTGAATATTGTACCACCCAGGAAAGGCTAATGTAATGGCTGATGCCTTGAACAGAAAGAGTCTCGGGATGGTATCACATATGATGGTCAGGGAGCGTGAGCTGCTAGAGCAGTTGTGAACCTCAGTAGTGATGTGATTCCTTCTGATGATGACGGTGATTGTGTGACAGCTAGCCTGAGGTTAGAACCAGATTGTGTGACCGGATTTGCCAGGCTTAGCGTGATGATCGGCATGGTGTCGATAGTGTGGGTCAGATTCAGAAGGGTATAGTGACAGAGTTCACAGTGAGTGATGATGACTCACAGAGGTTCAGAGACAGTATAAGTGCTCCTCAGGACCATAGTTGATAAGAAAGTGCTATTGTCAGAAGCTCACTCTTCGGGATATACAGTGCATTCGAGAAGTAATAAATATATCAGAATCTCTGAAAAGGGTATTGGTGGTCAGATATGAAAAGAGATATTGTAGAGAATTGCGGAAAAGTGTCTCGTATGTCAGCAGAGTAAGGTAGAGTAAAAGAAGTTGCAGGGTTATTGCAGCCTCTACCTATAGTGACACAAAAAAAAAATGGGAACAAGTTACCATGAATTGCGTGATGGGTTACAGAGGACCCTAATGAATCACGAGGCTATCTAGGTGATAGTTGATAGATTGATTTAGTTACCCACCTTCTGGTTATGAAAATCCCTAGATACTCTAAGTGTATAGGCGGATTTATGTGTGTGGAAAAATTGTGGAACATTGTGTAGCGTTCCAGGGAGCATGATATCATATAGGGATTCCCGCTTCACTTCCCACTTCTGGGAATATGTTCTTGGAAGCTATGGGACCCTGATTGCGTGTTAGCACAGCTTCCACCCTCAGACAGATAGTCAGTCAGAGAGGACTGTACAGGTTCTGGAGGATGTGATGAGAGCGTGTGTAATTGATTTTATGAGCTCCTGGGATGATCAGTTGCTACTAATCAAATTCGCCAGTGATGACAGTTGTCACTTGAGTATCAGGATGAGATTATATGAGGCATTTTATGGCCATAGGGATTGTTTCCCTGACTTGGATAAGGGAAGTGGGTGACAGATAGAAAATTGTTCCCGAATTGGTAAGACAAACCTCTGAGGATGTTCAGTTGATTTGTGAGAGATTAAGAACACCTCAGAGCAGACAGAAAATTCATGCTGACAAGAGACAGAAAATCATTGGAATTCACCGAGGGTGAATCATTATTGTTGATAGTTACTTGTCCTAAGAGCATAAGGACGTAACGACATTCGGATAGAGATATTGGACAAGTGGGAGATAAGACCTGTAGATTGGCGTTACCACTTGGGTAAACAGGCATCCACTATGTGTCCTATCTTATGATGTTTCGAAAATATTATCCGAACCCGATATATGTAATCGGATATGAGCTTCAACGGTTTAGCTCAATGAAAATATAACGTATGATTGGAGAAATCGATTCGGGCACTAAATGGAAAGAGAAAGTGTTGAGGGTTAAGATGATCTCCCTAGTTAAGTATGATGGTAATATTACACTCCGGAGAAAGTCACTTGAGGATGACAGTATATGATGCGATAGACATACCCGGAGTTGTTATGGACTCATATTACTTGGTTCTAATTTGGAGGACCAAATTTCTTAAGTGGGGGAGATTGTAAGACCCGATATTTTCGAGTGCATTTAAAAATGCAAAAGGACTTAAATGGTATTCCCGAATACGTGCAAGGGCAAAATGGTCAAAAGACCAAAATTCGGTATTAATCAGGACAAGAAATTTAATTAAAAATATGAGATTTAGAAATCTTGATCAATAACGAAGAAATAATTAAATTTCGGGTTAAATTGATCAAGATATGAATTTATTGAAATGAACCGAGATTTTCGCATCGAAAAATAATCCCGAAAATAATCGAAAAATATACCGGAAAGGTAAAATCGGACTGAGAAAATTATTTACAGATTAGATGAATAAAATATAATTTTTAAAAGATATTTGTGTATTTTAATATTATTTTATTGATTAAAATAATATTAAAAATAAATTATAAATAAATAAAATTTGAAAAAAAAAATGAAAAAAAAAATGAAACAGAAACGAAATTGAAACAGAGAAGAAACGCGAAACAGAGGAAATGGCGAAAGCGAGGAAGCCGAGAACTGAGGGAGTCGGTTCCCTCCGTCCGGCAGGCCACCGGCGAGGCGGGGGTGCAGAAAATGACCGGGAGAGGAGCCTGACCACCGGGAGACCCACCAGAGACGGCGACACGCCGTGGAGTGGCTGGAAAACACCGAAAACGGAAAGGAAGTCCCGCGAAAGAGAAGCCCGATTGGCGGCCATCAGCGCCGTTTTGACACCACCCGAGGGCCGATTATGGAAGACCATGTGATTGCGCGCCGATTGGCACCGGAATCTGCCGGAGAACCGGCCGGACGGTGCCGAAACAGCAAAATGATGGGTGAACCGGACTGAACCGGCGGTTTGAGCCGAACCGGACCGAGCTGAACCGGCGGTCCGAACCGGGTTGAACCGGACCGGACCGGTTCAGCCAAAAAGAGAGGGAAAAAAAGGAAGAAAAAGGGAAAAAGAAAAAGAGAAAAAATTGGGAAAAATTCCTGTGATGCAATCGAGCTTCGGGTAAGTCGGTAAGCGGTCAAATTGACCGATTTAATTTTTAGAATATTTAATTTGATAAATAATCGACTGAAAGTTTACCCGGAAAAATATATTTAATTGTGTAGCTCGACAATTGGCATCCACTGAGAGCTCGAGACAGCCTCGATTTGTATACGATCAGGGAATAACGGGTAAGTGACCCTTATTTACGACAATTTTATATCGTTATGCGTGATTGATATTTAACGCATAAATTACGGATTTAATTTCCGCATAAATGAATTAAATTCTGAAAAATTAGATAAATTGTCGTAAATATTAAATTGAGATATCAGAGAATTTAGAACGAGGCTAAATAAATTACTGATGGGCCCAGTGAGCCCAATAGGCCTCGATAAAGTGTGGTAAACAGGCTTAAGGCCGATTAAGGCCCATTATGGTGCATCGGGCCCAATATGGGTAAACGGGCCCAATGATTTAAATAAAGCCTAGAAAATTGTGAAATACAATAAATTGTATTGTATTTGACCTGATGAATGTGTATCCGCAGTGCCGGAGATTTGATTTGGATTTGGAGCAAATCGGACTGCGTGACGAGACATCGATGTAAAGGTCAGACTGTACAAAAAATGAGGTAAGGGAATTGTGTGAGTAGCTAGAGGTAGCTACGCATATTTTAATAGTTTTTCTGTACACTGAGTATGTATGTATACATGGATATTGTATAATGATCCTAAAAATGGTTTGAATGATTTTAAGGATCGAAATAGGTGAAATGTCTATTTTACCCCTATTGAGGGAAGTTCACCTAAGGATGGTGAAAGCATGACATGCATGAAATGCATGATTTAAGGATTTTTGATGATTAAGGAATTTTATTGGTTTTAATCAAAGCAAAGCGATAGATTGGCCAGAAATTGTTTAATTTCACAAAATAACACTACGTAGGTGTTATTAATATTTAAATGAAATTTCTTTGGAAAAGAGGCCAACTATCAAGTTTATATGGAAACAGATAGTGCCGACACGTAGTTCGCACTATATCTGCGTTTGTGAATGTGCATAAATGTGCTTGAGCAATTGCTCGCACCGACTTATGTGACATCATATGCATGAAATGTGCTAGAGCATGGTGCTCGCACTGATTTTTAATATTGTGAAATGAGAGCTGCTGGAGCCTAGCTCGCACTCTGTTTTGACATGTTTTGACATGTTTTGATTTGTTTTGACGTGATATGCATAAAATGGTGCTGGAGCGATTGCTCGCACTAGTTTTAATGATTTGACATGCATGAGAGATGTTGGAGCTTAGCTCGCATCCTGTTTTGATTAAATTATGCATGAAGCCGTGTTGGAGTGTAACTCGCACGAGATTTGATTTAATTATGCATAAAGCCGTGCTGGAGTGAAACTCGCACGAGATTTGATTTAGTTATGCATAAAGCCGTGCTGGAGTATAACTCGCACGAGATTTGATTTACTTGAGCATTCATTTGTGCTGGAGCGTTGCTCGCACAAAGTTTTATATGGTTTTCATAATTCATTTGAATGCCGTACTGGAGTTTTTCTCGTACGAGGTTTTCACTGAATTTATATACATATCCGTACTAGAGCGTTGCTCGTACGTGGAATTTACATGAAATTATAATCAGTTTAAGTCGTACTGGAGCGCTGCTCGTACGCAGATTTCACTGATTTTTATGAAACCGTGCTAGAGCTTCCCTCGCACGAGATTTTCAGATATCATGAATATGCATGGAGCCGTGCTTGAGCTTCGCTCGCACATGGATTTATATTACATGCATATAGCCGTGTTGGAGCCTCCTGTAGACTGTGTGTCACAGTGAGATGATATGCTCACACGTGCATCCTGAGACAGAGATGTTATGGGTGGATAAGACCTATTACAGGCACCCCTGATTGAGCTTGGGTTCACGGAGTACGTTGTACCGTGTATGTCACGCGGAGTACGCTGTACCGTGGGGATTGTTGGAGTGGAGTGGCATTAGCCACGAGGCAGCAAGCCTTGCCCTCGCAATCCTGGTGTTATGCTGTTCTGGCGGGTAGGACGACCCACCTCCCGTTTCAGGTGTGATACCCCGCACACTAGGTACCGTGTTGCCAGGGATCACTAGGATATGGCCATAGTCCTCGATTGTTACTGTTAATTACCTGATTGTCTCACATGATATAACTTGTGGTCTGTTAGACCAGGGTAGACCCGAAGGAGGGGTCAGGCCCCCGATTTGATGATTTGATGATTTCAGATGATTTTATGATATGCGACCCTGAAAGAAGGGTGGTTTTATAACTCAAGTTTTATAATGAAATATAACAAATTGTTTTATGAGTTTTGAGATGATTGACCCAGAGGGGTTATTTTATACTGCGTTTTAAATGAATTGATTTAAATGCAGTGGCATGATGTGTTTTTCCATGCTTTCATTTGAAATCCATGTTTTGTCTTACATGGCATGAAAGATTGCATGATCTTGATTAAATTCATGCTTAATATGATTTAATGATGTCACATAAAATGCTTTGAATGCATGAGTTACATGATTTATATATGCACAAATAGTTTTGGATAAACTATGGCATTGAATATGCATGACTTTGTGCGTGTAATTTTAAATGAAAAGAAATGGATTTAAGGGCATGGCATTATGAGCATGTAGATAGTGGAGCTATCTACTTACTTGCATAATTGCCTTACTGAGCGTGTGGTTTGCTCACCCCCCTTATTTTCCCATCTTTTCAGAGCACTTGTAATAATTATTGAGCGGCTGAGGACTTGCATGCTTAATATCCGCTGCTTGCTGCTTCCCATCGAGAGACAGGTATACACATTTGTATGGTTTTGTATCTAAATATGTAATGCACAGTACTATAACTGGATATGATGTCGGGGATGTAGAGTCATGTAAATACCATTGGGTATGTGTTTATTTAAAGTCAAAAGGATAGTAGACTCTGATATATGATTATGGGAATGAAATGTTAAATAGTGTGAGGTGACTAACACCGAATCATAGCCCAACTGTGTTGTAGGATGATCACGACGAGAGAAAGGTAAGAATTAAATAATAAATGAAAAAACGAAAAATTTACTCTGATTTTTAGGTAATTCGGGTCGTGACACCCTTTGCCAGAGCTATGGATGAATAAGCAAGAGGTCTAATAGGTCTCTCTTGTACCTCCTCAATCTATGGTCTCTTGCCGAAGAAACTCCTCCCTCCTCGATAACTGAAACCTCTATCTCTAACAGGCCTCTTCCTATCTTTATCTCTACTACGGGTAACTGTCCTAGACTCAGAGGCCTTGGGCACTACCTCCTCATATGCAGAGATATCAAGTGGTACCAATCTAGACCGTAGTACCGACTTAGTCCATCAATAAATCTACGGACCTTTTTGGTCTCACTATACATAGTGTCGGGGTCACACCTTCTTAGGGATATAAATCTTGTCTCATACTCATCTACTAACAGACGCCCCTGGCTTAACCCCAAGAAATTCATCTGTAGCTTCTGTTGTATTATATCTAGAAAAAACTGCCTCCTGAAGGCAGCCAAAAATATCTCCCAACTAATCTCAGTGTGTCGGGCTCTCAATATCGGCCTGGTGGACTTCCACCAATGCTCTGTCATTCCCCTCAGAAGGAATGCAGCAAATGCGACCATCTCTGAAGTCGTACACTCAAAGAATCCGTACAACTTCGCGATCTCTCCAATCCAATCCTCCGCAATCACTGGGTCTTTGACCCCACTAAATGACGGAGGTCCAAACTTCTAGAACTGCCGTAATCAATCAAGTTCACAACCATACCCCAATCTACTACTTCCTTGCACTGGAGCAATAGGAGTATCTATAGGCTGTGGCGTCTGAACTGGCCTTGCAGGCATATCAAGTGCAACTGCCTTTCCAGTCGTAGTCCTTGCATCCTGTCCTTGTCTACTTGGCATAGTCTGTGCCAGTAACTCCACTATAGTCTCTAGGCTACGCTTTAATCTTGTAAAAATTACCTCAGTACTCTCTGGTACCTCACTAGGATCTGGAGTCTCATGGTTAGATGAAGAATCGTCTTGGCTGTCAGGCATACCTCTATGGCCTCGAGCCCTACCTCTAGCCCCTTTACCACGACTGGTATTAGCCATAATGGCTCGATTCCTGCATTCACAACCATTAATTATGCAATTCCTATCGATACACACACTTGTAACTGAACACAGCACAATAATATGGGATGTAAGCTTTCCTAATTACTAACACCGACTCACATCAGACCAAACTTTGCTCTGATACCATTTGGTCACAACCGCTCGTGACTTCTACTACCAAAACCACTACAATTTTTTTTGTTTTACTTACATTTCTCTTCACCAACGTTTAGGCTATGATTCGATATTAGTCACCTCTTCTACATTATCTTATCATTCATACATGTCAATATAACTATCTATTAATTGTAATTACTTTTTTCTTATAGTGAGCTCACATATATTAAATACAAATACATCCCCCATATTACATACGTTTACATCACTGTGCTATTTATATATTAAGATCCAAAATCGTACGTGTATATGTATACCTTTTGCTCGATGGGAGTGCAGCAAACATAAGGAATACCAGACCTCAACTGTGCTCAACTACTACTGACATTTTGTAGAGAGGGGAAAATAAAAAAGGGTGAGCTCACAGCTCAATAAGGAAATCAGGCAAGCAAGTAGACATCCACACTATCTACGGAAAATAATGCTCTGCCTTGAAAATATTATTTCCTTAACTCATTTCAAAAGCATGAATTTTAAAATATATATATATATATAATTGTACAGATTAAATCCCATGTACAAAATCATGTTGAGTTCTCAAAACATAGGCATTTCGTGCAAAATAATGCTTCTTTATAATTTCATAATGCCTTTAGATAAATCATGCCATTTATATTTGAATCACAGTAAATAAGGCATTTTAATCATTCACAACACATCAACCAGGTTTCGACCTATCCCTCAAGTCTACCCGTATCACAAAAACATGTAAAATCATGTGATATACCATGTGAGACTCGGTGGCTATATGTAATAATATCCTAGACTATAGTCATATCCTATAATGTGATCCCAGGCTACACAGATTTGGTGTGCGGGGCAATTACTACTTTAACAGGAGGGGGTCAGTCCATCACAACCGCCAGCTATCAACTCCTCAATTCCATAACTCCACAATAACACACGGTATAGCGTACTCCGTGCCAAATGCACGGTACAACGTGCACCCGTGGACCCTATCTCATGGTTGGGGTACCTGCCATAGGTCTTAGCCCTCATATGATGGAAAATCAATACCACGTCTCTAAATCCACGTGCGAGCATCTCAACAATGTGACACTCAGTCTACAAGAGGAAATTATCACGGTTTTTCTAACATGTCTTATATATCGCAGTAAAACTACAGTGCGCACCTTTGAGTGCGACTCACAATCGACACTCCGCTCAAACACTGTTTGTACATCTCAAATATCAAATACTAGAGCGAGTAACCTCCAGCACTAGGTCATGCATAGTTCTAATTTCAAAATAAGTACGAGCAATCGCTCCAGTACCATGATATGCACAAAACTTATCAAATCAAGTACGAGCAATCGCTCAAGTACTATGTCATGTATAAATCATGAAGAATCGAGTACGAGCAACGCTCTAGCACTCTATCATGCATCTGATGTAAAATTCGAGTACGAGCAATTTGATCCAGCACTCTGTCATGCATATCATATAAAACTGAGTACGAGCAATAGCTCCAGCACTCTATCATGCAAAAAACATATAAAACTGAGTACGAGCAACGCTCTAGTACTCTATCATGTATGCCATGGAAATCTAGTGCGAGTCATACTCCAGCACTAATTTATGTGGAAAAAATATAAAATCAACTACGAGCTGTGCTCCAGCACGATTTGTTCTCACATAATTCGATCAATGGCTCTTTAAATGGGATGATTTTCAAAACATAAAAATCAGCATTATAAATTATGCTATTTCTCATCAACCATGAAAACATTAGCCCATCTACCTACTCTTTTGCTAAATAGCAGTAAAAACACTCATAATTATGGTTTCCATGCCTTTTACAACTTGTCCTAAAAGTTAACTTTTTTCCTAACTAGGGATAAAATCATAATTTGCCACTATTAGGTCGCTATAATTATTATTCACTTTCTCTGACCCTCAGAGTTTTTAAGTGAATGAAAAAGCAGATGAAAATACATGTAGGTTTGTCTAACTACTCGCAAAAGTCCCTTACCTCGAATTACGTCACGTGACCTCACTTCCTCAATACTGCTCAATCTCACAATCCGATCAGCTCCCAATATAAACTTTGGAGCTGCAGATAACCATTCATCAGGTTAATTACACTTTTCCTAATGTATTACACATTTAATATAGTCTATTTCACTTAATGGGCCCGTTTACTCTTGTTGGGCTTTAACAACTCTTAATGGGCCTAACTCTATCTTAAGCCCATTTCACTTTAATATTCATTTACGATAGCCCTATTGGACTTATGGGACCCATCACTCTTATTGGGCTTGTCCGTGGCCCATAACACCTCATTGGGTTGAAACAAAATTGGCTTGACCCATTGGCCTTCTCGACCATGGCATGTGGCCGAGAGCCATCATGTCGTCGATCATGCAACACCACGCCACTCATGGCCATTTACTAGCCAATTCACTTAGAATTTTATCAAACACTTAGTTGGAATGTCTTAAACCTTTCCTATAGTTCATGTTGGTATTTTATCAAACACCTTATATGCCAACATCATGCAACTATCCATATGAACAATTTGATTATAACTAACCATGCCATAATCATGTATATATGTATATCAACATATACATGTCTTAAAATCACATGAGCATTTATCAAAACTCATACACCAACTTTCAGCCATCACATGTTCATAGTGATTTCATGTGTTTCAATCCATAAAACATATACAAATCAACTCCATATAATCCATACATTAACATATATGAATTTGGAAGCTTGAAAACTCACCTCACTTATACTTCCCATTTTGGCTGAAACTTCCTTGATTTTTGTCTCTCTCAATATGGCTCCTTTATAGCTGATTCCAACATATGTTATTCCTCTCTCAATATGGAACAACTTTCATGAAGATCACTTGTTCTAAATATGTCTCTAACCTACTGATTTCTAGTGAGAGAAAGCTTGAAAACTATTTGGTTATGGTTTCTTCACTTTGCCGAAAATGAAAGGATGAAGATGATTATGTGTTGGATGGTATTTATAAGCCAAAGACTTAGCCATTAAGTCACCAATTTCAGCCAGCTTAATTGACTTTAAATGGGTTAAGGTTAAGGTTATCAAATTGGATTTTGCTACCTTTGTTTAAGTGATGGTTACCAAATTAAATTTTTCTACATTTTATTAATGGTTTTTAACTTATACTAATGGGCTTTCGGTTTGGGTTTTTCTTTTGGGCTTTTAGGCTGAAACTTTTTCTACCAATTGGGCCTTTAATTGTCTTCATATTGGGCCCACCAAATGGCCCAACAGTTCAACCTATCGGGCTTTCCAAATTTGGCCCACACTTATTTATACCTTAATGGGCTTTAATATTCCAACTTTGGCCCATTGCATTCTTACCCATTAAATTTAATCCAAAATTCATCCAAATAAATTTTCCTTACTTCAGGGGATGAATATATTGTATTCTAACTAAAAATATTTTTCACCAATTTTTTCTCCATACTTGGGTTAATTTCTAACCATGGCTAGTCAACTTTGGTCAAAGTCCACTTTTCTTAACCATTGACCACATTTGACTTTTCTCAAAAATCTAAAAGTGTCACTTTCCATGGTTCACACTCTCATCTTTATGTTTTGGCTATTTCCAAGAGGTGAATATATCAAATACCCCTAAAACGGACCATTTCAAACTCGTTTAGCCCCTTTTTGGCTTTTACTATACTTAAATGTGTTCGGGACCAAATTAAACTGACTTTCCTTCTTAAACCCTCTATATTTTCATATCATAAGTTCTTCTCTTTAGTTAGAATGATTCAGATCCTCTCAGTTTAGCCTATGGCTCTGATAGCCCTTATTTGGCCTTTACGTAGCTTATATGTGTTTAGTCACTTTACTTACAATTTTGTTGTAGTAAATACTCTTCTTATGATTCAACCAACATAATAAATGTTCGTTCTTATATGAATCATAAGGGATAAGCTACATTAAAATCTGGGTCTTCCATACAGCCTGTAAACTGAATGCCGAGAGAGTTCAAAGCAAGGGAAGATCGATCTCTTACCTTGGAGATCGATCAAATAATGTCATTTCTATATAAAGGGGCGTTAGTCGAGTCTTCTTCCCCAGAAATCCCAAATCGCCTCTATTTTTTCCTAAAAGACCAAGCTTTCTCACTCTAGGATATCCTTACCTTCCCACCAGATTTGAGAAAAGGCTATTTAAGCAAAGTTGTTCCTTGTGATGAGGGGAACAACATAGTTTGAAATCAACATTTAACTAGTTGAATTGAAGGAGCAAAGGGGCTTCCAATTTTGGATAAGAGAAAAGTCAAGCTAGGTGAGTTTTTAATACACCAACTCTAAGTATGTTTATCTAGATGTTGTTATGAGTTGATTATTGTATGTATTATAGGTTGAAAACTACCTAGAGCATGATATAGAAATGGGTTTAGTGTGAGAAAATGAGGTATAATTGATTTAATGAGGAATAGGTTATACTAAGGTGATATTGACGTTATACGCATGAGTTTACGACGATATTGTGAAATCAATTTTTGGGATTGGTCAAAGTGATGAAATATGCATATAAGGTGTTCGTGAAAATGCTTGAATGAATAGAAAACTAAGATTAAAGTATTGCATGCCAAGTGCTAGATATTATAACTAGGTGAATTTGATAGTCGAATTGGCTAGGAATAGCATGATGGATGTTCGACCACCAAGCCATTGTCGAATGTAATCATGGGCCAAGTTTGATATAATAAGGTCCAATAGCTTATACCGATTTTTATGAAGCCGTAAAATGAGTTATCAATGCTGACTAAAGTGATTGATGAATGTTTGCAGCTCTAGAGATTAGATTAAGGGTAAATTTCCAGCGGTGGAACTAAACTACGCTCAAAGTGAATCGAGGTAAGGGGGTTTTGTAAGTGCCTAGAGGTAGCTATACGTATTTTGAGGGGAATTATAGGGCGTGAATTTCTCTAGCTATCTAAAAATGTATTAAGAATTTTTTAGAAAAGCTTCGAAAATAAGAAAAGAAAAGATGAGTTTACCTTGGTAGGAATTTTATGAAAGGGGTAGTAAGGATCCTAAAATGCATGGATTTTCATGGGTTTGATCTTTACATGATGAAAATGCTTTGATATGAATGAAAGGATAGATTGGTTATTGCTTTACGTGGTTGTATGAAATAGCACGGATTGTGGGCTAAGAAGTTGTATCTTTGAAAATACTGATTTTAATAGGAGCCACTAATTATAATTGTGTGAGTACAAATGATACTGGAGCCTAGCTCGCACTAAATTTCGATGTTTTGACTCATGCTGATAGTGCTGGAGCCCTGCTTGCACTAGTTTTTACTAATTTTCTCTGATTTTCTATGCATCAAAGCCATACTGGAGCTTTGCTCGTACGTGAATTTATAATGATTTACTAGGCCTGAAAGTCATACTGGAGCATTGCTCATACGAGGATTTTACATGCTTTATAGAAAATCGTATGGATGCATTGCTCGCACGAGATGTTGGATATCATGACATGCATAAACCATCTTAAAGCATCCTGTTGACTGTGTGTCACAATGAGATGATATATCGCACGAGTATTTTGAGACATGAGATAGTTACCGACATAGTATAAGGTGACTAAGACTTATGGCAGGCACCTCGGAACCATGATATGGGCTAAGTCTTATGGTAGACACCCTAAATAGTCATGTGGGCTAAGTCTTATGGTAGGCAGCCTAGATAATGATGTGGGCTAAGACCTATGGCAGGCACCTCGAAACCATGATATGGGCTAAGACTTATGGCAGACACCCTAAATAGTCATGTGGGCTAAGTCTTATGGTAGGCACCCTAGACAATGATGTGGGCTAAGACCTATGGTAGGCACCCTCAGATTGTGTGGGACCACATAGTACGTTATACCGTGTATGTCACATGGAGTATGTTGTACCGTGTAGTCTTGATGACTAGTTGGTTGAGTTATTGCACGAGTAGGGTTGACCTCACCTCTCATTGTAGTTGTGATGCCCTGCGTGCCGGGATCCACGTAGCCTGGGATCACAGGGATTTATACATGGCCATTATTCCTAATTTGTTTCTGAAATGTAACCTACATGCCTCACGTGATATCATAATTTAGTGATGGACCCGGGTAGACCCGAAGGAAGGGTGACACCCATGATTGTGTTTTATAGAAATGTGGTTTTTGCATAAGATGTTCCCGATGGATGGGATTAGCTTTTATTTAAATGATTTATGATGAGTTTTCTTATGATGAGCATGAGATGTTTTTACATGATGATTTTTCATGTGTTATCATGCCTGATTTTATGAGTTTTCATATATATTCTATACACATCCATGTGGCATGTTTTATTTTACCTCAAGCTCCGAATGTAAATGATTTTATATCATGTCATTATCAGCACGTAGATAGTGTAGCTGCCTACCTGCTTGAATTATTTTCTTACTGAGCAAGTTATGCTCACCTTTTCACTTTCTATCTCCACAGAGCATCCATAGTGGTTGAGAGCGAGTAAAGACTTGCACTCTAAGTGTCTGCTGCTGCCCATTGCTGAGAGGTATACACATTAATATCGTTTTGTATCTAAACAAGTACAACACAGTAATACTTTTGGAATGTAAATTTGGGGGATGTAAATATTTGTAAACACGTATGAATGTATAAGTTCAATATAAGCAATTTAAGTGTTTACAGTTATTGTATATAAATGTTTAGTGATATGGTTTATGGTAAGAGGTAACTAACTCTGAATCACAGCTCAACTATTTGGTGTGGGAAACTGTTCACGATAGGGAAAGTTAACGAATAAAGCGAAAAATTTATAGTGATTCTAGATGAAAGAGGGTCGTGACATGTTCGATTCGATCAATCACGTCCAATTTCATCTCTCAGGCTAATCACCATGTAATGAATGTCGGTATCAAGAAAATGACCACATCTAAGTCAAGGTCCACCAATAATTCAATAACTCATTTCCCATACCAATATACATAATGCCATCCTGAAATCACTTCTGCTCAAAGCACTAACCCGAGTCATTCCCTTTTTTCTTGTATTAGATGGCCTTTGTGAAGTTTAATATTTAAACCTTCTTGATCAGTACGATTCTATAATTCTTCATCACACAAGTAATGGTATCCTAACTTCAAACGTAAATATTACAACTATCAATTTCAATTTATGGGTTATGGGTACTTCTAGACGTTGTCAAGTCTCTCAGGTGGGGAGGTATTTTGAAATACCTTTATTAGCCATCAAAACGTGACCGTATGACTAGTTATGGATATAAGGGTTCACGGTTCAGTCTCAATAAGAAGTAGGATACCAAAACTTATCACAATTTTGCGTTTAACCTTTAGTCAGAATTTATTCTCAATTCACATCACTTGAACCAAATCATTTCACATACCAGAGATATTCTTACCTTGCATACACCTCTTATTCTAGTGTAACTTGTATTCAGAATCTATCATATTTCAGCTTGTCTCATTTCGTACATCAACTATAACAAAACTCTTTCCTTATTCTAATTAAGTCTTGCATTCAGAACATAAGCATAAGCAATTTAAAATCCTTAGACTTGATACGTAATTCATATTCTGAAATCTCTTTATACGCCAAACTCCGAATCATCTTAATAGTTTTAGGTATTTCCCTCTGATCTATAATCTCTATTTTGGGAGAATCCAATTGACTCCCGTTTTTTTTATACAAAGCAACCTAGAAGGCTCCAGATCTTCTTAACAATTAATGCTAGTACACTCCAAAATGGATCATTCAGTCTAGTAATCCCCTTATCATATGTGAGACCTCATGTATGTATGACTTTATTATATGTTAATGGAATCATAAGAAGGGTGATTTTGATCATATAAATGTGAATGAGATTGCAAAGAGAACGCATGAATACTTATGAAGACATGTAATGGCTAAATAAGGGCTGAAGTGGCCGTCGATTAAATGAATGGAATTTAAACCTTTCAAACTAATATAAGGACTCAAACACGAATTGATAATACAAGGCCAGTGAGTTCTATGTACCGTTTATGATTCCATCATGTACACACAAGTTACATATTACGTGAATCATAAGAAATGGATCTTTCCATACTCTAAGTGTGAATAGAATGTAAAATGAATAGTGAAGTAATTGAATGCAAGTTGTTCTTTGAAATTTTGGGAAAAAATACAGTTAGGAACCTGCAGATGAAGGCTAGATCGATCCCTTATTCAAAGCAGATCGATCCCATATTCAAGCAGATCGATCTCAATGCAGTTCTGCCTAGAAAGGATAGATCCCTTCCCTAGTGTAGATCTATCCCCATTTGATTCTGCCAAGAGCAAATCGATCCTTTCACTAGAGCAGATCGATCTCACCAGCTTACTTACTGAAAAATCGTGTAGTTCAACCTAAGGAAGATCGATCTCACAATGCCAATTCTATAAAAAGGCCTGACAGTCGAGTCTTCTTCCCTGAAACATCAAACACCTCTCCATTTTCACAAAGTAACCTAGCTTTTTCACTCTAGAATATCATTACCTCCTTACCAGATTTGAAGAAAAGTTATTTGAGCAAAGTGGTTCATTATGATGAGGAGAAAGACATAGTTTGGAATCAACATTCAAGTTGCTGAATTGAAGGAACAAAGTCTTCCCTGAAGATTTTGCCAAGTGAAGAAGTATAAGCTAGGTAAGTTTTCAATACACCAACTTCAAGTATGTTTATCTAGGCATTGTTATGGGTTATTTGGTGTATGTATTATTGGCTGAAACTACCTAGAGTATGATGAATCAACCATGACAAAAAATGTGTTTAGTGTGAGAAAGTGAGCTATAGTTGACATATTGATGAAGTGATTACACTATGGTGATAGTGATGTTATATGCATGAGTTTAAGATGGTTTTGTGAAATCAATTAATAGGATTTGGTGAAATTATGAAATGTGCATATAAGGTGTTGTGAAAATACATGAATGAATGGAAAACTAAAGTTTAAGCATGCATGCCAAGTGCTTGACAAATAACTAAGTTAATTGCTAGCCAAATTGGCTAGGAGTGGCATGATGGGTGTTCGGCCACCATGCCATGGTCGAATGTAATCATGGGCTAGGCTTGATGCAATAAGGTCCAATAAGATATATCGATTATGATGAAGTCGTAAAACGAGTGATCAATGTTGACTGAAGGTATTGATGAATGGTTACAGCTCCAGAGACTGGATTAAGGATAAATTAGACTGGACGAGCTTCAAGCAGTAGAACTTGTACTACGCTCAATGTGATTCGAGGTAAGGGGATTTTGTAAGTACTTAGAGGTAGCAATGCTATTTTGAGGGGATTTATAGGGCGTGAATTTCTCTAAGCTATCTAATAATATAATAAGAATTTTTTTGAAAGGTTTCGAAAATAAGGAATGAAAAGATGATTTTACCTTGGTGGAGAAATTTATGAAAAAGGGTAGTAAGGATCCTAAAATGCATGAATTTCATGATTTTGAAGTTTGTATCATGATTTAATGCTTTGATATGAATGAAATGAGGATAGGTTCGCTATTACTTTCTGGTTGCATGAAATAACACGGATTATGTGCTAAGTTGTATTTTTAAAAATACTTTACTTAAACTAGAGCCACCTATCATATTTGTGTGAGTAAAAATACTGTTGGAGCTTAGCTCGCACTAGATTTTGATGTTTTAGCTCATGCTAATAGTGCTGGAGCCCTGCTCGCACTAGTTCTTACTGATAACATGCATGAAAGCCGTACTGAAGCCTTACTCATACGTGATTTGATATTAATTTACTATGCATGAAAGCTGTACTTGAGCATTACTCGTACGAGGATTTTATATGCTTTATAGAAAACTATGCTAATGCTTTACTCACACGAGATGTTACATATCATGACATGTATAAACCGTGTCGAAGCCACTTGTAGACTGTGTGTCATAGTGAGATGATATATTACACGCGTATTTTGAGACATGAGATGGTTACCAGCATGGTATAGGGCGACTAAGACTTATGGCATGCACCCGCGAACCATGATATGAGCTAAGTCCTATGGCAGGCACCTCGGACAGTTATGTGGGCTAAGTCCTATGGTAGGCACCCCAGACAGACACCACAAACCATATGGGTCCACGGAGTACGTTGTACCATGTATGTCACACGGAGTACGTTGTACCGTGTAGTCTTGATGACTAGTTGGTTGAGTTATTACACGAGTAGGGTTGACCTCACCTCTCATTGCAGTTGTGATACCCTGCACACCGGGATCCACTTAGCCTAGGATCATAGGGATTTATATATGGGCATTGTTCCCAATTTGTTTCTATAATGTAACCTACATGCCTCACATGATATCATGTTATGTTGATAGACTCGGGTAGACTCGAAAGAGGGGTGAAACCCATAATTATGTTTTAAAAGAAATAGGGTTTTTGCTTAAGATATTCCCGAAGAGAGGGATTAGCTTTGATTTAAATGATTTATGATGAAATCTATGATTTGTGATGAGATTTGTTATGATGAGCATGAAATGTTTTACCTGATGATTTTTTATGTGTTATAATGCCTAATTTTATGAGTTTTCATATATTCTATACACATTCATGTGGCATGGTTTTATTTTACCTCATGCTCTGGATGTAAATTATTTTTATATCATGGCATTATAAGCATGTAGATAGTGTAGCTGTCTAACTGCTTACATTATTTCCTTACTGAGTAAATTGTGCTCACCCTTTCACTTTCTATCGTTACTGAGCATCCATAGTGGTTGAGAGCGAGCAGAGACTTGCACTCCCAGTGTTCGCTGCTACCCATCGCTGAGAGTTATACACATTAATATCATTTTCTATCTAAACAAGTACAACACAGTAATACTTTTGGAATGTAAATTTGGGGGATGTTAATATTTGTAGACATGTACGAAATAATAAAGTTACGGTGTAAATAGTTTAAGTGTTTACAATTACTTAATATAAAAGATAAATGATATGGTATATGGTAAGAGGTAACTAACTACGGGTCATAGCTCAACTAGTTGGTGTTAAAATTGTCACGGCAGGGAAAGATAATGTATAAGCAAAAGATTTGTAGCGATTTTTGGATGAAAGGGGGTCGTGATAGAGGTGGTATTAGAGCGGAGTTGACCTGATATGAGTCGGAGTTAGAAATAAGAGAATTTACATCGTCATATTGTTGTGCTGTGTTTAGATATAAATGTGTATATCAAATGGGTTAGACTAGTGAATAATTATGGATGTAAGAATTTAGGCATTATGCCTGTCACACGCAATGGTAGAGGGGCGAGTGCACGTGCTAGGGTCATAGAGGGAGGCCTGAGAGCCGTGCAGAGCCACAGACTAGTCAGATCCCGCAAGAGCCTACTGAGAGGCCAGAGGATATTGAGGCACGCTTCGCTAGGTTGGAGCAGAGTATGGAGACTATTATAGAGCTAGTCACTCAGTCTATGCAAGGAGCTGGGGAGAGATAGGGCCCAGCAACCCAGGCTGCTGATGCTAGATAGGCAGTCGCTTCTGATATGCCTACGCAGCCAGTGTCACGACCCTCAACTTACCAAAATACGTACAAATTTTTTGCATTTTCATGCATCAATTGTTAATCATCCTTCCTCGATCGTGAACAAACACACTCTTAACAGTTGGGCTGTGTGTCAATGTCTAACTCATTCCACCATACCCATTCAATTTGAACATTATTTATGAGTAAACACTTGTATAAATGTATATATATATCAGAGTCGTTACATGTGTTTACATTGTTTTACATCCCCAATAGTTACATACAAAATGCTACTGTGCTATGTCTAGTTTAGATACAAAATAATCCAAGTGTGTATACCTTTAGCGATGGGATGCAGCGGATTACCAAAAGGGAAACGCCTCCAGTCACGCTCAATCTATACTCAACACTCTGTAGAGATGGGGAAAATAAGGGGGGTGAGCAAACCACATGCTCAGTAAGGCAATCGTGCGAACAGGTAGATACTGCACTATCTACATGATCGTGATGCCATGCTCAAAGCATTTAATTCATCATTTATCTCAAAACATGAGTGTATGATTGTGTTAATGGTATGTAAAGCATTCATGCTATTAAAATCCAGTGCACATTTCAACTCAAAGCATGGTATAAATCATCATGCATAATTCACAATAAAAGCATGGCATTGCCCATCATGCATTTTCTCAAATAGCATGGCATTAACCATCATGCATTTTCACAATAAAGCATGGCATTAAACATCATGCATTTTCACAATAAAGCATGGCATTAAACATCATGCATCCGTGCACTTTAAAAACCATTAACAAATCAATCCAACACTGGTCAGGTCTCAGCCCACCTTCGGACTTTCCTGACCCACAAATCATTTCAAACATGGATTTATTCTCAAAGCACTAGACATGTGAGATAGGCAGTTCAACAACAAGTAATAACCTCAAGGCCTATGTACATAACCTGTGATACCGGCTACACGGATCAGGTGTGCGGGATATCACCACTATCTGCTTCCACACGGGAGGTGGGTCAAATCCTACCCGCCGGTCCATAGTATATCTCATCCAAAGACGGCACATCACAACTCAACACGGTACAATGTAATCCGTGAACCTAATCAACACATCATATCACGCCACATCTCAAACGCACGTGTGAGCCTATTTAATCGGTATGACCTCTTGTTTACCCGAAGCTCCTAACACGGCTAATTAATCATGTCAAAACAATACACGTGTGAGCCTATTTAATGATGTGACACCCAGTCTACTCGAATCTCCAAACACGGTAACATGCAAGGTGGGCATCCAGTGCGAGACAAACTCCAAGCACAATGGCAAAACAATTATGAAATCCATGTGCAAACTAGTGCCTCTAGCACTCATGTGTATAAAACACGTCAAATCTCGTGCGAGTCATACTCTAGCACGCTTTCATACTCACGAAATCATGTAGGTGGCTCAAAACTTTGCAAAGTATGGTTAACAAAACCAAAACACACTCATTTCTTTTGCAAATCATTTCAATGTCAGCCAACCTACCAATCATTTGCAAAAAAGCAATAAAACATGATTTTCAAAGCAATATGCTTTTGTTTTCATGCACATTTTGTCAAACACCCAACTTTTGCCCTTCAATCACCCAACATCATTTCCTAATGTCCCATGCATTCTAGCAAAGCATTTAATGCGCCCAAGTTGTGCACAGATATCTCTGAGAGTTCACACAATTCCCTTACCTCGATTTACTTGGTGTGACTCCTTTCCTTTTAGCTTCTCACGCTTTTGGCTCAACTCGCCCCGGCGTATCCTCGGAAGCTGCGATTCATTCATTCAATCAATTGAGTTAATGTTTTTAACCCATATTTGACCTCACTATTCAATATAATTCACTTATGCATTTTACCAATGCCTTAATCCACATTTTACCCCTTTTAGGTAAATCTTACAATTTATCCACCAACAACATCTTAAAATCATACCCATAACACTATTGTCACCTCTAGACATGCCATTTCTCATAAATCTCCATATATTCCACTTTCTCACACTAGACCATTTCTAGGTGATATTCATTCCAATATTTTAGATAGTTTCTAACCATCCATACTCATGTCAAACAACTCCAAAATCATTTAAATAGACAATGTACCATAGTTGGAGTGTTAGAATCTTACCAAGTTTGATTTCTCTTCTTGCTCCGAATGGCAATGCCCTTAGCTCCTTCAATACCAATAATGGGATAATGCCTTCCAACTATGTTGTTCTTTTCTTTGATAGGAACAACTTTGCCTCTAATGGTCTCTCTTCAAATCTTACTGAAAATGGCTGATTTTAGAGAGAGAAAGTTAGGTTTTTGGGTTGAAAATGGAAGGATAGTGTTTTTCTCAAAATTTTCTGATTTTTAACACTCCTTTTATAGAAATAGCTTGAGGAGATCGATCTACACCAAGAGGAGATCGATCTGGTCCCCTTAAATCCCTCATTTTCACGGTATTTTAAGCATGAGATCGATCTGTCGAAGCATGAGATCGATCTTCTCCCAAACAGAGAGCTAAGGAGATCCATCTGGGTGCTTGAGGATCGATCTTTTCATTACAGAATGCTTAGGAGATCGATCTAGCTCCATTAGAGATCGATCTACTCTATTCCATTGCCCAAATAAGAGTATTCTGGCTCTTCCAAATCGATCTCTCATCCCATGAGATCGATCTGCCCTTCATAGTTTCCAGATTTTCTGCAGTTCCTCTATAGCAACACTTACCAAACTTCATACATTTTTTTACCATGATCATTTTCTCATCCAATCATCTTGGAGACTTGGATATGATATCCTATAATACTTCATACCTATTAAAACTTATGTAGAATCTTTGTATATCCAAAATTACATGATATAAACCAAATAGAAGTGCATAACTTATGCAATTCTACTTCCATTTTACCACACTACTCATAATCCATTCTACTCACATTCTCCACATGTTTAAGTCCATTTCTTTACATTCACACATAATGTAACTTGTATGTACAATCACAACTCTTATTACATCTGTGTACATTTAATTTATGGACTTACATCACATATACTTCACATTAAAATTGTATCATCAAACTTATGACTTCATAATACACCTTCATTTACATTTCTTTGTACATATATACCATTATACATATACGGGGTCTCACAGCCAGCACAGATGCCTCAGGCGACAGATACACCTACACCCCCACCAGTTCAGGATACAGTGTCACCTATTGCTCCATAATAGGGTAGCAAAGTTTGGGGTTATGGTTGTGATTTAGACAAATTACGATAGTTCTAGAAGTTTAGATCGTCATCATTCACTGGAGTGAATGACCCAATAGTTGCTGAGGATTGGATGAGTGAGATCAAGAAGTTGTGCGGGTTTTTCGAGTGTACCACTGCAGAGATGGTCGCTTTTGCCGTGTTCATACTGAAGGGAGCAATAGAGCATTGGTGGAAGTCCACCAGACCGATTTTAAGAGCCCGACACACTGAGATCAGTTGGGAGGTATTTTTGGAGGCTTTCCGGAGGTAGTATGCTCCGAAAACTGCTAAGAGGAAGTTATAGATGGAGTTTATAGGATTAGCCCAAGGGAACAGATCTGTAGACGAGTATGAGAGGAGGTTTATATCCTTGGAAAGGTATGACCTTGATACGATGAGCAGTGCGACGAGGAAGGCTAGGAAGTTCATTGATGGATTGAGATCAGTCATTAGATCCAGATTGGTTCCATTTGATATCCCAGCATATGAGGAGGTTATGCGCAAGGTGTAGTTATGTGAGCTGGACATTGAGTGAAATGTCTCTGAGTTTGGGAAGATCAGTAGCGGTAGAGATAGAGACTGGAAGAGATCCGAAGTTGATAGAGTGGTCAGGAGAAAAAGTCAGAGATTGTTTGATGACAAACCTCGGATTGAGGAGGTACATGAGATGACAGTTAAGCCTCTAATGTATTCGACCTTAGCACCACCAAGGGGTATAGTTATTGGAGGGACACGGCCGACTACCCAGCAATGTAAGAGATGTGGCCGTTATCATGGTAACAGGGCTTCTCTGATGTCTACGGTAGTGTGTTTTTGTTATGGGAATCCAAGGCACATCATACGGGATTACCCCGAATGATTGAGACTACCCCACAGAAGGGCAACAAGTCGGAGAGAGCTCCTGTCGAGACTTCTGCTTCGAAGAGGAGAACTACAGTCCTGAAGAAGGGGAAACAGATTTTTGGTAAAGGGTTAGTACATGCACTGGACTAGGACACCATAGACGCATCAACAGATGTTATTAAAGGTACCATCCTAATTTTTTTATTTAGAAGCATTTGTGTTATTTGATCCTGGTGCCACGCATTCCTTCATATCTCCTTCGTTTGCATGTAAGTTGTCGAAATATGTTGAGCCTACACCATTAAATAAAATGTCATTGATTTTGACGCCCATGAATGACAATCAGTTGACCGAATATGCGTATAGGGATTGTAGGCTGAAGATAGGGGAAAGATATAGTAGCCGATCTTATTCTATTGAATATGAGTGATTTTGATGTAATCTTAGAAATGGATTGGTTGGCTGTGAATCATGTTGTTTTATATTGTTACGCTAAAATGGTAATGTTTTCAGGGGTAGATGGTGTTACCGTAAGTTTCCCCGAAAAATGTATTGTAAAATTCCCTTGACAAATAATGAAAGTAGTAGTTGTTGTAAGCAAAATGGATAAATTTCTATGCTGACTAAATGATTAGTAATGTGAATGGTTCATTACATACGTGGTTGACACAGATAAGGTCCGTCCAAAATTGAGAAACATTCCAGTGGTTGCTGAGTTTCCTAATGTCTTTCCAGATGATCTGCTAGTATTACCACAAGACCGAGAGATGGAGTTTTGTATAGAGTTGGTACTTGGTACTGAATCGATATCTCGACCACCGTATAGGATAGCTCCAATTGAGTTGGAAGAGCTGAAGAATCAGTTGCAAGAGTTACTAGAAAAGGGGTTTATTAGATCGAGCGTCTCACCCTGGAGAGCTCCAGTTCTATTTGTAAGGAAGAAGGATGGGAGCCTCCGACTGTGCATAGATTACCAGTTGTTGATTAAGGCTACTATTAAGAACAAGTATCCCCTTCCACGCATTGATGATCTATTGGATCAGCTCTGGGGAGCACAGGTCTTTTCTAAGATAGATCTGCGATTTGGGCACCATCAGTTGAGGATACGAAGTGCATATATACCCAAGACAACATTTTGTACCCGTTATGGCCACTATGAGTTCTTGGTTATGCCATTTGGATTGACGAATGACCCTGCAGAAATTATGGATTTGATGAATGATGTGTTAAAGCTATATCTAGACCAGTTTGTGATTGAGTTTATCGATGATATATTGGTTTATTCCAAATCCAGGGAAGATCATGAGCAGCACTTGAGGATAGTTCTGCAGACCCTTTGAGAGAAGGAGTTATATGCCAAACTCAATAAGTGTAACTTTTGGTTTGAGTAGATCTCATTTCTAGGCCATGTTGTATCAAGGGATGGGGTATCAGTAGATCCATCCAAGATTGAGACAGTTGGTCAGTGGGGACTGCCCAGGACAGCCACTGAGATTAGAAGTTTTCTAGGATTAGCAGGTTATTATCGGAGATTTGTAGAGGGTTTCTCACGCGGAAGGATATTGAGTTTATGTGGGATGAGGCATGTAAGAGGAGTTTTCAGGAGCTTAAGCGTCGGCTGACCACTGCTCTAATTCTCATCATTCCTATCAGCTCAGGAGGTTTATCTGTGTATACGAATCCATCATACCAGGGACTAGGCTGCATACTAATGAAGGATGGGAAGGTAGTTGCCTATGGATCCAGACAGTTGAAGGATCACGAGAGGAACTATCTGACTCACGATTTAGAGTTGGCGGTCGTGCTATTTTTGTTGAAGATATGGTGCCACTATCTCTATAGTATGAAGTTTCAGGTATTTACGGATCACAAGAGCCTTAAGTATCTGTTCTCGTAGAAGGAGCTGAATATGAGACAGAGAAGATGGCTCGAGCTCCTGAAGGATTATGATTGTGAAATCCTGTACCACTCGGGTAAGGCGAATGTAGTAGTTGATGCACTGAGTATGAAGCATCTCGGGTTGGTATCATACATGATGATTAGGGAACACGAGCTATTGGAACAGTTCACGAGCTAGTTTAGATGTGACCCCGCCTGATACTGATAGCGGTTGTATAGTAGCTAGCCTATGGTTGGAATCGAATGTGGTAGATCGTATCCGAGAGGCTTAGCAGATTGATCAGCAGTACAATGATGTTATCGAACAGATACAGAAGGGTACAAAGATTGATTTTGATTTGAGTTCAGATGGATTGTTGAGGTTCAGAGGTAGGAAATGATCCCTCTAATTACTTTTTCAACACTTCAAATTCAATCGAAACTATTCAATATAGTGGTTTGAATAATAAATTCGATATCAAGTACTAGATCACCTCATGCTTCATTCTTCGATCTAGTGGTAACTCTGATAGATCATCCAAATATGTGTCAAAAAATTCTATGTCTACAGGGATATCTCTTTACTCCGAACACACCCTATGTTTATCAACCATAGGAGATTGTGAGACCCCATGTATGCATGACTTTATTATATGTTAATGGAATTATAAGACAGATGATTTTTGGATCATATCAATGTGAATGAATTTGCAAATAGGATAAATGAGTATCATGATAGAAGTAAAGGTTAAATAAGGGTTGAAGTGGCCCTAAGCTAAACGAATAGAACTTAAAGCATTCGAACTGAAGATACGGATTTAAAACACGAAATGATAATGCATGGACTATGAATTTTATGTATCCTCTCTTATTTCAAGCAGTACACACAAGTTCCATAATATGAAACTAATAAGAAATGAACCTTTCCATGCTTAAAGTGTGAATAGATTGTAAAATGACTAGTGAAGCAATCAAATACAAGTTTTCCTTTGGAAATTATGGAAAAATTACAACAAAAAGCCTACAGATGAAGGCCAGATCAATCTCCTATTCTGTCACACCCCACTTCTGGTTGTCCTTTATCCATACTTACGCTACTACGGTTGGGCTATGAGGCGAATCAATTACTAAAGTTCCTTGAATTTACAGCAGAATGTTTAAATTTTAATTCACACTCCTAGGTGTGTAAATATACAAAATTAATTGTATAATAATATCTTTACATATCATCCCCATAAAACTATAACATTTCCTTAGGTATAACTGTGCGATATAAGATAATAGATACAAAATGCTCTTGTGTATATTGTTCTTATACCTTTTCAACTGATGGGAGCTGTCCAACGCAAAAAGGAATTTAGAGACCACCGCACCACCTTACTTCTCAGTATCTAGAGGGGGAAAGTAGTGGGGTGAGCAAACCACAGCTCAGTAAAGATATTAATACTAGCAGGTAGATACCGTACTATCTATATAGCCCATGCATGTATAAACCAAAACCATGTTTTCATTATAAATGCAAATGTTATCAGAAAATGCAGTTAAACATATATTTCTTATTTGACAGTTTCATGTAACACAAATATTCAATATTTCCACTTAAAAAATGTTTCATAAAACAGTGCTCTCACGGCACAAGTGTTTAATTTAGAGATTTATCAAACACACAAAAATCTCTTTCTTTTCTGAGTTCTACTCAATCTCTCGAACCTCTGAGACAGGCATGAAATTTTCGACAATCAAATATCCACGACGTATGGCCATAGTCAGTGATCCCAGGCCTCTCTGATCAGGTGTGCACAGGGCATCACTTCACTTGAAGGGGGATAGGTTAGTCCTACCCTCCGGCTCATCACAACCATCCTCATCTCCTCATATACTCATGGTATAAGGTACGCCATGTGTCATCTATGCGATACTCGTACTCACATGCATCCAGCACGGTACATAGTATACTAACGGACAACTACACAGTGCTACATACGACTGTGGACCCAAGTCCATACCCCAACTCCGATGGACTTTTCATCCTAAACCATGTCTCATATACCAGGCGAGCAATCAGCGTGACACACAGTCATCGCAAGGCTCTAGCGTGGTACGATTTATTGTTAAGGCCCAGCCCGTTCTGAAGCCTCGGCTGGCATCCCATTGGGTCCCAAACCCCCAAGTTTACCTCAACTCAGTAAAAACATGTGCGAGCTAACACTCCAGCACATTATCATTATAAAACCACGTGTGAGTCATGCTCCAGCACGGTTTATCAAATCATGCAGACGTATACGAGTCAAACTCCAGCATAGTCAAAATCATTAAAACAGGTGTAAGCTAAAGCTCCAACACCATTTCACATCTCAAATCCGATAGGTGGCTACTTTTTCTTTTAAAACTCAAAACATGTTTATTTATGCAGCATGCCTTTCCATGTTAATACATGTAAAACTAGCCAACCTATCATTATCATTTCTCAATCACAAGGTCAATACGAAATTGAGAAAACATTGAAATCATGCAAATCATGTTATTTCCTTACCCCATCCCATTTCTCAATACATATATATCATAGTACATGTCATGCTTCCATATCATTTCACAGAATTGTAGTATCGTACTAATCCTAGCGATATATCTACGAAATTGCCGTAAAATATGTACGAACATCTCTATAACTAACACACAATCCCTTACCTCGAATCGTACACGTATCTCCTCCGTCACGTTTGCTCCGTTCGCAATTCGAGTTATCCGTATTTTGCGTATTTCAAGCTACACGTATAAATCATCAAGTTATTTTCTTTTCCCTCTTCTAAACCTCCATATTGTCATTTATTTATTTATTCATACTCCTTAACCCATTAAATCACATTTCATCTTTCTCACAAATCTCATTATACTTCTCTTAAGCTTTCCATCGTTTCTTATGGATTTTCTCTCCATAAACCCTTTTCAATATTACTCACTCATCACTACACTTATCATTTCTAACCATATTTCACATCTCATTCAACCATTAAATGCTTAGAAACCCATATTTAAAGCTTGAAGGTTGAAGAGCTTACCCTCTTACTTAGTCAATCTTGTGGTAGCCACAACTCCTCTTGGTCACACCAATGTGTGATTTTTGGGTATATTGCTCTCCTTGCTTCAAGGAATAATTTACCCTTCTTGAGCTTCTTCCAAAACTGGTCGAAATGTGGTGATTTTTAGAGTGAGAAAGCTTGGGTCTTGAGAGAAAATGGCAGGTGAGGTTTGGTGAGGAAAAGTTCTGAGTTTTTAATCCAGTCCCGAGCTCCTTTTTATAGATGCAGGTTTGTGAGATCGATCTGGGCCTTATCGAGATCAGTCTCTGTACGTTTGGTAGTCCTCTTCACCTAACGCAACCACTACCATATTGATCTTCTCCTTTGATTAGATCGATCTGTCGAAAGGAAATTTTCCTCTCAGAGATCGATCTGCCTCATTTAGGAGATCGATCAGCTTTTTACATAACCCTTAAGGAGATCGATCTGTCTAGCTTTGAGATTGATCTATTCTCAAACAAAGAGCTAAGGAGATCGATCTGTTTACCTTAAAATCGATCCTCTCATTACAAAAATGTCTAGCAGATCGATCTGGCTCCATTGGAGATCGATCTGTCATGTTCCATAGTTCAAAATAAGGTCAGTTTGGCTCTTTTAGATCGATCTTTCATCCTATGAGATCTATCTGACCTTCATAGTTTCTAGATTTTCTACAGTCTTTCTGCAGTAACTTCACTTAAAACATCTTAATTTGCCACTATAGTCTTTTTCTCATTCATCCACCTTTGAGGCTTGAAAATTACTTTCATTCATACTTTATACACATTACTAATACATTACAATACTTCATGAGTTAATTACATATATATATATACAAGGTTAAGCCTATACGGGGTCTCACATATTCAAAGTAGATCGATCCCTTGTTCAAATAGAACAATTCCAAGTGGTTTTGCCAATAGCAGATCGATTTCCCCATTGAGCAGATCGATCTCCCTAATAAGCAGACCGATCTGCATTTACTTCTGCCTAGCAGAAATCGATCCCTTCCTAAGTGCAGATCGATCTCCATTTGATCCTGTCAAGAGCAGATCGATCTCTACTCATGAGCAGATCGATCTCCATAAGCTTCTGCTAAGAAAAGATCGATCTCTTCCCCCAAAGAGCAAATCGATCCCACCTTTCATGCCTGAACATCTCGGTAGTTCAAAAACCAAAGGAAGAATGATCTTCACCCTAGCAGATCGATCTCCTCACTCTTACCCTATAAAAACCCGATGGCCAAACCTCATTCTTCTGGAAATCAAACCATCCCCCTCTATTTTTACCCAAAAAATAAGTTTCTCTCTCTTGAATACCTCTCATTCCAAAAAGATTTGAGAAAAAAGCCATTAGAGCAAAGTTGTTCATTGTGAGGAGGAGAACAACATACCTTGGAATCAAAACTCAACTTGTTGTATTGAAGGAGCTAACGGATTTTCCAACTTCAGACAAGAGAAAAGTCAAGCTAGGTGAGTTTTCGATACACCAACTCTAAGTATGTATATTAAGATGTTGTTAGGAGTAGATTGGTGTATGCGTCATTGGTTGAAACTACCTAGAATGTAATGAATCAACAATGACCTAAAAATAGGTTAGTGTGAGAAAATGGGATATGGTAGAATTCTATGATGAATAGGTTATATCAAGGTGTTAGAAATGTTATATGCATGATTTTGAGATTATGGTATGAAAGCAAATTATGGGATTGGATAAAGTGATGAAATGTGCATATATAGTAACTGTGAAATACATGGATAAATGGAGTTACTAGCTAAATTAACTAGGAATGGCATAATTATGGCCAAATGTGAAAATAGGCCAAGCTTAATACTATAAGGTTCGATAAGATATATCGATTGTGATGAAGTGATTGATAAATGTTTGCAGCTCTAGGGATCATATTAGGAGCAAATTGGATTGGACGAGTTTCTAACGGTGGAACTTATACTATGATCGAAGTGATTCGAGGTAAGTGGGTTTTGTAAGTGCCTAGAGGTAGCTGTACGTATTTTGATGGGAATTATAGGGTGCGAATTTCTCTAGCTATCTAATAATGCATTAAGAATTTTTTAGAAATGTTCCAAAAATAAGGAAAGAAAATATGAGTTTACCTTAGTAGGAATTTTATGAAAAGGGTAGTAAGGGTCCTAAAATGCATGGATTTTCATGACTTTGATGTTTTCATGATGAAATGCTTTGATATGAATGAAATAAGGATAGGTTGGCTATTGCTTTGTGTGTTTGCATGAAAAAACGCAAATTGTGTACTAAGTTGTATCTTTGAAAATATTTAATTTTTAAACTGAAGCCACCTATCATATTTATGTGAATGCAAACAGTGCTGAAGCTTAGCTCGCACTAGATTTTGATGTTTTGATTCATGCTGATAGTGTTAGAGCCCTACTCGCACTAGGTTTTACTGATTTACTATGCATGAAAGTCGTACTGGAGCGTTGCTCACACGAAGATTTAACATGTTTTATAGAAAATCGTGCCGATGTCTACTATAGATTGTGTGTCATGGTGAGATGATACATCGCACGCGTGTTTTGAGACATGAAATGGTTACCGCCATGGAATAGGGCAGCTAAGACCTATGGCAGGCACCTTCAAACCATGATGTGGGCTAAGTCCTTTAGTAGGCACCCCAAACAAACAGTTAAGTGGGCTAATTCCTATCGCAAGCACCCCTGACAATGATGTGCGCTAAGACCTATGACAGGCACCCTCAAATCGTGTGGGTCCACGGAGTACGTTGTGCCATGTATGTCACATGTAGTACGTTGTACCGTGTAGTCTTGATGACTAGTTGGTTAAGTTATTGCATGAGTAGGGTTGGCATCACCTCTCGATGCAGTTGTGATGCCCCGCATGCCGAGATCTGCGTAGCCTGGGATCACAGGGATTTATACATAGCCATTATTCCCAATTTGTTTTCGAAATGTAACCTACATGCCTCACGTGATATCATGTTTTATTGATAGACTTGGGTTGACCCGAAGGAGGGGTGACACCCATGATTTTGTTTTAAAAGGAAATGTGATTTTATGCACAGGGTATTCCCGAAGGGCGAGATTAGATTTGATTTAAATGAATTGTGATGAGTTTTGATATGATGAGCATGAGATGTTTTACATGATGATTTTTCGTGTGATATCATGCCTGTTTTTATGAGTTTTCTTATACTATATACATATTCATGTGGCATGATTTTAATCTACCTCATGCTCAAGATGTAAATGATTTTGATATCATGTCATTAAAAGCACGTAGATAGTGTAGCTGTCTACATGCTTACACTATTTCCTTACTGAATGTGTGGTTGCTCACCCTTTTCACTTTCCATCCTTACAGAGCATCCATAGTGGTCGAGAGCGAGCAGAGACTTGCACTCCCAGTGTCCACTGCTGTCCATCGCTGAGAGGAATCACATTAATATTGTTTTGTATCTAAATGAGTACAGCACAGTAATACTTTTGGAAATGCAAATTTGGGGGATGTAAATATTTGTAGCCACGTACAAATTGATAAATTTCAATGTAAGCAATCAAGTCTTTACAGTTATTGTATATAAATGTTAAGTGATATGGCGTATGGAAGAGATAACTAACTCTGAATCATAGCTCAACTATTTGGTGTTGAAAACTATTCACAATAGGGAAAGTTGGTACGATCTAAACGTATTGTCCGCAAGTGCACAGGTCGTACAAGTAATAATGGGATTTAAGTCCCGAGTTATCGTCCCACAGAGAAGTTGATTAGCCTAATTAACTACCAGTTAGTCTTACCCTAAGTATATCATAGAAATTATGAATTCTTAATGGGTGATCTACAAGGCTAAAATTAAACAAATACAAAAAATAATAACCATGATAAACTAAGGAAACTAAAACAAAGCAAAAATTACTTACAGTGCTCTCAGCAATTAAAAGAAAAAACCTATAAAAATAATTAAAACAGTTAAAATTAATTAATGCAATAAAATGAAAATATAAAAATAAAGGAACAAAATTAATTAAACTAAAATTAAACAAACCTAAAATAAAATATGCATGTAATTAAACTAATTAATAAAAATACAAATTAAACTAACTTAAAATTTTAAAGAAAGAAAATCCTAGAAAAATTAAGAAAATAACTACAAACCTAAATGTCTAAAGTATTAATTCTAAATTAATCCTAATTATATCTAAATACTAACTTAACAAAATTAGCCATGAATCTAAATTAAAACTACAAATTAAAATAGCAAGCAAAGATATTAAAACTAACCTACCATTCTATTTGATTGAATTAACTAACTAACAACTAACAAGAATAAAACACTTAAACTCATTAATGAAATAACAATTGCATAGTACATAGTTGGCCAAACAAGGCCTTAACCAACAAGCCAGCCATGTGGTCCCGATTCAAGTGTATTGTTCGTTGTTCTTCTCTGATTTTCATTATCAGGTGCTCTTGGTGTGTCTTATCCTCTGCTCTTGGTACCGTCCTTTTCATATTTTTCTTCAGGTGCTGTCCTGCTCATTTGATTCTCGGTTCTGTCCGCTTGCTCCTGCATCCAGGTGCTGCTCAAGGCTGCTATCTGTTCCCTGCACTGTTCGCTTCACGGTAAGTTCACGTACTGCTTATCTCACTTATGCTTTCAGCAGCAGACTCGATAGGCACCTCATGCAGCGATCAGGAGTGGTATGCAGTAGATTTGAGTGCACCAGGTAGTAAGACTTGGCTGCTCCAGACATGTCCTACTGCTGTTGTCCTGCTGCTGCTGTCCGCTACTTGTCCTCTGTATGTCCAACTAACTGCTACACTTCCGCGACCTCTGCCCAGCTAATGCATAGGAGCTCCAGCTGCTGTCTGTGCTGCATCCAGGCTACCTAGCATAGTGGCCATAATCAACTCGTCAAGCATCGCATAACACACCGAGAGACGTCCAGCCAAAGAAGGCAGCAGCAACAACACAGCCCGCACTGCTCTTGAACAAATAAAACTAATAAACAATACTTAAGGTAGTAAAATAGAGCTAAACAAAGGAGATTATGGATTCTCTCTACTACACCTACGGACACACTCTTCTACTCCTCACCACATAGTAATGCCTAAACCGGCCAGTAAGTCAAGTGATAGTAACAGAAAATGCTGAGAAAACGTGCAGTAAAAGTGGATCACATACATAAGAAAAAGCAGAAACAATTAATATGAAGGCTAACATTGAAATACAGTACAAAGATGAATCATATAGTGCACCCAAAGAAAAATGTCATAACGAAATAACCATGTACTCCAAAATATAAGCATAGAACTGGAAAGAAATAACTAGAATCAACAACTACAAATTAAAACCAAAATATCAATAACGTGAAACACATAACGAAAAAGCTAACATCCTCGGGTTGCTTCACATGTAGCCTCTAATGTCCTGACTCCACATTGCCATTAATGTGGACAAATGCTAAGTATCAACCCACATCAAAGCATCAAAACCACAAAGCATAGATGAAGGAGAAATTATGTCACCCGAATGCACAAAAAGAGCAAACCGAGAGCTAAAAACTAGGAAATAGAAGCTATGTAGTAGAGCTAAAATAAAAGAAGAAATGACTTAAACAAAACCGAGAAGTATGAAATGAAATTGATTGCCATAAAATAAAACTCTTCAAAACTAGAAAATGAAGAAACTTTGTATAAAATAAAGATGGAATGAACAGTAAAAATTAAGAAGGTGGCTAACAAAAATCTAATCGGAAAAGCTTTAAAGGAAAAATAAAAATCTAAAGCTACCGTATAATTACAGCTACTCCTAATTTATTCTACACTACTCCTAGCCTAGCTACTTACCCTACTCCTACTTAATTTTTTTTCAATTACCATCATATTCTATTTATATACACACTTAGGGGTACAATGGTAATTTTCCATCCTACATGAGTTGGTAATGTTTGGCCACTTGTCTTCATTTGATTTGTTGCAGAGTAGATATTTCCATGTCATCAGTCTTTTTGTCCAATTGGCTATGCGGTGTGGCCCGACGTGTGTCTTCCCGAAGGTTCACATGGTGTCCTTCGATCTTATCATTTCGGAGCAAATAAAATACAAACACCTAGAATCATGTGTGTCCAGACGACTTGATGACTCGGTCTACAAATTGGAAGTGGTCCAATCTCCTTCAGCCCATTTTCAGCCCAATTTTGACTGAAACGGCTGAGTTTCATCCGAATTTAATTTATCTGCACATTAAAGAATTTTAATTAAGTAAAGGGGATTATTAATAAAATAATATGGGGATTAATAATTTGGAAATTAAGCACAAATATGTCTATTAAAAATAGAATTATCACACCCCCAAACTTGAGCTTTTGCTTGTCCTCAAGCAAAACAAAATTTCATACAGGAATGACAAGTACTAAACACAATAATTTCCCCAATATCATCCTCAAAGATAAAGTGCAGACTATGATCTCAAAGACTCACAATTACAAGTCCAACACTCAGAATCATTTAATCATAAGTCCTAACCCAAATTGGACTCCTCATGTGTGTGTGAAAATGTTAAAATCACTTCACAGTACATTATCCAGATCAGATTATGCAAACATAGTGAATGCAAAGTCAATGACATGTGATCATTCCCATAAGTTTGCTTTTCACTTATCTCTCCACTAATGTAGTCACACTTAACTAAAGATCAATAGGACTTCATTAAGCTTGTAATGTAAGGCTGGGGCTAAGGTATGATAAAGTCGATTTAGGTTTAATTACCCCTTAACATGCATTACTTTTAGGATCTTTAATGTAAGAGCTCATTTATTTCCCCCAAACTTATTTATTTTGCTAAACATTTTATTCTATTTTTGTATTTTTCAACTTTTTTTTCTTTTTTTTTTTTGAACTTTCACTATCACTAGATACCCATATGTACAAAGCTTATAATATATCCTAATTAATTTTCATGCTTTCAGGGTAAGGGATAGGAACAAAGTATTTAAGCTAAGGAAAATTATGCAGGTGTAATTATAGAGAAAAGCTTATTTGGCCCAAATGGGTGACTAGGGGTAAAATATGTACAGGGATGGCTAAAAAGGCTCAAACAATCCAAAGATGGCCTAAATCATCTCCCTAATTAAGTGTGATCTAATATTTCACCTCGAGACAAGATCAAACAAATTCTAGAATATAATGCACAAAATCAATTGAACAAATGCAATCTTATGTCCACATAAGCTTTCTCTAAATAAATATATAGATTCATGACATGACATATGCATAAAATGAGGAAAGCACAATCAGAATCAAGACAAATTCAAGAATTCAACTTCATGCTTTTCCTATAATCATGCTTCTTAGTCAATCAAAATCAGACTTAATAATGGGGTCATATTATCGGAATATGGGAAAACTACATGCTAAGCACTAAATCATCCCAAAATCAAACAATTTAAGCTCATATTTTTAAAAACATTTTCAATTTTGCCTAAAATTGCTCAAGTGATATCCCCTCCCCCAAACTTAAAGTGCACAGTGTCTTCAGTGTGCAGATAATATAAGAATTTAAACTCAAGAACAGAGTACTCCCCTTTCTGATGATGATGATGAATAACTAAAGCTTGATTGAAAACATAATTCTATAAAAGAAATCTGTAAAATAAACAAAAAAAGAAACAGCAGAAAAGAAAAAGAACTATATACAAAGTGAAAAGAAAAATATAGCCACTTCAAATGCAACTAAAAAAAACAACACTCAGCAGCAGGGCGAAGAGTAGGAGGATCAGCCAGAGTGGTGATAGAATGTTGAAAGTTAACTCCTCTTTAGCTCGATCTACTTCCCTCTTTCTCTTAGATTTCTTATGTTCAAGCCTTATATCCTCCATCCTAAAACAATCTTGAGAGTCATTAGCGAACTTCAAAGGTTTGAAAACATGAAATGTCACCTCCTGATCTAGGACTCTCATAGTCAACTCCCCCTTCTGTACATCAATTAAAGTCCTACCAGTCGCTAGGAAAGGTCTGCCTAGTATAATGGGGACTTCCCTATCTTCCTCCATGTTTAATACAATAAAATCAGTAGGAAAAATAAATTTGTCCACCTTTACTAACACATCCTCAATGACCCCCTTCAGATATTTAATGGATCGATCAGCTAGTTTAAGGGTCACTATGGTAAGCTTGACATCCCCTATTCCTAACTTTTGGTAGATAGACAAAGGCATCAAATTGATACTAGCTCTTAAATCACACAGGGCTCTACCAAAGAATAGATTTCCAATTGTGCATGGTATGGTAAAACTCCCAGGATCTTTAAGCTTGGGGGGTAATTTCCTCTGAATAATTGCACTACATTCCTCAGTTAAGGCCACTGTCTCATAATCTTTCAATCTTCTTTTCCTAGAGAGGATATCCTTCAAAAACTTCACATAACTTGGCATTTGCTCTAAAGCATCTGCAAAAGGAATGTTGATGTGAAGTTTCTTAAAAACCTCAAGAAATTTAGCAAATTGTTGTTCTAGTTTTTGATTTTGAAATCTCTAAGGAAAAGGTATTGGTGGTCTAACTGGAGGGGATGTAATGGAGACATGTGTAGCATCAGAGGACGAAGAAGGTTGTGAAGAAGAAGAAGAAGAAGAAGAAGAAGAAGAAGAAGAAGAAGAAGAAGAAGAAGAAGAAGAAGAAGAAGGTAAAGATGAAGAAGTGCCTAGCTTTGTTTCCTTTACAGCCTTATCTTTAGGTTCCTGCTCTTTTTAAGCAGCATCTTTACTCCATATGGGCTCTACCACTATGGCTTTAATAGGATTGGACTTAACTTGTGGATCATCTAGCTCTCTACCACTCCTAAGGGTGATGGATCTAACATGTTCCTTACCCTCCCTTTGCTTAACAGGATTAACTACAGTGTTACTAGGAAGGGTCCCTTGTGGACGTTGGCTAAGAGCATTAGCTATCTATCCAACCAAAACTTCTAAATTCTTGATTGAGGCAGCTTGATTTTGTAAGATCGTTGTGAACATTTCTTCAAGCAAGGGCTTCTTCTCAGCTGTTGGTGCGTGGAAATGTTGGGGCTGCATAGGTTGTGGTAGTGGTAGTGGTGGTGGTTGATGGAGGTGAGGTGGATGGGGATGATTAGGTGGATGGTGTGGAAATGGATGATGTGGTGTATGGTGTGGAACTTGTTAATGTGGTGGTACATGAACCGATGGAGCTTGAAAACCAAGGGTCCTACAGATATGGAGTTAGAAGATTTCCCTTGATTTTGGCTCCAGGAAAAATTAGGATGGTTCCTCCACCTTGGGTTGTAAGTGTTTGAAAAGGGGTTGTTCTGTTGCATCTGAGAAGGGGCAACGTACTGAACCGATTCTAAGTTAAGCGTACACCTATCTACAGAGTGTGTACCACCACACAGATCGCAGAAAAGAAAAGGACTATGGACAAAATAAACCAGATTAAGACTGGTGGAAGGATTATGCTGGGTACTGAGCGACTCTACCTTCTTTGTAAGGTTAGCAATTTGAGAGGTCAAGGTAGACAGCGTGTCGAGCTCATAGATACCCGCCGACTTCTTAGGCAATTGCCTCTCCGAGGAAAATACATAATTGTTAGCAGCCATCTTGTCTAACAACTTGTAAGCTTCCTCCTCTTTTTTGAACATCAAGGCTCCACTCGCAGCAGCGTCAACAATGGTCCTATTTTGGCTTGTAGTTCATTGTAGAAGGTCTGGACTTGCAACCACAAAGGTAGGCCATGGTGAGGGCACTTCCTAGAAAGCTCCTTATATCTTTCCCATGCTTCATAAAGAGATTCAGAGTCAAACTGGGTAAAGGAAGATATATCACTACGGAGTCTGGCCATTTTAGAAGGAGGGAAAAACTTAGCTAGAAATTGATGGGCTAACTCGTCCCATGTAGAAATGGATCTTGGAGGTAAGGAGGTTAACTAGTGTCGCGCCCTATCCCTAAGTGAGAAGGGGAATAATCTAAGCCTAAACGCATCATCAGATAATCCATTGTGCTTGAACGTGTTGCACAAGTCCAGGAATTGCCCAAGGTGAGCTTGTGGGTCATCGTACGGAAACCCACTGAACTGTAAAGAGGTCTGGATCATCTGGAGGATGGAAGGCTTAATTTCGAAATTGTTAGCATGGACAGCTGGTGGCCTAATGCCGGTATAATATCCTCCAATCATCGTCACTGCATAATCTCTAACGGCCCTGATTTCCCTATTTTCTGCCATGGTGTTTTGCAGCGGAGCTATAAATTTCCTAGAATCCTTTTGAATTTTCCTAAGAGTTCGTTCAATTTCAGGATCTAGAGGAAAGCAATCATAACTCTTGGCTCTACACATGCAAATATCAGAAAGTCCTTAGAAAATTTTTTTAAGTTTTTTAATTTTTTATTTTTTTTAGATAGAGAAAATTTAACTAACCTAAATTAAAGCTCTAAATATTTATAACCTAAATATTTACAAGCTAGAATTATACCTACGCATAATTTAACCGATATTATTTAACGACTAATTAAAACTTCCACGGCAATGGCACCAAAAACTTGGTACGATCTAAACGTATTGTCCACAAGTGCATGGGTCGTACAAGTAATAATGGGATTTGAGTCCCGAGTTATCATCCCACAGAGAAGTTGATTAGCCTAATTAACTACCGGTTAGTCTTACCCTAAGTATATTCTAGCAAATTATGAATTCTTAATGGGTGATCTACAAGGCTAAAATTAGACAAATACTGAAAATAATAACCATGATAAACTAAGAAAACTAAAACAGAACAAAAATTACTTACAGTGCTCTCAGCAATTAAAAGAACCAACCTACAAAAATAATTAAAACAGTTAAAATTAATTAACACAATAAAATGCAAATATGAAAATAAAGGAATAAAATTAATTAAACTAAAATTAAACAAACCTAAAATAAATATGCATGTAATTAAACTAATTAATAAAAATGCAAATTAAACGAACTTAAAATTTTAAAGAAATAAAATCCTAGAAAAATTAAGAAAATAACTACAAACCTAAATCTCTAAAGTATTAATTCTAAATTAATCCTAATTATATCTAATTACTAACTTAACAAAATTAGCCTTTAATCTAAATTAAAACTACAAATTAAAATAGCAAGCAAAGATATTAAAACTAACATACCATTCTAATTGATTGAATTAGTTAACTAACAACTAACAAGAATAAAACAATTAAACTTATTAATGAAATAACAATTGCATAGTACATAGTTGGCCAAACAAGGCCTTAACCAACAAGCAAGCCATGTGGTCCTGATTCAAGTGTATTGTTCATTGTTCTTCTCCGATTTTCATTATCAGGTGCTCTCTGTGTGTCCTGTCCTCTGCTCTTGGTACCGTCTTTTTCATATTTTGCTTCAGGCGCTGTCCTGCTCATTTGATTCCCGGTTCTGTCCACTTGTTCCTGCATCCAGGTGCCGCTCAAGGCTGATGTCTGTTCCTTGCAGTGTCCGTTTCACGGTAAGTTCACGTACTGCTTGTCTCACTTATGCTTCCAGCAACAGACCCGACATGCACCTCATGCAGCAGTCAAGAGTGGTATGTAGCAGATTTGAGTGCACCAGGTATTAAAACTTGGCTCTTCCAGACATGTCCTGCAGTTGATGTCCTACTGCTACTGTCCGGTACTTGTCCTCGGTCTGCCCAGCTAACTGCTACACTTCCGCGACCTCTGCCCAGCTAATGCACAGGTGCTCCAGCTGCTGTCCATGCTGCATCCAGGCTGCCTTGTACAGTGGCCATACTCAACTCGTCCAGTATCTATAACACACCGAGAGACGTCCAGCCAAAGAAGGCAGCAGCAACAACACAACCCGCACTGCTCTTGAACAAATAAAACCAATAACAATACTTAAGGTAGTAAAACAGAGCTAAACAGAGGAGATTATGGATTCTCTCTACTATACCTACGGACACACTCTTCTGCTCCTCACCACATGGCAATGCCTAAACCGGCTAGTAAGTCAAGTGATAGTAACAGAAAATGCTGAGAAAACATGCAGTAAAAATGGATCACATACATAAGAAAATGCAGAAACAATTAATATGAAAGCTAACATTGAAATACAGTATAAAGATGAATCATATAGTGCACCCAAAGAAAAATGTCATAACGAAATAACCATGTATTCCGAAATATAAGCATAGAACTGGAAAGAAATAACTAGAATCAGCAACTACAAATTAAAACCAAAATATCAATAACGTGAAACATATAATAAACGAAATAGCTAATATCCTCGGGTTGCTTCACATGTAGCCTCTAATGCCGTGATTCCACATTGCCATTGATGTGGACAAATGCTAAACATCAACCCACATCAAAGCATCAAAACCACAAAGCATAGATGAAGGAGAAATTATGTCACCCGAATGCACAAAGAGAGCAAACCGAGAGCTAAAAACTAGGAAATATAAGCTATGTAGTAGAGCTGAAATAAAAGAAGAAATGACTTAAACAAAACCGAGAAGTATAAAATGAAATTGATTGCCATAAAATAAAACTCTTCAAAACTAGAAAATGAAGAAACTTTGTATAAAATAAAGATAGAATGAACAGTAAAAATTAAGAAGGTGGCTAACAAAAACCTAATCGAAAAAGCTTTAAACGAAAAATAAAAATCTAAAGCTACCCTAGAATTACAACTACTCTTAAACTATTCTACACTACTCCTACCCTAGCTACTTACCCTACTCCTACTTAATTTTTTTCAATTGCCATCATATTCTATTTATATACACACTTAGAGGTACAATGGTAATTTTTTCATCCTAGATGAGTTGGCATTATTTGGCCACTTATCTTCATTTGATTTGCTACAGAGTAGATATTTTCACGTCATCAATCTTTTTGTCCAATTGGTTGTGCGATGTGGTCCAACGTGTGTCTTCCCGAAGGTTAGCATGGTGTCCTTCGATCTTATCGTTTCGGAGCAAATCAAATACGTGACAGAGCTGGTATCAGAGCTGAGTTAACCTAATATGAGTCAGAGCTAGTAATAAGAGAATTTACATCCTCATATTACTGTGTTTTATTTAGATATAAATGTGTATATCAGATGGGTTAAACTAATGAATAATTATGGATGTAGGAATTTAGGCATTATGGTTGTGACACGCAATGGTAGAGGGGCGAGGGCACATGCTAGGGGTCGTAGAGGGAGGCCTGAAAGCTGTGCAGAGCCACAGATTTGTCAAATCCTGTAAGAGCCCACTGAGAGGCCAAGGGATATTGAGGCACGCTTCTCACGGTTGGAGCGAAGTTTGGAGACTATTATGGATCTAGTCGCTTAGTCTATGCAGGGAGCTGGGGAGAGACAAGGCCCAACTACCCAAGCTACTGATGCTAGACCGGTAGTTTCTTCTGATCGCCTAGCCAGCCAGCACAGATGCCACAGGCGACAGGTACACCTCCTCCAGTTTAAGATATAACGTCACCTGTTGCTCCACAGTAGAGTAGTAGAGTTTGGGGTTATGAGTGGGATTTGGAAAGATTACGATAATTTCAGAAGTTTAGACCACCGTCATTCAGTAGGGTAAATGACCCAGTAGTTGTTGAGGATTGGGTCAGTGAAATCGACAAGTTGTACGGGTTCTTCAAGTGTACAACTACAGAGATGGTCGCTTTTGTCGCGTTCATGCTTAAGGGCACGATAGAACATTTGTGGAAGTACACCAGACCGATTTTGAGAGTCTGACATATTGAGATCACATTGGAGGTATTTTTGGAGGCCTTCCAGAGATAGTATCTTTTAGACACTGCTCAGAGGAAGTTACAGATGGAGTTTATTAGGTTGACTCAGAGGTACAGATCTGTAGACGAGTATGAAACAAGGTTTATATCCTTGGAAAGGTACAACCCAGATACAATGAGCAGTGAGACGAGGAAGGTGAGGAAGTTCATTGATGGATTGAGACCAGTCATCAGGTCCAGATTGGTTCCATTTGATATCTCAACATATGAAGAGGCTGTGCATATGGCGTAGTTATGTGAGCAGGACATTGAGCGAATTACCTTTGAGTTTGGGAAGATCAGTAGAGGTAAAGATAGAGACAGGAAGAAATCCAGAATTGATAGACTAATCAAGAGAGGAGGTTAGAGACTGTCTGATAAGAGATCTCAGATTAAGGAGGTACAAGAGAGTACGATAAAGCCTCTGGTTTATCTGGCTTTAGCACCACCGAGTGGTATAGTTATTGGAGGGACACAACCGACTACTGAGCAGTGTAGGAGATGTGGCAGATATCATGGTAACACGTCTTGTTCGATGTCTAAGGTAGTGTGCTATCATTGTGGGAAGCCAAGGTATATTATACGGGATTACCTTGAGATGATTGAGACTACCCCACAAAAGGGCAAGGAGTCAGAGAGAGCTCCTGTCGAGACTTCTGCTCTGAAGCGGAGAGCCATTGCCACAGAGAAGGGGAAATAGGTTGTTGGAAAAGGGCAAGTTCATGCACTAGACCAAGACACCGCAGACGTATCAGCGAATGTGATTAAAGGTACCATCCTAATTTTTGGCTTAGAAGCATTTGTACTATTTGATGCTGGTGCCACGCATTCCTTCATATCGCCTTCATTTGCATGTAAGTTGTCAAAGTATGTTGAGCCTACATCATTAAATAAAATGTTATTGATTTCAACGCCCATGAATGACAGCCATTTGACTGAATATGTGTATAAGGATTGTAGGCTGAAGATAGGGGGAAGGAGATGGCAACCGATCTTATTCTATTAAATATGATTGATTTTGATGTAATTTTAGGAATGGATTGGTTGGCTGCAAATCATGTTGTTTTGGACTATTTTTCTAAGACGGTAACATTTTCAGGGGTAGATAGTTTACCGTAAGTCTCTCAAAAAATGTATTGTAAAATTCCCTTGAAAAGTAATGAAAGCAGTATTTGTTGTAAGCGAAGTAGATAAACTTCTATGCTGGAATTAAATAGTCTAATTATAATCATAAATTATGTTACTAATGATGGAAATAATAATGTGAAGGGTTCATTGCATACGTGGTTGACACAGATAAGGTTCATCTAGAATTGAGAGACATTTCAGTGGTTTAGAGTTTCCTGATGTCTTTTCGGATGATCTACCAGGATTACCATCGGTTCGTGAAATAGAGTTTTATATAGAGTTGGTACCTGATACTGAACTGATATCTCGACCACTGAATAGGATGGCTTCGATTGAGTTAGAGAAACTGAAGAAGCAGTTACATGAATTGCTAGAGAAGGGGTTTATTAGACTGAGCATCTCACCATAGGGAGCTCCGATTTTGTTTGTGAGGAAGAAGGATGGAAGCCTCTAACTGTGTATAGATTATCGGTTGTTGAATAAGGCTACCATTAAAAACAAGTATCCCTTTCCACGCCTTTATGATCTGTTGGATCAACTTCGAAGAGCTCAGATCTTTTCTAAGATAGATATACTGTCTGGGTACCATCTGTTGAGGATATGGAGTGGAGATGTACTCAAGATAGTATTTCATACTCGTTATGGCTACTACGAGTTCTTGGTTATGCCATTCGTATTGACAAATGCCCCCGTAGCATTTATGGCATTAATGAATGATGTGCTTAAGCCATACTTTGACCAAATTGTGATTATGTTAATCGATGATATATTGGTTTATTCCAAGCCCAGGGAAGATCATAAGCAGCACTTGAGGATAGTTCTGCAAACCCTCCGAGAAAAGAAGTTTAAATGCCAAACTCAGTAAGTGTAACTTTTAGTTAGAACAAATCTCATTTTTGGGCCATGTTGTATCAAGGGATGGGGTATCAGTAGATCCATCCAAGATTGAGGCAGTCATTCAGTGAGAATAGCCCAGGACAGTAACTGAGATAAAAAGTTTTTTGGGATTGGCAGGTTATTATCGAAGATTCGTAGAGGGTTTCTCCAAATTAGCTGCTCTGTTGATGCGCCTCACGTGGAAGGATGTTGAGTTTATGTGGGATGAGGCATGTGAGAGGAGTTTTCAGGAGCTTAAGCATCGATTGACCACAGCTTCAATTCTCACCTTTCCTACCAGTTCAGGAGGTTTCTCTGTGTATACAGATGTATCACACTAAGGACTGGGTTGTGTATTGATTCAGGATTGGAAGGTCGTCGCCTATGGATCTAGACAGCTGAATGATCATGAGAGGAACTACCTGACCCATGATTTAGAATTGGCAACCCTGGTATTCGCACTGAAAATATGGCGCCACTACATCTATGGCGAGAAATTTCAAGTATTTATGGATCATAAGAGCCTTAAGTATTTATTCTCACTGAAGGAGCTGAACATGAGACAGAGAAGATGGCTCAAGCTCCTAAAGGATTATGATTATGAAATCATATACCACTGGGGTAAGCCGAATATGGTTACCGATGCCTTGAGCTGAAAGAACCTTAGGTTGGTGTCGTATATGATGATCAGGGAACATGAGTTGTTGGAACAGTTTACAAGCCTCAGTTTGCATGTGACCCCACCTGACACTGATAGTGGCTTTATAGTAGCTAGCCAACGGTTGGAACCGGATCTGGTGGATCGTATCTAGCAGGCTCAGCAGATTGATTAGCAATACAGAGATATTATCAGCCCGATACAGAAGGGTACAAAGGCTGATTTTTAGTTGAGTTCAAATGGTTTACTAAGGTTCAGGGGTATGATATGTGTTCCCAATGATCCAGAGATCAGGAGGTTTATTTTATCAGAGGCTTACTCAGTGAAGTATACACTGCATCCGGAGAGTAACAAGATGTATCAGAACCTCCGAAGAGTGTATTGGTGGTCAGGGATTAAGAGAGATGTAGCAGAGTATGTAGCAAAGTGTCTCATCTATCAACAGGTGAAGGTAGAGCATCAGAAGCCTGCAGGGCTATTGCAACCTCTACCTATACCAACTTGGATATGGGAGCACGTCATCATGGACTTCGTTATGGGTTTTACCCAGGACTCACAAGAATCATGATGCGGTTTAGGTAATAGTGGATAGATTGACGAAGTTGGAACACTTCCTAGCTATGAGAGCGATAGATACTCTAAGTACATTGGCGAAACTATATGCGCGTGAGGTAGTGAGGTTGCATGTTGTTCGAGTGAGCGTTGTTTCTTGGGATGCTCGCTTCACTTCCCACTTTTGGAAACGCTTTCAGGAAGTGATGGGGACCCAACTGAGTTTTAGCATAGCCTTCCATCCTCAGATAGATGGTCAGTTAGAGAGGACGATACAGACCTTGGAGGATATGTTGAGGGCGCATACATTGGATTTTAGAGGCTCTTAGGATGACCATTTACCACTTGCAGAGTTCGCCTATAATAACAGTTATCATTCGAGTATCGGGATGGCACCGTATGAGGCTTTGTATGGGCGTAGATGTCGTTCCCCTATTGGATGGGAAGAGGTAGGTGATTGACTAATATTTGCTCCCGACTTAGTGAGAGAAGCCTCTGAGGACGTCCAATTGATTTGTGAGAGGTTACGGAGAGCTCAAAGCAGACAAAAGAGTTATGCTGACAGGAGACAGAGACCATTGGAGTTCTCAGTGGATGAATCGGTATTTTTACAAGTTTCTTCTTCCGAGGGTATAATGAGGTTCAAAAAGAAAGGGAAACTAAGTCCTCGTTATATAAGACCCTTTGAGATTCTTGATAGAGTGGGAGATAAGGCCTACAGGTTAGCATTGCCACTTGAACTAGCGGGTGTTCACAATGTCTTCCACATTTCTATATTACGAAAGTACCACTTGGATCTGGCAAATGTAATTAGATATAAGCCATTGGAGTTCAACAAGAACATGTCGTATGTTGAGAAGCTGATCCGGATATTGGCTAGGAAGGAGAAGGTATCGATGTACACGTAAGTTTTAAATATAATGAAGTATATGGGAGATGATGTTTTTAAGGCTTAAATGTGTATGGATTGAAATATGGACTATGGAGTAGATTGTGGTAAGTTTACATTGAATTTCCTACAGATTTGTGCAGCAGTAGTAGAATCTATGAAGATCAAATCAATCTACAAGGGAAGAGAGATCGATCTCATGTCTTCAGAATGCAATAAGTGTGTAAAAGCAGGCAAGCAGATCGATCTCATAGGGGAACAGATCGATCTCAGGCTATCTCTGCCAGACAAGAATAGATCCTGTCACAAGGCCAGATCGATTTCCTTAAGTCTCAGCCTGGAAGAGATCGATCCCTACCCTCTGCCAGATCGATCTCCGCTTAGAAGAACAGATCGATCTCCACCATCGACCATATCGATCTTGTAGTTGTTGATAGAGCAGTTGGAGCAATTGAATCAAGCAGAGATCGATCTCCACCAATTCCAGATCGATCTTATACGCCCTGCCTATATAAGAATCATGGGATTTTGCTTAAAAATCGAGCCTCTCTCACCTGTAAACCCCAACACTTACCATTTTCACCCAAACCAAGCTTTCTCTCTCTCAAATTCACCATATTCTAGCCAGAATTAGACAAAGGGGTAAGAGATAAAGTTGTTCCTCTTAATGAAGAGAACAACATACTAGAAAATCAAGGATTGGCATTATACAAGTTTGGGCAAGAGGAGACAAGCTAAGTGAGCTCACAAGACCCTTGTTTTCTTAAGCATTATCATTTTATATATTGGTGAATGGATATATATGTATATATATATATTTGGTTGGAAATGTCTAAGTCTTGAGGGAAACAACTAATGAGTATAGTTGGAAAATGAAATGTAGATATCTTCTATTAATTATGAGCTAGCTAAGGTGATGATTAAGATATAGGAGAAGTTTTGAGACAATGTATGTGTTAAGAATGGTAACTTGGATATAGTATAGATATAGGAATAAATGAGGTGAAAAGAGAAATGAAAACGATAAATATTTACAATTTGATGATGTTTGGACAGCTCGAGAATCTGACACGAGAAACGAGGCTAGTCTGAGGATCGAAGGATATTGTACCATTCAAGGTGCAAAAGGTAAGGGAAATAAACTGTTTGTGCTTGTGAGTTTTTTGAATGATTGAAAACGTTTTGATAGCATGAAAAAAGTTTAATGAAATGAGCATGTTTATGAGAAATGAGATGAATTGATGCTTTGATGAACGAGTAAGTGTTTTGTCAGTTTGAGCTCAGTTTTGATGAATTTTATGTAACTCTGAGTATAATGTTTTACAACCGAAATGAGTTTTGTAATAACCGCTATGGGCTCTACGTGAAAGCAAACTGGTTTTAATACAACAATGGCATATTTTACTGTGACTAAGGCTTGTCATGAGATGCACATCGATACTTCGCTTTGACAGCGTTAAGTGTCCTTTCTCTAGTAGCATGTAAGACCAGGCTTTACTCCAGTAGCATGTAAGATCGATACCTCCGTTCTGGTAATGAGAGACGACCCCGCTCTAGTAGCGATGGGCGGCCTTGCTTTAATAGCATATAAGATCGGCCTTGCTTGAATAACATGTAAGATCGCAGCTGTATGACTCTGATCAAGTCTACAGCGAATCATGGCCATGTATTGATGTCGATGCTTCCCTCTTTTGAGGATGTTCGCCTAGGGGACTATGTGATTTGGTTTGATGTGATGTGCCTATGACGATGATTTTATCTGAGTTTTATTAAATGCCTAGTCTCGATTTCTTTGATGAATGATGTGTTTTACAACTGTGATTTCTATCACATAATGACATGTGATGTTATGATGATTTGTGATCTTTATCACGTGAATTATGCTGATGCCATTGTTTTCACCGTTATTTCTATAACGTTTTACATGCTCGTATATTTCCATCATACTGTGTTGTGATGATGATTTTATAATTTTTCCCTTATCCTCCTTACTGAGCATTTTGAGAGCTCACCCCTTTCGTTTTCCTCACCTCCCCCCTCTCTCCAGATTTCTTGAAGTAGCGAATTAGAGTCTGCCGCGTACGTGATATAGCTTGTGGACAAGATCTCCCCAGGCTATCTCTTGTACACACATAAGGTATAATTCAGTTCATTTTATATCTAGACAATGATGTAATACGGACATTTGTTTCAAGTATTTTTGGGATGTAATTAGGATGATATGAGGAAAATGAATTGTGATTTGTGGGTTGATCCCCTTTGGATATCATGTCATTGATTTTATGAAATAGAAATTATGTGATCTTAGGGATAATGATTTATTTTAAACACAAGTGAATAAATGACACTGTACAGGAATGGAACTCGAGTAAGAGGTTTAATATAAGAAAATTTTAAAATTAGCCTTATTTTTCGCACTTTCGGGCTGTCATAGATTATGTTGGTATTAGAGTAAAGGTTGCCTAATACTATTAGTGTCGAGTAATTGGAAATAGATTACATCCCAAGTGTCTATATTACCTGGTAATGAAGTGAATTTAACAGGTAGAATTATAATTGATGTTTAATGAATAAGCGTAGGCACGTAAGAGATAGGATATGAGAGGGAGAAAAGGACTTTCTGGGAGGCAGGCACAGCCACCTCAACCACCTACCCCACAGCCTGAAAGTCCTAACTCTTGAATGAATCGACTAGAGCATGATGTACGGTAGGGATTCGAGCAGATGGCAACACTATTCGCACAGCATTTTGGGGCTAATGCCTCAGGTACTACACCTGTTTTGACTCCTCCACCACCATAAGGACCACCTGCACCCCCATTACAGACTAACCCAATGCCCCTTGCCACACAGCCGACGGTATAAACCTAACCTGAGCACAGAAATAAGGGTCAATTGAGAGACTTTCAGAAGATAAACCCATCGACTTTTAGAGGGGTGAAAGATCCCGCAGAGGCTGAGGAGTGGCTGACAGAGTTACGAGTTATTTTTGACTTTTTGGGATGCACCGATGCCGAGAGGGCCAGTATAGGTGCTTACATGTTAAAGGGATAAGCCCGAGATTGGTGGAACACCACTCAGAGTATAATGGCGACTAGCCATGAATGATTAGCTGGCAGGCATTTCAGTCGGCATTTAGAACTCAGTATGTGCCAAAAGCTGCCCAGAGGAGAATGCAAGTTGAATTTCTAAACTTGACTCAGGGTAATATGGCAGTTGATGGGTACGAGAGTTGATTCACCACCCTATTGAAGTATAACCCAGAGACTCTTAGGGATGAGGACCTCCGTACAGAACGATTCGTGTATGGACTGAGACCCGTCATTAGAGACCAGTTGATAGGGCTCTGTATCACTGAGTTTAAGGATGCTCTGAGACGAGCAAAAGAAGTAGAGAGTGGACTCGAGTTGGTACAGTCTCAGACTGAGTCCTGAATTTTGACCAGAGATAAGAGTAGGTGAATCGTGACCTTCCACACAGACTTTCAGGGAGGTTCTTTTAAGAGGAGACAGTTTGAGGGACTGAGAGGTAAAGTTGACAGACCTAGGGTTCCTCCCATTCTTATGGAGATCCCTCAAAGTGCTAGGCTAGGGGTTAGAGTTTGCAAAGATTGTGGCCAACCACATGAGGGAAGTTATTCCAAAACCATACAAGGATGTTTTAGAAGTGGGGACTTAGGTCATAGAGTGAGGTATTGCCTGCAGCCACAAAAACCACTCTCCTAAGAGCCTTCTAGACAGCAGTCTCAGAGGGAAATTCCCCAGAGATGGGCTATGGTTGTTGATAAGGGTAAGAAGTCGGTCACAGAAGGACATGTGTTTGCTTTGGATAAGGAGACTGTAGACACTTCATCCGAGACAATATGAGGTACACTTCTTGTCTGTAATCATGAAGCTCATGTGTTATTTGATTCAGGATCCACGCATTCTTTTATTAATGTACATTTTGCATGCAAATTGAGTTTAAAGCATGAATCCTTAGATTATATTTTACATGTAAATACCCCTATATGTGAGTTCCAGAGGACTGATATAGTGTGTAGAAGTTGTGAAATCAAGGTAGGAGATAGAGTGATGTTAGTAGATCTAGTAATGTTAAACATGTGTGGTTTTGATGTGATTTTAGGGATGGATTGGTTAGCGACAAACCGTGTGAGTCTAGACTGCTACACTAAGATTGTAACCTTTTCCCTACTTGAAAAGTTTAGTGTACGTTTGAATGTTAAGGAATGAAAATGTCTAAAATTTATTGTGAGAAATTTTAAGATATGGTTATATCACTATAAAACACTAATTAAATTATTAATGTGAAGGTTACATCACACTTATCTCCGATATGAGTCGGGAACATTCGAGGATAGAAGACATACCAGTAGTATGTGAGTTTTCGGATGTACTTCCTAATCAATTTTCTGGCTTACCCCCAGAAAGAGAGTTGGAGTTCACTATCGTTTTAGTACCAGATACCCAGCCAATCTCTAAACCTCCCTATAGGATGGTGTTGGTTGAATTGAAAGAGTTAAAGAAACAGTTGTAAGAACTGCTTGACTAGGGTTTTATTATGCCAAGTGTGTCGCCATGGGGAGTTTTGGTGCTGTTCGTAAAGAAGAAAGATGGTAGCCTGAGATTGTGCATAGATTATAGATTGCTGAACAAGGATACGGTGAAGAACAAGTATCCCCTGCCAAGAATAGACGATTTATTTGACCAGCTGAGAGGGGCTTCTATCTTTTCTAATATTGACTTAAGATCAGGCTATCACTAGTTAAGAATCAGGAAAGAGCATATTCTGAAAATGGCCTTCAGAACTAGGTATAGCCACTACGAGTTCTTAGTGATGCTCTTTAGTTTGATGAATGCCCCTGCTACTTTTATGAATTTGATGAATGAGGTATTTAGAGACTATCTAGATCAGTTACTGATAGTCTTCACCTTGTGTATTCTCAGTCTCATGAAGAACATGCACAGCATTTGAGGATTGTGCTGCTGATACTCAGAGTTAGGCAGCTTTATGGGAAGATCAACAAGAGTGAGTTTTTGTTAGATCAAATACCTTTTCTAAGTCATATCGTATCTAAAGACGGGGTGTCAGTTGACCCGTCTAAGATAGAAGCTGTACTTAATTGGGAGAGACCAAGGATAGTTATAGAGATTCGAAGTTTTCTAGGACTTACAGGGTATTATAGAAGGTTTGTTAAAGGATTTTCCAGGATTGCTACTCCTTTGACTAAACTCACACGTAAGGAGACTCCTTTTGTATGGTCTGAGCAGTGTGAGCAGAGTTTCCAAGAATTAAAGAGGAGATTAACGACGGCACCTGTGTTAACTATACTAAATGGACCCGAAGGCTTCGCAATGTACAGTTGTTAGACCCAGATTTTTGTAGCTTGTACCTTATGATTCCTATGTGTATGAACACTATGTAATTATAGTTGAATCATAAGAAGAGTGTTTACTAGACTTAAAGTGTCATTGAAATGAATTAACACGCAAAAGCTACATAAAATGCCTAATGTGAGCGATGGGTATCACAGGCTAAACCGAGTTATTCAAAATCATTCTGACTAAAATTAAGCACTTAAAATAAGAGAGCGTAGAGAGCTCATGAAGAGAAGTCAGCTTGATTTAGACCCGAAAACACAAAACGAGAGTAAAAGCTAAAAAGGGTAAAATGGACCTTTTTGGCGAGAAAATGTGTTTCGGGTGAAATTATCCACCGGAAGCGGTTGGAATATAAATACGAGAGAGTAAGATATAAGATATGACACTCTCGAAATTTTAAGAAAAAGTCAACATGGTCAATGGTTAAGGAAAAAGTCAACTATAGTTAAGAAAGTGGACTTTTACCATAGTTGACTAATCATGGTTAAAAATTAACCTAAGTATGGAGAAAAATTTGGGGAAAAATATTCTTGGCCAGAATACAAGATAATCATCCCCGAAAGTAAGAAAAATTTATTCGGAAGGATTCCGGAATAAATTTAATGGTTAAAAACGGGATGGGCCTAAGGTAAAAATTTTAAAGCCCATTAAGGTATACTAAACGTATATCGAAATTCTTAGGTCCTTTAGACCGAATTGTTGGACCAATTGATTGGCCAAATTTTGAGACAATTAAAGGCCCGAGGTATAGTAAAAATTTCAGCCCGAAAGCCCATTAGGAAAGCCCAAACCGAGAAGCCCAAATGGAAAAGCCCATGAGATAAATATCTAACCATAGTTAAAGTTAACTATGACTCATAAGGTGACTCATGGCTAAGGTTTGGAAAGTGAAGCATAATGGCTGAAAAGTAAAGCTTAATGGCTAAGTATATGGCTTAAAAATTCAGCCACACCATTGTCATCTTCATCACACCAAATCCGGCTAGAAGAAGAAACCATTAAAATATATTTTCCAAGCTTTCTCTCACTAGAAATCACTAGGAATTAAGCATATTTGGAACTTGCATTCTTCATGGAAGTTGTTCCAAATTGAAAGGAGATTGACATATGTTGGAATTGGCTATCAAGGAGCCATAGAGTGCAAATCGAGAGCCTCCAGTTTTGGCCAAAGGGTGAACACAACAATTGGTATATTTTCTAATTTCCAATTTCATATATGTTAATGTATGAATGATTTCAAGTATGTTGATATATGTTTTAAGCATTGAAACATATTTAATCACCATGAAATGGGTTAGGCCGAGAGTGAGTAATGGGATGTTAAATTATGTCAAAATGATTTTAAGACATAAATGGATTAGTGTACATGTATTAATGTTAATGGTGTAATTAGAATTAATCAATTTGATTAATTAATACATGTAATTTGTTGGCAATTAAGGTGTTTGATAAAATGCCTAAATGAACTATGTGATGATTGGTAATGTTGCCTACCAAGTGTTTGTGAAAATGCCTAAGTGAAAATGGCTAAATAATAGGCATGGATGGCATCCCATGGTGAAACCGAGGCATGGATAGCTCTCGGCCATGGCATGTGGCCGAGAGGCCCAATGGGCCAAGCCCAATTATTTTAGGCCCAATAGGGTGTAATGGGCCAAGGACAAGCCCAATAAGAGTTGGTGGGCCCTACAAGCCCAATGGCCCAACAAAAGTGAATAGTAAAATGAAAATGGGCTTAAGGTATAGTTAGGCCCATTAAGGATTATTAAGGCCCATTAAGGGAAAATAGACTGTATTAATGTGTAATACAGTAGGAAAATTATAATTAACCTGAGGAATGATTATTTACAGCTTCGGAGTTTACATTAAGAGTTGATCGGACTGCGGGATTTAGCAGCACCGAGGAAGTGAGGTCACGTGACGTGATCCGAGGTAAGGGACTTTTGCGAGTAGTTAGAGATACCTGCACGTATTTTCGTCTGCTTTTACATTCACTTAAAAACTCTGAGGGTCAGAGAAAGTGAATAATAATTATTGCAACCCGATAGTGGCAAATTACGATTTTGCCCCTAGTTAGTCAAAAAGTCAAGTTTTGTGAAAAGTTACAAAAAGCATGGAAACTATTATTTTGAGTGTTTAATTGCTGTTTAGCATGACAATAAATAGATGGGCTAATGATTTTAAGGTTGATGTGACTTAAGCACACTTTATAGTGCTGATTTTGATGTTTTATAAACAATCCCTTTTAAAGAGCCATCTATCATATTATGTGAGAATGAATCGTGCTAGAGCACAGCTCGCACTGGATTTCATATGTTTTCCACATACATTAGTGCTGGATTTTGATTCGCACTAGATTTCCATGACATGCATGATAGAGTACTGGAGTTTTACTCGTACTCAGCTTTTAATGATATATGCATGACACAGAGTGCTGGAGCGATTAGCTCGTACTCGAGTTTTACATGAGATATATGACATAGTACTAAAGCTATGGCTCGTACTTGATTTGATGATATTATGCATAGCATAGTACTGGAGCTATTGCTCATACTTGATTTAATACATGAACTATGCATTGACCTAGTTGCTGGAGATTGCTCGCACTAGAGTTGAGTTTGTGACGTGAAACAGTGTTCGACGTAGTGTTAACTGTGTGTCGCACTCGAGGGTGCATACTGTATGTGATATTATATACATGGTACCTATTCATGCCGCATTCTTGTGTGACTGAGTGTCACATTTTGAGAGGATGGCCAGCATGAGGGTATTTGAGATGTGGTATGATATTTCCACAGGCGCGAGGGCTAAGACCTATAGTAGGCACCCTGACTGTGATGTTGATAATCCACGGATGCGAGAGCTAAGACCTATGGTAGGCACTCTGGCCGTGAGGACGGGTCCACGGGTGTACCTTGTACCGTGCCTGAGTGGCGCGAGGTGTACGTTGTACCGTGTGTTGTTGTGGAGTTGAGGAGGATATAGCTGACGGTTGTGATGGACTGACCCCCCTCCCGTTGCAGCAGTGATGCCCCGCACACCGAGATCTGTGTTGCTTTGGATCACATGTCGGATATGATCATAGTCCAGGATACTATTTGCACGTAACCACAGAGTCTTACATGATATATCACATTGATTGAATGATTTAAACTGCGGACAGACCTGAGGGATGGGTCAGACTCCGATTTTGTGTTGTGAATCATTTGATGCCATATTTATTGTGATTTAAATATACATGGCATGATTTACATAAAGGCTTGATTTATATACGATGCATTGTTTTGCACTACATTCTTACATTTGAGAAAGAAAGCATGATTTTCTGTACATGGGATTTATTCTGTACAAGTATATATATTATATTTCAAGACATGCTTTTAAAGCGAGTAAAGGAAATAATGTTTTCAAGGCATAGCATTATTTTGAGTAGATAGTGTTGATATCTACTTGCTTGCCTGATTTCCTTACTGAGCGCGTTTATGCTCACCCCCCTTTCTTTACATCTCTCTACAGAGCGTCAGTAGAGTGAGAGCTATCGAGGGATAGTGTCCCAGAGTCCACTACTAATTCCTATCGATCGCCAGGTATACCTTTATGTACAGTTGTGTATCTAAACATAGAAACAGCACAGTGATGTATACGATATATATTATGGGGAATGTATTTGTATTAGATTTTATATAATCTTACATATATAATAAAAGCAGTTACAGTTAGTAATAATATATTGACATGTATGTATGAAATGGAAGATGTGATAAGTGAGGACTCTGGCATCGAATCACAGCCCAACCATTGAAGAGCGGAAAGGTAAGTTAAGAATGCAAAAAATTTATAGTGATTTTTGGATAAAGTCATGGATTGAGAACGGGTCCTGACAACAGTAATGCCTCTCAATAAGGATTGGGGTGTGTGCTCATATAGCATGGGAGAGTAATCGCTTCTGGTTCACAATAGCTAAAGGATCATGAGCGGAATTACCCCACACACGATTTGGAGTTAGCTACAGTGGTGATTGCATTAAAAATCTAGCGACATTACTTATCTGGGGAAAGGTTCTAGATATTTACTGACCATAAGAGCCTGAGATATATATTCAACCAAAAGGAGTTAAACATGAGACAAATGAGATGGATGGAACTCCTTAAAGACTATGATTGCGAGATACTCTACCATCCAGGGAAGGAGAATGTAGTTGTTGATGCCCTGAGCAGGAAGAGCATGGTATCTGCTATGATGATCAGGGAATGGGATTTGTTAGAACAGTTTACCAGACTTAAGATCAGAGTTGAGGAAGCAGAAGGAGGGTTTATAGCTAGCCTACGGATAGAACCCAATAGTGTAGATCAAATTAGAACCGGGCAGCGATGTGATCAGAGGCTATTGGATATGGTTAACCAAGCTAAACAGACCTCGCAGTCGGATTTCATGATTAGCGACGATGGGTTATTGAGGTTTAAAGGTTAAATTTATGTTTCGAATGATGATACCCTAAAATAACAAATATTGAGAGAGTCTCACTGCTCACGATACACCATGCACCCAGAAAGTACCAAGATGTATCAAGATTTGAGAAGGGTGTATTGGTGGAGTGGTATGAAGTGGGACGTGGCAGAATATGTGGCCAGATGTTTGGTATGCCAACAAGTGAAAGCTGAGCACCAGAAGCTCGGAGGATTGCTTAAGCCTTTGTCTGTGCCTACATGGAAATGAGAGCATATCATCATGGACTTTATCATGAGATTACCGAGGACTCGAAGAGGTCATGATGCGATATGGGTGATTGTGGACAGATTAACGAAGAGTGTCCACTTCCTTGCCATCAAAAGCTCGGATACCTTGAGTACCTTAGTCGAGCTGTATGTTAGAGAGATAGCTAGACTGTATGGGGCTCCAATGAGTATTACATCTGATAGAGATTCTCGGTTCACCTCTAGATTTTGAACTTATTTTCAGGAGGCCATGGGATCTCGGTTGAGTTTCAGTACTACCTATCATCCTCAGACTGGTGGTCAATCCGAACGAACCATACAGACCTTGAAGGACATGTTAAGGGCGTATACGATGGATTTTAAGGTATCATGGGATGACCACCTGCCCCTTTTCGAGTTTGCATATAATAATAGTTATCATGCGAGTATTGGTATGGCATCGTATGAGGCCCTATATGGTAGGAGGTGTAGATCCCCCATAGCTTGGGAAGAAGTGGGTGACAGAAAGGTAATTGCTCCCAACCTAGTTGAGCAGGTAGTTCAGAGTGTCCAAATCATATGCGAGAGGTTACGGGCTACTCAAATTCGATAGAAGAGTTACGCAGATGTGCATAGACGGCCACTTGAGTTTCAAACTAGGGATTTTGTGTTCCTTAAAGTGTCTCCCAGTAGGGGTATCATACGTTTCAGGAAGAAAGGAAAATTGAGTCTTGGATATATAGAACCGTTTGAGATTTTGGAAAGAGTGGGAGACGTTGCCTACCGGTTGGCCTTACCTCCGTAGTTCTCCGGGATACACAATGTCTTTCACGTATCCATGTTGAGGAAATATAATTCGGATCCCTCCCATGTTATCTAATATGAAGCATTGGATATTCAAGGGGATATGAGTTATGTGGAAGAACTCATCCATATACTTGATAGAAAGGAAAATATACTTCAGACGAAAAGGATTCCATTGGTTAAAGTTCTCTGGAAGTACCACTCAATGGAGGAAGCAACTTGGGAATTAGAGAGCCTTATGAAGGAGAAAGTACCCCCAGCTATTTAATAGCTCGAGTTAAATTTGGAGGACCAAATTCCCTAAAGGTGGGGAGGATGTGAGACCTGAGAATTTTATTTACCTTATTCATGAGATTTGCAATGTGAAGACTTTAATTAGTGATGTAATTATGTTATATCGATGTACACGCAAGTTTTAAATATAATGAAGTATATGGAGATGAAGTTTTTAAGGCTTAAATGTGTATGGATTGAAATATGGACTATAAAGTAGATTATGGTAAGTTTGTATTGAATTTCCTACAGATTTGTGCAGTAGTAGTAGAATCTGTGAAGACCAGATTGATCTACAAAGGAAGAGAGATCGATCTCATGTCTCCAGAATCAATAAGTATGTAAAAGCAAGTAAGCAGATCGATCTCATAGGGGAGCAGATCGAACTTAAGCTATCTCTGCCTCACAAGAATCAAACCTATCACAAGGCCAGATCGATTTCCTTAAGTCTCGACCTGGAAGAGATCGATCCTTACCCTCTACCAGTAGTTCTCCACCCTCGACTAAATCGATCTTGTAGTTGTTGATGGAGCAGTTGGAGTAGTTGAATTAAGCAGAGATCGATCTCCACCAATGCCAGATCGATCTCATATGCCCTGCCTATATAAGAATCACAGGATTTTGACTGGAAACCGAGCCTCTCTCACCTGCAAACCCCAACACTCACCATTTTCACCCAAACCAAGTTTTCTCTCTCTCAGATTCACCATATTCTAGTCAGAATTAGACAAAGGGGTAAGAGACAAAGTTGTTCCTCTTGGTGAAGAGAACAACATACTAGAAAATCAAGGATTGGATTTAACAAATGAAATGACAAGCATTCTACAAGTTTAGGCAAGAGGAGATAAGCTAGGTGAGCTCACAAGACCCTTGTTTTCTTAAGCATTATCATTTTATGTATTGGTGAATGGATATATATTTATATATATATATATATATATATATATATATTTGGTTGGAAATGTCTAAGTCTTGAGGGAAACAACCAATGAGTATAGTTGGAAAATGAAATGTAGATATCTTGTATTAATTATGAGCTAGCTAAGGTGATGATTAAGATATAGGGGAAGTTTTGAGATAATGTATGCGTTAAGAATGATAACTTGGATATAATATAGATATAGGAGTAAATGAGGTGAAAAGAGAAATGAAAACGATGAATATTTACAATTTAATGATGTTTGGACAGCTCGGGAATTCGACACGGGAAACAAGGCTAATCTGAGGAGCAGAGGATATTATACCATTCAAGGTGCAAGAGGTAAAGGAAATAAACCGTTTGTGCTTGTGAGTTTTCGAATGATTGAAAACATTTTGATATCATGAAAAGGGTTTAATGAAATGAGCATGTTTATGAGAAATGAGATAAATTGATGTTGTGATGAACGAGTGAGTGTTTTGTCGGTTTCAGATCGATTTTGATGAGTTTTGTGTAACTGGGAGTATAATGTTTTATAACCAAAATGAGTTTTGAAATAACCGTTATGGGCTCTACGTGATGGCATATTTTACTGAGACTAAGGTGTGTCATGAGATGCACATCGATACTCTGCTTTGATAGCGTTGAGTGGCTTTATTTTGGTAGCATGTAAGACCGGGCCTTACTCCAGTAGCATGTAAGACCGATACCTCCATTCTGGTAATGAGAGATAACCCCGCTCTAGTAGCGATGGGTGGCCTTGCTTTAATAGTATGTAAGACTAGGCCTTGCTTGAATAGCATGTAAGACCACAGTTGTACAACTCTGATCAAGTCTACAGCGAATCATGGCCATGTATTGATGTCGACGCTTCCCTCTTTTGAGGATATCCGCCTAGGGGACGATGTGATTTGGTATGATGTGATGTGCCTATGGCGATGATTTTATCTGAGTTTTATTAAATGCCTAGTCTCCATTTCTTTGATGAATGATGTGTTTTACAACTGTGATTTCTATCACGTAATGAGATGTGATATTATGATGATTTGTGATATTTAACACGTGAATTATGCTGATGCCATTGTTTTCACCGTTATTTCTATAATGTTTTACATGCTCGTATATTTCCATCATATTGTGTTATGATGATGATTTTATAAATTTTTCCTTATCCTCCTTACAGAGCATTTTGAGAGCTCACCCCTTTCTTTTTCTTCCCCCTCCCCCCCTCCAGATTTCTTGAAGTAGCGAATTAGAGCCTGCCGCGTACATGATATAGGTTGTGGACAAGATCTCCCCAGGCTATCGCTTGTACACGCACAAGGTATAATTCAGTTCATTTTGTATCCAGACAATGATGTAATACGGACATTTGTTTTAAGTATTTTTGGGATGTAATTTGGATAATATGAGGAAAATGAATTGTGTTTTGTGGGTTGATCCCCTCTGGATATCATGTCTTTAATTTTTTGAAATAGAAATTGTGTGATCTTGGGGATAATAATTTATTATAATCACAAGTGATTAAATGACACTGTACAGGAATGCAACCCGAGTAAGAGATTTAATATAAGAAAATTTTAAAATTAGCCCTATTTTTCGCGCTTTCGAGCTGTCACAACAACATATTACTGCAAAGAATACGTATTTCCAAAACTTCAATCAGTGATATACATAGTTTCAAATTCATAAAACAATTCACATTTTCATTTCAGTAATTCCAGATAGACGAGGCAAGGCATTTCATGCTATAACAGGAATCAGTATGACAATTGGCCAATGTCAGTGACTCTGGGTAATCACTGATCAGGTGTGCCAGGATGTTAGGTGCCGAGGGAGTGGTCAGCTACCCAAATGGCTAACATAGTACACTATTTTCTAGTAACATGGTACATTGTACACACATACACACAGCATGGTACATCGTACTCCATGGACCTCAGCATCATTCACAATTCAATATAATTTCATTATCCACAACTTACCAATCTAGTTTCTCTTCTTGCTCCAATGAAAATGTCCCTTGCTCCTTCAATCCAACCAATGAGGATTTGTTTTCAAACTATGTTGTTCTCCTCTTGGATTTGAACAACTTCATATCTAATAGCTTCCCTTCAATTCTTACTGGAAATGGGCTGATTTTAGAGAGATAAATCTAGGTTTTGGGTTGAAATGGAAGAAATGGGGGTTTTTTTCGTGATTTGTAGATTTCACTGCTCTTATTTATAGAAATTGCTCAATGAGATCGATCTATCGAAGCATAAGATCGATCTGGTCCTCTTAAATCCCTCATTTTCATGCCAATTTGAATGCATGAGATCGATCTGTCGAGTGCTTAAGATCGATCTGTCTCAGGCAGTAGCTTAAGGAGATCGATCTGCTTCCAAGGGAGATCGATCTGCTTCAACCCGAGAGCTAAGAAAATCGATCTGTTTACATCAAAATCGATCTTCTCATTACAAAATGTTTGGCAGATCGATTTGTCTCCATTGGAGATCGATCTGGCCTGTTCCATTACTCAAATAAGAGCATTTTTTACTCTTCCAGATCGATCTCTTATCCTATGAGATCGATCTGACCTTCATACTTTCTAGATTTTGCTATAATTTTTTGTAGTAACTTTACACAAAACATCCATCAATTTACTGCCATGATCATTTTCTCATCCAACAACCTTTAAGCCTTGAAAATGGCATCCATCCATACCTTCTACACATTAAAACTTGCGTGCATTCATTGTATAACCAAGGGTATCCCATACCAAACTAAATGGAAGTATAACTTCATTCCATTTTACCACACTACTCATTTTGAGTTCCAATCACATTCATCACTTATAAAAGCCCATTTCTTCATATTCATACATAATGAAACTTGTAGGTACATCACAAACTCTTACTACAAGTGTGTACATTAAATTTATGGACTTTACATCAATTATACTTCACATTACAAGTACATTACCATACTTATGAATCCATAAAGTTACACATGAAATACGGGTCTTACAATCCTCCCCTTCTTCAAGGAATTCGATCCTCCATATTAGAACCTAGTCACTCTTCAAAAAGTTGGGGGTACTTCTCTCGTATCAAATTTTCCAATTCCCATGTGGCCTCTTCCACCGTGTGATGTTGCCAAAGAACTTTCACCAAGGGAATTGTCTTATTCCGTAACACTTTCTCTTTTCTATCCAATATCTGAACCGACTTCTCAACATATGTCATACTCTCATTAAGCTCCAGCGGCTCATATCTTATCACATGTGTCGGGTCTGGGTGATATTTTCGAAGTATAGAGACGTGGAAGACATTATGAACATTCACCAAGTCTGGTGGTAATGCCAACCTATACACCTTATCTCCCAGTCTCTCCAAAATCTTGAAGGGTCTAATATATCTAGGGCTCAGCTTGCCCTTCTTACCAAATCTCATAATACCCTTCGAAGGTGAAACTCTCAAAAATACCGACTCACCCACATCAAACTCTAGTGGTCTCAGTCTCTTGTCAGTATAACTCTTTTGTCGACTCTGAGCTGTCCGTAATCTCTCACATATCAATTGGACATCCTCAGATGCCTACTGCTGTGAGAACTGAGAATTTTGTATACCTAGTTATGAGAATTATAATTTGGTGTATGTAATTATGATATGTTAATGTACACACAAGTTTTAAATATGATGAAGTATAAGAAGATGAGGTTTTTAAGTCTTGAATGTGTATGGATTGAAATATGGATTATGGGGAGGATTTTGAGAAGTTTTACATTGAGTTTTCTGCAAATTGATGGAGCAGCAGTACAGTCTGTGAAGGCCAGATCAATCTTCAAGGATGAGAGATCGATCTCATGGCTCCAGAATGCAGGAAATGTAAAAGAACTGATAGTCAAATCGATCTCATAAGCAAGAAGATCGATCCTAAAATGTTTTTGTAAAGAGAAGATCGATCTCCTCTAGGAGCATATCGATCTCATGAAGCATTCTATAAACAGAAGATCAATCTCCTCAAGGAGCATATTAATCTCATGAAGCAATTAAGAGATCAATCTCACCCTAGATAGATCGATCTCCTAGGCATAAAATTACCCCAAAACATTCTCAAAATTCAAAAAGAGATCGATCTCCTACATGAGCAGATCAATCTCCTACTTTCGGCCTATATAAGGACCCTTGTGTTTTTCTAGAAATTCATTCTCTCTCTTCAGAAATTGAAATCCCTAGCTTTCTCTCTCCTCTAAAATCCTCATTTTCGTCCAAATCTCAGGCAAAGGAAAGAAGGAAAGTTGTTCCTCATCCAAAGGAGAACAACATACTTGGAAATCAAAGGACGAATCGAATCGAGGTGTGAATAGAGCTCTTCATAAGTTTTGGGTAAATTTCTAAGCTTTAATCTTTGATATTGAGGTGATTTTGGTGATTGTGACTATGGGTGTTGTGATAAAATATCTAGGAAATGATTAGAGTTGATGAAATAGTAATTTTGTTAAAGTGATGATGATATTATACAATTTGTGGTAATTTTGGGATTTTGGCTATAAATTGGAATTGAGGCAATGAGATGATTTTGGCATGGATATTATGCATGAAAAGTACAGGATTTGAAAGATAGTGGATGAGAATGTTGTGAGACCCCGTATATGTATAATTGTAATATGTACATAGAAATGTAAATAAAGTTATACTATGAATTCATAAGTGAAGTATATGTAATGTAAGTCCATAAGTTTAAGATACACACATGTGATAAGAGTTGTGATTGTACATACAAGTTTCATTATGTATGAATGTGAAGAAATGGACTTAAACGTGTGGAGAATGTGAGTAGGCTGGATTATGAGTAGTGTGGTAAAATGGAAGGAGAATTGCATAAGTTGTGCACTTCCATTTGGTTTATATTAAGTACCTTTGGATATACCAAGATTTCACACAAGTTTTAATAGGTATAAAGTATGAATGGATGCCATATTCAAGTCTCAAAGATAATTGGATGAGAAAATGATCATGGCAACAAAATGTATGGAGTTTGGTAAGAGTTGCTGCAAAAAATCTAGAAATATAAAGGCCAAATCGATCCCATAGGATGATAGATCGATCTGGAAGAGCCAGAATGCTCTTATTTGAGCAATGGAATAGAGCAGATCGATCTCCAAGGGAGCCAGATCGATCTCCTAACACATTCTGTAAAATACAGATCGATCCTTAATGGAACAGATCGATCTCCTTAGCTCTCGGGATTGGAAGCAGATCGATCTCCCCTAAGACCAGATCGATCTCCTTAAGCTTCTGTTTGAAAGCAAATCGATCTCAAGCCTCGACAAATCGATCTCCTGCCTTCAAAATGTCTTGGAAAAGGGGAATTTTAATAGGACCAGATCGATCTCCACCCAAGGCAGATCGATCTCATCAAGCTGAATCTATAAATATGGAGCAGTTGGATCTGCATTTTCGAGACAAAAACTAATCTTTCCATTTTTGAACCTAAAACCTAGCTTTCTCCCTCCTAAATCCACACATTTTCAGTAAGATTTGAGGGAAAGCTATTAGAGACAAAGTTGTTCACATCAAAGAGAAGAACAACATAGTTTGGAGGTATTTCCCCACTTGTTGGATTGAAGGATCAAAGGTGCATTTCCATTGGAGCAAAGAGGAAATCAAGCTAGGTGAGTTTCTAAATGAAATAACTCAAGTATATTGTGTAGATATTGATTTTGGAGTTGTTTGGTATGCATAGAAAGGGTAGAAACTACCTAGGAAGTAATGAATCCACCATGACCTAGAAATGGTCTAGTGTGAAAAAGTGAAATGTGCTGAGATTAATGATGAATGTGATATATTGAAGTTAATAATAGTGTTGTGGTATGATTTTAAGGTGTTGTTAGTGAATAAATTGTGAGATTTACCAAAAAGGGGTAAAATGTGGATTAAAGCATTGGTAAATGCAAAGATGGGCTACATTGACTAATGAGGTCAAATGTGAGTTAACAACTTAAACTCAAGTGGTTTGGATGATTGAATCGTAACTTTCGAGGATACACCGGAGTAAGGCGAGCCAAGAGCGCAAGAAGCTAAGAGGAAAAGAGAGTCGCACTCAAGTAAATTGAGGTAAGGGAATTCTGTGGACTCTTAGAGATATCTGTGCTCAATTTGGGCCCATTAAATGCTTTGCTAGAATGCATGAGATATTAGGAAATGATGTTGGGTGATTGAAGGGTAAAAGTTGGGTGTTTGAGAAATGTGAATGAAAATAAAAGCATATTGCTTTGGAAAATCATGTTTTATTTGCTTTTTAGCAAAGGATTGGTAGGTTGGCTAACATTTGAAATGTTTTACAAATGAAATGAGATGCTTTGGTTTGTTAAACATATTTTGCAAAGAATTGAGCCACCTACATGGTTTTCGTAAGAATGAAAGCATGCTAGAGTATGACTCGCACGAGATTTCACGTGTTTTATACACATGAGTGCTGGAGCTTAGCTCGCATTAGTTTTCACATGGATTTCATATTGGTTTTGGCATGGTTTTTAGAGCTTAGCTCGCACTAGATGCCCACCTTATTTGTAGTCGTGCTTGGAGCTTTGGGCAGACTGGGTGTCGCACCGATTAAATAGGCTTGCACGTGCATTTGTGATGTTTTGACATGTTGATAGCCGTGTTAGGAGCTTCGGGTAGACAAGAGGTCGTATCGATTAAATAGGCTCACACGTGCATTTGAGATGTGACATGATATGATATGTTGATGTGGGTCCACGGAGTACGTTGTACCGTGCAGATAGCATGGAGTACGTTGTACCATGTTGAGATGTGATATGTCATCTTCGGACGAGATTTGCTATGGATAAGCGGGCAGGATTTGACCCACCTCCCATGTGGAAGCAGATAGTGGTGATATCTCGCACACCTGATCTGTGTAGCCAGTATCATAGGATATGGCCATAGTCCTAGAGGTTATTACCTTTTATTGAATTGCCTATCTCACATGTCTATTGTTTTGTGAATAAATCCATGTTTGAAATGATTTGTAGGTCAGGATAGTCCGAGGGAGGGATTGAGACCTGACAAGTGTTGGGTTGTTTTGTTAATGGTTTTTAAAGTGCACTGATGCATGATGATTAATGCCATGCTTTATTATGAAAAATGCATGATGGTTAATGCCATGCTTTATCGTGGAATATGCATGATGATTTATGCCATGCCTTGAAATGATTTGTGCACTGGATTTTAATAACATGAATGCTTTACATACCATTAACACAAGCATGAACTCATATTTGAGAAAATGAGATGGAAAAAATATGTTTTGAGCATGGCATCACGATCACGTAGATAGTGCAGTATCTACCTATTCGCATGATTGCCTTATTGAGCGTGTGGTTTGCTCACCCCCTTATTTTCCCCCTCTCTATAGAGTGTTGAGTATAGATTGAGCGTAACTGGAGGCGTACCCTTTTGGTATCTCCTGCATCCCATCGCGTAAGGTATACACACTGTTGTAATTTTGTATCTAAACTTATGGTAGCACAGTAGCATTTTGTATGTAACTATTGGGGATGTAAAACGATATAAACACATGTAAACGAATCTGATTTATTTATACAAGTGTTTACTGAGAAATAATATGCAAATTGAATTGGTATGGTGGAGTGAGTTAGACGTAGACACACAGCCCAACTATTGAGGAGAGTAGCTATTCACGATTGAGGTAGAAACAGATAATAAATGATGTATGAAAATGTGAAACATTTGTACGTATTTTGGTAAGTTGAGGGTCATGACAAATGTGGATTAGGATAGGAATATGAGAAAAACGAGGTTTGTAGTATTTAACGAGAATATGACCAAATATGTGCTCGACGATGTGATTGAGATGAATTATTGATGTTTTAGCATCGTTTGGACAGCCTGGGAGTTCCAGAGAGGAATGCGAGGCTAGTCCGTCGTTTGGGGGAACGATTGCACAATAGAGGTGCAACGAGGTAAGGAAAAACTTAAACTCATTTGTGTATGTGATTTTGTGATGATAGTGTAGCATGAAATGTGATTTGAGAAAACAAGCATGTTTTTATAAGTTATGAATGAGTTGTTGCACACGACTTTATAGCCGGTTGGGGCCCAATTTTTATGAGTTGTAAACTAAATGTGAAATTGTTTTACAATCGTTTTGATTTCAAAAAGTGAAATGTCATTTGGGCTCTACATTAAGGCGTACTGAGACTTGAGAAATGTGTGCTTGGTTTTGTCGGTTTGAGCTCGGTTTTGACATGTTTTATGTTGAGTACAAAACGGTTTTGAGATGAGTTTTATGAGAAAACAATTATAAGCGCTACGTGAAGGTAAAACGGTTTTATATGATAATGGCTATTACTGAGACTTAGGCGTGCCATGTTAAATACATATCGAGCTTTGCTCTAGTAGCATGTAAGTCCGGGCATTGCTCTGGTAGCATGTAAGTCTGATATTCCTCTGTTCTGGTAACGTGAGGTGACCTCGCTCCGTGGTAGCCATGGGAGGCATTGCTTTGATAGCATGTAAGACAGGGTCGTGCTTTGATAACATGTAAGACTAACGACTGTACGAAACTGATCAAGTCTACAACGAACCATGGCCATGGGTGTATTATTGTCGACGAAATCCCTCGATTGGGGATGTCCGCCTAGGGGACAAGTTCAATCGTTTTGATGTGCCATGACGAGTTTTTATATGAGTTTTATTGCCTAGTCTCCTTTTTATACACATGAGATTGTGTTTGGTGTTTGTGCCACGTGCATTACTACTGCGGTGATTTTTATCACGTTTTTATGAGAAAAGCCATTATCGCATCCTGATTTCCACATGCTTGTAACTACTTGTAACCATGGTTTGTATTAAGCCATTTATTATCATGTTTCTACATGAGTTTTGAGAAATGAGTTGAGATGATGTTTTAATTATTCATACTACGTTTTTCATTGAGTTTATTGGGTTTTCACCCATAAAACAAAATGATTGTGCTGTACAAATCCTTATTTTATCAATGAGTCCTTTACCCCCTTACTGAGCAATTTAGAAGCTCACCCTGTTTTTCTATCCCCCCAGATTTCTTCAAGTGAAGAGAGTTGCCCTGTGACGTATGGAGTAGTGGCTAGTGGAGGACTTGAGCAGGCCATATATATTTTATTGAGGTATATTTTATCATTTCATGTACCCAGACTAAAGTTGTATTTACAGACACTTGATGTACAATGATGTATGAGATGTATTAGGATTAATTAACCTTAAGTTGAGTAATGTATATGGTATGAAATATAACTATGAGATGATGAGATCCTGAGGTGAAAGTTCGATAACATATGTATTATGATGTATGACACTGCACAGGAATGCACCCTTAATTGTGAATGGATGTCAAAAACTTATAAATTTGCCCTGTTTTTCGCGCTTTCAGGGCATCACAGCTGCACTAAGTCCAAAACAAAAATCTTTCTGTCACCAACCTCTTCCCATCCAGTGGGGGATCGACATCTGCGTCCATATAGTGCCTCATAGGGTGCCATTCTGATGCTCGTATGATAGCTATCATTATAGGCGAACTCGGCTAACTGTAGGTGATCATCCTAGGAGCTTCCAAAATCCAGTACACACACTCTCAACATATCCTTCAGGGTCTGTATAGTCCTCTCTGACTGCCCATCTGTCTGAGGATGAAAAGCGGTGCTAAAACTCAAGTGGGTCCCCATCGCTTCCTGAAAATGTTCCCAGAAATGGGAAGTGAAGCGGGCATCCCTATCAGAAACAACGCTCGTTGGTACACCATGTAGCCGTACTATCTCTCTAACATACAGGTTCGCCAACTGACTTAGAGTATCGGTAGCTCATAGCTAAGAAATGGGTTGACTTAGTCAACTGATCCACAATAACCTATATGGCATCATGACCTCTGTAGATCCTTGGCAATCCCATCACAAAATCCATGGTGACATGCTCCCACTTCCAAGTCGGTATCAGTAGAGGCTGTAATAATCCTGCAGGCTTCTGATGCTCTACCTTCACCTGCTGACAAACGAGACACTTAGCGACATATTCAGCAATGTCTCTCTTCATTCCAGACCACCAATAAACCTTCTAAAGGTTTTGATACATCTTAGTACTCCCCGGATGTATCGTGTACTTCGATGAGTGAGCCTCTGATAAAATCAGTCTCCTGATCTCAAGATCCTCGGGAACACATACTCTCCCTCTGAACCTCAACAAGCCATCTGTACTCAGCTCAAAATCAATACCCACACCTGCCTGTATCTGACTCAACCAATCGATACACCGTCCATCGCTCTATTGAGCCTGTCGAATACGACCAATTAACTTTGGCTCTAATCTCATACTAGCCATAATCTCGACTCTCTCTGATCCAAGTGGGGACACATCCAAACTGAGGTTTAAAATTTGTTCCAATAACTCATGTTCTCGTACCATCACATAAGACACCAACCCTAGGTTCTTCCTGCTCAAAGCATCACCAACTACATTTGCCTTACCCGGGTGGTACCTGATTTCACAATCATAATCCTTTAAAAGTTCAAGCCATCTCCTATGTCTCATGTTCAACTCTTTCTATGAGAACATGTACTTAAGGCTCTTATGATCTGTGAAAACCTAAAATTTCTCTCCATAGAGGTACTGGCACCATATTTTCAAAGCAAACACCATGGCCGCCAACTTCAAATCATGGGTCAGGTAGTTCCTCTTGTGATCTTTCAACTGTCTAGATCCATAGGCAACCACCTTCCCATCCTGCATAAGCATACAGCCCAGTCTATGGTGTGATGCTTCCGTGTACATCGAAATCCTCCTGAGCTGGTAGGAATGGTGAGAGCTGGAGCAGTGGCCAATCGACGCTTAAACTCCTCAAAACTCCTCTCACATGCCTCATCCCACACAAACTTAATATCCTTACACGTGAGACGTGTCAACGGAGCAGCTAGTCTGGAGAAACCCTCAATAAATCTCCGATAATACCCTGCTAATCCCAAAAAACTTCTAATCTCAGTAACTGTCTTGGGCTGTTCCCACTGTGTAATTGGCTCTATCTTTGATGGATCCGCTGATGCCCCATCCCTCGATACAACATGGCTCAAAAACAAGATCTGCTCTAACCAAAAGTTACACTTATTGAGTTTGGCCTATAGTTCCTTCTCTCGGAGGGTCTGCAGAACTATCCTCAAGTGCTCCTCATGATCCTCCTTGGACTTGGAATAGACCCAAATGTCATCAATAAACACAATCACAAACTTGTCCAGGTATGGCTTAAAGACATCATTCATCAGTGCCATCAATGCTACTGGGGCATTCGTCAATCCGAATAGCATCACCAAAAACTCGTAGTGGCCATATCGGGTACGAAATGCTGTTTTGGGTACATCTCCACTCTTGATCCTCAATTGATGGTACCCTGACCGTAGATCTATCTTAGAAAACACTTGGGCTCCTCGGAGCTGATCCAACAAGTCACTGTGCCCTTCTGTATCGGGCTACTCACATCCTGTCCAACAGGTCTGATCCTGTCCAACAGGTCCGGCTCCAAGCGTAGACTAGCTATCACATAGCCTGTATCCATGTCATAAGGCACGACTCCCAAACTGAGGCTAGCAAATTGCTCTAGCAAATCATGTTCCCTAACCATCATGTACGATACCATCCCCAGGCTCTTCCTGCTCAAGGCATCAGCTACAACATTAGCCTTACCCGGATGATAAAGTATCTCACAATCGTAGTCCTTCAGAAGCTCTAGCCATCTTCTCTGTCTCATGTTCAGCTCCTTCTGCGAGAACAGATACTTGAGGCTCTTGTGGTCAGTAAATATCTGGAACTTCTCGCCATACAAGTAGTGGCGCCATACCTTCAACGCAAACACTACTGCTGCTAGTTCCAAATCATGGGTCGGATAGTTCTTCTCACGATCCTTCAGCTGTCTGGATCCATAAGCAACTACCTTCCCGTCTTGCATCAATATACAGCCCAGTCCCTGATGCGAAGCATCGGTATACACTGCAAATCCTCCTGAGCTGGTAGGGATAGTGAGAATCGGAGCGGTGGTCAATCGACGCTTCAACTCCTCAAAGCTCTTCTCACAATCCTCGTTCCATATGAACGGTGCACTCTTTCGAGTAAGACGTGTCCACGGAGCAGCCAACTTCGAAAATCTCTCAACGAATCTCCGATAGTATCCAGCTAAACCCAAAAAACTCCTGATCTCGGTGACTGTCCTCGGTTGTTCCCACTGAACTACTGCATCTATCTTAGATGGATCAACTGATACACCATCTCTCGATACGACATGTCTCAAAAATGAGATCTGTGACAACCAAAAGTCACACTTACTGAGCTTAGCATATAACTCATGCTCCCGTAACGTCTGCAGCACGATCCTGAGGTGCTCCTCATGCTCCTCCTTGGATCTCGAATACACCAATATGCCGTCGATGAAGACGATAACAAACTGGTCCAAGTATGGCTTGAACACATCGTTCATCAAAGCCATGAAAGCAGCTGGAGCATTCGTCAATCCGAATGGCATGACCAAGAACTCATAATGGCCATATCGGGTATGAAATACTGTCTTGGGAACATCTCCACTCCGAACCTTCAGCTGATGATACCCAGACCTTAGGTCAATCTTGGAAAAGACCTGTGCTCCCTATAGCTGATCTAGCAAGTCGTCAATGCGTGGAAGGGGGTATCTATTCTTGATGGTGGCCTTATTCAACAATCAGTAGTCTATACACAATCGGAGGCTCCCATCCTTCTTCCTCACAAATAAAATCGGTGCTCCCCAAGGTGAAACACTCGGTCGTACAAAACCCCTATCCAACAGCTCCTGTAACTATCTCTTGAGCTCCTCCAGCTCAACTAAGGCCATGCAATAAGGTGGTCTCGAAATAGGCTCCGTACTAGGTACCAGATCTATACAGAACTCCATCTCTCTGTCTGGTGGTAACCCTGGCAATTCATCCGGGAAAACATCTAGGTACTCACTGACCACAGTGATATCTGTCAACTCCTGATGGACCTTATCCATATCTACCACGTACGCAATGAAACCTCGAATCACATCCGATGAAGCATCAGCTGTTCCCTGGTCTAAAGCATGTACTCGCCCTTGACCCATCACTTGTTTCCCCTTCTCCTCTGCCGTCGCTCTACCTCTCTGAGCAGACGTACCAGCTGGGGTTCTATCATACTCCATGCCCCTCTGTGGTGCAGTCACATACGGCACTGGGCACTCTCTAGCCATGTGCCCCTGTTTCCCACATCGAAAACATACCATAGCACCCTGTGGACACGGTCTATCTCCATGTGATCTACCGCATCTTCTGCACAAATCTGCAACAGGTCTCGGTCCTCCCATGACAATGCCCTTCGCTGGGGCTGCAGTCGGATAAGCAGGAGGTCTAGCATATCTATCTCGTGTCCCCTCTATCCATGATCTCTTACCGAAGGATCTCTTCCCTCTTCGATAAACGAAATCTCTAGCGGGTCTCTTCTTCTGCAAGTCTAGGCTACGGCTAAACTTCCCAAACTCGGAAGCATTCCTCTCGTAGTCCTACTCACATAGTTGCGCCCTGCGCACCGCTTCCTCATAGGTCACTATGTCCAGCGGAACCAACTTGGACCGTAGCACTGGTCTCAACCCGTCGATAAATCTGTGGACCTTCCTGGTCTCACTGTACATGGTATCCGGGTCATATCTTCCTAGGGATAGGAATCGAGTCTCATACTCGTCCACAGATAAACTCCCCTGGTTGAGTCTCAAAAACTCTGCTTGTAACTTCCGCTGTGCAGTGTCGGGAATAAACTGCCTCCTGAAGGCCTCCCGAAATATATCCCAACTGATATCCGTGTGTCGAGATCTCAATATAGGTCGGGTGGACTTCCACCAATGCTCTGCAGCTCCCTTCAGTAGGAACGCAGCAAACGCGACCATCTCCGAGGTCGTGCACTCGAAGAATCCATAGAGCTTCTCCAGCTCTGCTAACCACTCCTCGGCAGCCACTGGATCCTTAACCCCACTAAAGGACGGAGGTCTAAACTTCTGGAATTCCCTCAAACGATCCAGATCACATCCATATCCTAATCTACTACTACCCGAAACCGGTGGGGGTGTAGGAGTATCTACAGTCCTCTGTGCATCAGCTGTCTGCGTAGGTGTATCAGGGGCAACTGCCTCTCTTGTAGCAGCTCCTGCCTCCTATCTCTACCTACCTGGCATCGTCTGTGCCAGTATCTCTATAATAGTCTCGAGACCACGCTCTAATCTCGTGAAGCGCATCTCAGCACAATCGGGTGCCTCAGTAGCACCTGCAGTCTCATGCGTAGGTAATGGTCCGGCAGTGGCTCGTCCCTCAGGTCTATCTCCCCGGCCTCGAGCCTTACCTCTCATAACTCTACCACTACGCGTATTTGCCATATAGGCAAAGTTCCTGCATTTATAATAATGAATTAGTCCATTTCCTATCTGGTATACACAGTTATATCTAAACACAGCACAGTACTATGGGGATGTACACTTTCCTATTTTCTAACACCGACTCACATCAGACCAACCTCTGCTCTGATACCATCCCTTCACTGGACCCCAGTTTCAATCCTTGACTTTATCCAAAAATCACTATAAATTTTTTCGCATTTTAACATACCTTTCTCCTCTTCAATGGTTGGGCTGTGATTCGATGTCAGAATCTTCACTTACCATAATATCCATTCTCATACATACATGTCAATATATTAATTCTGACTGTAGCTGCTTTTATTATACATGTAAGATTTTATAAAATCTAATACAATTACATTCCCCATAATATATAACGTATACATCACTGTGCTGTTTCTATGTTTAGATACATGAATGTACATAATAAGTATACCTGATGAATCGATAGGAACTAGCAGTGGACTCTGGGACACTCTCCCACGATAACTCTCGCTCTACTGACGCTCTGTAGAGAGATGTAAAGAAAAGGGGCTGAGCATAACGCGCTCAGTAAGGAAATCAGGCAAGCAAGTAGATATCCACACTATCTACTTAAAATAGTGCTATGCCTTGAAAACATTATTTCCTTAACTCACTTTAAAAGTGTCACGACCCAATTCCATTCTCTTTAACTGAAAATCACTGAAAATTTTTTGGGTTTTACTGTTACCTTACCCGGTCGTGAACTAAACTCACAACACACTGTTGGGCTGTGAGTCAATAATAAACACCACATCTCATTCATTCTCAATTAATTAAAACGATGTCATACGTTTGCATTTAATCGTGTACTTATACGAATACATGTTTTACTGACATCTACATCCCCCATAATTACAACTCAAAAGAATACTGTGCTTTTACATTGTTTAGATACAAAAAGAATCACTGTGTATATACCTCTTAGCAATGGAGATGCAGCGGAGTCTAAAATACCACGCCTCAGTCCTTACTGGGCTACTATGCACGCTCTGTAGGGGGAAAATAGAGTGGGATGAGCAACCAGACGCTCAGTAAGGCAATAATGCAAGCATGGTAGATAACTACTCTATCTACATGCTGATAGTGTTATGCATAAATCATTTATGGTAGGAGTATAAGGAATAAAACTATGCCATGTGAATATACATATATATCATGTATCAAAATCATGTGCATTGGCATATAAAACATGGTAGAAACATCATGTATAAATCATCTCATGCTCAATCTCATTTAAATTCATAAAAAGGGCAATTCATTAAGAAACCTTCTTTTTAAACCAACATCATAAACCTCTTTCTCAACACATAATTACCACCAAATCAACTCATAATCACAACCACATTTTCATTTCACAATTCACGCATGTGTATAAAAACTAGGTCACTATATCAAAAGTGCCTATGTGGATCATTACATCATAAATCATCCCAGACCACACGCATCCAGGTGTGCGGGGTATCACGCTGGCATGAAGATGGATTATCCCTCACCAAACTTTCTCAACACATAACCATCATGCGGTACATCGTACTCCATGTGATATACACGGTACAGCGTACTCCGCAGACTCATATCGTGATTGGGGGTGCCATTCCTAGGTCTTACCTACCCCATACCAAGAGTTTTCCATATCCGTGAAGGAGAGCCTCCCTGCCGAATAGAGCCTCCCCGCTTAACAGAGCCTCCCTGCCTCCTCGGGCTTAAGGATGTTAGCTTAAGGATGTAGGGCTTAAGGATCCTTCCGTAAGTGAGCCTCCCCACCGAACAGAGCCTCCCCGCCTAACAGAGCCTCCCCGCCTCTTTGGGCTTAAGGATGTAGGGCTTAAGGATCTTACCGTACCCATGTAGGAGAGCCTCCCCGCCTAACAGAGCCTCCCCGCCCCTCCAGGGCTTAAGGATGTTGGCTTAAGGATCCCACCGTAAGAGAGCCTCCCCACCGAACAGAGCCTCCCCGCCTAACAGAGCCTCCCCGCCTCTTTGGGCTTAAGGATGTTGGCTTAAGGATGTAAGGCTTAAGGATCTTACCAACTTTCACAACCTTATACGTGTAACAATGAGCAAACTTGTGCGAGCAAAGCTCTAGCACGACTCAGGCATCCTCTCATACAGAGACGCGTACGAGCATAGCTCTAGTACGGTTATACTCATAAGATAACCACTCAAAATCCACGCACGAGCAGAAGCTCCAGTACGGTTTATAAACATCATCATAGTTTCCAAATCAAGGTGCGAGCTAAGCTCCAGCACGTTTCATACAAATGGGAACATAGAAATCCAGCGCGAGCGAGGCTCTAGCGCGATTTATGTCATACAAATACGATAGGCGGCTCATACACAATCAAACAATCCCGGCAATCGGGTTTAGCACTCACAAATGCTTTTCTACAACAACCATACAATACTAGCCGACCCATCTACTAGCTTGCTTAAAACCAAGCAAATTTCGTTTTGAAAAGCATCAAAACATTAGATTTATGCAATTATTAGCCTTACTATCCCATTTCATAAAATCCACTTCAAATCCAAAACCACGCATATACTCCTCATCATTCACGAATACCATCAATCATTTATTTAAGCATCCATGCATTTCATAAAACACCCAATATTCACCCACAAGTTCAAAGTACGAGCAGCTACCTCTATATACTCACAAAATTCCCTTACCTGGAATCGCGATGCGTGATTCCACTTCCTTAAGCTGCTTACTCGTACGGTTCGATTCGTCTTCAACGAACTCTTCGGGACTGCACAAAATCGTATCCCGCATTATATTCGATCCATATAATATGACATTGTGCGTTCACTATAGTCAATTCGACCTATAGTTTTCTATTAATGCGTGTGAGGCCTCGTTTCATTACTTTATCCATAACTCGAGTTTATGGATTCTTTTTAGGCCTATTACTTATTCCGAATCGATAATAAATCGATATTAAGCTCATAGTGTTCATACTTCATGAATTCCCTCACTATGGCATTTATCAAGCATATTCATACTCATTTCCACAATTCCTCCAAACTCACAATGTAATCCCATTTAACTATCTAAAATCATAAATATTACCTCAATAACAACTTTAGCAATGCCCATAAATCATAAACTCATTCAACCCATAAATTCTCACATCATACCCATTCTAGGTTTTCTAGGTTACACCAATTCCACCACATCCCTAGATAATTTATCCATTAATAGTCATGCCAAACAACTCCAAAATCAATTAAATAGACAATGTATTTGGATTGGAGTGTTAGAATCTTACCAAATATGATTTTTCTTCTTGCTCCAAATGGCAATGCCCTTAACTCCTTCAATACCAACAATGGAAAAATGCCTTCACACTATGTTGTTCTTCTCTTTAATAGGAACAACTTTGCCTCTAATGGTCTCTCTTTAATTCTTGCTGGAAATGACTGATTTTAGAGAGGGAAAGTTATGTTTTTAGGTTGAAAGTGAAAGGTTAGTGTTTTTCCCGAGATTTCTTAATTTTCAACCCTCCTTATATAGAAATAGCTTGAGGAGATCGATCTGGTCCAAGAGGAGATCGATCTGGTCCCTTAAAATCCCTCTTTTTCACGGCATTTTTAAGCCTGAGATCGATCTGTCGAAGCATGAGATCGATCTGCTCCCAAACAGAGAGCTAAGGAGATCGATCTGGGTGCTTGGGGATCGATCTTTTCACTACAGAATGCTTGGGAGATCGATCTGGCTCCATTGGAGATCGATCTGCTCTATTCTTTTGCCCAAATAAGAGCATTCTGGCTCTTCCAGATCGATCTCTCATCCTATGAGATCGATCTGGCCCTCATGTTTTCCAGATTTCCTGCAGTTTCCTTGCTGCAACTCATACCAACACGTCCTTAATCTATTGCCATGGCCATTTTCTCATCCATCCACCTTTATAACTTGAAAATGGCATCCATTCATACCTTATGCACATTGAAACTTGTGTGCATTCATTGTATGTCCAAAGGTATGCTACATGAAACCAAATGGAAGCATAACTCCATTCCATTTTACCACACTACTCATCTTGAGTTTCAATCACATCCATCACTTGCTAGAACTCATTTCTTCATATTCGTACTCAATGAAACTTGTATGTACGTTACAATTCATATTACACATACATACATTCAATCCATGGACTTACATCAATCATACTTTACATTACAAGTCCATTCATATTATTTGATCCAATTACACACATTACCATTATACATATACGGGGTCTTACAAAAAGCATGTCTTGAAATATAATATATATACTTGTACAGAATAAATCCCATTTACAGAAATCATGCTTTATTTCTCAAATGTAGGCATGTAATGCAAAACAATGCATTGTATATAAATCATGCCTTTATGTAAATCATGCCATGTATATTTAAATCACAATAAATATGGCATCAAATGATTCACAACACAAATTGGAGTCCGACCCATCCCTCAGGTTTGTCCGCAGTTTAAATCAGTCAATCAATGTGATATATCATGTGAGACTCTGTGGTAAATGCAAATAGTATCCTGGATTATGATCATATCCGAAAAGTGATCCCATGCAACACAGTACTCGGTGTGTGGCAATCACTGCTGTAACGGGAGGATGGTCAGTCCAATGTCAACCGCCAGCTACGTAACACACGGTACAGCGTACACCTTGTGTCCCAAACACGGTACAAAGTACACCCATGAACCCTCACAGCCAGAGTGCCTCCCATAGGACTTAGCCCTCGAAACTATGGAAATAAGTATACCACGTCTATATCAACCTCATACGGATATCCTCTCTAGCTATGACACACAGTCACACAAGGACTCAGGCATGGGTTTTAACATGTATTACATATCACATACAGTGTGCGTCTTGAGTGCGACTCACAGTCGTCACTCCGCTCAAACACTTTTTCACATCACAAAACTCAACTCTAGTGCGAGCAATCTCTAGCAACTAGGTCAATGCATAGTTTATGTATTAAATCAAGTACGAGCAATAGCTCCCAGTACTATGCTATGCACAATATCAAAATCAAGTACGAGCAATAGCTCCCAGTACTATGTCATGTATAAACCATGAAGAATCGAGTACGAGCAACGCTCTAGCACTCTATCATGCATATATCATTCAAAGCTGAGTACGAGTGAGAACTCCAGTACTCTATCATGCATGTCATGAAAATCTAGTGCGTATCAAAATCCAGCACTAATATTATGTGGAAAACATATGAATCCCAGTGCGAGATATGCTCTAGCACGATTCATTCTCACAAAATATGATAGATGGCTATTTAAAAGGGATTGTTTATAAAACATTAAAATCAGCACTTAAAAGTGTGCTTAAGTCATATCAACCTTAAAATCATTAGCCCATCTATTTATTTTCATGCTAATAGCAATTAAACACTCACAATAGTATTTTCCATGCTTTTTACAACTTCTCACAAAAGTTGACTTTTTGACTAACTAGGGGCAAAATCGTAATTTGCCACTATCGGGTCGCAATAATTATTATTCACTTTCTCTGACCCTCAGAGTTTTTAAGTGAATGCAGAAGCAGTTGAAAATACGTGCATGTATCTCTAACTACTTGCAAAAGTCCCTTACCTCGGATCACGTCACGTGACCTCACTTCCTCGGTGCTGCTAATTCCCGCAGTCCGATCAGCTCTCAATGTCAACTCCGGAGCTGTAAATAACCGTTCCTCAGGTTAATTAAAATTTTCCTATTGTATTACACATTAATACAGTTTAATTTCCCTTAATGGGCCTTAAAATCCTTAATGGGCCTAACTACGCCTTAAGCCCATTTTCATTTTACTTTTCACTTTTGTTGGGCCTATTGGGCTTTTGGGGCCCACCAACTCTTATTGGGCTTGTCTTAGGCCCATTACACCCTATTAGGCCTAAAAATATTGGGCTTGGCCCATTGGCCCTCTCGACCACATGCCATGACCGAGAGCTAGCCATTCTCGATTTTCCACCATGGCATGCCATACATGCCTCTTTCCTAGCCATTTTCACTTAAGTATTTTCACAAAAACTTGGTAGGCAACATTACCAATCATCATATTGTTCATTTAGGCATTTTATCAAACACCTTGATTGCCAACAATTTACATGTATTAATTAATCAATTTGATTAATTCTAATTATACCATTAACATTAATACCTGTGTACTAATCCATTTATGTCTTAAAAATCAAATTGACATATTTCAATATCCCATTGATCACTCTCGGCCTAACCCTCTTCATGGTGGTTTAATATGTTTCAATGCTTAAAACATACATCATACTTAAAATCATTCATACATTAACATATATGAAATTGGAAATTAGAAAATATACCAATTGTTGTGTTCACCCTTTGGCCGAAACTTTAGAGGCTCTCGGTTTGCACTCTATGGCTCCTTGATAGCCAATTCTAACGTATGTTAGTCTCCTTTCAATTTGGAACAACTTCCATGAAGAATGCAAGTTCCAAATATGTCTAATTCCTAGTGATTTCTAGTGAGAGAAAGCTTGGATGGTTATGGTTTCAATGGTTTCTTCTCTAGCCGGAATTGGTGTGGTGAAGATGACAATGGTGTGGCTGCATTTATAAGCCACTTACTTAGCCATTAAGCCTTACTTTTCAGCCATTTTGCTTGACTTTCCAAATCTGAACCATGAGTCACCGTATGAGTCACCTTATGAGTCATAGTTAACTTTAACTATGGTTAGATATTTATCTCATGGGCTTTTCCAATTGGGCTTCTCGGTTTGGGCTTTTCTAATGGGCTTTCGAGCTGAAATTTTTACTATACCTCGGGCCTCTTATTGTCTCAAAATTTGGCCGATCAATTGGTCCAACAATTCGGTCTAAAGGACCTAAAAATTTCGATATACGTTTAGTATACCTTAATGGGCTTTAAAATTTTCACCTTAGGCCCATTACGTTTTTAACCATTAAATTTATTTCGGAATCCTTCCGAATAAATTTTCCTTACTTTCGGGGATGATTATCTTGTATTCTGGCCAAGAATATTTTTCCCCAAATTTTTCTCCACACTTAGGTTAATTTTTTAACCATAATTAGTCAACTATGGCAAAAGTCCACTTTCTTAACTATAGTTGACTTTTTCTTTAACCATTGACTAAGTTGACTTTTTCTCCAAATTTCGAAAGTGTCATATATTATGTCTTACACTCTCGTCTTTATATTCCAACCGCTCCCAGTGGATAATTTCACCCGAAACTCCTTTTCTTGCCAAAAAGGTCCATTTTACCCTTTTTAGCTTTTACTCTCGTTTTTGTATGTTCGGGTCTAAATCAAGCTAACTTTCCTTCATGAGCTCTCTACGCTCTCTTATTTTAAGTTCTTATTTTCAGTCAGAATGATTTAGAATGACTCGGTTTAACCTGTGATACCCATCGTCCACATTAGGCATTTTATGTAGCTTTTGCGTGTTAATTCATTTCACTAACACTTTAAATTTAGTAAATACTCTTCTTATGATTCAACCATAATTACATAGTGTTCATACACATAGGAATCATAAGGAAATAAGCTACAAAAATTCGGGTCTGACAGCTCCCCAAGGTGAGACACTCGGTCTAATAAGCCCTTTCTCTAGCAACTCTTGCAGCGATTTCTTTAGCTCTTCTAACTCAATCGGAGCCATTCTAAATGGTGGTTTAGATACTGGCTCGGTATCAAGCACGAACTCTATACAAAATTCCATTTCCCTTTCAGGTGGTAGCCCTGGTAACTCGTCTAGAAAGACATCAGGAAATTTTGCAATTATCGGTATGTCCCTCAATTCCGGGTGTACCTTATCTATATCAACCACGTAGGTGATGAACCCTTCACATCATTCTTTCCACTGTTAGTGTCATAAGTCATCACATCAATATTCATCATAAATAAATAAATTCATCTCTCAAACAGATTAAACAAAATCTTACTCTTTTCAGTTATCATGGTTATATTCTTTCATTTCCTTTAATCAAAGTTTATAATAAGATTGTCTAATCTTGGAAACATCAAAGTCTTTGCATGACAGTCCATAACAACATGATTGGTAGCCAACCAATCCATTCCTAATATTACATCAAAATCATTCATATTCAATAAAATTTAAATCGGCTATCATTTCCTTTCCCTTTATCTTTAACTTACAATCTCTACATTCATGCTTAGTCAATTAACTATCATTCATAGGTGTGGAAATCATCAACATTTTATCCAACAATGTAGGTTTCACATGCTTCAACAATTTATGTGCAAAGGAAGGCGATATGAAGGAATGCGTGACACCAGGATCAAATAATACCAATGCTTCTAAATCAAAGATTCGAATGGTTCCTTTAATCACATCCGTCGATGCGTCTATAGTGTCTTGGTCCAGCACATGCACTCTTCCTTTGCTCACACCCACTGCCTATTTCCCTTTTTCTTCAGTTATGGCCCTCCTCCTCAGAGTAGCTGTCTCAAGTGGAGCCTTCTCTGGCTCTTTGCCCTTTTGTGGGGTAATCTCCATCCTCTCGAGACAATACTTTGCTATATGTCCTGGTTTTTCACATTGGTAACACACTGCAGGGGTCATCAGACAAGGCCTAGTCCCATGAAATCTATCACATCTCCTACACCTCTTAGTAGTAGGCTATGGTCCTCCAATAGCCATATCCCTCGGTGCAGTCAAAGCTGGATATGCGGGAGGTCTAGCAGCTCTCTCCTGCACCTCTTCAATCTTAGGTCTCTTCTCAAAATATCTCTGGCCCCCTCTCCTGGCCACTATATCCATCCCGGGTCTCTTTCGGTCTCTGTCTCTTCTGACACTAATCTTCCCCAACTTGGAAACATTCTTCTCAAAGTCCTGCTCGCATAACTAAGCCTTGTGTACAGCCTCCTCATAGGTAAGTATGTCAACTAGGGCTAGCTTAGTTCGGATGGCCAATCTCAATCCATTAACAAACTTTTGAATCTTTCGGGTCTCACTAACCATTGTATCCAGGTCATATCTCCCCAAATACATGAATCTCGACTCGTATTCATCCACAGTACGGTTCCCCTAAACCAAATTCATAAATTCCATCCGTAATTTCCTCTGTGCAGTGGCTGGAATGTACTGCCTCCTAAAGGCCTCCAAGAATATCTCCCAAGTGATCTCGGAGTGTCTGGCCTTTAAAATAGCTTCGGTGGATCTCCATCAGTGCTCTGCCTCGCCTTTCAGCATAAACACGGCAAAGGCTACCTTCTCAACTGATGTACATATGAAAAATCCGTATAACTTCTCCATCTCGTACACCTAATCCTCTATAACAACCGAGTCCTTCACCCCTCTAAACATTAGAGGTTTCAACCCTTGGAACTCTCGCAATCTGCTCAACTAGCAGTCATAACCCAAATCACTACCGTTTTGCTGTGGAGCTAGAGAAGAGGCTGTATCCCAGACTGGAGGTGGTGTAACATTAGCAGTCTCTGCAATCTGAGGTCTCTCTGCCTCTGCAGCTACCTGTCTAGTAGTATTAGGCTGCGCTGCGGGGCCTCGTCTATCATCGGTACCTAAAGCCTGCATGACTATCTCAACTAGGCTCTCTATACTCCGCTCTATCCTAGTAAAACGAGCCTCTGTATCCCTTGATCTCTCAGCAGGGTTCTGTGGAGCCTGGCAAGTTTGTGACTCTGTACGGTTCTCAGGCCTACCTCTACGGCCTATAGCACGTGCTCCTGCCCCTTTACCTTGGCGCATAACTGGCATAATGCCTAACTTCTTGTATTAAAATCATTATTAGACTCAATCCATCATGGTATACACAGTTAGATCTAAATAAAAGCACAATAATATGGGGGTGTACTTTTCCTACATTTTATTACTAATTCACATCAGGCAAACACGGCTCTGATATCAATCTCTTTCACGACCCTATTTATCTGATTCGTCTAAAAATCACTACCAATTTTCCACGTTTTCCTTTTTCCTTACCCAGTCGTAAACATCCTCACTAATACACAGTTGGGCTGTGAGGCAGTAATAATCGTTCTTAACCATCCATTTTCCAATTAATCAAAAGAAATGTCATACATTTAAGAGTTAAGACACATATTCATACATGACATACTTTCTAGCATCTACATCCCCCATATTACAATTTCAATTATCACTGTGCTTTTACATTGTTTAGATACAAAACGAATCTCTATGTATATACCTCTAGGTGATGGAGATGCAGCGGATGTCTCAACAAAACACCTCAGTCCTCATTGGGCCACTATGCATGCTCTGTAGAGAGGGGAAAGTAGAGAGGAATGAGCAACCACACGCTCAGTAAGGCAATAATGCAAGAATGGTAGATAACTACTCTATCTACATGCTGATAATGATATGCATAAATCATTTATAATAGGAGCATGAGAAAATAAAACTATGCCATATGAATATACATATATCATGTATTGAAAATCATGTAAATAGGCATAAAACATGGAAGAACTCAACATGTAAAACCATCTCATGCTCATTCTCATTAAATCTCATCACAAAAAAGGAAATTCATTTAAGAAACTTCCTTTTTCAAATCACAACATATCTCACCATAAATCAAATTATCATTTCTTTAAATCACAATTCCCACCAGGCTCGACCTCTCTCTAAGGTCTACCCTGGACAATCACATTTACACTTATGTATCAAAATCATGTGGTACTATGTAATATCAAAATCCATTTTCTCAAGTGCACATGGAGCTTTCCGTATGAATGTAAGAGAGCCTCCCTGCAAAACAGAACCTCCTCGTCCTCTCTAGCTTGAGGATGTTGTGCTTGAGGGTCTTACCCTAAGAGAGCATCCCTACCGAACAGAGCCTCCCCGCCCTCTCTGGCTTGAGTATGCAAGGTTGACACGCCCAAAAGGTATTATCAGCAAGTGCACGGGTCATACATGTAATAATGGGATTTGAGTCCCAGATTATCGTCCCACAGAGAAGTTGACTAGCCTAATTAACTACCGGTTAATCTTACCCTAAGTATATCCTAGCAAATTCTGAAGTTTTGATTATGGGTGGTCTACTAAGTTTGAACTTAAAAATACTGAAAATAATAAAAGCTATAAACTAAAGAAAATAAAACCGAGCTAGAAGTTACTTACAGAGCTCCAAGTAAAAGCAAATAACCTGCAAAAGATAACTAAAATAGTTAAAAATTAATTAACGCAATTGAAAATGAAAATATGAAAATAAGAAATAAAATTAAACTAAAATTTAAACAAACTTAAAATAAAAATGCATATAATTAAACTAATAAAAATTGCAAATTAAACTAACATCAAATCTAATAAAAATAAAAACTAAATTAAAAATGCATGAAGCACACTAATCTAAATTAACTCTAAATGCAACTAATAAAATACTAAACTAAAATAAAGTCCTTAAATATATAATATAAAATTAACTACTAAATAAATAAATTAATTAAAACTAAAATTTAAATTGACAAACTAACACATTTGATTTAACCTACCATTATCAATTAAAAGCTATCCTAAACTAACAACTAATGATCATAATAAAAAATAATAAAAATGCAATAACATTAAGCTAAACAAAAGGGAGGTGGCCAAACAAGGCCTTAAACAAATTTGGCAATTAAGTGTCCCGAGCATGTGCTAGTACTGTGCACTATCTTCTCCATTTTCATGTTTATTTCCATGCATTCACGGTTTTCGCTACTGTGGTCTGCTACCCTCTCCTTCTCGGTTCTGACCAGACACTGCTCTAGGCAAGGTCCGCTTCTGCTGCCTACTGCACCAGGCATTCTCGGTTTTGGCTACTGTCGGTTTGCTGCATCCGGTCCTGCATCTGCTACTGTTCCAGGCGTTACTTCTGTTCGACTGTTGCTCTAGGCATTCTCAATTCCAGCTACTAGTGTGCTCTCGGTTTGCTTGTGTCCAGCTACTAGGTCCTGTTTCTGCTGTATGCTACTCCAACTCAGCACCTACTGCCTTGCCCTAAGCACTCCAGGTTGTTCTCGATTTTTCCCCTGCTCTTGTCATCTGCTGCAGCACATCCTCGACCTGACCAGCATGTCTCCTGCTTCTGGTTTTTCCAGCTCTCGCTCCTGCAATTTCCCGCTCCCAACAGCAGCATAGAAGAAACTAATACCAGCTTGAAATTGAATAACAGAAAAATAACAACAATGAACAATGGAAAGAACGTGAAACAGAGCTAAACAGAGGCTGAAAATGAAGTTAACTTGCTGCCTCTAATGAAACTCTACGCCGAGCATTCTACCTTGTCCATTTCACTATCCAGCAGCTAGAAATAAACAACAATCAAGCAAAAATAAAATGCAGTAATTGCTTCCAACAATAAACCTTAACATCATGCAGTAAAACAATGCAAACCAACGAGAAATGCAATAAACAATCAGCCCGAAGCATGAAATGTAGACTAATAACAATGAAATAAAAGAAGGAAAGAACAATAAAGCATAGCAGCATCTGATTTTAAACCCGAAAGGAATTAAAAAAGAAACAACACAATTGCAAACTTCATCCGTGAGCTTCAACACGTAAACAGGGAACTTATCATTCTCGGTTTGCTTCATTCTCTTCTCCAACCGGGATTCCACATTGTTCTTGATGTGGGATAATGCTTAGCATCAACCCACATTAAGACAACAGAATCAAAAGGGAGAAAAATGGATGAAAACTTATGAACCCAAATGCATCAAGAGAGCACAACCGAGAGCAACTAAATAAACTAGTAAATCAACTAAAGAAAAGAAAACATAAGTAAGGCTTCTAGGGAAAACCGAGACATACACTAGAAAAATAGGCTATGGAAATAAAACTTGGCAATTAGAAAACTCTTGGTTACCAAACCGAGATCATGAAATTGAAAGTGATTTTCCATTAAAAAGAAATTTTACAAAGACTAATGAAGAACATGAAATGAATAGTAAAACATTGAGAAAATTGACTAACGTGAAAGGAAAAACTTAAGAACAAATAAAACCTAAGTATACCTTAAAACTATTCTACCTTAAAAATTACATCCTCTCTTCAATTGCCATCTTTTTCTATTTATATACACACTTAGGGGTACAATGGTAATTTTCCATCCTAGATGAGTTTGCATTGTTTGGCCACTTGTCTTCACACCATTGGCTCCTTGAAAAAAAATATTTTCATGTCATCTGTCTTTTTGTCCAATTGGATGTGCTAGGCTCATGTTGTCTGCGTGGTCCAATCTCGATTTTAGCCCAATTCTGATCCATTTTCTACCGAAATATTCAAAATTCATCCGAATTTAATTTATCTGCAAACATGAGAATTTTAATTAAATAAAGGGAATAATTAAAAAAATTGGAGATTTAAATAATTAATTAGAGAATTAAGCACAAATAATTCTATTTTCATAGAATTATCAAAGGCTTTAGGATCTTGCCGTAAGAGAGCCTCCCCACCGAATAGAGCCTCCCCGCTTTCTCTGGCTTAAGGATATAGGGCTTGAGGATCTTACCAACTTCCATGGCATCCTACGTACCACAGTGTGAAAACTTGTGCGAGCAAAGCTCTAGCACGGTTCATGCATCATAACTAAACCACCACGTACAAGGAACACTCTAGTATGGCATTTATGCATAAAACATGAGAAAACCACGTACGAGCATAGCTCCTATACGATTATATGCATAAGAAAACCACTCAAAATCCACGTACAAGCAGAAGCTCTAGTACGATTTATAAAACATCATCACAATCAGATCAATGTGCGAGCTTAGCTCCAGTACTATTCATACAAGAGAAAGCATCAAAATCGCGTGCGAGCTAGGCTCCAGCACGTTTCAAACCACACAAATACAATAGGTGGCTCATACACAATCAAAATAATCTCAAATCATGTTTAGCACTTCACGTGCGCTATTTCACAAAAGCATTCAAACAATTGCTAGCCTATTCGTTAATTTTGCTCAAAACAAAGAAATGTGTTTGTCAAAACACCAAAACATGTAGTTTATGCATTTATTAGCCTTACTATCCCCTTTTCAAGAATCATTTCCAGAAGCCAAATCATATACATTCTCATAGCTATTCACACATATATCTTCAATCATTTTCTCAAACAGCTATATATTTCACAAACACCCTATATTCACCCATGAGTTCAAAGTACGAGCAGCTACCTCTATATACTTACAAAATTCCCTTACCTAGAATCACGTCACGTGATTCCTCTTCCTTAGTGCTGCTTACTCGTGCGGTCCGCTTTAGCTCCAGCGAATTCTCCGAAACTGCACAAGGTCGTATATCGCATTAATTTAATTCACATAACAGCACTCTTGCATTTATTATAGTTGATTCGGCCTATAGTCTCCATTAACGCTTATAAGGCCTCGATTTATTGTTCTATTCATACCTCGAGTCCAATTACTCTTTTAGACCTATTGATTCATACTCAATCGATATCAAATCGATATTAGACTCATAGTGTTCCTATTTCATCAATTTCTTCACTATGGCCTCTTATCAACATCTTACATGCCCATTTTCATAGTTTCTCTAAACTTACAATGTGGCTTCATTTAATCATCTTAAATCATCCACATTACTTCAACAACAACTTAGTATAACTCATAATTCATCAACTCTTCCAAACCACATTTTCTCACACTAGACATAATCTAAGTTATAAGTGTTCCATTGTTTTCTAGATGGTTTCTATCATAAAAATTCACACCAATCTACTCCAAAATCAATAAATAGACAAATGTATTTGGGCTAAAGTATTAAGAACTTACCAATCTAGTTTCTCTTCTTGCTCCAATGAAAATGTCCCTTGCTCCTTCAATCCAACCAATGAGGTTTTGTTTTCAAACTATGTTGTTCTCCTCTTGGATTTGAACAACTTTATATCTAATAGCTTCCCTTCAATTCTTATTGGAAATGGACTGATTTTAGAGAGATAAATCTAGGTTTTAGGTTGAAATGGAAGAAATGGGGGTTTGTTTACGTGATTTACAGATTTCACTGCTCTTATTTATAGAAATTGGGCAATGAGATCGATCTGTTGAAGTATGAGATCGATCTGGTCCTCTTAAATCCCTCATTTTCACGCCAATTTGAATGCATGAGATCGATCTGTCGAGTGCTTAAGATCGATCTGTCTCAGGCAGTAGCTTAAGGAGATCGATATGCTTTCAGGGGAGATCGATATGCTCCAACCCAAGAGCTAAGGAAATCGATCTGTTTGCATTGAAATCGATCTTCTCATTACAGAATGTTTGGCAAATCGATCTGTCTCCATTGGAGATCGATCTGGCCTGTTCCATTGCTCAAATAAGAGCATTTTTTGCTCTTCCAGATCAATCTCTCATCCTATGAGATCGATCTGGCCTTCATATTTTCCAGATTTTGCTACAGTTTTCTGCAGTAACTTTACACAAAACATCCATCAATTTACTGTCATGATCATTTTCTCATCCAACCACCTTTCAGCCTTGAAAATGGCATCCATCCATACCGTATACACATTAAAACTTGCGTGCATTCATTATATAGCCAAGGGTATCCCATACCAAACTAAATGGAAGTATAACTTCATTCCATTTTATCACACTACTGTCACGACCCTTTTTCGTGACCTTTTACCTTAACACTTACCACTTACAGTTAGGCTGTGAGTCAAATCCAATCCATATCTTACTCATTTATAGTTTCATTAATGTAATTAAACAAATTGAAATAGAAACTGGACTTTTATAACATATGCGGAAGCATTTACATTAGTTCCTATTAACTATACATCCCGTTTTGTACAACACATTACTAGACTATGCATTAATTTATAAGATACAAAATTTATCTTCATATCATCACATAGTGTATACCTCTCTGTATGGCTGGATGACTAGAGAATACGGTCGCAGAGACGACTACAATACTCACTACTGAGTAGTATTTGTGGAGGAGGAAATAAGAGGGTGAGCATAACGCGCTCAATAAGGAAAATGTGCAAGCAGGTAGATAACTACACTATCTACATGCTAAAATACATACTCACATTTCCTTATAAAATAATATGCATATTCTTTAAATCAATTTTCATCAATGCGAAACCGTTAATTCGCCAGACGGTTATGTACATATTCACACAGTTTATCATACAAAACCACTGAGTTTAAAACTACACACAGGTCACACTTGAAATCACTTTTCACACAGTAAACACATAGCTTCACGCAAATCATCTTTCAATACCACACAAGTTTACACAACATACTCGATTCACACAGATCACATATAGAAAATACTTAATACTTCGTAAATCAGTTACACGTTGAGACGTAAATCATGGGTCATCCCATCCCCCAACACATAGCAAAGGAGGATGTCTATCACCTCACACAGTAGTGACAATATCGTATCACACAGATACAGACTTATGCAACTTTTACAGACTTATGGCCATAGTCGGATTCCAGGCTACACTAATCAGGTGTACGGGAACCCCATACTTATGGAGGCGAATCAACCATCCCTTTAGCATCACACAGATCTCACACAGTTATCACACAGATAGTCACGGCACATCGTACCCCATGGCTAATGCTCACGGTACATCGTGCTCTCATGGATCCTTATCACCCATTTCTATTGTCTCAAAATCACATGCGAGCTGTTGAGTGAAACACACAATATTCTCGAAGCATCAAACACTTATTTACTTTCTTAAAATCCCTTTGAAAATCATGTGCGAGCAGGGCTGGTCAATCTACCTTTGCCTCTCATGCTCAGCACTGCTCCATACAGTAAATAAATAGAATAGCTCCTTTCACTAAGTATGAGTGAGAGGGTAACTCCCTTCGATCACTCGTCTACACATTTCATACAAGTGGTTAAAATCGAAGCCTGTCTATTATTGTTCTTTTTCAAAACATTTGGGAAATCTCTCTTCACAACAATCATAGAAGTCATGCAATGCATGCTTATCGACTTATTTTCATACGTAGTTTTCTTCTAGATATATCGATATCTATCTATTATCACATACAATTCACACAGCAGATAAGAAAACATACGTATAGCTATCTCTATAGCTTACATAAGTCCCTTACTTCGAATCACACTTGAATCTTTTTCTTTGATTCCACTAGCTTGAGATCCGATCATATCAACTCCACCTTTATCTGTCGTAGCTGAAATTATGTATCACACAAATCAGTATACTATCATATACTTTATTTCACATGCATGATATTCAAATCAATGCATTTAGCTATTTATAGTTACCCTTTTTTTGCCTTAGTGGACTTTATCCTCTTACAAGTCCATTTCAAGTCTATAACTCTTTTCCAAGAATCCTTTAGACTCCTCGAGTCTATCAATTCATCAAATCGATATTACACTCTTAATACCTCAAGTTCATGATTTTCACTTCATTGTGGCATTTCATCAAACACCACTTATAGTCAATTTGAGCTACTTTTGTTTCTAGCACATGAACTTCATCAAATCATTTTATAAGCATCTATATATGCTTAATAACCTCTAGGAATGCTTAAATCATCATCAAATCCATGCCTACTCAATAACTCTTCATTTTGGCTCATATAGCCATTTTCTAGGTCATGGATAGTTTAGCACTTCTAAGATGTTTCAACCATTAATTTATATACCAATTTACTCACACAAGTATATAAATTAACATATATGAGATTAGGATATTGAAATCTTACCAATCTCAGCTTTTCTCCACTTAGTACACTTTAGGGGGGAAACTGTCACGACCCAAACTACCCAAAAATCAGAGTTAATTTTTTGCTTTTTGTTATTTTCTTTCATTCTTACCTGTCCTCTAATCGTGACCACACTCCACTAACAAATTGGGCTGTGCGTCAATGCCAGTCCCACCATACATTTACCATATAACTTAATTCTTTCTCAGTCATTTATAAAATGTCTACAATATTTATACATCCCCTAGAGACACTTACAAACATGTTACTGTGCTATGCTTATTTAGATACAATTTGTACAAGTGTATATACCTTGAATGATGGGCAGCAGCGGATATCCGGAATGCAGTACTGAGTCGTCTCAACTTCAACTGGATATTATCTGTGGGAGAAAATGAAAAGGGTGAGCACATCAAGCTCAGTAAGGCAATCCTACGAACAAGTAGGTAACCATACTACCTACTTGAACGTGGTGCCATGTATAAACCACCCTTTCTCCACACATGTTAAAACAAATGATATGAGTTATGATGTTATGTAAATCAAGTTTGCAAGAAAAATTCAACACGCAAATATTACAAATCATTTATTTCTCAATTAAAATTTTCACAATAAAGTCAGGACTCGACCCCTCCTGCGGGTGATCCTGACTCACACAAAACCATCAAAATCGGTTTATATTCACACATGGGTTTTGAAAAGCATGGAAATACCATCATGCAAATTTAGTTTAAAACCCAATTTGATTTCATCAAAATCGACGACATGCGAGACTAGGCAACGTCTGTATATCGGTAAATAACCAGGACTATGGCCATATATGTCCTCAAGAGTTCCTCAGCTACACGGATCCTAGTGTGCGGGTTCTCCCATGATCGGGAACCGCCCGGGTGGTGGGTCAATCCATCCCGTCAGTCTTATCCGATCTCATGCATCCGAAGATGCTAACGTATCACAAAGATACCAACGTATCACACAGATACCACATGGTACATCGTACTCCATGCTACTTGCACGGTACATCGTACTCCGTGTACCCCCAGCCTTATCCCTCGTTCGGGCTCATCAGCTGGACCTCCAACCCTTATCCCTCATTCGGGCTCATCAGGTGGATCTCTAACCCTTATCCCTCGTTCGAGCTCATCAGGTTGTTTCCCTAACCCTTATCCCTCGTTTGGGCTCATCAGGTTATTTTTAACATGCCATGTCTCAAAACGCACGTGTGGGCCTATTTAATCGGTGACACACAGTCTACCCGATGCTCCAAGCACGGCTTATCGTATGATCTCTGAAAAGTAGTGCGAGCGGTGCTCTAACACTGTCAGTAAATCAAATAAAACTAGTGCGAGCTAAGCTCAAGCACTCTGTATGCAAACCGTATAAAAATCTGGTGCGAGCAAAGCTCTAACACCCTGTCTCAAAATCATATAAAAATATGGTGCGAGTTAGACTCTAGCACCCTGTCACGAAAATCATATATATATAAGAATCTGGTGCGAGTTGGACTCCAGCACCTATGCATGTAAAACTCTAGTGCGAGCTCTCGCTCCAGCACTAATGCGTGCATCACACAAATCAAAAATATCGTGCGAGCTGAGCTCTAGCACGTCACATGTCAATAAAACACGTAGGCGGCTCTGTTTCCTCAAAACAGTGTTCAAAACAATTTCACGTTGAAAGTATGCAATGCTGTGCATTTTCTTTCAAGGTTAGCCAGCCTACTAATGCATGCATCAAAACACCTCCAGAATGAGCAAGAACCTCTTGTTCTTGCTCCTCCCAACTTTTCCTAAAATTTGTAAATTTTACCCTTAACAAGGGTATTTTGGTAATTTACCCATTCAAGGCACTAAAATTATTAGTTGACCTCTAGACCTTCAGGTAATTTTTAAAGACTGCAAATGAACTTAAAATTGCGTAAAGTTACCTCTAGCAGTCCATAGAATTCCCTTACCTTATTTTCCTGTCGAGTCTGACCTTTTCTTTTCCACTGTTGTCTCGTCGCGCAGTCCGATATGCTCCCAATCAAATGTCTGGAACTGCGTATAATTATTCCTCAGGTCAGATATTATACAATTTAATTGTATTTTCTATTTTCTGGGCTTAATTTAAATCATTGGGCTCATTTACCCCTATTGGGCCCGTTCGCACCTTAATCGGCCTTAAGCCCGTTTTTCACTTAATTTTCACATTATCGAGGCCTATTAGGCTCATTGGACCCACCAATAATTTATTGGGCCTCATTCTAACTCTCGAATAGCTAAATTTAATATTTACGACAATTTATCTAAATTTTCATAATTTAATTCAATTTATGCGGAATTTAAATTCATATGACGCATAACGATGTAAATTGTCGTAAATAAGGGTCACTTACCCGAGATTCCATGCTAGTCTGCAAATCGAGGCTGTCTCGAGCTCTTGGTGGATGCCAATTATCGAGCTACACAATTCCACAATTTTTCGGGTAAGTTTTCAGCCCAAAATTAATTAAATTAAATACTTCGAAATTTAAATAGGGTCACTTTCGACCACTACTGACTTACCCGAAGCTCGATTGAATCACAGGATTTTTTTTATTTTTCCTCTTTTTCTTTTTCCCTTTTTCTCCCTTTTTTCCTCTCTTTTTGGTTGAACCGGTTCAGTCCGGTTCGGACCGATTTAGACCCGCCGGTTCACCCCGGTTCACTCTGGTTCGACCGGTTCACTGCCTTATCGATCGGTTCTCTGCCGGCTTCCACCGCCAGCAGCTCCGTGAGGTTGTCCGCAGCACGAATCTACCCTCGGTTTCACCCAAGTCCACCGGAACGCCGCCGGTTCAGCCTCTTCTCCCCGTCGTCGGAAACCCATTTCTTTCTCTTCGTCGTCGCCGGCGATTCCCGCCGTTTCGTTGGCATCCAATGGCCTCAACAGAACCATCTCGACCTAGGGATCATTTTGCGGGGTCGGATCGGAGCCAAGACGCCGCCGTTCACCGGGACCGACTCGATTTTCCCCTCGACTTTCCGTCCGTCGATTCGTCGGAAATCATGGCCGTCGGCACGCGTCGCTGGTACCGTTGGAACCGCCGGGCTTCGCTCTAGCTTCTCCGACTGTCAGCTGGGATCATCGACCGCCGGTGGCTCGTCGGCTTCCTCGGTTTTTGGCAGTCAGGTTTCGGGTTCCGTTTTTCTCAGTTTTCAGTTTTCTTTCTCTCTCCCCGATACCCAGTTTCCCCCTTTTTTTTCTTTTTTTTTAAACTTATTAATTAATTAATTTTTATTATTTTAATCATTCAAATACCTTAAAAATACCCAAAGATCCCTTAAAATATCCTTAAAATTATTATTTAATTCTAAATTCATTTCTTTAATTTTATTTAATTTATTTGTTATATTTTAACCATTTTTCGGGTATAATTTCTCCGTATTTTCGAGATATTATCCCAAATGACTTTTCGGTATATTTTTCGATTATTTTCGGGATTATTTTTTCGAACTAAAAATCTCGATTAATTCCGATTAATTCCCATAAATTAATATCTTGATCAATTTAACCCAAAATAAATTTATTTCATCCTTATTGACCAAAATTTCTCAAATCCATATTTTTAATTAAATTTCCTTATCGAAATTATACCGACTTTCGATTTTTTTACCATTTTGCCCTTACACGTGTTCAGGATTAATTTAACCCGACTTCCCTTCACGAATACTCATTCATTTCGTATTTTAATTAAATCTGGGTCTTACAGAAACTCCTTCTCTCCCTTAAATGGATCACCTTAACTTCTAGCTTCCAACTATGTTGTTCTTCTCCATTCTATGAACAAATTTGATGAAACAAACTTGCCTCCAACCTCTATGGAAAGTGTTTATAGTTTAGAGGGGGATTTAGGTCACTTTGTGTCAAAATATGGAAAGGTTTTGGTTTTTCCCGTGAATGCAAGTCAGTAGGTCCTGTTTTATAGAAATTACCTTGATGAGATCGATCTACTACCCCAAGAGATCGATCTTCTCAGCATTTTTCCTCTTGAAACCGACCTTCTAGGCTTAATGAGATCGATCTGCTCCTAGCATGAGATCAATCTGCTCAACACAAAACCTTAAGGAGATCGATCTTCTCTTGTATGAGATCGATCTGTTGCAAGTCAGTAGCTTAAGGAGATCGATCTGGTTTCATTGGAGATCGATTTGCCTTGTTCCATTGCTCAAACAGAAGCAATTTTGGCTCTTCCAGATCGATCTTTCCTCCAATGAGATCGATCTAGCATTCATATTTTCCAGATTTTACTGCTCTTTTCTGCAGTAACTCACACCAAACATACTTGATTTTGCTATCATAGTCATTTTCTCATTCAACCATCTTTAAGGCTTGAAAATGACATCCATTTATCCTTTATGCATATTAAAACTTGTGTGCATTCATTGTATAACCAAAGGTATACAATATATATATATATATCAAATGGAAGTATAAGGCTTTATACAACTCATAAAACTTCCTTCCATTTTACAACACTACTCATTTTGAGTTCTATTCACATTCATCATCGAGAAAAGTCAATTTCTTCACATTCATACATAATGAAACTTGTGTGTACATCACAAGCTTATATCACAAGTGTGTACACCAACTTATGGACTTATATCATTTACGCTTCACATAGCATGTACATGTACATACTTATGCATTTCATAAGGTTTATATACAAAAATACGGGTCTTACAACTACTCATTTTGAGTTCTAATCACATTCATCACTTATAAAAGCTCATTTCTTCATATTCATACACAATGAAACTTGTAGGTACATCACAAACTCTTACTACAAGTGTGTACATTAAATTTATCGACTTTACATCAATTATACTTCATATTACAAGTACATTACCATACTTATGAATCCATAAAGTTACACACGAAATACGGGTATTACATCTACAGCCTCCTTTCACCTACGTCTCTGTTGTCCCTTCCAGTCTTCTATACCGACTCATATATATATATATATACATATATATACAGTATTGAGAGCTGTCATTTCCTATTTTCTATTGTTTTTTTTATTTCCCGAGTGTCCCTTCTTTCTCTTCATTTCCAGGCCATTCACCAATCGCTCCTATCTCACTTTCCTTCCAATTTGATTTCAGAATGTCATCGTTCTACACATTTTCTTCTTTCCCTACCTTCACGTTTTCTTCCTCTATTTTCCTTTGGTTCCGTCAGACATCATCACTCCCACTCCCATCTTTTTTGTCAGGCTTCCAGCTCTTCTACCCTCTACCAATTTCAGACCTTGGAACTACAAATAAAAGTCCTGTCACCCCTATTATCTAGGCCGATGTACCCTGTTCCTCACCTTATTCTCCTTCTCACCTTACCGAACATCTTCTTAACCCTTCTTTCTTCATGTATCTTCTCGGTCAGCATTCCTCGTATCCCTTAATTCTTACCTTCTTCTCTTCTACCTAATGACTGACTTGTTTCATGGAAAATTCCTTTAAGTATTCAATTATACAGGCATATATTCATTCCTTCCAATGGCCCTTGTACAGCTATCGGGATTGGCTCCATTTGGGAGCCAATCCACGGTTCCTATAGGTGCATACCATTTATACTCATTTACATATTGTATATTCCCATGTTCTTTACTTAATGAATGATAAATTGTTACTCATACACATGCATACCTATATATATATATGCTTAGTAAGTTTTCCCTATGGTATTAGAGTAAAAACAAAATCTAATATTTTATCTATCTATTATGAGGGAGTGCTCATTCCTTAATCTACCTCATAACGATTTACTTCTAATCTCCTCCCATAGTCATTTATTTTAGCATTAATATATATTTTTTTAATTAATCCCTTCATGTCTCACCATGGAAAATTATGTTTAAATTTAAGTCATTGACAAAGGGAACACATTTTTAATCCTAATAGTTTAAATTTGTTATTCCTTAATAAGACTGAATACAAGAGAATTCAAGGTGTTTCCAACAACACGGGGCTATCATGGGAAAAGGTAGATGTCACTCAGGCACGCGCTTAGCTACATGTCACACACACTTGAGCCTGCATGATTACCACTTTGGTGATTACTTTAGAAGCCTCCAATTTATTTCCATCCTTAATATCCTTTCATTCTTATCTCTTGGCAATTAAAACTTCCATACAATTATATATTCACCTCTTAACGCTCGAGATACATTAACCTTTACCGATCTATGCCCAGAATTAACTCTGGAGTCATCAATCTTTTTCCTTTTTTGGAGTACCCAACTTACAGTCACTCCCTACTTTCCATCTTAAGGGGACTTAACAACTTGTTCTAGTCTCTGGTGGTTAATCATATTACCTCGTTAACAGTCCACATCGATCCATAATTCTAGTATCATACTTCATACCTCAAGTTAATCAAACCAATACATTCCATGTTTCCCTTCCTCATATAAAGGGTTTTACTTTCCAATGACATCTAAATAGGGTATCCCCTATAGTTGGGTTAGAAATTTAGGGGTATTCATTGAAAGGATTCCTTAAGCATCTCATTTCCAAGGATCTTAACTTATGAGCTCTATGGAATCCAGAATACCTTAGCATACATCAATGCACCCATTAAAATCAACTAGAAACTATACAAGTGCATATCAACTCAAATGATTGCTCAATCAGACCATAGTCTCTCAAAACACTTTCATACCTTCAGACTATGTCATATACCTTTAAGACATTCCCCAAACCACATCATACAATTTCGAGTAATTCAATTCATATTGTGTATCCTTAAAGTATGATTATACTTCTCAATTTAATCCTTTAGTTTCGTAACCCATCTCCCAAAACATAAACTTCCAAACATAACCTCCAAGGTAACAACATTTAAGCACAATCTCCCCATAACCCACTTATTAAGTTGTGACTTCCGAAACATGCCTATGAATTTGTAACATCCTAAAAAACCTTCAAACATAACTTCCACATGTGCTTGCCAAATAAAGTCTGAAAAACATAAGTTATATCATGCACTTTCAAAACATTTAAATTATCTTATATATCTTTGAACCATACCTAAATTTTTCAAATCATAGCCATGACCTTCAAAACGTGCTTACAAACCAAAACATAGACTTATATACTCAATCATTTCTTATGCTTCCAAGACAATACTCCTAACTTCCAAAACATATTTATAATCTTCAAAACATATTTCTCAATCCATATTGAAATTCAATAGTATACTTTCAAACTTGTTTATACTTTCAAAACCTACTTATCAAATCGAATCCATAAACATATTAAATCAAATACAAAAAAACACACCATATCATATGGATGAGACTAGGCTGGTTTTATTTCCCACTTTCAATATGCATACCTTCTATACTGAATTTGCCATTTAAATTCCTACCACTATTATGGACAGGTCCAAACTTTTAAATAGTTGAATCCAATCAATGATCTCAAATGATACCAAAACTTATCTAAAAAACTCGATCACATCTTAAGGGTTGTTTATAGGTTCCCTCTCATTAAGTTTAGCTTTACCATACGAAAACATGAAAATTTGGTATAAGTTTGAGAAGTTATACATAGTTTATATTTAGACAAGAAGAGACTATATGATTTAACTTCTAATGTTAGCCTAACTACACTGATTCGTACTAGACAAACCGTGCTCTGAGATAAACTCTGTAACGACCCGAAATCAGTGGAAATTGGACTAAACTTTTCTTTTCTTTACTTATACTTGTCAGCGATCAATGTAGTGTCTAATCATTTCATTGATCTTATTAGATCACTTCGGTTATTATTTTCCTTTAGTCCTAGTCCTATTCAATTGTGTGTGATGTGATCCTAAACTAGCTCTAACATACATGCCTACTAGTCATCCATCAAACTAAGATCTCCTATCATTAGTCAATTTATCACATGAAAACATAATTAGCATTTAAACAAATCTATATATCACATTTCAAATCTAGGCTATAGGTTCCAATTTATACATATCATAGCTTGACGTCACATCCCAAAGTACTCATACATAGACTGTGTGATAATTATCTAAAATATAAACTAAAGTTATACCTTTTGGATATATTAAGCGGGCAACAGAAAGGACTCTTTAAGCTTACGCAAAGGGGACACCTACATCATTGTCTATAAATTACTTGTAGAGGAAAGAGCAGGTTGAGCTTTATGCCCAATAAGACTGCATGTAAAGGGGACAGTAAAACAGAATGCATACTTCATTTAAAAACATAGTAAGGCATTCTTAGTTCAAAACATACTTATTTCGAAATGTACTCAATTCAAAACATAACATAAGTGGTTTGCAAATACTTAACTCAAAACATAATCTATGGATCACACAAATGTAGGCATGTAACTAAATCATGCTCGAATGCATAGTTGCAAATCATAGCTTAAAACCATATACTTACAAGTCATAGCTTAAAAACCTTAAGCTTACAAATCATAACTCAAAATCACATGGTCAATAAAACCTTAAACATAAGTTAGTGACTAGGCATTTGATTCCAAGAGTGTTGTGCATCTTACTTACATCCCAAAATAGGAGCATTTTAAAAGGGAAAAAGATAACCTATGGCCAATGTTAGGGTTTCCTTAATCCCATTGGATCAATGAGTACTGGGGATACTGTTGAATTATCCAAGTCATACAACTATACTTAAAACTTAAAAACATAAATGCCACTTAGAGGATAGATGTTATACATCCGCTAAGAATATGAGGCATAATTGCCAACATATCATATATGGACGTTATACACCGCTAAAAATGCTACAAATGGTAGTCTTATAGTCTCTAAAAACAATTTATAAAACATATATGGTATGATTCCATAACATAAGAAACATAAGCATAACTTTCAAAACATAATACATAGATGGGGAATGGTTATTTCATAAAATCATCCTTTCCATAACTTACACATAGTGATCCGACTTCAAAACATGCCAAATACATTTTTGATAAATCATTTTAATGCATTAGTTTGCTTTAAATACCTAAAACAAGTTTTATCGTGCAATTTTCTCAAAATGTAGTTTTTTGATACATTTCGTAGGATCTTCTTACTTAATTCATAAAATCATAAGCTACATAAATCATGCATTTATTGATTGTAAACCAAAATGGGTCAATGTGCATGAAAAAGCACTTTTAAGCACCAAATAGGGGAAGGGGATTCATTATACATCTTAGAGGATTGGTCCCTTAACATCTGAATGCAACATTTCTAGAAATCTTAGTTAAGGGATTGGTCTTCTACCTCATGGAATTGATCCTCTAATGATAAATATGACCTTTCATGGATTTCTAAGTCATAAACGTACTTAAAACATATCAAACTTGCATGCATGTGTAAAAATAAATAAACACCATGACTGTACATGAAATCCTTTACCTCTACGCAGTTGCACCACTTAACCCAGGTTTACTTGAGCACTAATTTAGGCTAGACAATGCATCTATATTGCCTAACTTCCCCTATTGAACTCTTAGCTGCAAAAGTAAATCATACAACACTTATTTTTCATGTCTTATACTTATTTATACTTTCATAACTTGAGCATTTTCTATTCTTAACATCTCTCTTAAATTTCTTTTAAATCTAAACTTATATACTTCCATAGACTTTCTTAATCATCCATTATCGTAATTCATACTATAAACCTTTAAATTCATTCCTAACATAATTTTATTCATTAAACTCATCAATTTAACTTATCCATTTCCATAACCCCAAAATTATCAAGTCCTAACCTTAAACCACCATTCCACAATTTTATTTCAACAATCTATTTATGGAAATCAATATATCATAATGCCAATGTCAATATACATTTTATCTTAAAATTTTAAAAAATTCTTACTTTACCCAATTTGTAGATAGAAACCCTAAATAGCCAAAATGGGGTTTCCACATTGCTTTTCTAAAAATCAATAAGATAATCAAGCCTAGAAACCCCCAAAACATTACATATATGAATTTCATAAGGATCCTAAACTTTCTCTCTCTAGCTTACCATTAATGGTTAAACTTCTCTCTAAGGTTTCAACCTCTAAATGGCTTCTTTTAAACACTAAATTGAGATAGATTGAAGAGGATGATGAGTGAAAGGTTTAATTGGAGTATGGTAAGCTATCTCTCTTTTCTTCTCCCTTTTTTCTCCCTTCTTTCTCATTTTCTTTCATTTTTTCTTCTTTTTCTTTCTTTTCCTCCTGAATTTCCTTTGATTTTTCTTAATTCTCATGTCTTTAAAATCCAATTTTAAGGCTTCAAATGCTTAAGGGATCGATCCCTTTGACTTGGCGATCAATCCTCACCTTTTAAAATACCGCGAGAACATATTCTGTGAAGAGGGTATCAATCTTCTTAGGGATGGGATCGATCCCTCTATGCTTCCTCGCATTACTTGGACATTATGCCTTTAAGAGATCGATCCCTTGCTCTTTTACTATTTAATTTTGGCTTTTACCAATTGAGGATCAGTCCTCTTAAGGTAGGAGATTGATCTCTTAGCTTAGAACATCATTCTTTCGATATTCAAACCTCAAAACACCCTACTTTCAACTCCAAACTTCTATCAACACTTTAACACCTCAAAAATCATTCTCAATAAGACAATATACACATATAATTCAATATTATCATATTCAAAATATCTAATAAAATCTAAATCATCATTCCATGCTTACTATCCCATACTTACATAAATCAAATATACATAGTTCATCTTGGCTTTAACATTATAGAACATTGATTTCATAAGACACATATGTGTCTTACAAATAAATCCAACAACTCATAACATTCATACATTACAAAATTAAATCATTCAATGTAGTATTGAGCTTATAAAATGAAAATTTGAGGTTTTACATGAGTGCTCAGTGGGGTCCACCTACATGTTCGTATAATTGCTGGCCTATTAGGTCAAAAAACCAAAATTTTTAGTTTTCGATTGTTTCTTCCATATCAAACCTTAATAAGTTGGCCTAATATGTATGGAAATTTGGTTATCACATGAAAAGTTATTGTGGTAGTATTTAAATATTGCTTGAATATTAATTTTAGATATTTAAATATCATAATTAGAACTTGATGGAATATGTAGAATGTTGGTATGAAATGTGAAAGAATATTACTTGGTTGATAAAATAGTGTTGGAAAATTATGGAATGATGATTGAACATGTTTGGAATATTGTTGGTTTGTGTTATGATGATTTTCAGTTATTGAAGTACGATTACAAAATGATAATTTAACATGTAAAATGTAAGAAATGAGGACATGATGAATGGTTCATATTAGTAGTGTGATTGAGATGATGAGAATAAGAAAGTATGCTTGTAATGCCTTTTCGACTTTGATAGAACATATGGTTGTGTAATGGTATACATATACATGTGTATATTGCATAGACATGAATTGAGATTATGCGATTATATGGATTGTTGAGGAAATGGAATAGCTGTGTGGTTATAGGATAGAATTGTTAAATGTACAATTTTACAATGCTATGAAATTATAAGTGAAAATAAAATGGTTATAGGAAAGTTGAAAATTGACAATAAGCGAATATACTTGATATTTGTGGAATGTGATGTGCATATGGCGAGCTAGTTTCCTCTGAAAAAGTTAATTGTGATACCTTGAGTAATTGAAGTGGAAAACATAGAGTGTGACCTTATATAAATGGACTATATAGATCAATTACTCATGAAAATGTATTATTAATGTCAGACCCATGTTTTCGATTTACGTATGTAGCTTGTTCCTTATGATTCCTATGTGTATGAACACTTCATTTCATAGTTGAATCATAAGAAGAGTATTTACTATCATGCAATCGACTATTTAAGAAATTAAAAATGCATGTAAGCTACATAACAGCGAGATAAGGCTTAAAGTGATTTTCGAACAAATGCAAGGGTAAAATGGTTAAAATATCGAAATTCGATATAAATTCGATGAGAAAAATTCTTTAAAAATATGAAATTGAGAAATCTTGTTCAATAATAAAGAAAATACTGAATTTCGAGTCCAATTGATCAAGATATGAATTTATTTGATATTTTCAAAATTTTCACCTCAAAAAACGATCCTGAAAATAGTGAAAAAATATACCGAAAAGGTAAAATCGAGCTGATAAATTCATTTACGGATTAAATGAATTTAATATGATTTTTTGGGATATTTTGGGATTTTTATTATTATTTTTGTAAGACTCGATTTTATTCAAAACACGAAATGAAAATGCAAAAGGATTGAAATGGTATTCCCGAACACGTGAAGGGTAAAACAGTCAAAAGATCGAAATTCGATATTTTTCGTGACAAGAAAATTTAATTAAAAATATGAATTTGAGAAATCTTGATCAATAGCGAAGAAATAATTAAATTTTGGATTAAATTGATCAAGATATGAATTTATTGAATTAATCAGAATTTTCACCTCGAAAAATAATCTGAAAAATAATAGAAAATTATACTGAAAAGCCGAAATAATACCGATAAATTTATTTATTGGTTAAATGAATTAAATATAATTTTTTTTAGATATTTTGTCAAAATAATAATATAATATTGATTAAAATAATAATAAAAATAAATAATAAATAATAAATAAAATAATTAAAAAAAGAAGAAGAATCGCGATTTGCGATTTTGGGAAAGGAAGCAGAGACTGAAGGAGTCGGTCCTCCCTTACTGGACGGAAACTACCGGCGAACTAGGCGAGAAGCCGACGGGGGAAGGCAGCCGAGCCACCAGCAACCCGAAGGGGGCGGTGAACGGAGGCGAGAAGGGAGAGAGAAACTGAGAAAACGAATCGAGAGAGGGAGAGGAGAAATCCGATGATCGACGCCGATTCAGGCCTGGCCACCGATAGCCGAAGGTAGCCCACGCTAAGACCGATCGACCAGCAGCTAAATTGACCGATAGAACTGTAAGACCCGAATTTAACTAAATACGAAAATTAAATAAGAAAAGATGAGGAGTATTCGTGAAGGAAAGTTTGACTGAATTAATTCCCGAACACGTGTAAGGGCAAAATGGTCAAAAGACCGGAAGTCGGTATAAATTCGATGAGAAAAATTAATTTAAGATAATGGATTAAGAAATCTTGGTCAATAAAAGTGAAATAAAATTATTTCGGATTAAATTGATCAAGATATTAATTTATGAAAATTAATCGGGATTAATCGGGATTTTTAGTTCGAAAAAAATAATCCCGAAAATAATCGAAAAATATGCCGAAAGGTCACCCGGGACAATATCCCGAAAATACGAAGAAATTATACCCGAAAAAGGATTAAAAATAAATTAAATAAATTAAATAAAATTAAATTAGTTAGATTAGAATAAAATAATAATTTTGTAGATGTTTTGGGGTATTTAATATATTTTAATGAATAGTAAAATAATTAAAATAAATAAAAATAAAAATAATAAAATTGATAAAATAAGGAAAAAAAAAAGGGGGGTCGGGGAGAGAGAAAGAAAGAAAACAGAAACAGAAAAGCAGAGAAACGGAAGCCGTGTCGGGGGAAGAGGCCGAACGACCACCGGCGATCCCTGTCCCAGGTCGCCCACCGGAAAAGGAAGCCCGACGCCCGACGAACACGATGGTACCGGCGGTGCAGCTTACCGATGCCGGAGGAAGCCGAACGGAGGGAGAGAAACCCGTGGGGAAAACGGTGTCGGTGCCGGCGATCCACGGCAGCTGGAGGCGATCGGCGGGTACCGATGTGACCAGGAGGAGGAGCCGGTCCTTTTGAGACCGGTATTGGCCGACGAAATCGCCGGAATCCGCCGGATCGGGAGGAGACAGCCGCGAGGGGAGAAGAGCTGATTTCCGGCGATCGGCGGCGATTCAGGCTCGGCCACCCCTAGCCGAATGTCCCCGAGGCCAAGACGAGTCGATCGGTGGTAGCCACAACCGTCGAAGTGGCCGAAAAACGCCAGAAACGACGGAGGAAAGGAAATGGGTCCGACGGCAGAGGGAGAACTGCCGGACCGGCGGCGTTCCGGCGAGCTTGACCCAAACTGAGGGCAGATCTGAGACGCGGACAACCTCACGGAGCCACTGGCGGTGGAAGCCGGCGGAGAATCTGCCGGCAAGGCAGCGAACCGGCGGTGAACCGGTTGAACCGGGGTGAACCGGCCGGCTAAACCGGTCCGAACCGGACTGAACCGGTTCAGCCAAAAAAAGAGGAGAAAAAGGGGAGAAAAAGGGAAAAGGAAAAGAGAAAAAAATTGGGGAAAATTTCGGTGATGCAATCGAGCTTCGGGTAAGTCGGTAAGCGGTCGAATTGACCGATTTAAATTTCGGAATATTTTATTTAATTAATTTCCGACTAGAAATTTACCCGGAAAATGTAATTAATTGTGTAGCTCGACGATTGGCATCCACCGAGGGCTCGAGACAGCCTCGATTTGCGGACTAGCATGGAATCTCGGGTAAGTGATCCCTATTTACGACAATTTTCTCGTTATGCGAGATGTTGAGTTAATTTCCGCATAAATTGAATAAAATTATGGAAATTTAGATTAATTGTCGTAAATATTTAATTTAGCTACTCGAGAAGTAGAACGAGACCCGATAAATTATTGGTGGGCCCAATGAGCCCAATAGGCCTCGATAAGTGGGAATTTAGTGAAAAGCGGGCTTAAGGCCGATTAAGGCCCATTAAGGTGCAATCGGGCCCAATAAGGGTAAACGGGCCCAATGATTTAAATTAAGCCCAGAAAGTAATAGATACAATTAAATTGCATAATATCTGACCTGAGGAATGTTAATACGCAGTTCCGGGCATTGGATTGGAAGCATATCGGACTGCGCGATGGGACTACATTGGAAAAGAAAAAGGTCAAACTCGACGAGAATCGAGGTAAGGGAATTCTGCGGACTGCTAGAGGTAACAGTACGCAATTTTACATTCATATGCAGTCCTTTAAAACTAATTGAAGGGTCTAGAGGTCGAAAAACAATTTTAGTGCCCCGTATGGGCAAAATTACTAAAATACCCTTGCTAAGGGTAAAATTCTAAAAAAATTTAGGAAAAATTGGGAGGAGCAAGAACAAGAGGTTCCTGCTCGTTCTGGAGGTATTTCAACGCATGCATGAGTAGGCTGGCTCACCTTGAAAGAAAATGCATAGCATTGCATATCTTAACTGATGTGATTTCTGTGAAAAACTATTTGGAAATAACCGAGCCGCCTACATGTTTTTATTTACATGTGACGTGCTAGAGCTCAGCTCGCACGATGTTTGACTTGTGTGATGCATGCATTAGTGCTGGAGCGAGAGCTCGCACTAGAGTTTTACATGCACAGGTGCTAGAGTATAACTCGCACCAGATTTCACATGCTTTTGCGTGACATGGTGCTAGAGTCTAACTCGCACCAGATTTTACATGATTTTCATGACAGGGTGCGGGAGTTTAACTCGCACCAGATTTTATAAGATTTTCATACGATTTGTATACAGAGTGCTGAGCCTAGCTCGTACTAGTTTTACTGGATTTGTGGAGTAGCGCTGTCTGCCCTTGGAGTCAGCCAAAAGGCCCAACAGGCTCAATAGACCTCTTAAGTAGGGTGAGAGTGAGGGATGAGGTTGGCGGCCTTGTGGAGATGTAAAGCGGGCTCTGCCAAGTTTACTTGATTTGATGAGAGTGCTGAGCATCGCTCGCACTGATTTTTAAGAGAACATACGATAAGCCGTGCTTGGAGCATCGGGTAGACTGTGTGTCACCGATTTAATAGGCTCGCACGTGCGTTTTGAGACATGGCAACGAGTATTGAGTTATGAAAACCTCTGTGGGAAGCAGGCCAATTGGGCTGGAGTACCTAGAGTGATATGGGTCCATGGAGTACGATGTACCGTGCAAGTAGCATGGAGTACGATGTACCGTGGGGTATCTTCGGATACGGTATCTTTGTGATACAGGGTATCTTCGGATACGGTATCTTTGTGATACGGGGTATCTTTGTGATACGGTATCTTTGTGATACGGGGTATCTTCGGATACGGCATCTTCGGATGCGTGAGATCGGATAAGACTGACGGGTTGGATTGACCCACCTCCCGGGCAGTTCCCGATCAGGGTGAGACCTCGCACACTAGGATCTGTGAAGCTAGAGGACTCACGAGGACATATTGGCCAGTCCTGGTTATTACCGATATACAGTTATTGCCTAGTCTCGTATCTTGTATATATATATACATATGTTTTCGGATATCTATGCTGTTGAGAAACTCAGTTTTCAAGGTTTTGTGTGAGTCAGGATCACCCGAAGGAGGGGTCGAGTCCTGACTTTACTATGAAATTTTAAACGAAAAAGATATGTTTTTGAATATACTTGCATGTCGAATTTTCCATGCAATATGTGTTTTACATAACATCATGACGCATATCATTTGTTTTAAAATGTGTGGAGAAAGGGTGGTTTATGCATGGCACTACGTTCATGTAGGTAGTATGGTTACCTACTTGTTCGTAGGATTGCCTTACTGAGCTTGATGTGCTCACCCCTTTCATTTTCTCCCACAGATGATCTCCAGTTGAAGTTGAGGCGACTCAGTACTGCATTCCGGATATCCGCTGCTGCCCATCAACATAAGGTATATACACTTGTACTTATTGTATCTACATAAGCATAGCACAGTAACATGTTTGTAAGTAACTTTAGGGGATGTATAAATAATATAACAATTATAAATGACTGGAGAAGAAATAAGTACTGGGGTAGATGTATGGTGGGACTGGCATTGACGCACAGCCCAATTAGTAGTGGAGTGTTGGTCACGATTCGAGGACAGGTAAGAATTAAAGTAAGAAAATAATAAAAACGCGAAAAATTAACTCTGATTTTTGGGTAGTTTGGGTCGTGACAATTATTTTGGTATCAGAGCATAATTGGTCTGATGTGTGTCAGTGTCAGAAGTTAGGAAATTACATCCCCGTGTTACTGTGCTTAGTTAGATACAATAGTGTATATTGAGATGGGCTTGACTAAGAAATGGTTGAGAATGCAGGAATGCCTAATATGAGTCGCGTCAGATGAGATAGTGCACGAGGCAGAGGTCGTGGAGGTAGACCTGAGTCTGCTAAGTCGTGCTGAATTTGACTATGAGAATCATGATGAAATTGAAATGGAGGCTAATGTTGAAAATGCCTCACAGAGTCCGACAGAGTGATCGGACAGTATTGAGACACGCTTCGCGAGATTGGAGCGGAGTGTGGAGATTACTTGAGGAGCAAATTGCTCAGATCATGTATGAGATCAGAGGGCGCAGCGGAACAGTGGTGGAAACCCGCTCGACCCATCTTAAGAGTTGAGATGAGAAATATCTTGGACATATTCCGGTGACAGGATATCCCGGACATGATTTAAAGGACATTTCAGATTAAAGTCCTTATTCTGACCCAGAGGATTTGATTGATTGACGAGCAGGGGGACTCGATTATATTCTGGGTAGATATTACCTCGACACTATGAACAAGTGACAGTCGAGATGTCTAAAAGTTCATGAAAGGGCTCGACTTTTCAATTAGAGTCTGATTGGCCCGTGAGATATTACCTATACCGAGGCAGTGCACAGATTTACAGTTGGGTAAGTGAGAATATAAATTGCACGCCTCTGAGATTGGGAAAGGTAATGAGGGCTGAAATAGAGACATAAAAGAGAATCGAGAAATGACAAAGATGTTGAATGAGAAAAATGGAAATTGGTAAGAGATTAGATTTGACGAGTTATGGAGTAAGATAATTGGTAAGACCCCAGTGTATCTAATTTTGGCACTCTTGAGGGGTATTGTGATTTTGAGGACCCCGACCTGCTACGAAACAGAGTAGCAGTGTAAGTACTGTAAGCAGTGTGGGATATGTGGTGGATACCACAGAAAAAGGGTCTATACCTACACGGTATTGGTGAAAATGGTCGTCAAGTGTGGTAAGACAGACCATTGATTTTGATTGCTCAGAGTTGAGCGAGATTTCCCCACAGGAAAGTAAAGAGACAAAAAAAATTTCGTTGGAATAGTTGCAACGAAAAGGGAGGACATAGCCGAAGAGAAAAAGGAAAGTAGGCTATTGGACGAAGGCGAGAGGATGTCTTGGACCAGGACACTATTGATGTTTCATGGATGTGGTGTAAGATACCACACTTGTTATGAATAATAAAGTACATATGTTTATTGATCCTGGTGCCACATATTTATTTATACCGCCTTCATTCGCTTATAAGTGAGTAAAAGGCATGAATGCCTACATCATTGGGGATAATTCTGATAAATGAGTACCCCAATAGAGGAGGATTAATTAACAGAACGTGGATATAGAGATTTTAAGTTAATAAAAAGGGGTGCAACAGTTGAAAAAATTAAAGGAGTAAAGGATCGTACTCATGGAATGAATAATGACTAGAGTTTTGTCATGATTGATATACGAAGGAGATGATCTTGAATATGTGTTGATCCTAAATACAAGATGTATTGGAGTAAGAGGCGTATGCTAGGTAAGAGCATCCTTACGATACGAAGTCATTAGGATTAATGCAATTAGTAGCGAATACAAATTATAACCAAGGACAAGATGGGTATAACCATAACCAGTAGTTGTGGTTAAGTCTGAAGGCTAATAAAGGTATTTCAAAATACCTCCCCGCCTGAAGACTTGACAGCGTCTAAAAGTATATATATATATATAACCTATAACGTGAAATCGATCGGCGTAATAGATACCTTTAGCATTAGGATACCATTACTAAGACGATAAGAATATAAAAACTCGACAAATCATAAAGGTTAACATAGAAAAATTTAATAAGAGCCGTTAAGATAAGAAAAGGAAATGACGCAGGTTAGTACCTGAAGACGTAAGTGATTTTGAAGGATCTTATACGCTTACGCATAGATAAGCCAAGGATTGGATCGAGTTGAAATCATCATTATCGATGATATATTGGGTGTAGTTAAAGCCTAGGGCGATTTATATGCAACAATTAGGAAATGGCTTTTACAAATGGGCTGCTGCGAGTTCAAAATGGATATACTTTGTTGACACGTTTAATTATGAAAACGTGATCATGGAATGAGATGATAAATAAGATGATAGATGTGACGTGAATTTGGCGTGATGAAGTATGAACTGACCACCGTGATTAATTTCACCATACCCAACAGCTCAAGAGGTTCTCAGTGAGTATGGATACCTCGAAATAATGAATGAGCTGTGTATTGATGTATAATGGGAAGATAGTCAAGTATGGAGTCAGACAACTCCTTGATCATGAAATAAACTATCTGACCCATGATTTAAAGTTGGCAACAGTATTTGTACCGATGATATGATACTATTATGTACATGGTGAGAAATTGTGGATATGCACTGATCATAAAGCCCGAGTATCTGTTTTCATAGAAAGAGGCAAATATGAGAATACATAGTTGGTTAGAGCTTCTGAGAGATTTTGATTGTGAAAATTGTACCACCCAGGAAAAGCTAATGTGATGACTGATGCCTTGAGCAGAAATAGCCTCGGGATGGTATTACATATGATGGTCAGGGAGCGTGAGCTGCTAGAGCAGTTGTGAACCTCAGTATTGATGTGATCCCTTCTGATGATGGCAGTGATTAGTATGATTGTGTGACAGCTAGCCTGATGATTAGAACCGGATGAGAGTGCCCGGATTTATCAGGCTTAGCGTGATGATCGGCAGGATGTCGATGGTTTGGGTCAGATTCAGAAGGGTACAGTGATAGAGTTCACAGTGGGTGATGATGAGTTATTGAGGATTCAGAGACAGTATAAGTGCTCCCCAGGACCACAGTTGATGAGATAGTGATATTGTCAGAAGCTCACTCTTCGGGATATACAGTGCATACGGAAGTAAAGAAATATATCGAAATCTCGAAAAGGGTATGGGTGGTCAGATGTGAAAAGAGATATTGGTGGAGATTGTAGAAAAGTGCCTAGTATGTCAGCAGAATAAGGTAGAGTATTAAAAAGTCTGCAGAGTTATTGCAGCACCTACCTATATTGACACGGCACGAAAAATGAGAGCAAGTCTCCATGAATTTCATGATGGGTTACAGAGAACCCAGGTGAATTACGAGGCTATTTGGATGATAGCCGACAAATTGACTAAGTTCACCCACCTTCTGGATTATGAACTCCCCAGATACTCATAGTGCGTATGAGGATTTATGTGTGAGGTAGATGTGGAACATTAAGTAGCGTTCCAGTGAGCATGGTATCATATAGGGATTCCCGCTCCACTTCCTACCTCTGTGGATATTTAAGGAAGCTATGGGAACCCGACTGAGTATTAGCACAGCTTTTCATCCTCAGACAGATGGTCAGTCAGAAAGGACTGTACAAGTTCTGGAGGATCCGATGAAAGCGTGTGCCATTGATTTTATAAGCTCCTGGAATGACCAGTTGATTTCTAATTAAAGTCGTCAAAAACGATAATTGGCAATTGAGTATCGGGATAACAAGATATGAGACAGTGTATGGCTGTAGGGGTTGTTCCCCAAATTGGATAAAAAAAAAAAAGTGGGTGACAGATAGAATCATTCTGATTTTGGGATAATAAGTCTCTGAGGATGTTTAGTTAAGGATGAGAGATTAAGAACACCTCAGAACAGATAGAAAAATATTGGAATTTCCCTTGGTGAATTATTATGGTTGAAAGTTGCATGTCCTAAGAGAATAAGGACATAGCGAGCTTTTGGAAGAAGGTAAATTGAGATGCGCTGGATGGAACATTTTGAGAGATTGGACAAGTGGGAGATAAGACCTGTAGGTTGGTGTTATCACCTGAGTTAACAGGCACCCACAATGTGTCTCAGCTTTTGATGCTTCGGAAATACTATCCAGATCCAGCGTAGGTGATAGGATATGAGATTCAAAAGTTCAGTTTGAGGAAAATACAAGTATATTGAAGAAGTTGATTCGGGCATTAAACAGGAAAGAGAAAGTATTGGGGTTTAAGATGATCTCCCTAATTAAAGTCCTTTGGTAGTAATACACTCCGGAGAAGGTTACATAAGAATTTAAGAGTATGATACAATCGATATACCCGGAGTGGTATATGGACTCATATGGCTTGGTTCTAATTTGGAGGACCAAATTTCCTTAAGTGGGGGAGAGTTGTAAGACCCGAATTTAACTAAATACGAAAATTAAATAAGAAAAGATGAGGAGTATTCGTGAAGGAAAGTTTGACTGAATTAATTCCCGAACACGTGTAAAGGTAAAATGGTCAAAAGACCGGAAGTCGGTATAAATTCGATGAGAAAAATTAATTTAAGATAATGGATTAAGAAATCTTGGTCAATAAAAGTGAAATAAAATTATTTCGGATTAAATTGATCAAGATATTAATTTATGAAAATTAATCGGGATTAATCGGGATTTTTAGTTCGAAAAAAATAATCCCGAAAATAATCGAAAAATCTGCCGAAAGGTCACCCGGGACAATATCCCGAAAATACGAAGAAATTATACCCGAAAAAGGATTAAAAATAAATTAAATAAATTAAATAAAATTAAATTAGTTAGATTAGAATAAAATAATAATTTTGTAGATGTTTTGGGGTATTTAATATATTTTAATGAATAGTAAAATAATTAAAATAAATAAAAATAAAAATAATAAAATTGATAAAATAAGGAAAAAAAAAAAGGGGGGTCGGGGAGAGAGAAAGAAAGAAAACAGAAACAGAAAAGCAGAGAAACGGAAGCCGTGTCGGGGGAAGAGGCCGAACGACCACCGGCGATCCCTGTCCCAGGTCGCCCACCGGAAAAGGAAGCCCGACGCCCGACGAACACGATGGTACCGGCGGTGCAGCTTACCGACGCCGGAGGAAGCCGAACGGAGGGAGAGAAACCCGCGGGGAAAACGGTGTCGGTGCCGGCGATCCACGGCAGCTGGAGGCGATCGGCGGGTACCGATGTGACCAGGAGGAGGAGCCGGTCCTTTTGAGACCGGTATTGGCCGACGAAATCGCCGGAATCCGCCGGATCGGGAGGAGACAGCCGCGAGGGGAGAAGAGCTGATTCCCGACGATCGACGGCGATTCAGGCTCGGCCACCCCTAGCCGAATGTCCCCGAGGCCAAGGCGAGTCGATCGGTGGTAGCCACAACCGTCGAAGTGGCCGGAAAACGCCGGAAACGGTGGAAGAAAGGAAATGGGTCCGACGGCCGAGGGAGAACTGCCGGACCGGCGGCGTTCCGGCGAGCTTGACCCAAACCGAGGGCAGATCTGAGACGCGGACAACCTCACGGAGCCACTGGCGGTGGAAGCCGGCGGAGAACCGGCCGGCAAGGCAGCGAACCGGCGGTGAACCGGTTGAACCGGGGTGAACCGGCCGGCTGAACCGGTCCGAACCGGACTGAACCGGTTCAGCCAAAAAAAGAGGAGAAAAAGGGGAGAAAAAGGGAAAAGGAAAAGAGAAAAAAATTGGGGAAAATTCCGGTGATGCAATCGAGCTTCGGGTAAGTCGGTAAGCGGTCGAATTGACCGATTTAAATTTCGAAATATTTTATTTAATTAATTTTCGACTAGAAATTTACCCGGAAAATGTAATTAATTGTGTAGCTCGACGATTGGCATCCACCGAGGGCTCGAGACAGCCTCGATTTGCGGACTAGCATGGAATCTCGGGTAAGTGATCTCTATTTACGACAATTTTCTCGTTATGCGAGATGTTGAGTTAATTTCCGCATAAATTGAATAAAATTATGGAAATTTAGATTAATTGTCGTAAATATTTAATTTAGCTACTCGAGAAGTAGAACGAGGCCCGATAAATTATTGGTGGGCCCAATGAGCCCAATAGGCCTCGATAAGTGGGAATTTAGTGAAAAGCGGGCTTAAGGCCGATTAAGGCCCATTAAGGTGCAATCGGGCCCAATAAGGGTAAACGGGCCCAATGATTTAAATTAAGCCCAGAAAGTAATAGATACAATTAAATTGCATAATATCTGACCTGAGGAATGTTAATACGCAGTTCCGGGCATTGGATTGGAAGCATATCGGACTGCGCGATGGGACTACATTGGAAAAGAAAAAGGTCAGACTCGACGAGAATCGAGGTAAGGGAATTCTGCGGACTGCTAGAGGTAACAGTACGCAATTTTACATTCATATGCAGTCCTTTAAAACTAATTGAAGGGTCTAGAGGTCGAAAAACAATTTTAGTGCCCCGTATGGGCAAAATTACTAAAATACCCTTGCTAAGGGTAAAATTCTAAAAAAATTTAGGAAAAATTGGGAGGAGCAAGAACAAGAGGTTCCTGCTCGTTCTGGAGGTATTTCAACGCATGCATGAGTAGGCTGGCTCACCTTGAAAGAAAATGCATAGCATTGCATATCTTAACTGATGTGATTTCTGTGAAAAACTATTTGGAAATAACCGAGCCGCCTACATGTTTTTATTTACATGTGACGTGCTAGAGCTCAGCTCGCACGATGTTTGACTTGTGTGATGCATGCATTAGTGCTGGAGCGAGAGCTCGCACTAGAGTTTTACATGCACAGGTGCTAGAGTATAACTCGCACCAGATTTCACATGCTTTTACGTGACATGGTGCTAGAGTCTAACTCGCACCAGATTTTACATGATTTTCATGACAGGGTGCGGGAGTTTAACTCGCACCAGATTTTATAAGATTTTCATACGATTTGTATACAGAGTGCTGAGCCTAGCTCGCACTAGTTTTACTGGATTTGTGGAGTAGCGCTGTCTGCCCTTGGAGTCAGCCAAAAGGCCCAACAGGCTCAATAGACCTCTTAAGTAGGGTGAGAGTGAGGGATGAGGTTGGCGGCCTTGTGGAGATGTAAAGCGGGCTCTGCCAAGTTTACTTGATTTGATGAGAGTGCTGAGCATCGCTCGCACTGATTTTTAAGAGAACATACGATAAGCCGTGCTTGGAGCATCGGGTAGACTATGTGTCACCGATTTAATAGGCTCGCACGTGCGTTTTGAGACATGGCAACGAGTATTGAGTTATGAAAACCTCTGTGGGAAGCAGGCCAATTGGGCTGGAGTACCTAGAGTGATATGGGTCCATGGAGTACGATGTACCGTGCAAGTAGCATGGAGTACGATGTACCGTGGGGTATCTTCGGATACGGTATCTTTGTGATACAGGGTATCTTCGGATACGGTATCTTTGTGATACGGGGTATCTTTGTGATACGGTATCTTTGTGATACGGGGTATCTTCGGATACGGCATCTTCGGATGCGTGAGATCGGATAAGACTGACGGGTTGGATTGACCCACCTCCCGGGCAGTTCCCGATCAGGGTGAGACCTCGCACACTGGGATCCGTGAAGCTAGAGGACTCACGAGGACATATTGGCCAGTCCTGGTTATTACCGATATACAGTTATTGCCTAGTCTCGTATCTTGTATATATATATACATATGTTTTCGGATATCTATGCTGTTGAGAAACTCAGTTTTCAAGGTTTTGTGTGAGTCAGGATCACCCGAAGGAGGGGTCGAGTCCTGACTTTACTATGAAATTTTAAACGAAAAAGATATGTTTTCGAATATACTTGCATGTCGAATTTTCCATGCAATATGTGTTTTACATAACATCATGACGCATATCATTTGTTTTAAAATGTGTGGAGAAAGGGTGGTTTATGCATGGCACTACGTTCATGTAGGTAGTATGGTTACCTACTTGTTCGTAGGATTGCCTTACTGAGCTTGATGTGCTCACCCCTTTCATTTTCTCCCACAGATGATCTCCAGTTGAAGTTGAGGCGACTCAGTACTGCATTCCGGATATCCGCTGCTGCCCATCAACATAAGGTATATACACTTGTACTTATTGTATCTACATAAGCATAGCACAGTAACATGTTTGTAAGTAACTTTAGGGGATGTATAAATAATATAACAATTATAAATGACTGGAGAAGAAATAAGTACTGGGGTAGATGTATGGTGGGACTGGCATTGACGCACAGCCCAATTAGTAGTGGAGTGTTGGTCACGATTCGAGGACAGGTAAGAATTAAAGTAAGAAAATAATAAAAACGCGAAAAATTAACTCTGATTTTTGGGTAGTTTGGGTCGTGACAAGAACGGCGGCCAACTCCGGGAAAAGGGAAGAAAGAAACGGTACCCACGTCGAAAAAGAGAAGAGCCGGACCGGCCACCTTCTGGCCACCTCGGATGAAACCGACCCCAGATCCGAGCTTCAGATGACCCCGCGAAGCTGCTGGCGGTGGAAGTCGAAGGAGAACCGGTCAAACCAGACTGAATCGACTAGACCGAATCGGTCTAAACAGGGTTGAATCGGACCGAACTGATTCAGCCAAAAAGAAAAAGAAAAGAAGAAAAAAAGGGAAAAAGAAAAATAGAAAAAATTGGAGAAAATTCCAGTGATACAATCGCGCTATGGGTAAGTCGATAAGCAGTCGAATGACCGATTTAAATTTCGAAATATTTAATTTGATTAATATTCAATTGGAAATTTATCCGAAAAAATATTAAATTGTGTAGCTCAACAATTGACGTCAAACGAGAGCTCAAGACAGCTTCGATTTGCGTATTATTGTAAGACCCGAAATTTAATCGTAAATTTTACGAGGTAGAAAAATATTCACAAATTTAAAGGAATGAGACTCGGACTAAAAATAAGGATCGAAATGGCCACAGGCCAAACGGGAAGGGAAGAAAATAAAATTTATCGAAAATACAAAATTAAATAGGAAAATATGGTGGAAGTATGAAGGAAAGCTAGGTTAATTTAATCCCGAAATAAGTGTAGGGGTAAAACGGTCAAAAGACCAAAATTCGGGATAAATACGATAAGAGAAATTTAATTAAAAATAAGGAATTAGGATTTCTTGATCAATAATGGGGAATTTTATAATTTCGAGTCAAATTGATCAAGATCCGAAATTTTTAGAAATACCGAAAATGTCACCCGGGACGATATCCCGAAAATACGGAGGAATTATACCGGAAAAATAATTTAAAAACTAAATAAATTTAATTTAATTTAATTAAATTAAATTGGTGAATAAAATAAAATTTTTGTAGATATTTTCAGATTTCTTTTGACTATTTTATTGATTATTTTAATAATAAAATGAATAGTTAAATAATAATGAAAAAAAAAAGGAACTGGAAATCGAAAAACCCGAAAAAAAACCAAAGGAAACCGAAACCCGTTTCACACCCGAGAAGAACCCACTGCCGATCTCGACCACCGGCGACCGTTTAACGTCCGACGAAGCTTCCAGGAGCGAGAGCAGAGTCCGGCGAACGCATAGGCACCGGAACCGAGCCGCGAGGTAGCCGGAGCAGCCCGATCCGAGCTCTGAAAATCCGAGGGAGAGAAGAGGTGATCGCCGACGAACCATCGCGACTGGGCCGGAAAGGAGGCTACCGACGCGTTCAGGGGAGGAAGCCGGTCATTTTGGTACCGGTCTTGGCCGGTAAGACCGCCGGAACCGCCGACGACGGCAAGAGGCAGCGAGGAGATCAAAAACGGTGCCGTTTTGCTGGAAGGAAAGGGAAGGAAAGGGAAGGAAGAGGAAAAATCGAGGAAAAATCCCGTGATGCAATCGAGCTTCGGGTAAGTCGGTAAACGGTCGAATTGACCGATTTAAATTTCGAAATATTTTATTTAATTAATTTTCGACCGAAAAGTTTACCCAAAAATGTAATTAATTGTGTAGCTCGACGATTGGCATCCACCGAGGGCTCGAGACAGCCTCGATTTGCGTACTAGCATGGAATCTCGGGTGAGTGACCATTATTTACGACAATTTACATCGTTATGCGTGATATAAATTTAAATTCCGCATAAATTGAATTAAAATATGAAAAATTAGATAAATTGTCGTAAATAATAAATTTAGCAATTCGAGAGCTAGAACGAGGTCCAATAAATTATTAGTGGGCCCAATGAGCCCAATAGGCCTCGATAAAGTGAAAATTAAGTGGAAAACGGGCTTAAGGCCGATTAAGGCCCATTAAGGTGCAATCGGGCCCAATAAGAGTAAACGGGCCCAATGATTTAAATTTAAGCCCAGAAAATATTAAATACAAATAAGTTGTATAATATCTGACCTGAGGAATATTGATACGCAGTCCCGGGCATTGGATTGAGAACAGATCGGACTGCGCAACGTGACATCGGTAAAAAGGTCAGACTCGACGAGAATCGAGGTAAGGGAATTTTGTAAGCGTATAGAGATTTCTATACGTATTTTATTGAGGGGAATTACAGGGTTTAATATTCTTTAAGTATCTAGAAATGAATTAATAATTTCTGCGAAAACCGGGGGTTAGATAAAAATAGTGAAAAATGATGATTTTGCCCCTAGGAATAAAAACTTACAAAAGGGTAGTAAGGCTATGAAATTGCATGAATTTCATGATTTTAATGCTTTATATGAATAGACTGCTTTGATTTAAGCAATATGAACATAGATTGGCTATTAATTTCCTGAAATATACGAAAGGGTACCGGTTTGTACCGGTTACTATTTTTAAAAGATGTTTTGTAAAGACTTAGCCACCTATCGTATTTATACAAGTAAAAAGGAGTGCTAGAGTCTTACTCGCACTCAAATTTACTGATTTATTTTCATGAAAAGCCGTACTGGAGCATTGCTCGTACGAGAAATTTGTGTGTGCATAACACCGTGCTGGAGCTTCGCTCGCACGCGATTTTAGATATCATGATATGCATAGCGTGGTGCTGGAGCTCCGTAAGCCTGTGACCTGGTGTGGGGCGGGCAGCAGGATGCTCACATAAACGCACTAGACGCGAGTTGACATGCATATAGTCGTGCGGAAGCCTCCTGTAGACTGTGTGTCGCAGAGAGTTGAGATACTCGCACGTAAACTTTGAGACATGGGTTGGTTATCGACATAGTATTGGGCTGGATAAGACCTACGGCAGGCACCCCCCGACTATGATATGGGTTCACGGAGTACGATGTACCGTGTATGTCACACGGAGTACGCTGTACCGTGCAGTCATGATGACTACGATGTTACTCGATATTCTGGCGGGTAGGACTTGACCCCACCTCCCGTTGCAGTTGTGATGCCCCGCACACCGGGATCCGTGTGCCTGGGATCACAGGGACATAGTATGGCCATAGTCCTAGTTTTTCATACAGTAACCTACATGCCTCACATGATATCATACGGTCTGGATAGACCAGGACAAACCCGATGGAGGGGTAGTCCCGTGTTTTTAAAAGAGATGGGATTTTCGATTTATGTTTTTAAAAGAGATGAGATTTAATGAATCAAGGTATTCCCGAGGGATGGGTTTGACCTTGATGAAGTTGTTTTATGATGAAACAAATCGGTTTTGTGATTAAACGAATAACTTTTAAAGTGAAGAGTTTTTGATGAAACTAATAAGTTTTTGATGTGACGAGCATGAGATGTCATACATGACGATTTTTCCATGTGTGCTTTATATGCCGATTTCATGGTTTTTTTTTATATGATATATACATACATGTGGCATTGTTTTAGTCATATCTCATGCTCCGAAAGTAAACGATTTTTACATCATGACATTATCAGCACGTAGATAGTATAGTTATCTACCTGCTTACATTATTGCCTTACTGAGCACGTTTCGCTCACCCTTTCATTTTCCACCCCACAGGGTACACCCAGTAGAAGAGAGCGACAATAGCTTCGCAATTTGGTTATCCGCTGCTTCTTATTAAAACCAGGTATACACATTTATATAATTTTTGTATCTGAACATATAGATGCACAGTACTGTATATGGATTTAATATTGGGGATGTATTTTGTTTAAATAAATTGATATGTGAATGTGAATATAAAAATAGAATGGTAAATAGGTGAGAGGTGACTAACACCGAATCATAGCCCAACTGTTAGTAGTGGAACTGTTCACGACGGGTAAGGAAATGAAAAATGAGAAAAATTTAAGGGATTTTTAGGTAATTTGGGTCGTGACAATTATCATGGAATCTCAAGTAAGTAACTCTTATTTATGACAATTTTACATCGTTATACGTGTTAGAATTATCGCATAAATTACGAATTTAAATTTTCGCATGAAATGAATTATATTCTGGATATTGGGATAAATTGTCATAAATAATTCATAAGCTATCTAAGAGTTTAGAACAAGGCTCAATAAATACTGATGGGTCCAATGAGCCCAATAGGCCTTGATAATGTGAATAGTAAGTGGAAAACGGGCTTAAGGCCAATTAAGGCCCATTATGGTACAATCGGGCCCAATATGGGTAAACAGGCCCAATGATTTAAAATAAGTCCAGAAAATATGAAATACAATTAAATATATTGTATTTGACCTGATGAATATTTATTCGCAGTTTTGGAGATTGGATTCGGAGCAAATCGGACTGCGTGACGAGTCATCAGTGGAAAGGTCAGACTATACAGAAAAATGAGGTAAGGGAATTGTGTAAGTAGCTAGAGGTGGCTACGCGTATTTTAATAGCTTTTGTATACACTGAATATGTATGTATACACTGATTATGTATAAACGTCCTAGAAAATGGTTTAAAGATTTTAAGGACTCGAAATAGGTAAAGACTATTTTACCCCTATTTAGGGAAGTTCACCTAAGGATCGTGAAAGCATGACATGCATGAAATGCATGATTTAAGGAATTTTCTTGGTTTTTAAGCAAAGCAAACGGATAGATTGGCCAGTAATTGCCTATATTTCACAATATAACACTACGTAAGTGTTATTAAGATTTAAATGAAATTTCTTTGAAAAATGGGCTAACTATCAAGATTAATGGAAGTAGATAGTGCTGGCAGATAGCTCGCACTATATCTGCGTTTGTGAGTGTGTATAAAACGTGCTTGAGCGGTTGCTCGCATCGACCTGTGTGACATCATATGCATGAAATGTGCTAGAGCGATTGCTCATACTGATTTTTATTATTGTGAAATGCATGAGAAGTGCTGGAGCCTAGCTCGCACTCTGTTTTGACATGTTTTGACTTGTTTTGCCCTGATATGCATAAAATGGTGCTGAAGCGATTGATCGCACTAGTTTTAATGATTTGACATGCATGAGAGGTGCTGGAGCTTAGTTCGCATCCAATTTTGATTTGATAATTACATAAAAGTCGTGCTAGAGTGTAATTCGCACGAGATTTGATGTATTTATGCATAAAACGATACTGGAGCGTTGCTCATACGAGGTTTTGATTTACTTGAGCATTCATCTGTGCTAGAGCATTGCTCGCACGTGATTTTATATGGATTTATAATTCATTTTTAAGTCGTACTGGAGTGCTACTCGTACGCAGATTTTACTGATTTTTATGAAACCGTGCTAGAGCTTCGCTCGCACGAGGTTTTCAGATATAATGAATATGCATGGAGCTGTGCTAGAGCTTCGCTTGCACATGGATTTATATGACATGCATATAGCCGTGTTGGAGCCTCATGTAGACTGTGTGTCACAGTGAGATGATATGCTCACACGTGCATACTGAGACAGAGATGATATGGGTGGATAAGACCTATTGTAGTCACCCCTGACTGAGCTTGGGTTCATGGAGTACGTTGTACCTCGCAATCCTAATGTTATGCTATTCTGGTGGGTAGGACCAACCCACCTCCCGTTTCAGGTGTGATACCCCGCACACTAGGTACCGTGTTGCCAGGGATCACTAGGTCATGGCCATAGTCCTATGTTGTTACTGATAGTCACCTACATGTCTCACATGATATAACTATTAGTCGATAGACCAGGGTAGACCCGAGGGAGGGGTCAGGCCCCCGATTTTATGATTTTATGATATGTGACCCTGAAAGAAGGGTGGTTTTATAACCGAAGTTTTATAATGAATTTTAATGAATTGTTTTATGAGATGTTTAACCCCTTCGGGTTATTTTATACCGCATTTTAAATGAAATGATTTAAATGCAGTAGCATGATGTGTTTTCCATACTTTAATGATAAATTCATGAAAGGATTGTATCTCATGATTTGTTTTATATCGCATGAAATAATGCATGATTTTGATTTAATTCATGCTAAGTATGATTTAATGATGTCACATAAAATACTATTGATACATGATTTCGATATGCACGAATAGTTTTATAAACTAATTCATTGATGAAATACATGATTTGTGCTTGAGATTTTAATGAAAAGAAATGGATTTTAAGGGCATGGCATTATGAGCATGTAGATAGTGGAGCTATCTACTTACTTGCATAATTGCCTTACTGAGCGTGTGGTTTGCTCACCTCACTTATTTTCTCATCTTTTCAAAGCACTCACAGTAATTAGTAAGCGGCTGAGGAGTTGCATGCTTGGTATTCGCTGCTTCCCATCGAGAGACAGGTATACACATTTGTATAGTTTTGTATCTAAATATGTATTGCACACTACTGCAAACAGATATGATGTCGGGGATGTAGAGTTATAAATACCATTATGTATGTATTCAGTTAAAGTCAAAAGATAGTAAACTCTTATATGTGAATGTGATTATGAAAATGGAATGGTAAATAGGTGAGAGGTGACTAACACCGAATCATAGCCTAACTGTTTGTAGGATGGTCACGATGAGAGAAATGTAAGAATTAAATAATAAATGAAAAAGCGAAAAATTTACTCTGATTTTTAGGTAATTTGGGTCGTGACAATTTTAATGATTAAAATAATAATAAAAATCTATTATACAAAAAATAAATCAGAAATTGAAAATCAGGGAGAGAGAAGAGAAACCGTGCGAGAGAAACCGAGAAGTAAGCCATGGAAGAAGAAATCGTCGGACGAGCCACCACCGGTGACCCAGCGATAGACAGCGCAAGGACAAAAGCCACCACGTGCCATGAATCGCTGCCAACGAGGAGATCTGAGAGAGGGAAGCCGCAGGAGAGAAGGGGGGATTCGGCGAAATCCGACATCAATCAACCCTAGACCAGGCCAAAAGAAGCCTTTAGGAGCGAAGCCGAGCCAATTGGCTGTGGAATCGGTCGGAGAACCTATCGGACGATGCCAGAACGACAAAAAGAGACTAAACCGGTCGGTCAATTCAGTGAAAAGGCTACTGTACTAAACCGGACCGGATCGGTTCAGCCAAGGAGGAAAAAGAAAAAGGAGAAAAAAGGGGAAAAAGAAAAAAAAGAAAAAGGAAAATTTTTGGGATTACATCGGACTTCAGGTAAGTCAATACGAGGTCAAAAGTGACCGATTTGATTTATGAGAAATTTATTTAAATTATATTTAATCAAAAATTGACCCGAAATGAAATATACAAAATTGTGCAGTTCGACGATAACTTCCGAACGTGAGCCCGATCGAACTTCAATTTACGCACCATCGCATAATCTCGGGTAAGTAAAGCTTATTTACAACAATTTATGTGATTGTCACATATTTAAGATTTATTTTATGAGTTACGGATTAAATTTCGCATTTAGTGAATTATATCCGAAATTTTGAATTAACTGTCGTAAATGATATACGGGCTATCCAAAGAGTTTGAAACAAAGCCCAATAGGTAGTGATAGGCCCAATGAGCCAATAGACCCTGATGAAGGGAAATAATACTTGGAAAACGGGCTTAAGACAAAGTTAGGCCCAATTAAGTGTTTAAGGCCCAATAACTGTAAATGGGCCCATTTAAGTGAAATGAACTGTATTAAATGTGTAATACAGTAGGAAAATTATAATTTACTCAGTGAATGGTTAAATGCAGCTCCAGAGTCATATTGAGAGTTGACCAAACTGCAAAATTAGAGCAGCACAAAGGAAGAGAGGTCACTTGACGTGATCCGAGGTAAGGGACTCTTGCAAGTAGTTGGAGATATCTGTGCGTATTTTTGTGTTCTTTTGCATTCACTAAAATTGTTTAAGGGTCAGAGAGAATCAATACTATTATAGGGACTCGATATGGATAAATTATGATTTTACCCCTAGCTAGGCAAAAAAGTCAAATTTTGGGAAAAGTTGTAAAAAGCATGGAAATAATGTTTTGGGTGGTTTTTACTGCTATGTAGCAGAAGAATAGGTGGATGGGCTAATGTTTTGAGGTCGATGTAAACTAAGCACACTTTATAGTGCTAATTTTAATAATTTGAAACATCCCTAATTTTAAAGAGCCATCTATCGAATTATGTGGAAACAATCGTGCTGAAGCATAGCTCGCACTTGATTTCAGGTGTTTTTCACATACATTAGTACTGGAGGTTTTCTCGCACTATATTTACTTGACATGCATGATAGAGTACTGGAGCATTGCTCGTACTCAGTTTTATGTGATTTGTGCATGATAGAGTGCTGGAGCGATTAGCTCGTACTCGAGTTTTACATGAGATGCATGACAGACTGCTGGAGCGTTGCTCGTACTCGATTCTTAATGGTTTATACATGACAAAGTACTTAAGCGATTTGCTCATACTTGATTTGTAATGAGAACTATGCATGACCTAGCGCTGGAGGTTTACTCGCACTAGTGTTTGATGTTTTGACATGCATATATAGTGTTTAGAGGTGGAGCGTTGACTGTGAGTCACACTCAAGACGCGCACTGTTGTTTTTACGTGATATATAAGACATGTTAGAAAAATCGTGATGATTTCCTCCGTATAGACTGAGTGTCACACTGTTGAGATGTTCGTACGTGGATTTAGAGATGTGGCATTTATTCCATAGTATGAGGGTTAAGACCTATGACAGGCACCCCAACTATGATATATTTCCATGGTATAAGAGGCTGAGACTTATGGCAGGCACCCCGACCATTATGGAGGGTCCACGGGTGTACGTTGTACAGTGCGTGTGGCATGGAATATACTGTACCGTATGTTGTTGTGGGTGGAGGAGAGTTGTTGATAGCTGGAGGTTGTGATGGACTAACCCCCCTCCCGTTACAGTAGTGATAACCCACACACCGAGTACTGTGTTGCTGAGATTTCACCATGTTAGGATATAGACATAGTCCGGAGAGATCGCATTTAGCCACTGAGTCTCGCATGATATATCACATGTGTTTTATGATACAGGTAGACCTGAGGGATGGGTCGGAACCCGAGTTGTTTGTGTTGTGATGAGAAATGTCATATTTACTGTATTTTGAATGTAAATGACATATTTTATATAAAGGCATTCTTAAATGATTAAATATGCATTGTTTTGCATGAATGCCTCTGATTGATAAATCAGCATGTGTTTAGTACATGGGATTTTAAATCTGTACTATATTATATATATATATATTTTAAACATGTTTTTGAATTGAGAGAAAGAAAGGCAAAGTACTATTTTCAGTAGATAGTATGGATGTCTACTTGCTTGCCTAATTTCCTTACTGAGTGCATTGATAGCTCATCCTTTCATTTCCCCCCCTCTCTACAGATTCTCGTTAGTAGATTGAGTCGGTTGAGGTATTGCATTCCTTTGGACCGCTGCCATTCCCCATCTAGTGAAAGGTATACATGATGCATACTCTTTTGTATCTAAAAAATGTATAAACACGGTGATGTACAAGTTTTTAATATTGGGGATGTAATTATATTAAGTATATGAATTTGCTTATGAGAAAGTGTACGTACAATCGATAAATATTTAGAATGACATGTATGTATGTGTGGATGAGGAGACTAATGCCTAATCACAGCCCAACTGTTGAGGAGATAAAGGTAAGTAAAAAGCGAAAAATATTTGTTGTGGTTTTTGGTAAGTCACGTGTGGGAGGAGGGCATGACAATTAATGTCTTGAAAACTTTTTTATGATTTGTATGAATGTGTTATGGGTCACAGAATATTATGGATCACCGTAATGGGCCATGGTGGATTGTTGCTACGGCAATATGAATCTTGATAATGAGAAAAATAATTCATGCTTGTGATACCTTGTGGATCTTGATGGAACTTATGTTTATATATATATATATATATATATATATATACATATATATATATGGTGTAACCCTACTGCTTAATAAGGACATAATAACCCATGTGGTGCATGCAGCAGCTTGATATAATGTATTGTGCTTTTGATTTAATTTTGGGATAGCATTGTGTTTTTGAACTCAAGTTTTAATGTATTGGCTTTAAGCATCCATGGCATGAAACTCGAGTATTTGAAATTATTCATTAGTCTAAATGCATATATTGAACCTTGAACTCATATGATCAATTTGAAAAGAAAAGGACATATGGCAAAATGCATATGCATAAATGATTTTAAAAAGAAAGCAAAATGCGACTTTCATGAATTTAAAACCTTTGAGTTCTTGAACATGTGAAAAAATGTTTTCAGAGACAACAGGTACCCTATTGACTCTACCTGTGTGGCATGGAGTGCTTATATGTATTATATATATGACAAAGTATGCCTAGTTGGATGCTTTTAAGAATGAGAGCTTGTCCAACAATAGTCGTCGAAAAATTCTAATTTCGAGTTGATCAATGGGAACCAAGGAAGAGATTTATAGCCATAGCTAGAGCCCTCTAGGAGACATAGCAATTATTAAGCCCTATAGGAAACCTAGTATAATATGAGCCCTGCAGGAGACCTAGTATATTATTGAGCCCTGTTGGAGACCTAGTCTGTTGATAAATGAAATATATATATATATATGTGATATACTGATGATTATAAGGATTTATGTAGTCACTTGCCATAAGTTAAGTGTTGTCTAGAGTATGGTTTTATCGACTTTTGAACACATGATACGGTTTTATATGACATGTCAACTTTATATGCTTTTATATGACGCATGAAACATGCTAGGGTTTTTATATGACACGTGAACATGATTTGAGATTTGTACATGAACAAGGGTTTATAGTAAATGTGACATGTTTTAAGGCTGCATGGACTTCGAACGCGTTTTTAAAGTACTTGTGATATGATCTTGAGACTGTATAAGGTTTATACAAGGTTGTATACCATACATGACATGATTTGATATTGTAAATGTTTTGTACAGTAGAACTTTCATATGCTTCTATATTGAGCTCATGATATGATTTAAGCATTTTGTACTATTGCAGGTCATGTTGGGATATTAGGATGTCGAGATTGGAATTTGTCTAGATTGTTGTGATAGAATGTCTAGAAATAGACAAGTGTCGGGTAACAGGGATAATGAGGTGCTTCAAAGCACTTTTCTATTGATACCCCTGTAAACCCTGACACATTTATAGTCCTCTATGGCATGATGTAAGATAGTTTGTAAGAAATTATGACATGATATGGTAATAACACCATCACTAATTGGTTTCATGCATTTGTATTTTGAAAAAAAAAATATAAACATAATTCTGCACATATATAGTAGCTTCTAAGCCCTTGCTAACTAAATTCATTTCCTTTCTATAGATTGAGCTTGAGTTGGGGGAATATTTTGGATCTATTCCGAGCGTTGCAGGCTTGAAATAATGTCCTAACTCTCTGAGCCTTTGTCCTTGGGTTCTTTTAGCATAGATATTTTTCGTTTACACGTGATTTTATTTTCAAGCAGTTTTTAATAGTATTATAGGTTAAGATGCAAACTGAGTAAACTAACTATTGTTGCGTTATTTAGATGTTATTTGATATGAAAATAAAAAATTTTGTGAGATATGACTTTACCGAAGTATGCCTTATGATAGATAAGATCAGTTATGAATTGTGAATGCTAAGATAATTGTGGAGTTTAGGTTGACTAGGTTAATTGTGGAATAAATATGATCTTAGAGAGAACTTTAACTGTACAAAGATATTTAGATTGGGCCTTGAGCTAAGAGCCTAAAATAGGGTAGGTAGTTAAATTGTTCAACCACTTAGAACTATATTGCATGTTGACAAAATAAATTTTAAAAAGCGAAAAATTCGCCCACATTTTTTGTATATCAACAATAGTTAAGTGATAACTCGTGGCATTCGGATCATGACATGTCAGCTTGTTATTGCCACCCTTAACCTTTTTTGTGATTTTTTCAACAAAAAAAAAAAACTAAAATCTCAAGAAGCAAAAACTACAAACACGTCATTTGATTTTTTTTCTTACTTAATCTCTCTCAAATTCTATCTTTTTCTTAATTCTTTCAAATTCCTTGATATATTTATATTAATTATATATTTATTTATTTAAATTTTTTTCATTTCTTTTTATAGTATATATTTATTTACTTCTAAATTCATTATATTTACTCAATTTATTTCGAGTTTTTTATCTTGCAAATTATAATTTTAAATTATTCTAATTTTCAAAAAATGGCAAGTTTTTTAGATTCAACAGCTGTGTTTTGTGTTCCTACTTGCATCTTCGAATTAGGGGAAGAATCTTTAAATGGATTTGAGCCAGAAATTCATATAAGAAAGAGTTTCTAATTCTAACCCAATATCAACAAACATAATCATTTGTCGCCACCACCGCAGCTACCACTGCAACATCTTTTAACTGGACTAAAAAAAGTAAGGTATGATATCACTTCCATATTGTGCAAAATTAAATTACATCTGAATTCCTTCTTGTTTGTAAATTATATAAAATGATTATGCCGGTATGATTATATTTAAAAAAACATTAGTTAACAAACATGAATTATATTCGAAAACATTACAACCATTAATTAGGGAGGGTACCCAAACACAAATTAATCCATAAAACGGAACTAATTGGTTATTTAAAATTGACAAAGCTCAACTAAGTTTAGCTAGGTTTGTAATTAGATGTGAACAACCTTTCAAAATATGTGAAAAGGGTGGATACTTAGAATATGTTTGTCACTGTCTACAACATGCTTATCAATAAATTTCTCTAAACATACATTAAGAAACGATTACATGGAAATGTATTTATAATATAGGACATCTTTAACTGAAAATCTTAAAAATATTTCTTCTAAAGTTAGTTTGACAGGTGATATTTGGAATAATAATAATGGCCTAAGTTATCTTGTTATTACATATCATTGAATTGATGACTAGACCTATGATGACGACTACGACCACTCTAAGTGACCTAGACGTGTATCCGTAAGTGCACAGGTCGTATAAGTAATAATGGGATTTGAGTCCTGGATTATTGTCCCACAGAGAATCTAATTAGCCTAATCAAGTACCGGTTACTTTTACCCTAAGTATATCCTAGTAAATTATGAAAATTCAGTGGGTGATCTACAATGCTAACATTAAAAAGTACTGAAAACAATAAAAACTATAAAATAAAGAAAATTAAATAGAGCTAAAATTACTTACAGAGCTCCAAGCAATTAAAAGCGATAACCTACAAAAGATAATTAAAACAGTTAAAATTAATTAATACCAATAAACTAGAATGCAAATATGAAAATAATGAGACAAAATTAATTAGACTAAAATTAATCAATCCTAAAATAAAATATGCATGTAATTAAACTAATTAATAAAAATGCAAATTAAACTAACCTAAAGTCTAATAAAATATACTTCTATTAACTTAAAGAAATTCTTAAATAAAACTAAAAAACTAATTACCTATAAAATGATCCTAAATTAAATCAACTCTAACTAATTACTACTAATAAAACAAAATCTAAATAATGCATGAGAACTTAATATCTTTTGCATTTTTAAATTTAAAATGAAAACTAAATTAAAAATGCATAAAATAAGTCTACCCCTAATTTAATTCTAAATGCAACTCATAAATTCTACACTAACATTAAATCTTAAATCCTGTTATATAAAATCAACTACTAACATAATTAAAACTAAAAATTAAATTAACAAACAAAGACACTATAACTAACCTACAATTTTAATTTAACACTTTACCTAAGCTAACAACTAATAAAAGGATAAAAAACAATTAAACCAATTAATATAAAAACATGAAACGTTGCAGCCAAACATGGCCTTGGACAGTTATCTAGCCAGCTTGACGAACCCGTGCACTGTACTGTGCACGTTCCTGCCTATTCTGCTCCAGGTGTTGTCCTGCTCCTGCTACCGGTTCTGTCCGCTTCCTGCCATGCATGTGCATGTCTTAGCCAGACCTGCCCAACTCCCAGCGGCACAGCACATCGTCGTTCTCTGCCCAGCTAGCAGACAACGTCTTCCTCCACCGAACTGTCCTGCACTGCTTCTGTTATTTCTATTCATGTCTTGCTTCTCTGTTTCAGCTCTAGCTAGTAGCTGCTGCTGTCTTCAGTGTTGGTGCTGCTTGGCCATCATCTGTTCCGTGCACCACACCAGTCTTATAGCAGACAACAGCTTACCATCACTTGCAACAATAACACAACATAAATCATACAAAGAAAAAAAAATAGAAAATGGAACAAGGTTGGACCCGAGCTTAATCACACAACTTTGCTGGACACAAAAATAACAAAATGGAGCTGGATGTTGTCACTTGGTTCCTAAAACTATCGAAACAGTTAAGGGATAATGTAGAAATGATGCAAATATATGTGGCTATGTCATGCCACCTCTCGCACTGCAGCCATGCTTCTGTCAATAAACCAACAACAACCTGCCCATCAAATACCAGTTAGATTAATACATAAAAAGAAAAAATAGCTAAATGAACAGTACACGTAAATGGAAACAATAGAGCTCTCCACAAGTTTTGGGTAAATTTCTAAACTTCTATCTTGGGTTTTTAAGTGATTTTGGTGATTATGGCGGTAGGCATTGTAATGAAATAGCTAGGAAAGGATTAGAGATTGATGAAATTGTAATTTTGTGGGAGTAAAGATGATATTATGCAATTGTGGTAATTTTGGGATTTATGACTATAAGTTTAGAATTGAGGGAATAAGGTGAATTGGGCATGGATATTGTACAAAAAAATGTAAGATTTGAGATGTAATGAATGAGAGCGTGGCTAATGATAAAATTATGAGAATTGGGTTATTTGAATATTTAACGAGAATATGAGCAAATATATGCTCGATGACGTGATTGAGGTGAATTTTGATGTTTTTACATCGTTTGGACAGCTCGAGAGTTTCATAGAGGAATGCGAGGTTAGTCCGTCGTTTGGAGGAACGATTACACTATACGAGGTGCAACGAGGTAAGGGAAAACTCAAACTCATTTGTGTATGTGTTTTGTGATGATGTTGTAGCATGAAAAGTGATTTGAGAAAACAAGCATGTTTTTATGAGTTGAAAATGAGTTATTTGCACACGATTTTATAGCCGGTTGGAGCCCAATTTTTATGAGTTGTAAACTAAATGGGAAATTGTTTTACAACTGTTTTGAGTTTAAAAAGTGAAAATGTGATTTGGGCTCTACGTTAAGGCGTACTGAGACTTAAGAAATGTGTGTGGTTTTGTCAGTTTGAGCTCGATTTTTATATGTTTTATGTTAAGTACAAAACAGTTTTGAGATGAGTTTTATGAAAAAAAAAAACCATATGAGTGCTACGTAAAGGCAAACTGTTTTATTTGATAATGGCTATTACTGAGACTTAGGCATGTCATGTTGAATACACATCGGGCCTTGCTCTTGTAGCATGTAAGACCGGGTCGTGCTCTAGCAGCACGTAAGACCGACTCCTCTGTTCTGGTAATGTGAGATGATCCCGCTCCGCGGCAGCGATGGGTGGCATTACTCTGATAGCATGTAAGACTAGGCCGTGCTTTGATAGCATATAAGACGGACTGTTGTATGACTCTGATCAACTCTACAACGAACCATGATCATGGGTGTATTATTGTCGACGAAATCCCTCGATTGGGGATGTCCACCTAGGGGATGAGTTCAATCATTTTGATGTGCCATGAAAAATTTTTTTTAGATGAGTTTTATTTGCCTAGTCTCGTTTTACACATGAGTTTGTGTCTAGTGGTTGCACCACGTGCATTACTAATGCAGTGATTTTCATCACGTTTTATGAAAAAAGCCATTATCGCATCTTATTTTGTACATACTTGTTCCACATGATTGTAACTACTTGTAATTATGGTTTGAGCCATTTATTACCATGTTTCTACATGAGCTTTGAGAAATAAGTTGAGTTGATGTTTTAATTATTCATGCTACATTTTTCACTGAGTTTATTGAGTTTAACATGTAAAACAAAATGATTGTGCTGTGAAAATCATTTTTTTATTAATGAATCCCTTACCCTCTTACTGAGCAATTTAGAAGCTCACACTGTTTTATCTCCCGCCAGATTTCTTTAAATGAAGAGAGTTTCCCTGCAACGTACGAAGTAGTGGCTAGTGGAGGACTTGAGCTCCAGGCCACATATTGTACTTTGAGGTATATTTTAATATTTCATGTTCCCAGACTTAAGTTGTATTTACAGACACTTGATGTACAATGATGTATGGGATGTATTAGGATTAATTAACCTTAAATTGAGCAATGTAAATGGTATGATATACAATTATGAGATGATGAGATCCTGAGGTATGATATGTATGATGATGTACGACACTGCACAAGAATGCACCCTTAATTATGAATGGATGTGAAAAAGTTTTAAATTTGTCTTATTTTTCGCGCTTCCAAGGCGTCACAAGAATAGAGTGGAAGTGTGTGGTCCTCTGTCCCTGCAACCGTGAGGCAGCTTCTCTACTGCACCGAATGGCTTCAGCTCAGCCACGTTTATCACCGATTAGCAACAAGTAGAAACCAATAAAATTTGAAAGTGCTAAGAAGAACAAATGCAAAACAAGGGAAAACACAACTTGAATGTTGAAATAAAAGTGACAAAAACTAACACTCTAAATGCATAAAAGAGATGAATCCATGTAGTGCAGAAAAATGAAAATGAAAAAAAAAAGAAACAATAAGGCAATCACACATTTTAAGCTTAAAACCGAAAAATAATAAGTAAAATCAACAACTAAAAATTAAACCAAGACAATCAACACCCGTAAAACACAGAAACATGAATTTCCAGTGGCCTCGGGTTGCTTTAGTTTCTACTCCTACCACCGTGATTCCACATTGCCATTGATGCGGAAACAATGCTTGGCATCAAGACCGCATCAAAGCACCAGAACCGAGTATGGCAGTAGTGAAGGAAGCTTAATCACTCGAATGAGCAGTGGAGAACAAAGAAATAAAACCAAACCAATAAGCAAATCGAGAGCCACAATAGAAAAAAATAAAAACTTTTCATTAACACTTAAACATTAAAACAATAAAAGAATGGAACTTGCACAAACCAAGAAGAAGAAAATGGAAATGGTTGCTATAAGTTAGTGTGAAAATACCAAAGACTAGAACTGAAAAAGCTTTTCATAAAGATAAAAATTGCTATGAATAGTAGCATAAACAAAAAGAAAAATTAAATGTGGCTAATGGGAAAGATTTAAAAAAAAACAATAAAAACTATTCTAAAATTACCCTAGCACTACTCTTACTCTACCCTAGGCTACATTACTTCTATTCTACCCTAAATTACTTTCTACAATACTTTACTTACTTTTTTCAATTGCTCATCATGTTCTATTTATACACAAACGTTGACATTGTTTGGCCACTTGTCTTCATTCCATTCGCTGCAGAGTAGATATTTCCACGTCACTTGTCTTTTTGTCCACTTGGATGTGCGATGTGGCCCGGTGTGTGTCTTCTGAAAGGTGGGCACGATATCCGTCGATCTTATCATTTTTTCAAAGCGAATAAAATACGAACATCCGACATCACTCGTGTCCAGACGAATGGTGACTCAGACTACGAAATGGTAGTGGTCTAGTCCCCTTTAGCCCGTTTTCAGCCCATTTTTGGCTGAAACGACTGAGTTTCACCTGGATTTAATTTACCTGCACATTAAAAAATTTTAATTAAATTAAAAGGATAATTAATTAAATAATATGGGGATTAAAATAATTAATTAAGAAATTAAGCACAAATAATTCTATTTTAATAGAATTATCAACCTACTCAAAAGTCAAGCTACCTGCCTGTCACGACCCAAACTACCCAAAAATCAGAGTTAATTTTTCGCGTTTTGTTATTTTTATTACTTAAATTCTTACCTGTCTTCTGATCGTGACCACACTCCACTAATAATTGGGCTGTGCGTCAATGCCAGTCCCACCATTCAATTACCATCTAACTTATTTCTTCTTCAGTCATTTATAATTGTTTACATTAATTATACATCCCCTAAAGTTACTTACAAACATGTTACTGTGCTATGCTTATGTAGATACAATATGTACAAGTGTATATACCTTATGTCGATGGGCAGCAGCGGATATCTGGAATGCAGTACTGAGTCGCCTCAACTTCAACTGGAGATTATCTGTGGGAGAAAATGAAAGGGGTGAGCACATCCAGCTTAGTAAGGCAATCCTACGAACAAGTAGGTAACCATACTACCTACATGAACGTGGTGCCATGCATAAACCACCCTTTCTCCACACATTTAAAATAGATGATATGAAAGTTATGATGTTATGTAAATCGAGTTTACACAGAAAATTCAACATGCAATTATTTCAAATCATTTCTTTCTCAATTAAAATTTTCACAATAAAGTCAGGACTCGACCCCTCCTTCGGGTGATCCTGACTCACACAAAACCATGAAAATCGGTATACATCACACATGGGTTTAAAAAGCATGGAAACAACCATCATGCACATTTAATTAAAAACCCAGTTTAAATCATCGAAATCGTCGACATGCGAGACGAGGCAATATCTGTATAACGGCAATAACCAGGACTGGCCATATGTGTCCTCGTGAGTCCCTCTAGTTTCACGGATCCCAGTGTGAGAGGTCTCACCCTGATCGGGAACCGCCCGGGAGATGGGTCAATCCAACCCGTCAGTCTTATCCGATCTCACGCATCCGAAGATGCCGTATCCGAAGATACCCCGTATCACAAAGATACCGTATCCGAAGATACCCCATGGTACATCTGTAAGACCCGAATTTAATTAAAAATATGAAATGAATGAGTATTCGTGAAAGGGAGTCGGGTTAAATTAAACCCGAACACGTACAAGGGTAAAATGGTCAAAAGACCAAAGGTCGGTATAATTTCGATAAGAAACTTTAATTAAAAATATGGATTTGAGAAATCTTGGTCAATAAAGATGAAATAAATTTATTTTGGGTTAAATTGATCAAGATATTAATTTATTGGAATTAATCGGGATTAATTGAAATTTTTAGTACAGAAAAATAATCCCGAAAATAATCAAAAAATATACCGAAAAGTCACTCGGGACAATATCCTGAAAAATACGAAGAAATTATACCCGAAGAAGGATTAAAATATAATAAATAAATTAAATAAAATTAAATTAATTAATTTAGAATTAAATAATAATTTTTAAGGATATTTTAAGGGATATTTTGGATTTTTATAGAGTATTTTAATGAATAGTATAATAATTAAAATAAATAATAATAATAAAAATAATTAATAAAATAAATGAAAAAAAAGGAAATCAGAAAACGAAATAGCGAAAGAGAAGCAGAAAATGAAAACGGAAGCCGAAAATGGGGAGGGAGACCGGCGAGCCACCGGCGACCGTTGAGCCCAGGCGAAGGTCGAAAAACATAGAGTGACACCCGGCGAGCAAGATGGTACCAGCGGTGCAGCCTACCGACGTCGGAATCCGACGGATCGGGGGAGAGAAGCCGCGGGAGAAAGAGCTCCAATCGGCGGCGGCGCCGATCTGGCCGACCCCACCCCCAGCCGAGGACTCCCCAGGCCCAAACGATGCGATCGGTGGTGGCCACGACTGGCGAAACCGACGGACGACACCGAAATCGACGAAAAAAGGGGGAACCACTGACGGCGAAGAGGAGAACAGTCGGATCGGTGACTTTTCGGTGGCCTTGGACGAAGCCGAGGCCAGATTCGAGGTGCGGACAACCTTACGGAGCCACTGGCGGTGGAAGCCGACGGAGAACCGGCCGGCAAGGTGGTGAACCGGTGGTGAACCGGCCGAACCGGAGAGAACCGGTGGTCTGAACTGGTCCGAACCGGACTGAACCGGTTCAGCCAAAAAGAGAGGAAAAAAAAGAGAAAAAAGGGAAAAAGAAAAAGAGGAAAATTGGACAAAAATCCCGACGATGCAATCGAGCTACGGGTAAGTCAGTAGTGGTCGAAATTGACCCAATTTAAATTTCAGAGTATTTAATTTAATTAATTTTGGGCTGAAAACTTACCCGAAAAATTGTGGAATTGTGTAGCTCGACGATTGGCATCCACCGAGAGCTCGAGATAGCCTCAAATTTTGTACTATCATGGAATCTCGGGTAAGTGACTTTTATTTACGACAATTACATCGTTATGCGTGATATGAATTTAAATTTCGCATAAATTGAATTAAATTATGAAAATTTAGATAAATTGTCGTAAATAATCGATTTAGCTATTCGAGAATTAGAACGAGGCCCAATAAATTATTGGTGGGCCCAATGAGCCCAACAGGCCTCGATATAGTGAGAATTAAGTGGAAAACGGGCTTAAGGCCGATTAAGGCCCATTAAGGTGCAATCGGGCCCAATAGGGGTAAACGGGCCCAATGATTTAAATTAAGCCCAGAAAAGATTAAATACAATTAAATTGTATGTTATCTGACCTGAGGAATATTGATACGCAGTTCCGGGCATTTGATTGGGAGCATAACGGACTGCGCGATGAGACAACGGTGGAAAAGAAAAGGTCAGACTCGACAGGAAAATAAGGTAAGGGAATTCTACGGACTGCTAGAGGTAAACTTTACGAAATTTCAAGTTCATATGCAGTCTTTAAAATTTATCTGAAGGGTCTAGAGGTCGAATAATAATTTTAGTGCCCCGAATGGGCAAATTACTAAAATACCCTTATTAAGGGTAAAATTTACAAATTTAGGAAAAATTGGGAGGAGCAAGAATAAGAGAGTTCTGCTCGTTCTGGAGACATTTTAATGCATGCATGAGTAGGCTGGCTAACCTTGAAAGAAAATGCACAGCATTGCATACTTTCAACGATATAACTGTTTTGGAACTGTTTTGAGAAAACGGAGCTGCCTACGTGTTTTTATTTACATGTGACGTGCTAGAGCTCAGCTCGCACGATGTTTTGATTTGGGTGATGCATGCATTGGTGCTGGAGCGAGAGCTTGCACTAGAGTTTTTACATGCATAGGTGCTAGAGTATAACTCGCACCAGATTTGACATGCTTTTTCGTGACACGGTGCTAGAGTCTAACTCGCACCAGATTTTATAAGATTTTCATGTGATTTATATACAAAGTGTTGAGCTTAGCTCGCACTAGATTTACTGGATTTGTAGAGTAGCGCTGTCTGCCCTTGGAGTCAGCCAAAAGGCCCAACAGGCTCAAAAGACCTCTTAAGTATGGTGAGAGTGAGGGATGAGGTTGGCGGCCTTGTGGGGATGTAAAGCGGGCTCTACTGATTTTACTTGATTTGATGAGAGTGTTGAGCATCGCTCGCACTGATTTTATGAGGACATGCGATGAGCCGTGCTTGGAGCATCGGGTAGACTGTGTGTCACCGATTTAATAGGCTCGCACGTGCGTTTTGAGACGTGGCATGAGTATTGAGAAACAAAACCTCTCTGTGGGAAGCAGGCCATTTGGGCTGGAGTACCTAGAGTGATATGGGTCCATGGAGTACGATGTACCGTGCAAGTAGCATGGAGTACGATGTACCTTGTGGTATCTTCGGATACGGTATCTTTGTGATACGGGGTATCTTCTGATACGGTATCTTTGTGATACGGGATATCTTCGGATACGGCATCTTCGGATGCGTGAGATCGGATAAGACTGACGGGTTGGATTGACCCACCTCCCGGGCGATTCTCGATCAGGGTGAAACCTCACACACTGGGATCCGTGAAGCTAGAGGGACTCACGAGGACACATATTGGCCAGTCCTGGTTATTGCCGTTATACAGATATTGCCTCGTCTCGCATGTCGACGATTTTGATGAAATCAAACTGGGTTTTTAAACTAAATGTGCATGATGGTTACTTCCATGCTTTTAAACCCATATGTGATGTAAACGAATTTTCATGATTTTGTGTGAGTCAGGATCACCCGAAGGAGGGGTCGAGTCCTGACTTTACTGTGAAATTTTAATTGAGAAAGAAATGATTTGAAATAATTGCATGTTGAATTTTCTGTGCAAACTCGATTTACATAACATCATAACTTTCATATCATCTGTTTTAAATGTGTGGAGAAAGGGTGGTTTATGCATGGCACCACGTTCATGTAGGTAGTATGGTTACCTACTTGTTCGTAGGATTGCCTTACTGAGCTTGATGTGCTCACCCCTTTCATTTTCTCCCACAGATAATCTCCAGTTGAAGTTGCGATGACTCAGTACTGCATTCTGGATATCCGCTGCTGCCCATCGACATAAGGTATATACACTTGTACATATTGTATCTACATAAGCATAGCACAGTAACATGTTTGTAAGTAACTTTAGGGGATGTATAATTAATGTAAACAATTATAAATGACTGGAGAAGAAATAAGTTAGATGGTAATTGAATGGTGGGATTGGCATTGACGCACAGCCCAATTATTAGTGGAGTGTGGTCACGATCAGAAGACAGGTAAGAATTTAAGTAATAAAAATAACAAAACACGAAAAATTAACTCTGATTTTTGGGTAGTTTGGGTCGTGACAACATCGTACTGCATGCTACTTGCACAGTACATTGTACTCCATGGACCCATATCACTCTAGGTACTCCAGCCCAAATGGCCTGCTTCCCACAGAGAGGTTTTGTTTCTCAATACTCATGCCACGTCTCAAAACGCACGTGCGAGCCTATTAAATCGGTAACACACAGTCTACCTGATGCTCCAAGCACGGCTCATCGCATGTTCTCATAAAATCAGTGCGAGCAATGCTCAGCACTCTCATCAAATCAAGTAAAATCGGCAGAGCCCGCTTTACATCCCCACAAGGCCGCCAATCTCATCCCTCACTCTCACCCTACTTAAGAGGTCTTTTGAGCCTGTTGGGCCTTTTGGCTGACTCCAAGGGTAGACAGGCGCTACTCCACAAATCCAGTAAAACTAGTGCGAGCTAGGCTCTAGCACTCTGTATATAAATCACATGAAAATCTTATAAAATCTGGTGCGAGTTAAACTCCAGCACCCTGTCACAAAAATCATGTAAAATATGGTGCGAGTTAGACTCTAACACCGTGTCATGAACAAGCATGTGAAATTTGGTGCGAGTTATACTCTAGCACCTATGCATGTAAAACTCTAGTGCGAGCTCTCGCTGCAGCACTAATGCATGCATCACACAAATCGAAAATATCGTGCGAGCTGAGCTCTAGCACGTCACATGTCAATAAAACACGTAGGCGGCTCGGTTATCTCCAAATAGTTTTCACAGAAATTACATCGTTTAAGGTATGCAATGCTATGCATTTTTCTTTAAAAGTGAGCCAGCCTACTCATGCATGTGTTAAAATACCTCCAGAACGAGCAGGAACCTCCTTGTCCTTGCTCCTCCCAATTTTTCCTAAAGTTGGAAACATTTACCCTTAACAAGGGTATTTCGGTAATTTTACCCATACGGGGCACTAAAATTATTCTTCGACCTCTAGACCCTCTAGAACATTTTTAAAAGACTGTATATGAATTCAAAATTGCGTAAAGCTACCTCTAGTAGCCCGTAAAATTCCCTTACCTTATTTTCCTGTCGAGTCTGACCTTTTCTTTTCCATTGTTATCTCGTCGCGCAGTCCGATATGCTCCCAATCAAATGCCCAGAACTGCGTATTAATATTCCTCAGGTCAGATATTATACAATTTAATTGTATTTCCTATTTTCTGGGCTTAATTTAAATCATTGGGCCCGTTTACCCCTATTGGGCCCGATTGCACCTTAATGGGCATTAATCGGCCTTAAGCCCGTTTTCCACTTAATTTTCACTTTATCGAGGCCTATTGGGCTCACTGGGCCCACCAACAATTTATTGGGCCTCGTTCTAACTCTCGAATTACTAAATTTATTATTTACGATAATTTATCTAATTTTCCAGAATTTAATCAAATTTATGCGAAAATTAACTCAATATCACGCATAACGATGCAATTATCGTAAATAAAGATTACTTAACCGAGATTCTATGCTAGTACGCAAATCGAGGCTATCTCGAGCTCTCGTTGGATGCCAATTGTCGAGCTACACAATTCCATAATTTTTCGGGTAAGTTTTCAGCCCAAAATTAATTAAATTAAATACTCCAAAATTTAAATCGGGTCAATTTGACCGCTTATCGACTTACCCGAAGCTCGATTGCATCACAAAAATTTTCTCCAATTTTTCCTCTTTTTCTTTTTCCCTTTTTCTTCCTTTTTTTCCTCCTCTTTTTGGCTGAACCGGTTCAGTCCGGTTCGGACCGGTTCAGACCGCTGGTTCAGCTCGGTCCGGTTCAGTTCAGTTTGGCCGGTTCAGTCCCCATTTGGTCATTCCGGTGTCGTCCGGCTGGTTCCCGGTGCCTCACCACCGCCGTTCGACGCGTCTGCACCTGGGCATCCAAGATCGGGCCTCGGCTGGAGTCGAAACGCAGCCATCGCTGGCGAATCTTTCCTTCTCCCCCGCGGCTGTTACCTCTCGATCCGACGGATTCCGGCGATTTCGCCGGCCAATACCAGTCTCAAAAGGACCGGCTTCTCCTCCCGATCACACCGGTACCCGCCGTTCGAGCTAAGCTGCCGTGAATCGTCGGAACCAACTCCGTTTTCCCCGCGGGCTTCTCTTCCTCCGTTCGGCGATCTCCAGCCTCCTTGGCGCGCGTCGCCGGTGCCAACAGCTTCGTCGGCCTCTCCTCTTCCTGCTCGGCTGTTCATCGGAGCCGTCGGTCGCCGATGGCCGTGGATCGGTCGGGCCACGCGCGGGCAGCTCCCTCGGTTCCCATTCTTCTTCTCTCTCCCCGATTGTTTCAGATTTCTCTTTTTTTTTTTTACAATTATTATTTTATTTAACAATTTATTTTAATATTATTTAATTGATTAAATTAGTCTAGAATATTCAAAATATCTTAAAAAATTATATTTTATTCATTTAGTCTATAAATTAATTTCTCAGTATTATTTCAGCTTCCCGGTATAATTTTCGATTATTTTCGGGACTATTTTTTCGAACTAAAAATCCCGATTAATTGCCATAAATTAATATCTTGATCAATTTAACCCAAAATAAATTTATTTCATCCTTATTGACCAAGATTTCTCAAATCCATATTTTTAATTAAATTTCCTTATCGAAATATACCGGCCTTCGATCTTTTGACCATTTTGCCCTTACACGTGTTCGGGATTAATTTAACCCGACTTCCCTTCACGAATACTCATTCATTTCGTATTTTAATTAAATTCGGGTCTTACAACTCTCCCCCACTTAAGGAATTTGGTCCTCCAAATTAGAACCAATTCATATGAGTCCATATACAACTCCGGGTACATCGATCGTATCATACTCTTACATTCTTATGTGACCTTCTCCGGAGTGTATTACTACCAAAGGACTTTAATTAGGGAGATCATCTTAAATCTGAATACTTTCTCTTTCCTGTTTAATGCCCAAATCAACTTTTTCAATATACTTATAATTGCATTAAGCTGAACTGTTGGATCTCATATCTCATCACCTATGCTGGATCTGGATAGTATTCCTGAAGAATCAAAAGATGGGACACATTGTGGGTGCCTGTTAATCCAAGTGATAACACCAACCTACATGTCTTATCTCCCACTTGTCCAATCTCTCAAAATATTCTATCCAGCGTAACTCAATTTACCTTCTTCCAAAAGTTCGCTATGTCCTTATTCTCTTAGGACGAGTAACTTTCAACCATACTAATTCACCAAGGGTGAATTCCAATACTTGTCTATCTGCTCTGAGGTGTTCTTAATCTCTCATCCTTAACTAAACATCCTCAGAGACTTATTATCCCAAGTTGAAAATAATTCTATCTGTCACCCACTTTTTCTTATCCAATTTGGGGAACAACCCCTACAGTCATACACTGTCTCATATCTTGTTATCCCGACACTCAACTGCCAACTGTCGTTATTGGCGACTTCAACTTGTGACAACTGATCATTCCAGGAGCTTATAAAATCAAGGGCACACGCTTTCATCGGATCCTCCAGAACTTGTACAGTCCTCTCTGACTGACCATCTGTCTGAGGATGAAAAGCTGTGCTAATACTCAGTCGGGTTTCCATAGCTTCCTAAAAATATCCTCAGAGGTGGGAAGTGAAGCGGGAATCCCTATATAATACCATGCTCACTGGAACGCTACTTAATGTTCCATAATCTTCCTTACACATAAATCCTGATACACACTTCGAGTATCTGGGGATTTCATAACCAGAAGGTGGGTAGACTTAGTCAATTTGGCGACTATCATCCAAATAGCCTCGTAATTCACCTGGGTCCTCTGTAACCCATCACAACATTCATGGAGACTTGCTCTCATTTTTCGTGTCGTGTCGATATAGGTAGAGACTGCAATAACTCTGCAGACTTTTAATACTCTACCTTATTCTGCTGACATACTAGGCACTTTTCCACAATCTCTACCATGTCTCTTTTCATATCTGAGCACCAATACCCTTTTCGAGATTTCAATATATATATTCGTCACTTTCTGTATGCACTGTATATCCCGAAGAGTGAGCTTCTGACAATATTACTATCTCATCAACTGTGGTCCTGGGGAGCACTCATACTGTCTCGGAATCCTCAGTAACTCATCACACTCTATGAACTCTATCATTGTACCTTTCTGAATCTAACCCACACTATCGGCATCGTGTCGATCATCACGCTAAGCCTGTCAAATTCGGGCACTCTCATCCGGTTCTAATCTCAGGCTAGCTGTCACACAATCACGGTCATCATCAGAAGGGATTACATCAATACTGAGGCTCATAACTGCTCTAGCAGCTCACGCTCCCTGACCATCATAGTAATACCATCCCGAGGCTCTTTCTACTCAAAGCATCAGTCATCACATTAGCCTTTCCTGGGTGGTACAATTTTCACAATCAAAATCTCTCAAAAGCTCTAACCCATTATGTATTTTCATATTCGCCTCTTTCTGTGAAAACAGATACTCGGGCTTTGTGATCAGTGTATACCCACAATTCCTCATCGTGTACCTAATAGTACCATATCCTCGGTACAAAATACTGTTGCCAACTTTAAATCATGGGTCAGATAGTTTATTTCATGATCCTTGAGTTGTCTAACTCCAAAAATTGACTATCTTCCCATTATACATCAATACACAGCTCCTTCATAATTTCTAGGTATCCATACTCACTATGAACCTCTTGAGCTGTGGGGTATGGTGAAATTAATTACGGTGGTCAGTTCATACTTCACTACACCGGAATCCATGTCACATCTATCATCTTATTCCAAGACCACGTTTTCTCAGTTAAACGTGTCAAGGTATACCCTTTTAGAAGTCGCAACAACCCATTTGTAAAAGCAATTTTCCAATTATTGCTTACAATTTGCCCTGGACTTTAAATACATCCAACATATCATCGATAATGATGATTACAAATCGATCCAATCCTCGACTTATTTACGCATAAGCGTATAAGATCCTTCAAAATCGTTTACGTTTTCAGGTACTAACCTGCGTCATTTCCTTTTCTTATCTTAACGACTCTTATTAAATTTTACTATGTTAAACTTTATGATTTGTCAAATTCTAATATTCTTATCGTCTTGGTAAAGGTATCCTAACGCTAAAGATATCTATTACGACGATCGATTTCACGTTATAGGTTATATATCTATATACTTTTAGACGCTGTCAAGTCTTCAGGCGGAGAGGTATTTTGAAATACCTTTATTAACCTTCAGACTTAACCACATATACTTTATATACCAGTCCATGCGGTTACAATTTATATTCGCTACTAATTGCTTTAATCCTAATGACTTCATATCGTAAGGATGTTCTCACCTAGCATACGCCTCTTACTCCAATACATCTTGTATTCAGAATTAAGCATATCTCATCTTAAAGATTATCTCCTTAGTGTATCCCTTATGACAAAACTCTTTCATTATTCATTCCGTGAGTACCATACTTTACTCCTTTAATTTCAACTGTTGCACCTCTTTTTGTCACTTAAAATCTCTATATCCATATTCCGTTAATTAATCCTCCTCTATTGGGGTTCTCATTTATCAGTATTGTGTCCAATGATGTAGGCATTCATGCCTTTTACTCACTTATATGCGAATGAAGGCGGTACGAATAAGTGTGTGGTACCAGGATCAATGAACATATGTACTTCATTATTCATAACAAGTGTGGTATCTTATACCACATCCATGAAACATCAATAGTGTCCTGGTCCAAGACATCCTCTCGCCTTCGTCCAACAGCCTACTTTCCTTTTTCTTTTCGGCTATGGCCTCCCTTCTCGTTGCAGCTATACCAACGAAGTTTTTCTCTGTCTCTTTACTTTCCTGTGGGGTAATCTCGCTCAACTCTGAGCAATCAAGATCAATGGTCCGTCTTACCACATTTAATGGCCATTTTCATCAATACAGTGTAGATATAGACCCTCCTTCCTTGGTATCCACCACACATTCTACACTGCTTACACTGCTACACTGCTTCGTAGCAGGTCGGGGTCCTCCAATGACAATGCCCCTCAACAGTGCCAAAATTGGATGCACTGGGGCCTTACCAATTATCTTACTCCATGACTCGTCAATTAAATCTTTTACCAATTGCCATTTTCCCATTTTAACATCTTTGTCATTTCTCGATTCTCTTTTCTGTCTCTATTTCAGCCCTCACTACCTTTTCCAATCTCAGAGGCGTGCAATTCGTGTTCTTATTTACCCAACTGTAAATCTGCGCACTGCCTCGGTATAGGTAATATCTCACGGGGCTAATTGGACTCTGATTGACAATCTGAGCCCTTCCATAAACTTTTAGACATCTCGACTGTCACTGTTCATGTGTCGAGGTAATGTCTACCAAAGAATATAACTGAGTTTCATACTCATAATCAATTTAGTATTCCTGGGCAGTGTAAGAAATTTTTCCTTTAAATCATGTCCGGGATATCCTGTCACCGGAATACATCCAATAAGATTTCTCATCTTACATATGGATGTTTAACACTTAAGATGGGTCAAGCGGGTTTCCACCAATGTTTCGCTGTGCCCTCTGATCTCATTCATAATCTGAGCAATTAGCTCTTCAAAATAATTCCCATGCTCCGCTTCAATCTCGCGAAGCGTGTCTCAATACTGTCTGATCTCTCTATCGGATTCAGTGGGGCATGCTCAACATTAGCCTCTTAT